>CM031918.1:55967533-56576212 GCA_018703695.1 Prunus fruticosa | reverse complement strand
CGGATCCTGTAGGCAAGGCCAGGCAATACTGACTGCTCACCACCTAAAAGGGAAAGGGAAGCACTTTTTTCCACTTGTATAGTATGGGATTCATTGTTCACTCCACTCATGTTTTTGTTAAAGGTAAAGTAGATAGAATGATTAACATAGGACAACACTCTTTCTACAAGAATCTTCACACTTTCAATGCTCCTCCATAATTAGCTTTCTTTATATCTCATCTCCCCTCTCTTTTTGTTTTCCACTTAATACTGTTCTTGATTGTTTTTGAATTTTTGAAACCCATGTGATCCAATCCGTGTACATGAGTTGAGTTGATATGATTTTTGGTAGGTATTTATTGATTGTGGCCCTTACTTTGCCTTGTATTTTTTGTATTTTTAGGTACCTTCTTTTCATCAGGAAACGAGAAGAGTTTTCTTTCTATGTTTGTGCTACATTTTGTTGTTGTTCATCAATGATTGAGAAAGCTCACACAGAAAAGTGAGAAACTCGTCATCATAAATATAATACTGATCATTGAATTTCGATTTATGCCAGGAGAGTACAGATCATTTCTTAATCCAAGTAGTCTTTTTTGTAGTTGATAATTGAAAAATGTTGTGGGTTTTGCAACATGGCTTGGTGAAAGTAAAAGGTTAAATTGTCCATTGATGGTGGGGTAGGAGAAGGATTATATGTACCAGACTTGGTGTTTTCTTTATTTGGTATATAAATACAGTGTTTCTCTATGATTTCAACCACATGAACTTCAACCATATATATGATTTGTTATTATGACAATGATAGTACTCTTAATCAATTTTGATTCACAAATTGTAGTATCTCTAACCACTGAGCCAGCAAGCACCTAAAAGTTGTGGTCCTTGAGTTTTGATTATAATGACTGAGCTATCCACTTTATCACTAGTCTAACCAATTGAATAGACTGTGACAAATTCTGCTGCCCATCTCATCCAATACTTAAAATTGACCTGGGGTGGAATTTATGGTCATGTAATTCATGACCTGCAGAGACATGTACCAGAAGAGAGGAGAAATGCTAGGCTCTAACTTTGAGTGATTGATCCAATCACGCGAATCAGTGGGTACTGAATCCGCATTCCTCGAAAATGAAAAAAATGAAAATGGTTGGATGTGCTTCAGAACTCAATCCTAGACTTGTCTTGCTAGTTTTCAGAACCGAAAAAAAAAAGGACTTTTTTGCTAGTCTTCTTGAATTCTATTCTATTTTTTTCACAAGGTGACTTTTTTCACAAAAGGCCTATCGATGTAGTTTTTTTCCTCCCAATCCGTGACTGAATTGGTATAACACATGAAAGTGGCCCCTATAGAGAAATAAACTATGAAAACTTATTCTTGTCGTTTGGAAAACCAAAAATATCGACAAAAATTTGTGTCCAAGGCAAAACCTAAAATAACCCATTGATAAGCTTGTCTCATGATATTTCTCTCATGATGGGAAAAATCTCACTCAAATTCGAATCTCTCATCTCTCATCTCCCATGAATTAAAAAATAACTCGAACAAAAAAAAAATCTACTCGGCTTCCCATTATTGTTTAAAATCCAATCATACTAAAACCACCGGTTCTGTATCTTATTAGGACTGATTTGTTTTGTTGTCTTCCCAATAAATGAGAACTGGATTGTGATTCATCCCAGCCAAAAAGTTAGAATAATCCATCTGACCAGCCTCACCCGTAGTCATTATAATTTTTGTGATTCAGTAAATCCCACCCCAAACGAGAAAACAAATTAGTGCAGCCATCGAATCTCCAATTATCTCATAAAATAGTCATGATACATGATCATTACCAAAACCCCCTTTATACACTCTCCTCTAATATTCCTCCTCCAATTTTATGATTACATTTTTGTACGACTTTAAAGTTGGCCACCAAAACATATTATTGTACTTTATTTTTGGGCAGACAGTTTTTTCACATTGGTCCACGTTTAAAGCCAAGTCTTCTAAAATCAGTAGGTTGAATGATTATAACCGTTAGGTTTGCCTTTTTCTTTCCTTGTGGGCTAGGGAGGGGTAAAACATGCACACCATTTGAATCCAAAACTATTAGGTTTTAAGCTAAGTAAGGTCTACAATCTAGACTAGTCATGGACGGTCCTATTGGCAAATGCCATCCATTTTTCCAACACAATTTCATCCGGTTAATTGCAGAGCTATTATTGAATGGCTGGATTTAACCCCTCAACACACCCCATCAACATTTTCTGTCAACATTTCGCCTATACAACCAATATCCAATTTGGGCCTTTGGGTGCCCTAACCCAATGACCCAGGCAAGTCCATAATATCCACTGGACCCCTGGGAGGCAAAGCTTGCTAATGGGCCATAACTTAAACAATTCATAACTCAAACACAACATCCTTGATCAATAGCAAAAACTTTTATTCAGACCAGACCTGTGTTATATTGGGCTGCATTACTATTACTTTACATGAATACATCATCAGCATGGTGTAAGCACACCATGCTCTACATGTAAAAAAACAAATGCAAAAACAAATGCACTAAAGTTAAACAAACGGGATTGCATAACTATGTTCTATATAAAGACCCTAACCTGTTCGTGTCATTTTGAATTCAACAAAAAAGTATTGAGGATCAGGATCGTATAAACAACAGGGTATATTTACTCGCCATTTACTTGAGCACTAGCTGCCTCCAGTTGTCCATTGCGTATCTGATCACCGATGTCTCTGACGTGACCAGGACCATGGGGTATAAAAACAGTAGTGTTCTTTGAGTTGTTGCCAAGGTCTTTAATTGTGTCAAAGTACTGAGTGATCATGATCAGATCCATCACCTCCTTTGCTGAGGTTCCTTCCACCTTGCCTGAGAAATTCAAGATGTTCTCTCTTAACCCATCAGTGATTGCCTGCCTCTGCCTGGCAACACCAACTCCTCCAAGGTACTTGGCCTCAGCTTCAGCTTCTGCCCTTTTCACCTGAAGCACCTTCTCTGCTTCTCCTTTGTAAACATTAGCAAGCTGGAGCCTTTGAGCTGCAGTACAGATGCTTGATTTTTCAGTAACAAACACAAGCATATAGGCTAGACTCCTTTAATTAACAGCCCTTAACAAATATAAAGACTGCAGCAATTCATTGACTTTTGGAACTGAGTAGAGATATATAACAAATAGGTAGAGTTTTTAAGAAGATGACATTGAATAGTGGTTTATAATGGTCCAAAGTTAAGAGAAGCAACGATAAATCTTTACATTTTTTATTCAATCAGATAATAAAACAAAGTTTGGCCACTTGAACATATACAGAAGTACAATGAATCAAGCCCAAAGTTGATTTATAGCTTAGCATAACAACAGAAACAAAGCATTATGAGCTAGATGTCACCAAGAATAACTTGTCAAGAACATATAAACTCCTTGAGTCACAAAATAACTGTTATATAACAAATAGAAAAACAGAAGAGACATAACTGAGTAAACCGTAGCACATAGGGTAAAATCTCTTTTATCGCAAAAGCAAGAGCCTAGTGGCTAGTTGCCGTTCCTTAACAGGCTTCTTCAAGAAGAGTGAGAGATTTCTCAGTATCATGCGCAATCAGGAGTTAGTACTATTGTTGCAGTCATTGTTTTGTTTTTCTTTTGGGAAGTGAGGACGATTACTTTATAACAGTCATTCAAACCCTTGATTTGTCTAAAAGGTTATCTCGCCTATCTATAACACATTCCCAAAAGCTTGTTTACAAGACTTGGGGCTAATAAAAACTTTTAGTCCTACAATACAACGAGTCCCCAAATGTGTCTTCTTACTGCAGATACAAATTCGAAACAACGTCCAGGTTTAAGATTACCAAAAAAAGAAAAAAGACAAATTACCTGCATTAATCTCATTCATTGCCTTGCGCACAGAGGCATCCGGTATAATGTCAACCATCAGTATGTGCTCTATGCTGTATCCATATTCTCTCATAACCTGATCAGCAATTTCAGCATAAGATTTAATAAACCATATAGAATGAAAATTCTTGTAAGGAACTAAAGAATAGATCAACAAAATTTTGTCTGAAACAAACGAGTAAGAAGCAACCACAATAACCAAACCTAATTCAAGAACAACTCATAGAGAATTGCGATGATAAGATAGTAAGAATCATACAGTAAACACTTCATCTCATAATGTCATATGTTATGATAACCCAATGCACAGGCCTGAGAAACCAATATATTTAAGAACCCTAAAAATACAAAAGACATCCAAGAATCTGGTTACCTTCTCAAGTTCCTCCAAGACAGCTTTAGCAACCTCACCCTTCTGTTCAAAGAGGTCATCCAATGTCATTCTCGGCACCAGAGCTCTAACCACTACACAAAAAACAAGCCAACACACCATCCCTCCTCATCATATGTAACTAAATAAAAATTAAAAACTAATAAAACAAAATGGTTATTACGACTTACCATCAAAGACATAAGCTTGAATCTGCTCTTTGGGGTTTTGCAACTCATAAAAAGCATCATCAGCATTCTCTCTCACCACCCGGTATTGAATGGAACACACTAATTGCACAAACACATTATCCTGCCAAATTGTACAAACATTCAAACACTAATAAAATACATATATATAAAATTACTCCAATTCTTGCATTTTCTTTATCAATTTGAAACAGACCTTGGTTTTGGTCTCGATGCGGACATCGAGAGAGGAAATCCTGGTGGAGAGGACACCGGCGACCCATTGACCAGCGCACGGGTTCAGGAGATGGAAACCGGGTTCGGCCAGCTTCTCGAACCGGCCCCACCTCTCCAAGATGCCTATGCTTGCTTGGTCTACGCAGGTAAAAAGGCCAAAGCAAGAATTGCCCATCTGGAACTAGAATTTGGTTAGGTTTTTGCTGAGAATTTGGAAACTGTAGACGAAATGCTAACAGAAGTTCATGACCGACGACGACTATTTATACGCTACGGGAAGATAGACCGACTTTTACACGATTGGGCTTTTCGATAAGAAAGTCCTATCTCATCGTAGTCCAAAATGAATAGTACAGTATTCTGTTATCCAATTGTAGGCCAAAGTGAATAGCACAATTATAGTCCCACAATTGGATAATTGTGCTCAGTTGGGAGTTAAGCCCAACCTTTCTAGTTTAATTTGGGTTTCCAGCTTCATATCCAAAGTGTTGGTGGGCTTTAAATCTCAGAAATAAACGAGGAACCTTTGGACTACAATTTCTATTCTCCACTAAAAAACTTCTAACTGCTAGGAGTGTCATGGCCGTTGTTTGGTATATTGGCATTGGGACCAACAATCTAAATGAGTGGAACTCATAAGGACTTGTTTGAACTCAACTCCAATCTAATCCAAGTGAAGCCACCAAACAAGCTTAAGGGTGCTTTATAGACACCTGATATGCGTCTCACTTATAATAAAGATATGATTTACAACGTGGCTCGTGATGTGTGGAACGAAGAAAGTGTAACGACTCTCATCAAAGAGAAAAACAATATATGGGCACAGAACCACTCCATACTCCACATTTTCTAGCCGCTTATGAATACATGCATGCACATACATTATAGATTCTTGTCATTTTTCTTATTCGAACTTTTTAGACTAGAAAGCGAGACAAAGAAGACATGGTACAATGTTGAAGTTACCACGCCACGCATACCATGTCCCCTTCCAAGGATGCGTAGCATCCAACCAAGAACCCTACAGACCCACAACTTGTTTGTCTACACAATGCTGAACCCACTCCCCATTTATCATCACTGTCTCAGTGCTTCTTCCATGCTCCCTTAACTTCTTCACGAGATATTTCCTGGAAAGCCAATCATGGAAAGGAAAATAAACTCTGGAAAATACAGACAACAAAAAAATAAAAAAATCAAGTCAATTTGATTCGACCACACAGAAGCATTCATTCAGTCATCATCTCTGTCATCTGATCTCTCTAGCAGGATTGGACAGAGGATGGGGAATCTTACACTGCAAGAGATAGACCACGAGACATGAAAATTTATGTTTTGTGTTGCTCTGTTATGACTGTGTTTTGTTAGGGAAACCACTCGATCGGATCTAAGATCTCTGTTGGCCTTTCTGGGGGGCAAGGATGAGACCCTCTTGCAATACATTTATACTTAACCCACATATTTCTTGTATATATAAATAGGGTTTAGGGTTGATAAACATATTTTAAGACTAACCCTCTTTTTTACGATAAAATATTTTCAGTAATTGGACAAGTTTTGGTCAAGAGGTTTGTACGTACAGCCCGTACACAAGAGGACTGCATGTGTGTATTGCTCATGAGATGATCTATAGAGTTTTTATTTAAATATAAGTTTGCTGGTTTTTGCCTCAGATAACATGGGCGCTTATAATCCACCTCATGCTGTCTTTACATATAGGACATCACAGCTAATCAATGGAGATTTGGAAAATATTTCAAGAGCCAAATAATTAGCGTCGTGCAAGTAGAATCTTATATATATTGTATCATGTATTAAAATATTTAATTAAACGTTTATGAGTTGCCTCCCGGAAGCTAATGATCTCTTAAGTTCTTTTAATTTGTGTCAAAGGTAAGATTAAGAATCATATTCCTATGATCCTTCCTATCTACTCCTTTATTCATAATTTCCTTTTTTTTTTCCTTATAATTAAGAGGTTTGTTGGTTTTTGTTTTCATATTCATAATGTTAATGGATAAAAGCGAGAACCAAACTCTTGTTGTGCGTAAAAGTAGGCACGTTTCGTTGTAGTTATAAGGCCATCGCCTTTAAAAATAGCTAATTTACAATTTTATAATAGAATGAGTGAATGCACGCACAAGGTTTCTTTAACTACCATGACTTAGCCAATAATTTGGGCAGACAAACTAGTACTAAAGGACCATAATTATTTATCCTAGTTGGTACTTGTTAGTGTTCTTTAATTATCTCATTTTCTAACATGGCCAGTTGGATTACCAGTGTATGAATTTAAAAGCAACCGGGGTCGAGTGCCCCTATATATATGTGAGTGCTTCTAGGTTCTATCCAAAGCCAAAGTTGAAGCTTCATATTGAGATTTCATAAACACAAAAAAAAGAAAAAAGAGAGCTAGCTAAAAACACATAGAACACACAAATGGCTTGCTGGTCTGCTGAGAATGCCACAAAAGCCTACCTCAAAACCTTAAGAATGGTGAGTCTCCTTTTATTTTCCAAAAACATCAAAGGAATTTTTTGCACTTTTCTCCTAATTCCCATATCAAATTATCAATCATTTCTAACTTGGTTTTTATTGTGATCTTAATTCAGGGCCAGAAGGCAAACGAGCCAGATGTGGTTGAGTTCATTTCAGCTCTAGCAGCCGGGAACAATGCACAGCTAATGGTTGTGGCTTGTGCTGGCGCTGCTGACTCCACCATTCTAGCCCTTCTTGCTGCTGCTCAGCAAACAGGCGGCAGAGTGGTCTGCATCCTTCGCGGGAACAAAGAGTTACATTTATCTGAGAAAATCCTTGGCATCAACGTATGTCACATTGAGTTTGTGATTGGGGAGGCCCAAAATCTTCTTCTAAACTACTACAAGGAGGCTGATTTTGTGCTCATTGATTGCAACCTTAAGAACCATGAGGCCATTCTTAGAGCAGTACAGATGGGGAAGAAGCAAAATGGAGCTATTGTTGTGGGGCATAACGCTTTTGGCAAAGGATCGTGGTGGTCCGGCGGATCGAGAACTCAGTTGCTGCCTATAGGAGGTGGATTGTTGGTGACAAGAATTGCAGCCCCAAAGAACGAAAGCAGCAAAATGGTTGGGATCAATGGTAGTGGAAAGAAGAGCCATTGGGTTGTCAAGGTAGACAAGTGCACAGGTGAAGAGCATGTGTTTAGGGTCAGATCATCATTTCCACAAGGGAAGGGGATCGCAGCATAAGCTTAAACTTTAATTAATTACTTGCTCCAAATATCAATTGGTTTTGTTTTAAGAGAGAAGACTTAATTTTCCCTTGTGTTTCTTCTCTCAGAACAAAAATGAAGCATTAGCATCAGATAGATATTATTAGTTCCTTTTTGGGAAAATGTATATAGCAAGTGATGTACATGTAACAATTATATTAAGTCTATTTATAATTGATGGTTTAGTTTGTTTGAAGAACAGGGCTGAAGAGCAATTTTTGATGAATGAAAAAGATTTAAAAGGTTGTGCAGAAACTGCAGATCAGGTCTCTGCCCAACCAGCATACGCTTCCTATTGCACAAGAAAACACATGCATACATTATACATAGTTTGAGAAGATCAGTTGGTCCATGCAGACCCTGTCCCCTCTAAAATATTATATATCTATGATTGCTTTGAACCTCATTTCTCATCACCTTCTCACCCGCACGTTCCCCTTATTATCTTATAGTTTCTTAGAATCCAATCACATTTATGAGAAAATTGAAAAGAAAAAGTTGTTTGTTATGATGGAATAGATGTTGTTTTGCTAGGGAAATAAATTGATCGGATCTTACATATATTTCTGTTGGGTTTCTGAGGACAAAAACAGGTCACAGGAGCAATATCTCATCATTGAATTCTTATTATAAGAGTTCAGACTCTGATTTTCTAACTCTATTTCTGGCCGTCTTTCTTTTTTTGTTCTTCATTATTCGCTTCTTCAATTTATGAGATCTTTTTCTCTATTTCTTTCTTCTCTTAGTTTTGCTTTTCAGTTGGGCTGCAGTTACCTTCAGCCTAAAGCAGATAAAGTTCGGAGAAAATGAAAACCTTTCGCTTGTCAAAGGCTAGGAGGCTTCTTTTGCTGAAAGCCCAATAATAATTTTGCATTCTCCTTCCAACTTATTGCCCCCAAAATGGAATCGTAATGGGTCGATAATTCAACTCTTACCAGGTCTAACTCTGATTCCTATTAAAATTTTATACTTCTATATAAATTTTTATTTAAACCGTATAGCCGAGCGGCTATACTTTTTAAATATATTCGAATATTTAAATCGTACAGCCGGCCGGCTATACTATGTAAAAAAATAAATATATTCGGAAAAATTTAGTATAGCCGAGCGGCTATACTTTTTAAATATATTCGAATATTTAAATCGTACAGCCGGGCGGCTATACTATGTAAAAAAATAAATATATTCGGAAAAATTTAGTATAGCCGGGCGGCTATAATGTTTAAATGAATTCGCATGTTTAAATAGTACAGCCGAGCGGCTATACCGTTTAAATATATTCGGAAAAATTAGTATAGCCGATCGGCTATACCGTTGAAAAATAGTATACCGTTCGGCTCCTTTACAATGTATTCGAATATTTAAACCGTACAGCCGCCCGGCTATACCTTTTAAATATATTTTTTTAAAATTGGTATAGCCGATGGGCTATACGTTTTAAATATATTCAAATATTGAAATAGTACAGCCGTGCTGCTATACTATTTTTAAAATTTTAAATATATTCTGAAAAAATTAGTATATCCTCGCGCTATACTTTTTAAATATATTCGAATATTTAAATCGTACAGCCGTGCGGCTATACTATTTAAAAAACATTAGTATAGCCGCCGGCTATACCTTTTAAATATATTCGAAAAACTGTTTAAATATATTCGGAAAAAATTAGTATAGCCATGCGGCGAGATTATTTAAATATATTCGAAAAAAATTAGTATAGCCGCTCGGCTATACTGTACGTTTTTTATGCCTAGGCGGGTTGGGTCCATTTTTTTTTTATAATTGGATTTTTTTTCCTGACCTTAAACAAGCAAGTATATACCAATCTAAAGTCTTGAAATAGTCAGAATCCTTTCTTTCTTTCTTCTACCCTGTTCATGTCTGGACATCAAACATTGCATCTAAACTAACCTGTAGTTGAAAGTGATAAATTTCAGTGTAATCTATTAGACATACCTTCTAGACAAAAGAGAAAAGATGAACAGGATAGAAGTCCTAAGAACTTATGACCAAACCTTCACACCACTCATTGCTTCAATGTACTCAGCGAGCCTCATTTTGTTAACCTTCTTAACCTACAATGAGCATATATACAATAGATTTAAATAATAATAATAATAATACAAAAGAAGCCAAAAGCATAATATATTTTTGGTTTCTAAGCAGCTGTACAAATATCAAGCCTAGAGAGTACCATCATCCATTCTTGTTGAAGGTCAGGATCTGCTGCATATGCTCGCAAGCCAGTTAGAAGGTCAACATCATGAATCCAATCCAAGCTTCTATTCCAAGCCATTTTGAGATAAGAGCACACAGGCTAGGATAAAAACTTAAACTCTGTGGAACACTCTGCTCCATAAGCCCTATTTGATAACTATTTCTCTATTTCTCTCTCAGCTTTGCTTTTCAGTTGGGCTGCAGCTACCTTCGGCCTAAAGCTGATAAATTTGGAGAAGACAAAAACCTCTCGCTTGTCAAAGGCTAGGAGGCTTCTTAGGCTGAAAGCGCAATAATAATTTTCGATTCTCCTTCCTACTTATTGGCCCAAAATGGTATTGTAATGAGTCGATAGCTCAACTCTGATTGGGTCTGACTCCTATTAAACATTTCCACTTCTATAATACAGAACTATTAACTAGGGGGAGATGCTACAATGGGAAAGAGCCTTGACTAGCAGATCATTGGTCTCAAATTCGAACCTCCATGGCACCTTGATAGTGTGAAAATCCCCCTCCCCTTCCTAACTTTGGCAAAAACAAAAATTAACTAAGGAACAAGAATCCAAAGCTTAGGGTATGAACTACTTGGTCATCATAGTCATTACAAAACCTAATCCTAGTGACCTAGAGTAGTAATGCCAACCCTCGTAGCTAGATTAATTTGTTGAGATAATAATGTATCTGTATGATTAGGTTCTTCCATGTGAAAGTGGGTAAGTAGAAGGTAAAAAGAAATATTAGTCTTAAATTCTTCCAAATTCATACCAACTTTCTCTATGATTAGGAGACAGAATCTTTCAAAACGATACCCAATTATTTGAACACAAAATATAACAGAGCAAAGAAAATGATAATGTATGAGAGCCAAAAAGTAAAAGGAGGTATAAACATTGAAGGTCAACATAAATCACTGAGTCATTCAACCCAGGGAAGGTCACCTTGAGATAGCAAATATTCACCTAACACATTAGTCTAGAAACACGTCCTCAGGAAAAGGACACAGAAAATTACAACATAAGAAGTCCTAGAATTACATCCGAAGTTAGCAGTTAGTGTTATTGGCTAACCATTAGCCCATCACCTATTTGAATAGTTTTGAGGTGCTTGTTGGCAAAAAAAGAGAGCACTTAGGCATCAGACACAACCATTACAATTACTTAACTCCTGAACAACTTCTTCCATGGATGGTCTCTCAATTGGAGACTCATGGGTGCAAAGCAAAGCAGTCTTTGCGAGCTTGAATGCTTCGTATTCGAAGAACCTGCCATTGAGGTTTTGGTCAATAAAGTCTTGGAACGTGACTGACTCCGCACCAAGACGCATTGAGCTAGTGACTTTCCGCTTCCCAGATAGGACTTGGAAAACAAGCACCCCGAATGCATAGACGTCACTTTTCTCTGTGAACCGTCCTGTAGTGGTGTATTCAGGCGCTAGGTAGCCCATAGCTGCACTGGTCTTGAGTGCTGAGAAGACAACGTCATTGGTAAGAAGCTTGTGCAGGCCAGAATCTGAGAGCAAGGGGTTGTATCTCTGGTCAATCAGCACCTTTTCAGCTGAGATGTTTTGGTGAACAAGAGCAGGCTTGTTTGGCTTGTAGCCGTGTAAATACAATATACCTGGTTAAAAAGAACAAAGCTCAGTATAGATAAATCATAAACTAACTCTCCTTGAATTCACACATTGATGGTTGGTTATGCATCTCTCAAAGACATAAGCATTCAGAACTGAACAAGAACCGTTTTCAATTGGATTTTTAGTAACATATGCTATAACAAGCAAACCTGTCCTTAGAAATGGAATAAGTTTAATGCAAGATTATAAAGATATGAAACATATACTGACCTTTAGCAATGCCCTTCACAATAGAAACTCTAGTTGTCCATTCAAGAACATGGCTGTCGCCGTCCTTGACATCAAGATACCGCAGCAAGTTTCCATTTGGAACAAAATCATAAATGAGAAAGCATTCTCCCCAGCCCTTTGAACAACAAAATCCTCTCAATCTCACTAAATTCTCATGCCTCAATGAGGTTAGCATGTTCAATCCCTTCAAGAACTCAGCTTCCTCTGTCTTGCAGCATGATTTACCAATGCTCTTAATGGCCACAACAGACCCATCTCGTAATATGCCTTTATAAGTTGCAGAGAAGTTACTCTTACCCAATAAATTCATCTCGGAGAAGTACTGAGTAGCTGTCTCCACCTCTTCTAAGTTGAACCTAAAGCTATGGAACACTTCTTGAGCAAACAAACTTAAATTCCGCCCATCAGCTAAAGGGTCCCACCCGTTTGAATACTCGAGGCTGATGAGAGGAGATCCATTTTTCCTGTAAACTCCCTTGCCCTTGGCCTCGTCAGTACTTAGACGGCCATCAGAAATATCGAATGAGCTCCCAAGCTTCTGTTTCCGGCGACGGTGTTGGGTGAAGAATAGAACTCCTATAGCTGATAATGCAATAGTTACTACAAGGACACCAACAACAACAGCAACAGATGCTTGATGGGATTTTGACAAATTTGAGCATCGAGTTTGATTGCAGGGCAAAGGCACATTTGCAGTCTCGGGAATGTCTCTTGTTGGTGCAGCAGCTCCAAAGGGTTCGGGTCTACTTGCGTTGAGATGACCAGAAGCACTGCAGGCTGTTAAGGACATAAATCCAGCCCCACATAATCCCAGATTGTTTTCGTAAGAGAATCCTTCATTAAGCCTCTTCAAAGCTTCACCAAATCAATAAAAATGAAATCAATCAGGGGTTTAAATACTTTTTCAACAATTTAACATGAGTAATAACTTTTGCAAATTCTTATTTTAAAGATAAAATTTAGGTGTTAAGACTATTCTTACCAAGAGGTACATTGCCGGAAAGAGTATTATTCCGAACGTCTAGAACTTCAAGCACAGGCGCATCAGCTAGTTTGGTGGGAATAGAACCAAAAAGATGATTGACACTCAAATCCAGTCTCATTAACATTTCTAAGTCTCCTAAACTTGCCGGTATTGCGCCAGTTAAACGATTAGATTGCAGAGCGAGAACAGTAAGGTTTTTCAAAGACCCCAGCTGCGTGGGTATGCTTCCAGTGAGCTGGTTGTAGCAAAGCTGCAAAACTGAAAAGCCAAAACAGAACAAGATAAGCGGAGCCTTACTTGACACAAATTAGAAAAAGGCAAGAAACGCATAAATCAGCCAACAATTTAAGTGCTTTTTCATCTAGATTTCGCAACTACCACATGCGGAATCAGTGCAAGCCACACGAAATAAGAAATTGCTTACATAAATAGAGAATTATGGATTAGTTTTCTGAGAAACAAAAACCAAAAGTTTACATACATCAATCAAAACACATGAAATAGAGATTCTTTTTTACTATTTTCATTGTTGAAAATAAAAATTCATGCGGAAGGCAGAGAGTGAAGGAAATCGTTTTCTTTTTCTTATTGATCGTTGAGTGTGGAAATCTGGAAACAAAACATACACAAAGAAAGTTCAAATCTTTCAACAAACCCACCACTAAACTTAACAAACTAGTAATAATCCCAAAAGCGAGAAAACCCGTACTTTCTAAAACGGACACACACACACACACATTCCTAATCAAGGTGCTCAAAGTTCACATCTTTCTACAGAACCAACAACCAAAGCTAGCAATATTACAGAAAGAATCAAGAGACTAGAAGTTCTACGGAACAAAAATCTTTAGCTGACCTTGTAAGCTGCCCATACTTCCGATCTCAGGAGGAATCTCTCCAGAGAGATTATTCACATTCAAATACAAATCACTGAGCTCAGTCAAGTTGGCAATTTCTCTGGGTATATCCCCGTACAGAGAGTTATAATGCATGTAAAGACCAGTCAAATGCTTGAGCCCTGCAATGGAGGGAGAGAGCTTCCCAGAGAGCCCCTTTCCTTGCAACGAAATATTAGCAACTTGACCCGCTTCGTTGCACCCGATGCCTTCAAACGACCCGTCACATGGGTCTCCATTAACGGTCCCTGAAGAAAGGTACAAGCTTTGAGGGTCCAAAACGGCTTTCAAGTCCACAAGTGCTCTGAGCTCTGCATTTCCAAAAACCCATAACGGGTTCGTAAAGAAAATTAGGAAGGAGAAAAGAAAAACGGTGACACCCATGTTTTGGTTTGTGCTCAGAATGGTAGAAGTTGGTTAATTTTTTCTCTCTGAGACTCAATCTCTGACTGTTTTTTTTGTAACTGGGATTTTCGTCCCTGTTTTAAGCCCTGCAGAGAACCAATGGTTCTGACTCTCTCTCTTGAGCAAACAGAAGGTGGTGACTGTGAGAAGAAAGAGACAGTCACAGAAGGTGTGCCTAACTTTCTACAGAGGAAGTGTGTACCAAAGCTACGAAGTGAAATCAGAAACAGAGGAAAAGAAAAAGAGAAGGGCTTTGGAGTTTTGACCGTTGGATTGGTTGACTATTGATTGATCTAGATTCTAGTACAAGACCAGGTGTGGGTGCAGTTGCATGTTAGTATTTTAAAGTTCATGCCATGGGAAGTGTGATTGCCAACTGAGCTACTCCAGTAACTCCACACTCCTTGTTTTGGTTTTTTTTTTGGTCTGAAACTCCTTGTTTTGGTTCGTAATCTAGTAACTGCAAACAAGAATAAACAAGGCTTTCCTGCCTTTTTCTTCTTGTATCTAAATGACGAAAAATATAAGCTATGCAAATGGATTTTAGAGAACAAGAATCCAAAAACTTACTGGAAATTTGTTAAAATGGGTTTTGTAGATTAGCTCCCATTAGCATTGGTTTATTTTGATATCCTTGAAGCTAGCTACAAAATAATCTAGATGTTGAATATGTACCATTCAAAGCAACTTTCATACAACTCAAGACATCTTTCATAGCATTTTTGCTGAAATATAGAGAAAGTATAACTTTTTTTAGAAGCACTTTAATGATTTTAAAGTGATTATGCAATAAAAATTCATGATTAACGTAACAAATCAAGTGACCAAAAGTATGTACCATGCATCCGTTATCATATATTTGATTCTCATTTCTTCACTATTCAATTAGAAAATGATTCATGATTTACAGTCACTTGACAAGGTCTTGCTTAAAAATGAAGGGCATCAATTCAAATTTATTTCGAGATAGAAAGAAATTATTATAGAAGTGGGTCTATGTTCGTAGACTTACGTTTGCCACGTGGTCAACCACAGATGGGAGCTACGGTGGGGTTGAGGCACTGTCTCATACTAAGCCCAGAAACCCACTAACATAATTGGTCCAATCTTAATAAAATATCCTCGAAATTCCACGTGTCTCGTGCTCTATAGATCAAGCCATACTTGAAAAATTCAAATAACGACATTCACTAACTTGGCTTTGGATTGGTTAGAGAGATAGTGTTTATAGAGTACTTTGTGCTTCTTTTTTCTACCGTTGTCTCTCTCTCTGTCTCTCTTTGCTTGTGCCTGCCATGCCAGAAAATCTGACACCACCACTGCCTTCACTCCAATGTCCATTAGTTATTGTCCTAGCTCTCTCTCACTCTTATATTCTTTATTCATTTGGTCTCTTCTTATTTGTTTCCATTTGATCTACCCAATACTCATAACATTCAAAAGTTGAGATTTTTATAATTTTGACTGACCAGAGAAAATAATAGAGAGATAATAAGATGGTCCAAAGTCTAATATATGATTTTGATCCCAAATGTAGAGAGAGAGGTTTTTTTTTTTTGATCGAAAGAGAGAGAGGTATTGAATAACATCATTTGAGCCGAATTTAGCAGCGTGAGTTTGTAACTAAGCAGAACATTAAAGTGATTGGCTGGCTATGGAAACCTTCTCAGGTGAGGCATACAGTGATTTTGGACTGTTCACCTTGGCATTGGTGGGTGAAGTCGCACAAAGCACACCCCTACCCTCGGGGTTAGTAGGGTCTCCCAACCACAAAGGTAGGGTAGCAACCAAACCAGGAATAACATCATTTGCCCCCTTCATTGAGTAATAATAGTTTCTTTGTTTTCTCTCTCCTCCCTATTCTTGAGGGATTTCCAGCCCATGCAGTTGGACCATTTCTGATTGCAAAAGATGGCATGCATTTCAAAATTGGCTTATTGGCATGCATTTCAAAATTGGCTTATTATCATAAAACGTCCTGATGTTTGCGAAATTATCACATTGCATCCCTAATATTTTTTTTGTATCATTAATGGTCCCTAACGTTAATACATGTACTCTTAAATAGTCATTCTGTCAAAAGAACCGTTAAATCTAGGGGTATAATCGTCAAATCACTCCAAAATTATAAAAAAAAAAATTCTTCCCTTCTCTCTCTGTTTCTCTTTTTATTTTTTCTCCTATCTTTCCTCCTCTTTTCTTCTTCTTTTCCTTCGCTGTTTCTTCTTTTCTCTCCCTTTTTTTTTTCTTCTTTCCTTCTTTGTTCCTCATTTTTTTTCTTTCCTTCTTTCTCTTTTTTTTCTTTTTTCTTTTTTCTCTTTTTTCTTCCTCTTTCCTTCTCTCGGGGTGGTGATTTGGGTGGCTAGAGTGCTGGGTTGGTGGGCTGTGGAATGGGGCAGGGAGAGAGTTGCAGAGAAAGTACATAGAGGGGGTGGTTATGGAGGTCGAGGTGGTGGTTTGGGTGGATAGAGTGGATGGGTTGGTGGGCTGTGGGAGGGGGCAGGGAGAGAGTTGCAGACAGAGTGGTGGCTTTGGTGGTCGGGGTGGTGGTTTGGGTGGCTAGAGTGGTCGGGGTGGTGGTCGGGGTGGCTAGAGGAGACAAAGAGAGAGAGAGAGAAGGGAAGGAAAAAAGAAAGAAAGAAGAAGAGTGAGCGGGGCCAGGCGGAGAGAAAGAAGAAAGAAGAAAGAAAAGAAGAAAGAATGGAAGAATTTTTTTTTTTAGTTTTGGATTGATTTGACGATTATACTCTTGGATTTAACTTTTTTTTTGACAGAGTGACTATTTAAGAGTACCTTATTAACGTTAAGGACCATTAATGATACAAAAAAACATTAGGGATGCAATGTGATAATAAGCCTTTCAAAATTTGTACAAGTCTTGTTACTCTTTGACTGCCTCCTTTTGGTTAAAAAAAAAAAAAAGGCAAGTAAAATGAGAGGAATGAGGATCATATGTATTGTGCCGCTGCTCGTTCAGGCGGTAGGTAGTCATAGAACGGAAGTGCATAGATGATATTTTAGTTAACAGAAAAGAAACTTGGTTAAAAGTTGTCTTTCAACTTGTGCCAAAATATTCGAAAAGCACTTTCTTTTATACAGCTAGGAAAAACGCATAAAAAAATGCTTTTGCTCTGAAGAAAAATACTTTTCTATTCAAATAACGGTGGAAAAGCTACACCCCACCAAACCAAACAAGGACTGAAGAGAAGGCATGTTTTGAATTTGTGAAAAGGCTGACAGAAATGAAAGATGGTATGTATGTAATGTGTATATTGTTGTATTTTTTGCTTGTAATTTGATGAAAGCAACTGATGAGTTTGGTGTTGGTGAGAACAGGACCACACTAGCTTAATACAAGCCGATCTATGTTGAAAGCCCCAACATAATATAACAAGAGTTGCAGCAGGAGCAGGACCTTTCATTTCATATATAATAATAAAGTGGTCTTCTTGAGATTGGAATATCTAGAACTGCACAATTAACGTAGCTGTACCCATAACATGTTTTATATATATCTATGTTAATTAAGAAAAGCCTCGGTTTAACTTCATCTTTCATTTGATCATCTGAATAAAAGTCTCACCACAGTCACCAAAAAAGTAAGGAAGGTTTGTCTCAGAGTATATAGATTTTTAATATTCTACTGTGCTGCTTTTGAGGTATTAATCTTGGTGTAGTGGTGTGGTGTTGGGGCCGTGGAATTTATTAATTTCTTGACCATGTCCATGTGAAAGGGATAGAAAGCATGAATGGAAGAATTGATTTTTTTATGTATATCTGTTTTTGAAGATAGATTCTTCATCCATATGAACTTTTCCAAGTTCCTTTGCAGAGGGACAAGGCATCTCTTAATATTTTTTACTTGTAGCAGTTCTCCAATTTTGCTGCATGCAGCTTAGCCATCTTCCTTAAATTATATGTGCCTAAATTAAATTCATGTTATGAATTCTGTAAAGATGAATGGTTTATGGAAATATGAAAACTGAATTATCTGAAAGCAAATTCAATCTTGTGTCTGGCCTAAAAGAGACAAGTTTTATCAGAAACGATGGCCCTAGCCTCACTGCCCTCAAAAGAGTATGGGGTTGTGTGTTTTTTGTCCACCCAACCCAACCCAACCCCAGCATCTTCTTCTTCTTCTTCTTCTTGAATATTTATTCTTAAATTCCATTTTAGCTCTATCTGTTTAATTTGAGTGTTTGCATTCATTGCAAGATCTAAGTTGTCTTGGATGTTCAGTCTGTGTGTCTTGGATGTTTTCTTCATCAACTCAAGTATTTCTTTGTATGGACGTTACTTAAAGAAATCAGGCTCCTTGAAGATGGTTAAGGTCAACATCAAAATCATGAGCATCTGTTTTTTGTTGTAGGACATGCCAAAAGCTTAAAGACCAGCACACCGTCAAGCTTTAAAAAGCTGCCTTTGGAGTATAAAGTTGTATATGATGCCCATGGCCCAGCCAGCTATATATTTATAGTTTGAGAGATAATTAAAATGAAAACCCCCTTGAACTTGAAGGCTATACAGAAAGATGATTGAGTTGTAAGCTAATCACACTGAGCCACTCATCACTCATAATTCACTTGTTCAAAAAGAGACACCAAAATAATGAGTTTTCAGCACAACTTCTTCTTCTGCATTGCATTAGTCGTCTCTGTAATCATGCCATGCAAGACAACCTAAATGTAAACCCAACAAAACATGAAAAACATGAATCACCGAAATGGCAATTTTCCAAGAAATTTCCACCAAAAGTTTGGTTTCGTGGGTGGCTTTTTCGCTCGCCATAATTGGCCTTTAGCTTTGCTTTTGGAGTTGTTTTATAACAATACCTTTGGCTTTGTTGATAATTAATGGCCAAGAAGATGCCAAGAAGATGCTGAGCCTTTTTACTGCATAACAGAACAAACTGCATCATTTTCATCCCTTGGGTTAAATTGCACGAGAGTGGGCTTGTCTTTGATGCCTATGCCCACTTAATCATTTTTCACTTCTAGTGAAAGCCACACAATTAGGAGTAGAAAACCGTGAGATGATATGCATGACAACTACCTAATGACTTTGGCAGATTATGATCATCAATTTGGAAAACTTTATTCTATTTTGATTCCACCAGATTTTTCTCTTTTTCTCTCTGTCTATATTCCCCTGACTATTATTTGATTGCAACATTTCTATTGCCGCATTTGATATTGATTTGTAGGGTTTTGTGGCATCGGAATGATACACTTTTGATTTTTTTTTTGGGCGAAAAAACTAAAAAATATAATTAATTAGTATAGCCGCGCGGCTATACAGTTTACACATATTTTTATATTCAAATCGTCTAGCCGGGCGGCTATACTCTTTATATACACACACATTCTTCCAGTAAAATTAACAAAAGTAAAGGAAATGATATTTTGCTATAGCACTGCATGCATTATGCATAAGATTGGTGTATCTCATGCATGGGAGGATCATACGTACGTTACTCTAGCAAATATCAATCACAGTTTCAACTTGGAAATGACATCTTGAAACAAATCATTATCATCTGGCTTTACATATGCCAATTTCCAGTGATCAGCACCCAACCCACCAACCCATATGATCTGATATATACCATCACCATTGAATTACCAATCACCTCTGTGCCATCTTCAAGGAATTGCAAATTATATATATCCATCTCCACAACTGTAGAAGAGAGATATATTTAAATAAACTAGAAATTACCTGTGAGCTACTTAAGAGCCCGTGCTTGAAACTAAAACTCAAGCTGGAATATAAATCACCTCCAAAATTGCAGTAATACAAAAAGATTCATACTTGGGTGTTGTGAGAATTTCCTGTTTAGGAAAAATCAATTATGAAGTCGCAACAACCTAATTTATGGCCAATAGAATATATTTCAGCACTAATGAAGCATATGAAGCATACTTCTATGTAAAATAATGCTCTAAAAGACTTCTTTCTCGGTGGTTTGTTAGTTTTCATTCAAGGAGCACTATCCACCTGATCATATTCAAGCAAGAGTGGGGCTAGAGTTCCACTCTAATAAAACTATTTCCTCTTCTTTCCACCTCCATCCTTCAAATCTAAAAGAATCACAAGAATCACCGAGAAATACATTTTGATTACAAGCGGGAAAAAGTAACTATCCAGAAGGTAATCATTCCCACAACATTTGAATATGTTTTTGTTGACATCGACACTCTAGGGCGGTATCCAATGTCATATCTCCCCCATAGAGGAAATATGTAATATAATAAATATATATATAATATATATTTATCCACTTATTGGAAATCCTTCTAATTACCTATGCAGAATTCCTTTCAAGGTACTGGGAGAATCTGCTCTTTCCTATAAAGACTTAAAAAATGAAACCAGAATGAATTACCCACTCAAAACAATCTGACATATTATATTGCTAAAAAGCAAACGAAGATGAAGATGTCAGCAGAGAAGCCTCACTTCCTAAAGCAAACATTCTCAGTTTCCTAAATAGGCAATCACCTAGAAGTTCTTACCAAACTTGACTAAAAATTAACATGCACATGCATATTATGAAGAGAGAGAGAGAGAGACCTGAATCCTTTTCCTTGATATATGAGACATGGCAAAACGTATAACAGAAAATGAATGCAAACATGTTCCTCAATTTATATACGAGACATAGCAAAAAATATAACTATAATGAACATAATGGTATGATTAGCGAACCACGGAGATTCTATCATCAGATAACAAGATAATTAACCAATCCGACCACAAAGTGAAAGCTTAGCCAAGTATTGAAGCACTACCAATGGATAAATTTCAAAATATATATAAAAATAAAGAAAGAAAATCTCCAAACCATCATCGTCATCTGGGGAATCCATCTTTTAACTCGTCTCTCTTCTTCCTCTTGTGCAATCACCTTCAGAATTGCACTCAGTTAAAACAACAGTAACCATGAGAAACAAATACAAAATATTACCTTTCAAAAGTTTAAAAGAATTAACCTCATCATCTTCATCTTCTTGACTCAAGACCTTCTTCCTGAATCGTTTCTTATGGAAATCAGCTTTCCTGGACTCAGAAACAACCTGGGCAGAAGATTTATCGCCATCATCGTCATCTGCATCCAAGAGAGAATATGTCTTCTGCTTCTTCACTAACATCGCAGCTTCCCTCTCTTGTTTCTGATATAGCTGATATACACGACTAACAAGCAGCAGGAAAGACACGACGTGACAGATAAAACTGGAGGCTAAAATCCTAAGTCTACACATTCATTTAATTTGGAATAACAGCTCACATTCAAACCAGATTCTTTACCGGGCACTCTTGCGAAGATGTCTTCAGCAAATGCACTTGTTGCGGCCGAAGAGGACAACCCAAATTCTACAAGCTTGCCCACCACATCAGCAAATGCACTTGTTTCGGCCGAAGAGGACAACCCAAATTATTTACGGGGTTCGGGGTCGCGGGTCGCAGCCTTGTGGTGGTCGTCGCGGTTGGAGGCCTGGTGGTGGTGGTCTGTCTTGAGAGAGAGGAGGACCCGGCTCAGAGGAGGCAGCGTGTTTTCTTTAAAATCATGGGAAAAAAAATGAGGCCGCCTAGGCGGGGCGCCTAGCGCCTAGGCCGATTTTACTTTTTTTTTTTTTTTGGCTTTTAAATATAAAATTAATTTTTTGCTTTTTATTTTCCCCACTTCTTTAGTTCAACTTGAATATATGTATATAAGTAATATCTTAGCCTCTTGTAATTACTTTAATTTATAATTATATTATAATTATTATTTATTGAGTGAATAATTA
Organism: Prunus fruticosa; assembly: GCA_018703695.1. Classification (NCBI taxonomy): domain Eukaryota; kingdom Viridiplantae; phylum Streptophyta; class Magnoliopsida; order Rosales; family Rosaceae; genus Prunus; species Prunus fruticosa. The sequence goes on along the minus strand of CM031918.1, from coordinate 56,554,119 downwards.
GTATTTAAATATTTTACTAATGAAAGAAGCCCACTTCTTTACTCTCCTTTTTTTTGGTCTGAACACTTCTTTACTTCTTTCACACACACAAAAAAAATATATTATTTTTTAAAATTCTCAGTGTTGTATTTATCTTAAATTTAAGAAAATGAAAATTTAAATAAAATTTGGTAAAGAGAAAAGCGGCACACATTCCAAATTGGTATGTATGCAATCAAACTAGCCATAGAATCAAGCTATGATAAGAAACAATATTCATCTTCTTTTACACAGCGGCATTTACAATTATATGTGACATTGTGCCAAACTTTGAGATGATAAATGTGTCATACTTCAAATCTTTAACAAGTATTTAATTATTTTAAATTATTTTGTAGACTTTGTTCTTTATTTTTTATTTATACAAAATTAGTTTGTTAACTTTAATATTTGCTATTACAATTGAGTAATATCTTTATATATATTTGAATATTTAAATAGTATAGCCACGGCTATACAGTTTATAAATATTCTTATATTTAAATAGTATAGCCGCACGGCTATACAGTATTCGAATATATAAACAAAGACAATTAGCTAAGAAATATACTCATAAACTAAATTAAATCACATCCAGATTTCAAGCCTCAAGGGCTTTGTAGCATCTCAACTCAAACAATTAGCACCATGTCTATACCTTGTCCATATTAAAATTTAAGATGTCAAATGCTCTATTTATTAGTTTCGGATACAAACATATATAATGAAGAAAGAGGAACAAGAGGGCAGATATGTCATCTTAAAACATTTATCAAAACAATCTATATGCCTGCCAATAATACGAACGTGAAGATTATAGTATGTGGCAGCCACGCAGGCGTTGTGTCAATTTTAGAGGAGCTCTTCTTATAACACTAAGCAACGAGCAAGCTTATCAACACTCTCATCATTATCATCATACCTTGGGCCTTGAACATGGGAGTAATATCACATCATTTTGCTTGACACGGGTGCATCTCTAATTATTGTATATACACTATGTGTCGTTACCATCTCAAGCAGCCCAATCTTCATTGCCAAGATCAGTGTCCTGAACAACACATATGCTAAAAAACTCAGCCTTTTCCATACAAATGTTGTGCCATCACCGTCAATGGTTACCAAGAGCAACAATTAAGGTTTACTTCCAGTAAAATTAACAAAAGTAAAGGAAATGGTATTTTGCTAGAGCACTGCATGCATTATGCATAGCATTGGTGTATCTCATGCGTGGGAGGATCATATACGTACGTTACTCCAGCAAATATCAGTCACAGTTTCAACTTGGAAATGACATCTTGAAACAAATCATTATCATCTGGCTTTACATGCCAATTTCCAGTTAGAAGCACCCAACGCACGCAAGCATTCTCAGTTTCCTAAATAGGCAATCACCTAGACTAGAATTCAATCATATACCCTTCTTACCAAACTTGACTAAAATGGCTTTTAAATAAGGAATTAACTGCACGTGCATATCATGAAGAGAGAGAGAGAGAGAGAGAGAGAGAGAGAGAGAGAGAGAGAGAGAGAGAGAGAGCTGAATCCTTTTCCTTGATATATGAGACATAGCAAAACGTATAACAGAAAATGAATGCAAACATGTTCCTCAATGTATATACGAGACATAGCAAAAAATATATATATAATGAACATAATGGTATGATTAGTGAACCATAGAGATTCCCATCATCGGATAACAAGATAATTAACCAATCCGACCACAAAGTGAAAGCTTAGCCAAGTATTGAAGCACTACCTATGGATAAATTTTAAAATATATGTAAAAATAAAAGAAGAAAACCTCTGAACCATCATCGTCATCTGGGGAATTCGTCTTTTAACTCGTCTATCTTCTTCCTCTTGTGCAATCACCTGCAGCATTGCACTCAGTTAAAACAACAGTAACCATGAGAAACAAATACAGAATATTACCTTTCAATGTTGAAAAGAATTAACCTCATCATCTTCATCTCTTGACTCAAGACCTTCTTCCTGAGTAGTTTCTTATGGGAGTCAGCTTTCCTGGACTCAGAAACAACCTGGGCAGAAGATCTATCGCTATCATCGTCATCTGCATCCAAGAGAGAATATGTCTTCTGCTTCTGTAGAAATCAGAGAAAAAGAAGAAAACAGAACAACACAAGTTTAACGAGGTTCGGCAAATTTGAGCCTACGTCCCCGGTGAAGTTTGAGATTCTTATTCGTCGTATGGATATCAGTACAACAGGCTGCATATATTGGCAAGCGTTTTACAGTCATTAGAAGCAGCAATAAAGACTTTTACAGTACCAAGAAAATACAGTTGTTGGAAGATGAAGAGTTTCCAGCAACTGTTAGAAGACGAAGAGTTTCCAGCAGCAGTTAATTCTTTTACACATTCAAATAGCTTTTTTACTAACATCGCAGCTTCCCTCTCTTGTTTATGATATAGCTGATATACACGAGTAACAACTCACATTCAAACAAGATTCTTTACCGGGCACTCTTGCGAAGATGTCTTCAGCAACACTAGTTTCGGCCGAAGAGGACAACCCAAATTCTTTATGGGGTTCGGGGTCGCGGGTCGCGGGTCGCAGCCTTGTGGTGGTCGTCGCGGGTGGAGGCCTGGTGGTGGTGGTCTGTCGTGAGAGAGAGGAGGACCCGGCTCAGAGGAGGCAGCGTGTTTTCTTTAAAATCAGGGAAAAAAAAAGTGGCCGCCTAGGCGGGCGCCTGGCGCCTAGGCTGATTTGACTCTTTTTTCTTTTATAATAAATATAAAATTAGTTTCTTTGCTTCTTTTTTTTTCCCAACTTCTTTAGTTGAATATCTTAGCATTTAAGTAATATATTAGCCTTTTGTAATTACTTTAATTTATAATTATATTTTAATTATTATTTATTGAGTGAATAATTAGTATTTAAATATTTTACTAATGAAAGAAGCCCACTTCTTTACTCTCTTTTTTTTTTGTCAAAACACTTCTTTACTTCTTTCATACAAAAAACAAAAAAATCTATTTTTTAATTCTCAGTGTTGTATTTATCTCAAATTTAAGAAAATAAAAAATTAAATAAAATTTGGTGAAGAGAAAGGCTGCATTTTCACATTCCAAATTGGTATGTATGCAATCAAACTAGCCATAGAATGGAGCTGATGCAATTCCAACCTAAGACAAGAAACAACATTCATCTTCTTTGAATTCAGACAACGACATTTACTATTATATGTGACATTGTGCACAACTTTGAGATGATAAATGTGTCATAATTCAAATCATGAACAAGTAATTAATTATTTTAAATTCTTTTTCGGACTTTTTTTTTATTTATACAAAATTAGTTTGTTAACTTTAATATTTGCAATTAAGTAATATCTTAGCCTTATTTAATTATTATTTATTTAGGGAATAATTAGTATTTAATTTCATAAATTACTTAATAAATACTAATTAGTTATATTTACTTATCTTAAATAATTTTGAGGAATTAAATTTTTTTAAAATTTCCAAATATATTTTTAAAATAGTTTTAATTATTTAAATTTACGGTTCATATGACATAAACGGACCTAACCCTAGTTAGTTGACTACGCCTTGGGGTAGATTTTAACAAGTGGTTTATTTTCGGAATCCCAAGAAAATTTCACCAAAAAAAATCTATCGCGGCACAAATTCGTCGGGATACAAAAATTTTGTTGGCGCATATTTTCGCATTTAAGCCATTTATAAATAAGGATTAACTACACTTTAGTACTCGGAGGTTTAGGGTCAGGATTTGAAATGGGCCCGAGATTTCAATTTCATCAATTTCATACCTAACGTATCCAAATATGACCAATTCACCCAGTCCGTTAGATTGACCCTCTGGTCAAACGTTAAATGTTGATGTATCAACTGTGGGGACCCGCCATAGACCCTGACAACTCATTCCAACTAGTCCACATGAATGGCATTTCTGGAAAGAAAAAAAAATTTAACCAAAAAACAAAAAAAAATTCCCTAGCTCTAGCAACCTTCTCTCTTCATCTCTCATCCATCCTTCGTCCCTTCGTCGACCCTCCACAAACTCCCCCTCCCCCAATCAACCCCAAGCCCTCCCCAACCCAAAACAAGATCAACCTCACAATCAGAACCAAATAACTCACTAGCCCTATAAGTTGTTGCTCCAAATCCATAATTACCCGAACCTAAAAAAACCTAATTTGTCCAATTAAATCGAACTAAGCCACAAAAAGAGAGAAATAGAGGGAGGATGATGGGGATGACGAAGAGAGGGGAGAGGGAGGAAGAGAAAGAGAGAAATAGAGAGTGGGTCGGGTATGGCCCTAGTGGATTGGGGGGATGAGGACGAGAAGTGGTTATTGTTATTGATTGCTTGTTTGTTTTTTTCTTTTGGTTTAATTTTTTTTCCTGGATTTGATAGAATTGGAGATGTGGGTTTGATAGAATTAGAGGAAAGCTTAACAGTTACTTGGTTTTTCAGCTGAATTGTAATCTACCCAGGCCCAGGATTATGTGACCACTTTTGAGATTGAGGCTATGTTTTGTTGAATTTGACTGGTGAAATACCCAGCTGGAGTTGATTTGTTGGAGGCCAAGCTGTTTATATCGATGCCAACATGGTTGTCATTGATGTCGCCAAATTCAAAGTCCTGCACAGTGTCAAATTCAACGGCAAAGATGTGGTTTGAGAAGTTGCCGACGACTGTGGCGTTGAGAATACCAAGGTATTGGCTTGGAAGAGACCCAGGAAGCTCCTTTGAAGGTGAGATTATGAAGGCGAGGCCATGGCCGAGAGCTTAGGGTACTCCTGGGACTATAGTGAAAGCAAAAGCGGTGGAAAAGGAAGGGTGGCTGGGGGAGGGAGAGTTGCTAGGATATTTTGTTTTATGTTTTTTGGTTTTGAAAAAATATATTTTTTTATAAAAAATTATTCTTTAATTTTCTTTTTGAAATGCCCTTCACGTGGTATCAGGATGTCAGAATTTGTGGTGGGTTCCACAGTTGACACATCAGCATTTAACGTTTGACCAGACGGTCAATCTAACGGACGGAATGAATTCGTCAAATTTGGATACGTTAGGTATGAAATTGATGAAATTGAAATTTCGGGGCCCATTTCAATACTGACCCTAAACCTTCGAGTACTAAAGTGTAGTTAATCCTATAAATAATCTCTCTCTCTCTCTCTCTCTCTCTCTCTCTCCATTGCATCCAAACCACAAAAATCGTGCCTATTGTCTTATTTTATTGGGCCTTTGGCCCATTCTACCCAAAATCAAAGTTACCGCTGGTTATGGCCATTTGGTCCTTTCTACTGGGCACTGACCGAACTCTGATCCAACCCACCAAAATGGGCTTCTGAAACCCAAATTGGCCTGCACATATAAACCCTAGTTAGAAAACCTGAACTGAGGAAGGAGAGGAAAACCATTTGCGGCTCGTCTCAGAGAACCTAAGTACAGAGACAACCTCCACTTCCATCTCTCCCATCATGGGTCGTATGCACAGTCATGGGTACTGCTTCTCCTTCTCTCTCTCTCTCTCTATATGTATTTCTGTTCATACTACCAGTTTCTGATTTTTATTTATTTATCTTTTTAATTTTATCTGGGGGCTTGCAGAAAGGGCATGTCAGCCTCAGCTCTGCCATACAAGAGAAGTTCGCCTAGCTGGTTGAAGGTCACTGCTCCAGATGTAAGTAAATGAAAAACCCTAGATTTATATTTAAGTATGTAATTGTTGATGTTAATTTGAGTGGCCTTTATCTGTGATTAAGGTTGAAGAGAACATCTGCAAGTTTGCAAAGAAGGGTATGACTCCATCTCAGATCGGTGTGATTCTTCGTGACTCGCATGGCATTGCTCAGGTTAAGAGCGTGACTGGAAGCAAGATCTTGCGTATTCTTAAAGCTCATGGTATGCCTTTCTTTTAATAATATTTTTCTATATGAGTTTTATTGCACTTTTTAGTTGCTATAAAAATTATGTTAGAAGGTTTGGATGTTTAGTGGGACTTGTGGGATTGAAACCCATTTCTCCATTGATCTCGATTACTTAGGTGAAGATAATAGATTAAAGCACTAATTGATTGTATGATTAGGCTAGCTCGATGAGATGACCATTATGTCTTCATTTTGTACATTTCATCTTCTCTGAAAACGTAAAGAAGATTAAGAGTTTGGTTTTGTTCTCAAACAAGTCTGGCGTTGTCGTTTTTCGTTTCCTTCTTACTAACCAAATGACAGGCTACTTTTTGTTTTTGTTTTCCTTAAAAAAGTATGTGGAAAAAAATTTATAATTTCCATTTGTTGTTGGCTAGGTCTTGCTCCTGAAATTCCTGAGGATCTTTACCATCTTATCAAGAAGGCAGTGTCAATTAGGAAGCATTTGGAGAGGAATAGGAAGGATAAGGATTCAAAGTTTCGGTTGATTTTGGTTGAGAGCAGGATCCACAGGCTCTCTCGTTACTACAAGAAAACAAAGAAGCTTCCTCCTGTCTGGAAATAGTAAGTATTCTTTATCACTTCTTTTCCAACTTCACCATTGTTATGGTTCTGGCATTGCTGTTAGGGGCATGTTGCTTGCCTTGTTGCTTTGCATGTGTAAGGAAGTAGAACAAATAGGGTTCTTTGCTTATCAACTTCACCATTGTTATGGTTCTGGCATTGCTGTTCGGGGCATGTTGCTTGCCTTGTTGCTTTGCATGTGTAAGGAAGTAGAACAAATAGGGTTCTTTGCTTATCAACCTCCGAGTTGTATCCTAATCTGATGGGGGGCAGTATGCTTTTCTATTTTGTTTGTGGGGCTGAAATCTGTATATCACACAAGAACATAAGCATATGAGTCTTCTCAGTTTGTATATTTGGTCAGCAATTCAAAAAGGGCTTTATCTTAATGATGTAGAGCATCTAATTAAGCAGATTTTTAGTCTCATTTATTTATGTGTATGTGCCGCCAATGTTTAGATTCGTTGCTTATGGATTTGTTCTGTGTTTCCGTATAATAATGTTGTGAATTCTGCTTTGTTTTACAGCGAGTCAACCACTGCCAGCACTCTGGTTGCTTAGGTTGGGAAAGCAAGGTGGAAGGTTTTGGTATTATTTACATGGAAGGACAGAGAAGCCTAGAGATTATAGTTGCTCGCTTTTGTGCTCTTCAGATTTTGTATCAACTTTTGCATTAATCGTACTACTCTGTGTGTCTTGGATGTTTTCTTTCATCAATTCAAGTATTTCTTGTTGTGGATGTTACTTAAGGAAATCCGATTTTGTATCAACCTTTTGCATTAATCGGATGTTTAAAATTTCGAATTATTAACGTTGCGATGCCATGTTTCGGAAACTCACCACTTGACGTAACAAAGGAACAGAAATACATCCTAGCAACTTAGGCAGATGAACATGGTATTTCTTGGAAAGAATGGATTGATTGAAAGAGTCTTTGTGTATTTTGGGTCTAAAGAGGCTTGTTCGCTTATGAACTTATAAACCTATTTTATTGTCATTTGGATTATTGTTGACAAGCATTTTGGATTATTATCAATTAACTAATTTTATTGTCAATTAATTATCACTAGTCCAAATTTTAATCCTTGGCTCTATATATATTTTAATATCTTGATAGGTGAGACCTTATCACAGGCAAAAAATATTTCGCTAATATTAGGAATAAAAATTCAAATCAAATCTCAACTGTTTTTGTTAAATTGTTAAATAAAGTTGGACCGTACAAAAAGACAATTTAAAATAATTTGGGCCGCGATGGTTATTTTGCCCGAGCCAGCCCTACTGTCCAACTTAAACGTAGGAGCCCACGTCGCTAAATAAAAACAAATTGGCGGTTCATTTTCGGGGTCTGAGAAAAAGGAAAATGGCGCTTTAAACCCTCAAAAGCAAGGATTGGTAAAACCCTAGAAAACCACAGAAATCAAAGTCAGTGTCTTCTGAGTGGACTACGAGAGCTCTTCCTAGCTCTTGCATGTTTTGCATTTGATAGAAGAAAAGGAAAGAGTGGTATCGATCACATACTTGGCTCCAACATCAGAATCGAGGTATGAAATCGTAAACGCCGATTTGTTATTATTATTATTTTTTTGAATGTGTTTCCGGATTAATTTTTCTGTACTTGTTTTGAAAAAAATGGTATATGTTGCTGTTGGTTCGTTTTATCCACTTCATGGTTTTGATAAATTTGATAATTCTTCAACCGTTGGGCTTTGATAACGTTATCGATTCTTTTCAGCTTAGAGGACCGTTTGTTTTCTGAGAAAATGTTAGTTTATTAATCGCCCTTCTTTCTTTATCAAAATGGGAGAGAGAGCTCATCACTGGTTATGACTTACAAAAAAATATCAAATTTTATTAGGGCTGTTTCCTCATCAAATTTGAGGCTAGGCCCTCCCATTTTATTTGTTAACTTCAAATATATAGTTTGGAAATTAGTTTGTTCAGTAAGTTAATTGGGGCAATCTAGTGATCATGGGCTGTCCATAACTCTCTTTTTTTCTTTTGTCAAAGAAAAGGAAGAAGCCTGAGTCAGCGAGCAAAATGGTGGCAGGGCTTAGAGAGTTCACTGCAAGAGTTGAAAGAAATGGTGTTGACGAACCAGTTCTGGATGCGGAGAATGGTGAGGAGCTGATGCACGTTCAGCCTTGTGTTTCTATCGTCCTTGGTAATCGCCCTCCTGAGTCCCCTGGCACTCTCTACATCTCCACCAAGTACGCCATTATAGCTCTCATGATTTTATATGTTTGTGTTTGGGTGAAACTTAAGGGGATAGAGTAAAGAAAACGTATCTGAAGGGATGTGAAAACTTTTTTTTTTCTTTTTCCTTCTACCAAAATAGCATCCATTCAAACAGTTAGCTGGGATTTTGCAGGAAAGTGGTCTGGTTGAGTGATGTTGACAGGGCGAAAGGTTATGCTGTGGACTTCTTGTCTATATCACTGCATGCTGTATCCAGGGACCCAGAGGCCTACACCTCTCCTTGTATATACACTCAGGTATTTGCTTTCATATTCATCAAGGCACTCCAGCAGTAATATAGGATTTTATCTTTATCTCGTCTGAAATGTACTTGGTCTCAAAACTGTTCTTCCAATTGTTTGGTGTCAAAGTTGTATGGCAATTTTATTTGATTCACTGAATCTATAACCCCTTTCTTCGTTCTTTCAAAAAAAAAAAAATTGTCAGTTATTGTTGCTTGTGCGATATGAACTCTTAATAAGTTGAAAAGTCTTTGTTGTTTTCGTGAGCTTTAGAATCATGTCCTTATATTAATTCCACAAACATTAAAGAGAAAAGTGACTCATTGTGCGAATAAGATATTTCTGTGTGTGAGGAACTGTATCTCATTGAAATTCAGATCTTTTTAGTATTTATCTACTGTACACAAGAATCACTTGTTTACTTATTTTGTATCCAAGGTTTGTGTCTTTACCGTATGCTGTGCTGGGTTTAGGATTGTTGGTCCTGAGTCTCCTTTAACTACAATGTCTAATTTCAAGTTTTGTGGCCTTTTTGTGCGTTGCTTTTCTGATTAATGTTTTTATATTTATAGATTGAAACTGAGGATGACGACCATGAGTCCGATGGCTCAGATTCAGAATGCAATGGTGTCTTAGATTTGTCCAAGATCACAGAAATGAGGCTTGTTCCTTCAGATCCTAACCAATGTACCTCTCTCTCTCTCTCTCTCTCAATTGTGGCTATAATAAGGTCATACTGTCTTGATTTTTCTTAGTATTTTCCTGGTGAAGTGTAACTGGCATATTAATTTCTATGTGGCAGTGGATTCTCTGTTTGAGGTATTTTGTGAGTGTGCTGAGCTTAATCCTGAACCAATTGAAGGTTAGTAGATTTTCTCTTAATGCCAGGGTTTATTTTATTTCTTATTTTCTCTTTTTGAATGCTAATGTATTATGTTTGCTTCATGAGTTGCATCCTAATATCATACATTTGTTTTTATCTTTTTCTAGAAGAGGAAGAAGAGCATAATTGGATTTTTAGTGCTGATCAGTTGGAAGATGACGCAACAGGTATGGGATGCACCATGTAACAATTTGTACCAGTTTATTTGTCAATGTGTGTGATAAAAAATCTATTGTTGTCTGATATCTTTGTTTTGAATATGACGGTATTTTCAGGGGAAGATTCTGAGTGGCATGTTTCTGAAAATCCTTCAATTGGTCAATCTAATGGGGATCATGACCTAGCTCGTACCGTGCTTGAGGTAGGCCTGTGAATATCCATTAAATGCTGCTATGGAGTTGGTGCCTTTGTATGGGCTATTTGTTTCTTTAATTGAGAGCAGCATATGATATTGATCACATTTTTTTATCTTCCTGGCAGCTTCAGATCAATGATCAACGCTTTGAGGATGCTGAAGAAATGGAGCATGAGAATGACGGTGGCCGCCGTTGAAATTCTTTCTCCTTTCAATGTTTCATCTCTTTCAAGTGTTGCGTTTTAACCCATGACCCTTTCTTGTTATGCTCTGGATATTGCTGTATATGTGAACAAATTGTCCATTAGTCATTAGTCATTAGTCTCATGACACAAGGATTGGTAACTTTGTAAGGAGTACCTTTAGGCCTTTCTTTCTATTTATTGGTTTACTGCTATCTTTTATGGAAAGAGCAAGGATTCTTTTGGTAAAAAATTTGTGCTTTGTTTACTGTTTTTCTAACAAAATAAGAAAAGATCATAAAAAAGAGAATGGTGTTACAGAATGCTACGCCTCTTTTCAGTGTTTTGAGTACGAAACTACTTCTAGTTTTGGGTTTGTACACCACCAATAATCAAGGTCATTAGATGTTCTGTAAATAAGTACAACTTCTCCTGTTAATTTGAGGGCGGCTCTGGCAGACAAAAAATAAATAATTATATAGATATTTATAAATAAACCCAATCCTAGACATGTATTTATAAAAAAACCCAAACACTATTTATAATTTTGTTTTAGGAAGAGGTACCATAGAACAAAATGGGAACCAAAAATATGGTCACCAAAAATTTCCAAGAAGATTTTCCGAAACCAAATTTGAACTCTATTATCATGATAAATAACAAATAGTAGGGAAACACGAAAGTACAAAATATAATTCATCTGATGAAGCCCAACCAACCCAGAGTTTTTGGGCCAGAGTCACCCACGTTCAAAAATCGTCAACCCGACCCGGCCTTAACTTTCGCGCACATGTGGCAAAACCCTAATAACCCATGATATATAAACTCACAAGACCTGGCTGCTCCTTCCATCGCTTTGAGAGAGAGGTATTGAAGAAGCCGCAGCTCCAGACCTCCTTCCTCCCCTCCACACCCGCACCCAGGTCTGTGATTTGCCCAGACTGAATCCAAGTTCATATCGTTTCTGATTTCTTATAGATTGAATATGATGTATGTGATTAACCGTTGTGTTTTATCTCGATATGTAGGAAAGCGAACAAGTTGCTTGAACACAATGGCTTACGCAGCGATGAAACCAAACAAGCCAGGGCTGGAGGAGCCTCAGGAGCAGATCCACAAGATCAGGATCACTCTCTCTTCCAAGAACGTGAAGAACCTCGAGAAAGGTCTCTGCTTTTGCTTATTATATTTATTTTAGTTTTGCCCGATCGGCATTACTTGTAATTCGTCCTGATTTTTTATTTTTCATTTGAAATGGACTATTTTAGTAATTAGTATCTCTTAGGGTTGCGTTTGTTTAATAGTTTTTCCATCTTCCCATTTTCTATTGTCGTAACACCCGTTCAGTATCTGCATATTTGTTAGTGCGAATTGAACTTTGGAGAAAACTTTGTGCTTGCAATATAATATTGTGTACATGTAACATGAAACCAGTGCAATGCCTTTTCAATAAGATTGGTTTGTCATACCTGAATTATCTTCTTAATCTCTTAGATTTTGCTGGTTTTTATGAGCTTGATTGTCTAACTGTTATTCAATTTTGTTTTTCTTTAATTGCTTTATGACGTGGTCTAAATCGGTTTATTCACCATTCTTCAGATTATAAGAATCACGTTTTCTTGTTTGAATATTTCTTTAGCCTGTTGGATTGACATCTGTTTTATTGATAGTGTGCACTGATCTTGTTCGTGGTGCAAAGGACAAGAGGCTCAGAGTTAAGGGACCCGTGAGAATGCCAACCAAGGTTCTGCACATTACCACCAGGAAGGCTCCTTGTGGTGAAGGTATGTTTCTGTGTGAAATGTGCTTGCTCTTAATTTACTGCTTGACAAATGACATTGTTATATTCCTATCATTGTTTTAGTGTATATATGAATGCCCTATGGGCTAGTTTATGGTCAATCTTAGAGTTGGTTTAGGGTTACCCTTGTTTGTGCTAGGTTACATAAGTAAATTTTGTAACTTACTGTGGCCTGTTCATACCTGACCAGTTACAGAAATACATTGTCTGCTTTTGCATTTTAAAGGGTTATGTATGTATCTTTAAAATTTTGTTTGTGATTTACAGGTACCAACACATGGGACAGATTTGAGTTGCGTGTCCACAAGAGGGTTATTGACCTCTTTAGCTCTCCTGATGTGGTCAAGCAAATTACATCCATTACAATTGAACCTGGTGTGGAAGTTGAGGTTACAATTGCCGACTCTTAAACTGGACCAGTTTCCCGCATAGCCTTCCCAATTAGTTGGACAATGAGCATGTTTTTTCTGTTCTAATTTTGAATTTAAAGATTTTGTAGTATCGTTTGCAATTTCTTGACCCAGATGTTTTTATATGGATATGTACGTCAGTGCATATTTTGATATTGAATAGAAGTACGTTTTGCAAATGCTTTAGCTTTGTTTCCTTGGCATTTTTATCCTATATATGTCAAGTACATCGTGAGAGAGAATTAAGACATTGAAATTCTTAAATTGGTTTTTGGTGTTGATGGCCTCTGTGGGGGCGTTAAAATGTTTTCTTCCTGGTATTCGGCTATTTTAGTTTTTTTAAATCTTCTACTTGTTCTTCATCATTCTGTGTCAATTGAGTTTGTGATGGTTGTCGTGGATTGCCTTTTCCCGAAGCAGGGATGTGCCTGCACCCCAAAACGTAAACCTATACCTTAAATGGTCACAAACAAGTTGACCGTACAGGCCAACGTATTTCATAGTTTCTTATGATCTTGCCTCTTGGTTATGTGAACCATGAATATTTACTAAGAGCATCTCAGGAGATGTCAAATACCAACCATCAAATTTAAATTTGATGGCTGATGTGGCAATTTGACATTTTACACAGTTTTATACTCCATCCGATATGTCAAATTAAATTATTATTTTATTATATTTCAATGTTGATTTATTAACTACTTCTTAGAATATAATTTTTATATTTTTAATTAAAAAGAAAAGAAAATAAACAATGCATCAGTATTGAAACAATGCATGCATGACCTTGAAAGAAAATAAAAATAGCAACAAATTAGTTCACTTGTGCAAGCATAAATGAAACGATTCAAACAGATATGCAACGGTAATATTTTATAATTTGTTTTGTTTTGTATTATATTGTTTTCTTAAAGAAATTAGATTTTAATATGGACTGAGATGAGTTGAGACTAATCAAACGTAAATGAAACAAACTCTTAATGTTGTATATGATAGAGCAATGATCTGATCAAAACAAGAACAAACAAATGGATATGGACCAACGTTTTCTCATAGTCCAAATTAAAACCAAATACACTTTTGATTTAATAAACTAAAGTTTAAAACAATACATATGCAACTAAAACTTGAAATAACATAATACTGTGAGACTAATTCTCTTGTTCCTTTTGCAAAGCAACCACTTCCAACATTTCTAGTTCTTCATCAGACTCTGAATCAACAAGATTCCAAAAATGCTCATATGTCGAATCAGAAGATGAATTGGAAAAATGATGAGACATGTTGGGGTTCTTCACAATTCACTGTAAAGGAAAATAATTTTTTTTGGTATAAAAGAAGAACTGTGTTTGAGCACAAGGTCTTTTATTTATATATATATATATATATATAGCTTTTTGAAGAAAATGAAACGAAGGAGGTGATAAACAAAAATTACATGTACGATAGGAGTAAATGGTTGTGTTTAAAAACAATTGTTCAACGGTAGGAAATAAACTGGAAAGAGGAAAAAGGAAAAAAATAAGAAAGGAAAATAATAAATGAAAGTTAAGCCAGTTGTCTTTAAAAAATAATAAAATATTCATTTGACATCTTGCTTTTGGGCTGTCAAAAATAAAAGCTGAACCTCCAGCCTTCATTCCACATCAGTTTTGACAATTCGGTTGGAGTGATGTGAGATGTTATTTCTAGCCGTTAAATATCTATGTGGCACTTTGACATATCGGTTGAAGATGCTCTAATAAACTCATAATTCAGCTCATCGCACGCTGCTGCTGCTAATGAACTAATCTTTAATTTAAACTAGTGATTTTAGGTTGCCATATGCCTATATCGATTTAAATAAACATATCTCTATCATCTGTGGCGGGCTGTTGATTTAAATGTCCACTCAAAATCCTTGAATTGTCTTACTTTTAACAAAACCATTGGTAGTTGTGGGTCTTGTTAGCCAATCATCATCTCCAAAGAATCTAATACCACAAATTATCAAGGTCATTATATGTTCTTAAGCATTGTTTGTGGTTCAACTAGTAAAAAAAAAAGTAATTATGTGTCTTTAATATTTGTAGGAAATGGCGATTAAACTAGTGGGAACTAACCTAATTTCAAAAGCATGTTGACCAAAAATTTATAAGAATATTTTCCAAATCCGAAAGTAAATTTGGCAAAAAAATGAACCCTATTATCATCATTAATAATAAAAAGTAAACTTGAAAAATATAGGTTAGATCAATTGATTGCGCTCGCCGCTTGACGAAAGATAAAATATGTAAACGAAAAGGCAATATCGGTGTAATTTGTCTGAAGAAGCCCAACTAACCCGATTATTATTTGGGCTAGACTCATAAGTTGAACCCAACTTAAAAAATCTTCAACCCGACACGTCCATAACTCCTGGGCCTGGCACACATGGTGACAACCCGACCCGACCCGTCCATAACTTTCACATTATCACTTAGGTTGTGTTTTTTTTGGGTCGACGACAGGTTGTTAAAATAGGTATTTTGCTTCATTTGGATAAATCCCTTGCTCTAAACCCTCACCCAGGTCTGTGTTCTTCTTCGTCTCTCTCATAGAGTTTAGATTATACTTATTTTAATAATTTCTAGCAAAACTGAGTGAAACAGAGTAATCTTTTGTCTTATTTATGATAGATTAGATATGATATCTGTGATTAATCGTTGTATTGATATTTTGATGTATAGGAAAGCGAACGAGTAGCTTGGTTGAAGAAAATGGCTTATGCAGGGATGAAACCAAAGGCAGGTCTGGAGGACCCTCAGGATCAGATCCACAAGATCAGGATCACTCTCTCCTCCAAGAACGTCAAGAACCTCGAGAAAGGTCTCTCCTTTTGCTTATCATCGGTCTTATTTAATTTTTGCCCATTTCTTTATTTTTAATTGGAACTAGTTTCTCTTAGCTAGGGACGCGTTTGTGTAGTAGTTTTACCTTGTTCCAATTTTCAGTTGTCTAAAGACTAAGACCCATTTGATAGCTGGAGGATATCTGTTAGTGTATATTGAACTTCGGAGAAATGTTTGTGCATATAACATGAAACCACTGCAATAAATTTTCAATAAATTTGGTTTGTTATACCCGAATTATCTTCTTAATCTGCATGATTGTTCTGGTTTTTATGAGCTTCATTGTGTTCAATTTCAGTTTTACTTGATTGCTGTGTGACGTGGTTGAAATGGGTTTTATCCACCATTGTCTCTACATAAAGTTTTTAAGTTTGTTTAGATTATTAAGAATTAAGATTTTTCTTGTTTGAATATTTCTTTAGCCTGCTGGATTGACATCTGTTATATTGATAGTTTGCACTGATCTGGTTCGTGGTGCAAAGGACAAGAGGCTCCGGGTTAAGGGACCCGTGAGAATGCCAACCAAGGTTCTGCACATTACCACCAGGAAGTCTCCTTGTGGTGAAGGTATGTTTCACTGTGAAATGTTCTTGTTGTTAACTTATGGCTTTATCTTTATGGGCAAGGCTTATGGCTTTTATGGCCATTCACTCGGAGTTTGGAGCTCCCTTGTTTGTGCCAAGTTACATAAGTAAAATTTGTTGCTTACTGTGGTTTATTCATAACTGACCAGTTATTGAAGTACAGTGTCTCTGCATTTGCATTTTAAAGGGTTATGTATGTATCTTTAAAATTGTGTTTGTGATTTATAGGTACCAACACATGGGACAGATTTGAGTTGCGTGTCCACAAGAGGGTGATTGACCTTTTCAGTTCTCCTGATGTCGTCAAGCAAATTACTTCCATTACAATTGAACCTGGTGTGGAAGTGGAGGTTACAATTGCAGACTCTTAAACTGGACCCGTTTTCAGTGTAGCCTTCCTACTTAAAAATGCGCTTGTTTGTTGTGTTCTAATCTTGAATTTAAAGACTTGGTAGTGTCGTTTGCAATTTTCTTGAGCTGTTGTTTTGATATGAATATGCACTCCCATGTTTTGATGTTAAATATAAGTACTTTAGCTTTGTTTCCTTCCCATTGATGCTCACTGTGGAACGGAGAAATGTTCTCCTGTTATACTTTATTCCGGTTGAATTGAGTTTCTGATTGTTGTCGTTGAAACCAAAAAAACCTAAACCTGTTTCATAATTTTTGTTTCTTATGTGCTTGCCTCTTGGTCACGAGTATGATGAATGTTTACGATGTTTTCTTTGAACCAACTCCCACAGTGTTTTACGAGACACGACGTCACATTACGAGGCCCTATACTCCCAGTTACCCTCCCCAACAGGTTCTTAATTATATTGTTTTCTTGAATTTCAACATAATCAAATTCATCTTCCGTAATCGCTCAATTAATCAGTTTCGTGATTGTTTTTCTTTTCCGATTGATTTACGGAGTTCAGGCCAATGACGGCAGTAAAGGGAGCTTTCTTTCACTGCTTTCCCTTCCAGGTTCATCTCATTTTCCCTAATTCAGCTGATTGCATGCTGCTAATGAACTTGACAACACTGACAAAATTCTTTGAAAAGAAGCTCTTTTCTTGACACATTGTCCTGTTGATTAAGAAAAAAATTTACACTATTCTGAACAAAATTGTCAATGAACACTAAACTGTGCTGCTATATGCGCATCAAATTGAAACAATAAATTAAACACTATTAAGATTGACCTACATAATTTATACACCATGAAGAAACATGATTTCATTTATCAAAACACTCTACCTCTTTGATTCCGAATAATAAGCAAGATACCAATTTACAAACTTCCTCAACCCTGTCTTCAAATCTGTTGTGGGCGTATAACCAAGCTCCCTCCGCGCCAAGCTTATGTTAGCATGAGTAAACAAAACATCCCCATTCCTCGGCATTGGCACCACAACCTTCTTAGCCTTCACCCTCAGCAACCTCTCCATAATACTCACCACCTCACTCACTGGCACGGGCGAAGTGTTCCCGAGATTGAAAACCCTCAACTGCGCTCGCCCCTCAACCCTGCCGCCACTCCCAGTGCTCTTCTCAGCCGTGTCCAACGCAGCCAAGCAACCCTTCACAACATCATCTATGTACGTAAAGTCCCTGGCAACAGAGCCATGATCTGGGCCTTCAAAAACCACAATAGGCTTCCCTCGCAACATGTTCTTAGTAAAAGAAAAGTACATCATATCAGGCCTGCCCCAAGGCCCATATACAGTGAAAAACCTCAACCCAGTAATGGACAGCCCATGGATATGGTTATAAGCGTGTGCTATTTCTTCCCCAGCTTTCTTCGTTGCAGCGTACAAGCTAGCTGGTTGGTCCGCACGGTCTTCTTCCGAAAAGGGTACCTTAGAATTGAGACCATACACAGAGCTAGACGAAGCCCAAACAATCGAAGGTTGTGGGTTCGCTGATTTACAGACCTCGAAGACATTGACGAGCCCAGCGATGTTGCTGTGGACATAAGAAGCTGGGTTTTTCAGAGCGTAGCGAACGCCGGCCTGAGCAGCCAAGTGGACGACATGGGTAAACTTCACCAGCCGGAAAAGCTTGGCGAGTTTCTCAGAGTCGTTGATGTCTGCTTCCAGTACGAAGACCCCATTGCTCAGTAGCAGATCCGAACGACGGCGTTTCAGCGACGGGTCGTAGTACTTGTTGAAGTTGTCTATTCCGACGACGCCGTCTCCGCGTTCTTTGAGCGCGAGCGAGACGTGGGTTCCGACGAAACCGGCGGCGCCAGTGACGAGAACCGAGTGGCCGGTGGAATTATCACGTGGCATGGCGGATTGGACGACGACGTTTTCCCATGTGGATAGGCTTGGGAGGACTCGGCGGTTGGCATTGGAAGATGGGGTTTTGAGGAGGAAGAAGAAGAAGAAGGCGA
This sequence comes from Prunus fruticosa, assembly GCA_018703695.1. Classification (NCBI taxonomy): domain Eukaryota; kingdom Viridiplantae; phylum Streptophyta; class Magnoliopsida; order Rosales; family Rosaceae; genus Prunus; species Prunus fruticosa. Next base: position 56,535,668 of record CM031918.1, on the reverse strand, counting down.
GCAGGATGGTGAACCAGCAGAAGATGAGCTTGGTTATGGAGCAGCGGTAGCGAAACCGATGAGTGTGTATGGGTTTGTCCATTGAAGAAATTTTCCCGGGAAAATTTCTTGGCTTTGTTTTTGTTCTGGGCTTTTAATCTTTTGCCATTGGTTTTTAAATGGGAAGAGTTTTGCGTTAATGGGGATTTATGAAGTTTGTGATGTGAAGGAATTTGCATGTGAATTAAAGACTTTGAAGTCAAAAATCAAAGTTGGGTTTTTGGGTGACAGAGGGATTGGGCTCGTCCTCATCTTCCTTCATGGTCCAAGTGTAACTTAATTTCTGTGTTGTTTGGTTATTATTTGCTTGTTGGTTGGTGTAGTTATCTTAATGACTCCTATCTATGAACAAAGTGTAAGGAACCCAACAGAGAATCAAACCAAAAAAAAGCCAAATGATTGAAGATTCTGGCTTTCTTGTGTGGAAAGCTCAAGTTTTCTGTGTGCCAGAGAGAGAGAGAGAGAGAGAGAGAGAGGGATTGAATGAAGGAAAACTGGATAAGGGAGGGAAGCAAAGTTTGCAAAGGAGTTTAAACAAAGTGGAAGAGTAAGCAAAGAAATAGAATTTTGAAAGGAAAGGGATTGCTTTCACAAATAAATACATCTTATTATTTCACATATGGGCTTGATGTCCTGACCCTGAACATTGGGCTTTTTCCTTCATATTCCTACTCCCCAAACAGAAGAAGCCAACCCAGTTCTGAGGAACATGAATCTTAAAGCCTGAAAACACCTTTTGTTGGATCAAATAAAAATAAGGGCATGTTCGGTATCGTTTTTACAGCCGGTTTCCGTTTTCTGTTTCCTGTTTTTGGGCAAATACCCGTTCGGTGGATTGTTTTCGTTTTCAACATTTTCGTTTTCAACGTTTTCGTTTTCAGAAGATACGGTGATTCATGTTTTCCCTCTCTTTCTCCAATCAACTAATGAGCACCAGACCAAAAATAAATCAAGTGAGGAGCACCACTGTCGGGACTTGAATCTCAATTTCCCAACTGTTGAAGATATTTTTGGTGAGCTGATTATGGGATGGAGGAAAGGAGACAAAGAGGAGGTCATATCACTTGACTTTTAACCAAAGTTTAAATTCACCCATTAAACATTGAACATTGATGTGTCTGATTAGAGGCATTTTTTGAACAAATCAAGCAACAAAAGCTACTTGCTTCTGTCAGATCTATAAAATCATGGTTAATTAAAATTAATACGCCTCTCCTTCTTAACACGGTCTCTTCAGTCACTTCTATTTTTCCTTTTAAAAAATCAAAAACAAAAAAGACGAATATTGTTGGTAAGCTTTCGGCTCCTTTACCTCATTAAGCATCGAAAAACATGCATTGAAATTCATGATTGGTTTTTCTAATCAATTCCAAAATCCTATCCGAAGATTAATTAACAGAAACAGATGTTGCAGTTGGTCGAAACTTGAAATCATTTGCAATCACGTACATATATGAACATGGATTTCATATATTTTGCTCATTTTTTTCAACACTGTGATCTTTAGCAATCATTCATTTCTGTGCATGCTTTTGTTTTATTACCCACAACAACACCAACACCATTTTCATTCCATCATCATCACCTGTGTGGCTTCTTTCGGTTCTTTGAATCTTTATTCATTCATAAAAACTCTAGCCACTTTAGTCATTTGCTGTGCCCAGTGCCCACCCACACCACCATCATTTCTGCGGGGCGCGAGCTTTTTCTTAAATCATTTCATAAAATCAATTTAAGCTTTTTCATAACTTGTTCCCCATAATGGAACTACGACGTGACTCATTGTTGTTACAATTTTACGTATCTTGAATGAGCTAGCCAGTGGCCACCATGGAAGGTGGCCTTAATAATTTTCATGTGCAATGTAGCGATAGAGCAATTTAATTTGCGTACACATGTATGGATGGATCATGAAAGCGCAATATTATATATTGTCGATCTGGTTAGGTGAGAAGAGACAAACTCATGCTGCATGACTTTGCATTACATCCATAGACTCTTCTTCTTCTTCTGTCAGTACTTGACAAACTAAATAAGAAATTTCAACCACCGGAGCAAGGTGCATATTCAATTCCTGAATTTACATTTCACTTCTTTCACATCATTAGTTTTCCTTTGGCCTATTTCATTCAATCTATCAACCACCAAGCTAAACCCTAGCTAGCTATAGGCATACGTATATCTGTGTGTACATATCTTAATTTCCAATAATGCAATTGATTTTGTGAAGCACTCTTCCTGCAGTCCTTTTCAATTGATTTTGTGTTTTCAAATCTGCATACTTGATCTCATGTCATCGAGTATAAGTTATTCACCTACTACATATGCACTTCGATTACGGGGAAGGAAAAAAAACAACAAGATTTAAAACAAGAACAAGCTCATCTAACTAGCTAATGATTTTTTTAATGATTCTGTATTTTGGGTTCTCCTAAATTCCTAATCCTAAAAAAATAGAGGATTGAGCAAGCAAAAGATGCTACTGTAGACTGTAACTTGATTATAAGTTACTTACTTTTACCAAGAAAGTACAAAAAGAGGTATAATGTCTATCCAGAAGTTGTCGGGAGGGAGGTGCAGAAAATACAAGCTATACAACCAAAACCAACCAATACATTATCAAAATCACATAAACTTCCAAATCTCTTCTTCATATCAAGCAGTTGATCAGAGCATGCGACTCCCACCGTTGGCAAATTATAAACCAATTTCTCACCTCTCATGTCCTTCTCAAAGGTCAAGGCCAAGGCCATCGTTTTTGGTGACAGCATAAAAAGCTTCCCTTTCCCCTTCATAATTTTCTCTCACCTATAAACTTTGGATTTGAATATGCTAATACCTGAAACAGCGCAATGCCATTCATGCTCTCTGCGGTCCATGGCCTGGCTTCGTACGTACGTGATGTGCATGCACTCAATCATGCATCCACGATGTGACAAACTACTATTGCTTATGGTACGTTAAATGTCTTCAATTTCATTACTGCGGTCCATGATACATACATATATTTATTACATTGGTGGGATTCGTTATAACTAAAGTTCAATTATGAAGGAAGAAAGATTATACTTTCTCGACTTGTATATGAATAATATTCACAATCTCAATTTAATGACACGAGCTTCATTTTATACTTAAGTTAAGTCTATTCAATCAACGGTTTAGAATCATCGGCACAACACAATATGATTTAGCTTATAAGTGGGATTAGCTAGAATTACCTTGTATCATTATCATGAAACACTCTTTATTTCAATACCAAAAAAAAGGAAAAAGAAAAATACAGTGAAGTTAAAATAAAATGAGATGAGTTGAACGTAACAAAGAAACTGTCGTTTCGTTCACAAGTGGCAAATACAAAAGAGGCTGGTGAAAAAGATGGAGGGAAAGGGATGGAATGGATTAGTAGGTCCAATCAATGCATTGCTATACAGTTTACTATACTATCGGCCCTATGGGATTGGACCAACATCCACCTTGAAAGTCGAAAACCAACCTTTCCGCCAGTAGAAACGCGCGTTCACTAAACGCTGGCACACGAAAGTAAAACTCTGCATGCAGACTGAGACTGTTACCAGTCTTCCCGCCATAAACCCCAAAGTTTCCGCAACTCTGTCTTGACGGTACACAGTACGCGCCTGGTGGAACGCAGACAGAAACTGAGACACACACTCTCGGTGCATGCGCTGCTTCGGTTCGGCTTGGCTCTTGAGCCGAGCGTCACATCACATTCAACGGTGGGGCGCACTCATCTCCTCCTCCTTCCTCACAGTTTGTGTGATTGATTGATTACTGATTAGGGCTCTGAGGCCCACGTACTCCTGGGCCCCACCCTTCCATCGCTCTCAATCTCAGCTGTACAATTTAGTCTGACTCATCATTAGGAAGCCGCGCAATTTACTCCGTGATTTGCAAATTGCAACACCCAACTTGTGTAGCGTGTAGTGTGCGATTGTATACTTTTGTGTTCTTTCTTAAACTTATGCTACGCATATACCTTCAAATTATCGGTCCTTTTTGTTTTTGTTTTATTCAATTATTAGAAAGAAAAAATATAAAAAAACCGTAAACTACAAATATGGGTCAAGACACTTGAATTCGATTCGCTCTCCATATATTATAGTAATTTAGAATATATATCGCTTTGTGAAAAAAAATAAAAAGACTTATTATATAAAAAACTTACGTAATGTGAAATGAATATCGGTCTATTGCGCGTTCAACATGTATTGAATATCAAAACTAGCCCACCCAACTAACAATATCTCAATATACAAGAAACATCGTTGTCATAAAAATGAACATAGGTTCGGCTAAAATAAATATGAACTTGCTATAATTGACATTGAAAATGTGAGAATTTAATTATGCGATATGATATGGTAAATATTTGTATACACAAAAGGTCCCACATTGTAAGTATATTATGCAAACAGGAACAGCAGCGTGCAATAATCATAAGATGTATATACAAGTTTATTCGTGTGCTTGAATTGTCATTATTTCAACAGAGCATGAAAAGATATGATATTTATCTTTGCCTCCAGTGAATCCAAGAATGGCCTGGTTACAAATATCATGCTGCTAAAAAGAAGAGAATCAAGGAAAGCGCGGGGGGGGGGGGGGGGTGTCCAGTCCAGAGACTCGGACTTTAGTAGTGCATATTAATAGGCCAAGAAAGGTTATTGTGGTAAATTTAGATGAAAAGGCCAATCGAAAGGATTGTCTTTTTTTTTTGGTAAAAAGCCACACTAGTTTGAGTACAGATTTTGTAAAGGATAATGGCCATTGTTTCATATTTGGTGGGTTCTTCTTGCCCCGCCCGTGGTCCTCACTGATCATGAATATCAGATTAATAGCTCATAGTTCCATATTTTTCGGATTGTGGAAGAATTCGAGGAGTGTTTTTTTTTAATTTTTTTTATAACAAAACAATGTAGAGTAGAGGGGTATCGTACTCGGGGATGCAAAAGGACGGACACAATTGACTTAAACAACAAGTCTAACCCACGTATACATATGCGGATTTGATGGGGTTATTAGATGAATATTGAGTAGGAATGAATAAAATTCAAACAGTGAAACTCTAACATGAAGAGCGGTAGCTTGTGTTGATAGGGACTTGACATGGAAGAAAATTACGAGGGTATGGACCAAAATCTACCAAAAGCAGTCTGGGTTGGTTGAACAATACCATCATATTCACATACTATATAAGCCCGCGTGTTGAAATGTTTGAGAAAAACTATCAAACTAAAGACTTTTACTTTGTTCAGAACCATTTCAGACCAACCAATGTTGTATTATTATTATCTTACATTGGAAAGAAAAATAATATATACCAACAACAATATGTACGAGGACCACCGTTGATGCCTGCCTTGCACATCCGGAACAGCCGTACACATTTTTATCCACTCTAATTTTCCTATACATTTTTCAACATCGCTTGTCGAAATCAGAATAATTCATTTCCACCCAAAATATCTCCAAACACGTACGGAAAATATATAAAAATAATTTTCATATTTTGTGTATTATTTTTCTAATAGAAATAGAATTCATTAAATACAATTAGAGAGGCGATAAATAATGTTGTGAGCGTGACCTCCTAACATTTTTTTATTTTTAGACCAAAATAAACATTTTATTTATTTATTTGTGCTTTTCCATTTAGGCCTATTTTCCCGCGCTCGGCAAAAAAAAAAAAAAAACACACGCACACATAAAGGGCTGAGATCAAATCTGATCAGATGACGACATTAGACCATGATGATCATGATGATGCTGCTGCCACGTCTGACTTAGCGGCCCCACCACTCCCTCACACACTTGGCTTTAAGAATCTATCTGTCCGCCATTACCCGCAAACCAATGCCTCCTTCTCCCAACATTTTTTTTCTTTTTTCGATTTCCAAATTAAAGAAAAATAAACTATTTATTTATTTATTTATTTCTATATATACCCCCACTGCGAAAAATATCAAACACTTGTGACTTCTTCCCACTTCACACTCACTCACCCACTTCCCAGAAAATTTAAAATGCGCCAGGGCTGTACCGTTCGGCTTTCTCAGCCACCGGCTCCGGTGCTCCTCCTCCTCATCGCACTTACCGTGCTACTCTCCACCGCGCCAGTGATTGGATGGCGCCCCTGGCCCCACCTTAAATCCAACGCCACCGATCTCCAACTCGGAGACAACAAAAAATTCGAGGGCTCATCTGAGTTCGTCCACTTGAAATACCACATGGGCCCGGTCCTAACCGCCAATATAACCGTCCACACAATCTGGTACGGCACGTGGCAGCCGGCCCAGAAGAAGATCATCCGCGAGTTCATCAACTCAATCTCCGCCGGCGGTTCCAAACGCCCATCCGTCGCCGGATGGTGGAAGACTGTACAGCTGTACACGGACCAGACCGGCAAGAACATTTCCCGTACGGTGCGCCTGGGCGCAGAGAAAAACGACCGCTTTTACTCCCACGGCAAAACCCTGACCCGGTTATCCATACAGTCTGTGATCAAAAGTGCCGTCACAGCCAGAACGCGGCCGTTGCCTATCAGCCCCCAGAATGGGCTCTACCTCCTGCTCACATCTGATGACGTGTACGTTCAGGATTTCTGCAGACAGGTCTGTGGGTTCCACTACTTCACTTTCCCGTCCATCGTCGGATACACGTTGCCGTACGCTTGGATTGGCAACTCAGCGAAACTGTGCCCAGGTGTGTGCGCATACCCATTCGCCGTACCCGATTATATGACCGGGTTGAAACCGTTAAAGTCACCGAACGGTGACGTAGGAGTGGAGGGGATGATAAGCGTTATCGCACACGAGATTGCTGAGCTGGCAAGCAACCCGTTAGTAAACGCCTGGTATGCGGGTCAGGACCCGAGTTTTCCGGTTGAGATTGCTGATCTATGCGAGGGCATCTACGGTACCGGAGGGGGAGGGTCGTACACGGGTCAGCTGTTGGACGACCACGATGGTGCCACGTACAATATGAATGGGATCCGACGGAAGTTCTTGGTACAGTGGGTTTGGAGCCACATTTTAAATTACTGTACCGGACCTAATGCACTTGACCAGTAAAATTTTCGGATGTTTATTACTTTTATCTTCTGTCTCTATTTCTGGGTTATTTTGCTTCTTCTTTTTCTTTTTTCGGGTTTTTTTGTGTGTGGTGGTTTTGGGTCTTTGGGTCTGGGCTGTTGCGAAGCTTGTCCGTTTTTGTTAAGTGCATGATTAGTTAAGGCAGTTAAGCTTGTTAATTATTGTAATAATGATATATATATATATTTATTGTATACTGGTTCTGTGTACAAACAGCTGTCTTTCCCGCCTTATTTGTAGTGTGAGAGTAAAGGATTAGGAGCAGGTGGAGCTATTTAATGTATTTGTAAATGCGGGTCAGGCTAATTGGTCCAAGTCAATGTATCCGCTCCATTCGAACACCCTCCCTGTTTAGTATATCTTCATTGTGAAAAAAGAAAAAGAAAAAGAATTATTGAACGTATCTCAATCTAATTAGAAATTACCCAAAATTATATATATATGTATCCACTGGCGGACCTACAGAGGCGCAAGGAGGTGCAGCTGCACCTCCCTTGGCCGGAAAAAGCTATGGAGTTGCCGGATGTTGCCCCTTTGCAGATACCCACCAACTGTTTGAGCAAATGACTGAGTGACCTTCCTTTCCTCCTCTTTGCTATGCGCACTGCGCGCATCTCTCTTTTTTCTTAAAAAATCCTCACCAAAACGATGCGTTTTGGACCAGACCAAATATTTAAACAGAAAAACCAAAAAGAAAAAGAAACATGAAGAAGAAACCTTACCTTCCATGCAGACGAGTCTTGAAAGAAGACTTTAATTTGATTTTAATTACCCAAAAGAAGGAAGCCTGGAAGAAGCCTGGCTTGGGAGTAGGCTTTTGCTGATGCAGCAGACCTATCCCTCTCCACCAAGTTGCAAGTTCGACTTCGAATGTTTTTTTTTAATATTGTTTTTTCTTCTGCTTTTTTAAAAATAAAAATGTCTTTCATTATTATTATTATTATTTTCTGATTTGTTTGTTTAATTGATAATTTGATTTGCATTTTGATTAGATTAATTGATATTGATTTTCATTAGATTAATTGATATTAATTTCTGTTAAAATAATTGATAATTTGATATGAATTTTGGTATACTAATTGTGTAAATTGGCATGGATTTTGTTCATATTAATTGATATAGACTTAGTCAATTAGTCATAGTATTGGTTGTTAATATATAGTATTGGTTGTTAATTTTTATTATTTTGTTAGCTTTTAGCCTTTTAAATATTGCACCTCTCCTGAAAAATTCATGGATCCGCCACTGTATGTATCTTTGGTGAGCAATGATAGAGTGCAGCAGAGTCTATCTATCTGTACTCGCTTGAAGAATTTAGTGCTCATTTACTCGCGACTGTGACGTTTGGTGGATGGACCTGGAGGAGTGTACCGACCTTTTGCTCTAGGCGACAAGTGTGCTCTCATCAATTCGTCTAGTCTAGCATGAGCATAATGTGCTCGTGTTGCTTACATTATTTATTATGATTTGTTTTCGAAATTCAATCTCATTAGAATTTGATTCTTGTTGTTATTAGGGTTTGATTTTGATTTTACTTCCAATTTTCAATGGCTCTTGTCATGAAGGTCATCGTGATTTAACTAGTCTACAATACAAGATTTGACTAGGACAAATCTCATTCTTTCCTTTTTCTTTTTAAATTATTATTATTTTTAATCATATGTCTCTTTTAATTCCACTTTGATTATTAAAGAGGTTAAACTTGTTTTCCCATATCATCATAGCCTCGGTGATTTCACAGCATGAAAAAGACAGGATTATAGGTCCTACATTCATGATTCTTCCTACGTAGACATTCATTTACAAAGAGGAACCTTTACCATTCCTTTGCTTTAGTTGTCCGATCATGTCAACCTCAAGTCTATACTTAGCACCGCATTTTCTTGTGACAAATCACTCTAATATAATGATCATGTTTATAAATAAACTTTACAAAGATGATTAAGTTTTTGATAATATCGATTGATCGGAAACCTAAACTCTAATAATTAGTTTTCACCATAATCTCACAATTATGTGGGTTTGGCCAATATTGAAAGTTTCCACCTAATATCATATACCAACAAAACGTACTTGTAAGATGAGTCTCTTGAAAACTGACTGGTAAGATTTCATTGCCATCCACCACGAGGACTCCAATTGATTCTTTTGGTAATGAAATGAAAATTCGGTTGTATCATAATGTTTCATTTTATGCCATTTATTTAGCACACTGGATCGATCAAGTGTCAATTTCAGACTACCTGTGTGGGCATTTCATCAACTCTCCCTCTCTAGACTCTGTACCTTGTGCCCCACTTGTTCCTTTTTCTTTTCTTTTTTTCTTTTCCCTTTCTCCTCTCAAATTTCTTAGGTTAACTTTATCGGGATTTGGGCCGTGAGGCTTACGAGATACTACAACTTTTATTTTATTTTGTGTTATCTTTAAAATAAAATAAAAAATCTTGAATGCTTTTTCAGTTTTACCTTTTTTGAAAAGAGGCACCAACCAAGTTGTCCGCTGCTTGACAAACCTGCCGAAAAGCACAACCTAGTGTTTTTTGTGTTTCCACAGAAATAACTTGGCCAGCACCGGGGGGCTCCGATATATTTGTTTCTCTTGTGTTGGGTATGTTTTAATGACTTACTTTAGACGAACCAATAATAATAAGAGCAGTTATCCTTGAATTCAAGGTCGCGTGTTTGAATCCCTCCTCTCCAATATTGTTTCCCTTAAATTCAAGGTCACGGGTTTGAATCCCTCCTCCCAATTTCATTCAATTTCGTTTGTGTAAAAAGTAACAATAATAAGAGCTCATTGACTTAATAACAAACTCATAATCATGCAGATCCATAGAAAGACTTAATGTACAAGAATTTTGTTGTTTAGTTCAATGGTATGGCCCAATTTGGGTTACCCCATCGAAAGTATTAAAAGACAATTTCAAGTTTTAGCGGTCAAAATGCATTACACATACAAACGGAAAACCCAGCTGGCTCTCACTCCATCAACTTGCAAATTGAAAATCCAAACTATTTAGGACATAAGTTTTGACCTGAAAATGGAGGAAGAATAATATAATATCGCTAGTAATAGTACTAGTAGTAGGAGTGTCACTCAAATGTTTAGCACTCTGATTATTTTAATCTAATCAGTGTTGAAAACATAATTATAAAAGTGGCAGCGGCGCCTGAAGCCCCGACTTTGACAAAGTTTCAAGTGTTTTTTGTGTAATATAAAATTGGATAGGTGTTACACTTTTACGTATGCTTTTGTTTTGTTTTCCTTGACATGTATCGTCAGAGGTTACTAGATGAATAATATTCCAGCTTTCTGGGTCCCGATGCACAAGTATTTCATTTGAAAGCTCATATAACAAGTTGCTGTGAAGGTAAAGAGTCCCACATTGGAAAGTTAGAAAACCTAACCTGGGTTTATAAGGAGTTTGGCTACTCCCCCCATTGCCAATTGGTTTTGGGGTGGAACCTCAACTTCCTTCATGGTAACAGAGCAAGGCTTCACGTGATGGGCCCAACGGCCACACGTGCTCCCACGCCACCCAATATGTGTTGTCCACGTGTTAGGCTTGAAAGTTCGCCACACGTGCGGGGTCGTGTTGAGAGTATTTGTCCCACATTGAAAAGTTAAGGGACCAAGCCTCAGTTTATAAGGAGTTGGGCTATTCCCCCCATTGCCAATTGGTTTTGGGGTGGAACCTCAACTTCCTACATGGTATCTAGAGTAAGGCTTCACGTGTTAGGCCCAACGGCCACACGTGCTCCCACGTCACCCAATATGTGTTGTCCACGTGTTAGGCTTGAAAGTTCGCCACACGTGCGGGGGCGTGTTGAGAGTATTTGTCCCACATTGAAAAGTTAAGGGATTAAGCCTGGGTTTATAAGGAGTTTGGCTACTCCCCCCATTGCCAATTGGTTTTGGGGTGGAACCTCAACTTCCTTCAGGTTTATAAGGAGTTGGGCTACTCCCCCCATTGCCAATTGGTTTTGGGGTGGAACCTCAACTTCCTTCATGGTATCAGAGGTTAGCCCACGTGTGAAAGCCCAACGGCCACACGTGCTCCACGTCACCCAATATGTGTTGTCCACGTGTTAGGCTTGAAAGTTCGCCACACGTGCGGGGGCGTGTGAGAATGTGAAGGTAAAGAGTCCCACATTGGAAAGTTAGAAAACCTAACCTGGGTTTATAAGGAGTTTGGCTACTCCCCCCATTGCCAATTGGTTTTGGGGTGGAACCTCAACTTCCTACAGTTGCATGTCCCAAAATTTTAACTCTAGTGTTTGTTTGGTTTCTGGTTTCAACTTTAAACAAGTCGGGCCGGACGGGTCGGCTTTTGTGAATTGCAAGGGAAGCCATCTGGTTATCATTTAGAGCAATGAGTTGTCCAAATTGATTAACATCTAATGGGAAAAGCAAAGGGAAAGAAGAAGAATAATTAGGAGAGGGGACCTCAAGTCAAGCTCATTGTCATCTAATTCTCACACAAATTTGATGAACCGAGGCACTCAGAGTCAGCGACAGAGAATGGATTGGGAAAAGGAAGCCAACTGCTCCGAGGGTAATCAATGATTGGGTGGTCCTTTGGGAAAATTGACACTACATTCTCCTCAAAGGCAGCCAGAAATGAATATGACCCCCCCAAAAAAATTCACATATACTACAAATATTTTTCAAATTGATTGATCAGAGGTTATAAGTGTTTCTGGTGCCAACTTTTAGGATCTTCGGGACAAATACACCAACTGTAGCACTCATGGTCAAATAAATGAAGGAAAGATGGACTTAATGTTAGAACAACGACTGCAAGCCCTCCTCCTCCTAGAGATTATACCAGCAACCATTGTAATTAAATTCAGTCAGTACAAATATGCCACTCCTTTTCCATTCGAGAAGGTCTTGGATGAGGCAGTCGGACCACGTCATCCTTACGATCACACTCACAAGCAAGTGGAACCCCCTGCATTCGGAGTAGGACCATGCTGGGGCTGGGTAGGGTACCAACACAAGGGTTCCCCTTGCTTGTGAGAGCAGCTGTACAGGCGACGTGGTCCGACCACCTCACCCAAGCCAAGACTTTCTCCTCCTTTTCAACCATTTATGTAGCAGTGGACATTGTGGAATCTTTAAGGGTTTCTTATCTTTATCTAACCTTACATAGGGATAGGGATGCAATAGGGGATTAATGAAGTTTCTCACTTAAGTGATTGACTGATTGGTTATAACTTGTGCAAAAAGATGCAGACCACCCTCACAGGTTCCAAACCTAGAACTAGAAAATAATGTAGGGTGTCTGTTCAAGGGTTAATAAAAAAATTAAGTTGATGTGATCACAGATCTCATGGTGAGAAAGGTGGACTAAGTTGATGTAATAAGCACAACAGTTCAATGGTGAGAAAAGTGCACTTTTCAGTCACGAGGCCAGAACCAACTTAATAATATCTAAGAAGAGGGCAAGAGATAGGTGAGAGCAACTGGACTGCAATAGAGAAGCAAAAAATGGAAGTACAGAAAAGAAAAAATTCAAAGCAGAACACAAACAAGTAATCCAATCATGACAAGCTTGTTATAGTACATCACTACCAACTGAGGATGACAGGATGAATGTTGCACGAGATAATCTACTCCTTTCTAATTCTAACAATGACTGATGGGTGCAATTCTATGGTATAAAGCAATATAAGTAAAAGGATGAAGGCCAAGAGCACAGGGCAAAAACAGTGTAGCATACAATTGTGTATGGATTCGCTCTTGACCTGGATAGTCCAGTGACAGGACAGACCATTAGAACATGAGGTTTCCTCAATGGGGACTGGGACATGTGAGATCCAACGGTCTGCCTGTTACTGAACTTTTGCCATGTGACTTTTAAAAATAACATGGCTTCAAGCATAGCTTGTAGAAATTAATCAAGGGATGGCACATTGTGCTTAACGGATCCAATGGAGGTGGTTTGCAATTTCTCAGCTGATTCATCTTTCTATCAAGCACGAAAGCACTACAAGTACAGCTTGAAAAACTACTGAATTGGCTCCACATGTACTATCTATACAAATAAATATCATTTCTTACCTTTAAGTTCCTCATTCTGCAGATACTTCAAAACTCCGTACGCAACACTTCCAGCAACAAACAAGCCGACTGTTGGTGTAAAAGATGGATATAAATACTTCACAAAGAACTTGTCCCATTCTTCTGGCAGGAAGCCTGAAATGAAAATTAACTAATCATCTGCAACGTGAAGAGAATGTAAAGCGTAATTTATCAAATCGATTATAGAAATAACTTCCATGACTTATCGCATAAAACTTTTGCTTTACATTAAAGTAATCAATCATTATGGACAATGCACTGCCTTTTCAGATATGTGAAGAAATACTCCAATAATCAGGGGGGGTCAGCTGAATATGGTAGGCTCTTAAAAGGAATGGTTTGTGAGCTGAATGAGATCAATGTTTGATAGTTGGTGTTGAGCTTCCGGGAAGAAGATCAAAATGGTGTTTCTGTGTTGATTTTTCGAATTAAGTCATAGGATGGTCAGTGAGAGTGGAACATTATTCAGTTCACATTGAGCCGCTTGTTTGGACAAATGTTCTAGAACTTGAACCATTTTGTGCAGTATCCATGGTAGATATGTCTGGGCACGAAAAAGGGACAGGAATGTTTGGGACCAACAAGGGTTTTCTATATAGATTAGACTAAAAGAATGACTGCAGATGAGCACAAGATACTGAATTGGATTCTAAATGATGAAATTTGAGTCCTAACTGGCCAACACGCCGGACTGAGATAAGCAAAGATGCAACCTATGAGTAAAACCCTTTACTAAACCTCATTTCTCTTTGGACCAAAACAGTCTCAATGGCAGATTTGGGCAAACGGGCTTGGTCTTTTGTTTATTGTCAAAACGTTTGTTACTGCAACACAAGACATTTTTGGATAAACAATTCCATCAATAAGATATAGCAAGCCAAGATTAGATAACTGAAAACACAATTTGAAAGCCATCAAAGCAAACAATCCCACAACTATACTGGTTAACTTAACTCTCAGCCACATTCAAATGATTCAAACCTATTAACTCCTATAATTCAACCAAATGCTGAACAAAAATCTATTCTTTAGACAATACCCAATAAAAATTTCATTTATTGGGTATTGTGATTCACACCAGTGCAATCACAATTAATGGAGGGATGAGTAATCGTACCCGATGCAGCGAGAAGAAGTCCTTGAGCTAGAATGACACCGCCAAGCCCCAACCAAGCAAGAACAAAAGCGCTCTCATTTGTGCCCATCTCTTTGGCCTTAGCCTCATCTTCTTCAGAATAAAGTAGCGGCTTTTCCACCGGTGACCTCCGAATTACCCTTTTCTTCTTATTAGGGACAGAAGTTACATTCTGCGTGGTTGGAGGAGAAGGAGATGAGCCAAAGCCGAGCCCAGCTGAGGTGGGTTTCTTGGGTGGGGCCTGGGTGGTCTCAGCTTTGGGCTTGGAAGGCTCTGATGGTGTCTGTGACTTGACTGTGAATTGGGTTCTGACTGAAAAGTGGAGCAGAGGAGTGTGAGGAAGATGATGATAGGGTTTGCTGGTGAAGGATGAGGGACTCTGGATTTGTAGCGCCATTTTCAGTTTAGTTGGTTAGTAGAAATTTTCCTTCTTTGGCTCCTTTTTGTGTTTTTTGGCCTGTAAGAGAACGACATGTCGTTTACACTGCGAGACTCGACTGAGAGAGTGTGGAGCATTGGGTTCTTCTCCTCCACAAAATCCCAATTTCAATTTTCAGGTGTTTGATTCAATTTTCTGCACCACAAAAATAGTTTTCTGCATTTTCAAACAATGGCAAACTCTCGAAGTCCTCGGATTTATCCTCAATAACACTTTTGCTCTCTACTTTCCTTAGATGGACATAAACATCCACATCCACATTCGCTCGCTTTCCTTCTCCCACATGGCCTCACTCGTCACTTTCCTACACTTTCGCTCGCTTTCCTTCTCCCCGAGCACTCTCCGCTTCTCACCCAAACCGTGCCGTTTCAAAGCTCAAATTGCGGTCACCGATGCAGAGAAGGCCGGCGTAGCCGTCGTTTGGTTAAAGCACGACCTTCGAATCGACGATCACCCAGCCCTCCTCGCCGCCTCTAATCACAACGCCGTAGTTCCTCTCTACATCTTCGATCATCGCATCATCTCCCGTAAGTCTGACGTATATATACACTGATGTACAATAATACACATAGATGAACTGATGGGAGTAAAATGTGCAGGTTTTCCCGAGAAAATGATAGAAATGCTTGTGCTTGCTTTACAAGATTTGAGAAGCTCGTTGAGAGATAAAGGTTCGAATTTGATGATCAGGCTGGGGAGTGCCGAGAGTGCGATACAAGAGCTTGTAAAAGAGGTTGTTAGATAAAAATATTAGCTTTGCTTACTGTGTATGAGAGACTAGTTCAACCACTCATCATCACAGAGGATTGGAACAGGTTCAGCTTGTCACCACTGTCTATGCTGAGGAGGAGGTGGAGTATGGATTAAGGCAGATGACTGGTAGTGTCAAGGGCACCTTGGAAGCAATGCCTTCTGCGCCCAACTTTGTGCTGTGGCGGACTCCGTTTTATGATGTGAAGGTAGTTTTGTTTTTCTTGACTAGTTTTTCGATTTATGTTTGAGAATTCTGGTTGTTCATCAAGTTAGTTTATAATTGAGTGGTTGTAGTTATTTTAATTATTGTATGAATGTGTATAATGTGTAGAGTTTGAAAGATATTCCTGATTCGTACAATGATTTTACCAAGCTTCGACTACCGATAACTTTGCCACTTCCTCCGGCAACATTAACTGGTGGTGAAATGGAATTGGACTGGGGTAAAGTTCCAAGATTGTTCATGTTTCTGCTTATACTCATACTTGATTTGTTTTGTTACTAAAATTTAGCAAAGTTCTATCTTGTAATATGTGTACTAGTGACAAGGCTAACTGTACTGTGATTTTAGGTGCTATCCCCACATTTGATGATTTGAAGGAGTTTGTGAAGGCAAATCCGTGCAAAGTGGAAGAGAGTTGGGCTTCAACGAAGGAGATGTTGACTGAAACAATTCTCATGAAGGAAATTTTGAAGCCCGGAGGAAGAAATATAATCAATTCGAGTTTTAGACATGTCCAGGTCCAGTCAAAGAGACACGAGAATTCTGTCTTTGTGACAAAAAAAGGACATTCTGTAGGAGGGGGGACAAGCAACGTATTGAAAGCTTTGGCTGCATACTTGCGATATTTAGAGGGAACAGAACGGGATCACTACTGGAAGGAGTATGTAGTCATATTTTATAATGTTATTTAGAGAGAGAAAAAACCCTTAAATAATCATATATTCCTTTCTCTTCGTATCTGCATTAACAAAAAAAAGGGTATTTTGGCATTATTTTGTTGCAGGGTACATGAAAGGATGCCTTATGCTGAAAGTCGGGATGGGGCTTCATTTACTACACTCTTTGGTCCTGCCCTTTCTCTTGGCATCCTATCCAGAAGGACAGTACATTTTGAAGCTCTCAAGTATGAGAAAGAACGAGATTCTGGATTTCTGTCTTCTTTTGGATATTCATCTGCTACGGTTGCTACAACTGTTGATTCAGTGTGCTCAATGGAGGTGCTATACCAGTTGTGCACAAATTATATTTATGTTGTGATTGAAGTGGTTCTTTGGAGACTCACCTTGTGAGGTTGCTAGCTTTTTGAAAATCATTATTTTTTCATAGTATATTTGTAAGCAACTGAGTTGTTTTTTGTGGCAGTGGTATTCGCTTGTGGCCCTAAAAAGTCAGATAAATGATGACAGAAGATATCATATTCGTATTTGGAGATGGAAAGGCTATCTAATTCAGGTATTCTGTTCAAAACTGATCTTCTGCTCGTTCAAAGACTTTCCATGGCTTGTAATCTGAAAGAAATACTTAGCTGGGTTAGGTTTTAAATTTGCGAATATACTCTTTCATTATGATATTATCCTTTTGTCAGTATACAGTTGTTGGTCATGAAGGTCCTGCTGCTCTTCTTGTTCATGGTTTTGGAGCCTTCTTGGAGCATTACCGTGACAACATATGCAGCATTGCTGAAGGTGGAAACAGAGTTTGGGCCATAACAATTTTAGGATTTGGCAAATCGGAAAAGCCAAATGTTGTATACACTGAACTCGTGTGGGCTGAAATGCTTAGAGATTTCATTATTGAAGTTGTGGGTGAACCAGTGCACCTTGTTGGGAACTCAATTGGTGGTATGTTTTAAACTAGAAATGAGATGAGCAACATACCTAAACAACCTCTTACATTCTTTTCTCTAGGTGGCTTATCTACTTCATTTTTCAACTGTTACTCTCCAGAGGCAATCTTTGAAAAACAAGAATGTATGTATTTTCAATCTTATCAGTACTATTTTCTATATCCAGGTTATATTATTGCAATTGTCGCTCGTCTTTGGCCTGCTTTGGCCAAATCTGTTGTTCTTATCAACAGTGGTGGGAATGTTATTCCAGGATATTCCTCTGCGCCATTCACCAAAGTAAGTTTGATTAAAACTGTGCAAGAACCCTATCTTTCATATGTAAGACAGCCTCATATTATAGTTTTCTGTTTCAGGAGAGAAGAACTTCTGGTGCTTCATGGCTAGGTGCTAAATTCCTTTTGTTTTACTTAAGGTTGACTCTCAAGGACATAGTGAAGAATTGCTATCCAGCTGTAAGTATCTCTATTGCTCTATATTTTGAATACGGTTCACGTTTATAGTATTGATTTGTGTTTTTACTACCTTTGCTTTGCAGAAAACAGAGCGAGTCGACAATTGGCTTATTGATGAAATGCTAAGAGCAGTATCCTCTTTCATGTCAAGTATATTTATTGTTTCTCTAGGAACTAGTAGTCACTGCTGATTTTCTTTTGGAGACACCAGAACATGTGTAATTTGTCAAAAATTATCTCCTTAACATAACTTGAAAGTCATATGATCCTGGGGTGGCAGTGGTCCTAGAAAGCGTTTTTAGCTTCAATCTATCAGTCCCTCTGAATTATCTCTTGGATGGATTCGAGGACAGGGTTTTGATTATACAGGTAACTTCTTAACAAGCAGAGATAATCTCTCTCTCTCTCTCCCTCTCTCTCTCTCTCTCTCTCTCTCTCTCTCTCTCTCTCTCTCTCTCTCTCTCTCTCTTCCATCATTTGATCATCTTCTTCTTTATTTTTTGGTCCCTTAATCAAGTTCTGTCATGTAGGGAATGAGAGATCCAATATCTTATTCCAAGTCAAAAGTGGCTATGCTTAAAGAGCATTGCGCTGGGTTCATAATCAAGGAATTGGATGCCGGTGGGTAAAATACTTGCATAATCCTGCTCCATTTAGACTCAAAAGTTTCATGGAAGTTTACATTTTTTTGATGTTTTTTAAAATCCAGGTCATTGTCCCCACGATGAACTGCCTGATGCAGTGAATTCTATCATTCGTGAATGGATAGTGTCTCTGAGCAGCGAACTTCCGGTTGGCAGCTTTAAGTAGTACAAGGGGAGGATTTTATAAATTTTGTTTTCTGTTTCTTGTAAAAATCATTTATTAATATAAATCTGTACGTTAATTCTTTTTCAGCATATGCTACAAGATTCTTCACATGGATGTGTAAGAATAACAGTTCAAGGAAACTTATTAATATCCCTCAGAAAATGAATAAAAATTGCGTCTCCAACATTTGCCTCGCCAACTTGACATTTGGGCCGTGGATGTCAAATTTAGAATAACGGTAAAAGAGACTTATATTTTGACAGTTTTCACTGTAGTAAAAGAAATGTTATATGCTTTTAAGATAATTGCTGCCGGACCCGGTCCGCATATTGATTATCATCATCAAGAACATGCAGCGCATGGGGATTAAGTGCTTAATTCTTGTTTTTGAATTGTGAAAGATGGTGGACTGTGGATTTGTAGCGCCATTTGCATATATCATCATCAACATTATCAAGGTACGATTTTATATATTCATCTGTTTCAGAACCAGGTGCCACCTGATTTATATTTAAGATGCGCTGAGTAGTATATTCAAAAGCAACAAGTTTGTTCTCACAGGTTGTAACAACATAACTTTTATCTCCAATTTGAGCAATATCTTCAAAAAGGGACCATATTTCATAACCAGTTCGATCAAAGTATGTCCATTTATTGTCTCCAAGTCTAATAAAAGCCAGTTCACACCTCGGGTTATATATTACCACAACAATGCAGTCATTTGCATTTGATATTGGATCTGCTGAAATCGTCGCCTTGTAGACAAAATATTCACAATGTTTAGCCCAAGCACTTCTGCGGTATTGACCTGGAGAATTTAGTGGCGGCAGTCGAATGATTGAATTTTCTTTCTCTTTTCTCCCTTTAACCCTGAATGATGGATTTAATAAGGTTACCACAAAATTTTCATCACAAACTATTAACCATCCTTTTGAAGACCCACAAAATCGATTCTTCATCCATCTTAACTGCATTTTAAGGACCTTATCATTTGTCACATCACATAAATTCCATGTATCTTTTTGTCTATCGGGAATCAAGAGCATTAGAACACTGTTGATTTGCTTATTCTTTGATACCCAATACCATGACTTGCAAACAGCAGCGAATCGTAAAGAATCTAAATGTAACACTAGTCTCTCGAAAACTAAATCTAAAAGCTCCTCAGGCAAATTTTCCCAATCTGAAAATACAAAAGAAAAAAAATCAATTAGAGATGCGATGAAGAAGAAGGAGATGTGTAATTAATCTTGGCCATAGCTTTATAAAATTAACCGTATGATTTGAAACATAGAAAGTAAAAAGTGATGGAACGATACAAAGATATAAATTAGAAAAGAAAACCAATCAAAAAGAATTTTAAACTAAAAAGGTACATTAATTCCTGTTTTTGTTTTATTAGAAGATAGGAATGTTATAACTAAAAAAGCAATCAAATTACATAAGCAAACAGAGAACAAAAAATCTAAAGACAAATCTAGAAGGATGTAACCCTACACACGTAGTGATATAAAACAATACATATAAATAAACAACATCATAAAGGATCCATTAGTATACTAGATCTCCTAGGCAATGTCATGAGTTTAGTATATTATCACCATTCTCAATATGAAAGGTTCTAAAAAAAAAGAGTGTGTCATTCATTAGTTGACAAAAACAAGAGGATTCCCCATGAATATTGTATGATATGATTATATAACATGTGTAGTCAAAAATTCAACTCAACTGAGTATTAGATTAGAGTCATGCCTTTCTCTTTTTCTTTATTTTCCCTAATTTAGGATATAACTTTTTCTTTATTTTCCCTAATTTATAGGATAGGACACGTGAATTATCTATAAATATTTGCAATAGCAAGATACAATATAAAAGGCTCGCATATTTACAATACTAAATATAGCATGATAACAACTTGCAAACAAACAAATTTACAAAGTAAAGGAAAACACGAGTAACCCAGAAAAGTTTTGTTTAAGAAAACATACCTGATTCCATTGATTCAAAACACAGACGATATCTTTTTGCTGCCTTTGAATGTAAAGCAGTCGACTATAGAAAGAAAAGAACCCCTTATTTATATACGAGTCCTCCTAATTCCTATTCCTAATAAGAATAGGTGGAATTGCAAGAGTTTTATCGTAATTCCTAATAAGAAACATTCAATTCAAGGCCCAAAAGAAAATAGTCAAACAAAACAAAAGTGATTTGGGTCAGTTGATGAATAAGGTCGTTTCTCTCCTACGAGTCTGCCTACCCATACTCAAAGAGAGTAAGGGCATTTTTGACTTTTCGTTTGTCTATTGTGCATCCGTCTCTGTTCCTTCAAGTTTGAACTTACGGTAGTCCCGTCTGCAGGGGAACGGCGCCAATTACATACCAAAGCACTTTGATAATTTGGCCATTCTTATTTGATTTAAGGTGGCATATATGTTGTCGGCTATAAGGAACTCAGCTCCTACCAGATATACTTTAGGCTTCCTTTTTTCTTTCCTTTTTTTGTTAACCACTTGATAACATTGGCATTGGCTGGGGACATGAACACCAGGGTTTGCATGAGGAACAGAATTTCCTTTGATATATGCCATTTTCCGGAAATAAAATGGTGCTTTTAGAATTTCCTAGATGAGGAACAGAATTTCCTAGATGAATGGTGCTTTTAGAATGAGAAGGCTCGCCTTATTGTCTTTTGCATTCAAGGGAAATAAAATGGATCGAGCCAAACTTCGTATTTTTGGGCGTTTAGGTCTTGAAAGAAACCCGAAAAGGTCTCGGTTGGGTGGGTGAGCTCGTATGGCAGGCCCAACGAAGCCAACCAGACTTCCAAAAAAGAAAACAAATTATTTATTTCAGCATGGAACTAATATAATGTATGTGGGGAGAAGTGAAATGCGGTACGAGGAGAATATTTGTTTTTTGAGAAGGAAAGTGCAAAGTGGGTTCAATTTTTAGCTTTCCACAGAGAGAGAGAGAGAGAGAGAGAGAGAGAGAGAGAGAGAACTAGGAGGGTTAGTAGGTGGCATCGATCGGCAATGCATACATACAATACAAGGAAGGAAGGAGGCCCACCACCCCACTTTTCGCACCATCACCTTTGAATCTTTCTTGACCCACTAGTCTTTTGAATCTCAAGGGCTTGATTGGGAAAGATTTGCATATCAAAACATGGTCCCCGCGTTTTGTTTTGGAATTAAAATGGTGTAATCATCGCACACCTCCATCATAACATGCAGGCTCTATTTATTATTTTTTTTCCAAAGTCAGAATCAACCTTTATTAAAAGAGGATGAAAATGTTTGCATCCATTGCAAAGAAGTTAAAGAGCCATTGCGGCCAAGTTTGCCCAAATTAAAACAGCCTCAAGTACGATAAGTATAGTCAGTGATTTTGTGAGCCGCCCTATTACAATTATGCAGTGTGTGAAGGAAAGCCACATGCTGTTTATGGTTACATTTATTTTTAGCCACAATTTTATCTTTTTGTAAGCTAAATATAACTCTCTCTCTCTCTCTCTCTACCAAGTTTTAAAAGCCTTTCCTTATAGTGTCAAAATCAAAACTTTTCTTTTCTTGAAACGTAGTTCACTTTTGGTTAATTAGATAATTAGTGTTGCTATTTTATAATATTTAATAACACTAATTAGGAGATTATATGTAAATTGATAAGTCAATATACTATTATAAATCTCTAGCTTTCAACCATGTCACCCTTGCTTTGACGATATTTCTTTATATACAAGAGAAAAAAAAAGACCACTTTTTGAAAAAGGGAGCTCAGCACAACAATGTCAAAGTTATTTTGTCTTTTGTATTTTTGGGATGTAAAAGGTTCATAATCCATTTGATCCCCTTGGAATTGGGCTGGCTAAAAAGGAAGGGAGGCATGCCCAAACGAAGCCAATCAGACTTCCCAAAAAGAAAACAAATTATTTATTTCAGCCTAGACTAGGATTGACAATAGATCGTGTCATGTCGGAGTAATAAACGTGTCAAGAATGCTCAATTTAAACTCGACCGATTTAATAAAAGTATCATGTTGGTTTCAGATCGTGTTAAACATGTTATTAGCCTTTTTAATAACATATTTAACAAATAAGTATAAACAAATAATAAAAAGAGTACAAAAAATCAACAAAGACCCATATCTCAAATTCACAAGGTCATCACAAAACGAATAAAAACCCTGAATTTTGGTAATTTAATCAAGTAATTGCAGTTTACAATTATTATATATGAAAATAGTGATTATATTTTGCCTCTCTACATGTATGAAGATTCAGAAAGCTAAATAAATAAAAAAGAAAAAAAGAAGAAGAAACAAATAAATGGATTGGCTAGTTGGTGGTTATTACACGGATTGACACGATCTATTTAATAAACGAGTTACATAGGTATTTTAGCAGATAGATTTGAAATCCACCCGTTAATTAAACGAGTCATGATGGGTTGACCAAAAAATTTAATCGTATGAATTAACCCACTAATTTTTCATGAAAGTTTCAAATGGTGTATTAAGTCGTATAAAAAATTACCACCCACAAACCTAATAAAATATATGTGGGGAAGTGAAGTGGAGATACGAGGAGAATGTTTGTTTTTTAAGAAAGAAAAATGCAAAGTGGGGTCATTTTTATCTTTCCCAGGGAGCTCATGCAGAGAGAGAGAGAGAGAGAGAGGTAACGAGAGAACGAGGAGGGTTGGTAGGTGACATCGATTGGCAATGCATACATACCTACATACAAGTAGAACAAAGAAAAAAGGAGGCCCACCACCCCCACTTTTCGTAACCTCACTAGTGTATTTTGAATCACATGGCTTTGATGTGATGGGAAAGATTTTCATATAAAAAAAGGGGTCCCGTGTTTCATTTTGGGATTAAAATTTTGTAATCATTTCACATCTCCTGCATACATGCAGGCTTTATTTTTGGTTACATTAATACGTTTGGTGAGCCAAATATAAATCCCTCTCTCTCTCTCTCTCTTTCTCTCTTTCTCTATCTACCAAGTTTTAAAAGCCTTTCTTTATAATGTCAAAAATCAAAACTTTTTTTTTCTGGAAATGTAATTCACTTCTGGTTAATTAGATAATTAGTGTTGCTAGTTTATAATATTTAATAACACTAATTAGGAGATTATATGTTAATTGATAATTGAATATAATATTATAAATCTCTAGCTTCGAACCATGTCACCCTTGCTTTGACAATATTTATTTATATACAAGAAAAACAACAACAAAAATGTGGTTTTTGTCACTGTCCCAAACACAATTTTTTTTTGGGGCACTATAGAGATATTATAGATTAAAAACACTGAAATTCGTAATTAATACATTAAAAATTCAAATCTTACAAACTCGTTGTGATGTTATATTTGTATGGAAGCAGTAAAATATGGTTTCTAGTTGCACAAAAAATCAAAGTAATTTCTTAAACCCAATTTTGTTATACACCACTTCCCCAATTTCTCACTAACTTAAGGCATTATAGAGGCATTCTAGAGGCACTATAGAGACGGTACAAAGGCAGGGGAGCAGAGCAAAGACAGAGACCCCTAGATCACTAGCAAGGAAAATCCTTGAGGGCTATAAGACCCCCATTATTGAAAGTTGAAGCTCCATATCAACTCTTCTCATAAACAATTTGAGTTTTTCTAGTGAGGCTTATCTCTTGTGGATTTTTGAGTGTTTACTATGGATATTTATGGTCAAAATGTTCATTGCAATGCTTGCAAAGATAACAACTCATTTGACAACAAGAAAAGCTTGGTTAAGCACTTTGGTATGATTCATGACAAGACTCACAAGCTATGTGGTGAGAAATTACTTTGCAAGGAGCCCATCTACCCCAAGCATGAAATACATGTTTGTATTCCATCTGGGGTTCCAAGGATCAACAAGAATGAGACCAAGAAGAAAGAGAAGAAGAAGGAGGAGTAAGAGATTAGAATATGTTGGGAGTTTAGGTATAGGATAGTGGTGATATTTATGTATGGGAATGGGATTATGGGAGGGTGATTGATAGTGGTGGTGTAAGAAGGTGGTGTTTTGAGAGTTTAATAAAATCTCTATATTTCTTGTTTAATAAAATCTCTGTATTGTGTTCTTTATTTTTATAGATCTGTTCAGGTATTCTGTTCAAAACTAATCTTCTGCTCGTTCAAAGACTTTCCATGGCTTGTAATCTGAAAGAAATACTTAGCTGGGTTAGGTTTTAAATTTGCGTATATACTCATTCATTATGATATTATCCTTTTGTCAGTATACAGTTGTTGGTCATGAAGGTCCTGCTGCTCTTCTTGTTCATGGTTTTGGAGCCTTCTTGGAGCATTACCGTGACAACATATGCAGCATTGCTGAAGGTGGAAACAGGGTTTGGGCCATAACAATTTTAGGATTTGGCTAGAAACGAGATGAGCAACTTCCTTAAACAACCTCTTACATTCTTTTCTCTAGGTGGCGTATCTACTTCATTTTTCGAATGTTACTCTCCAGAGGCAATCTTTGAAAAACAAGAACGTATCTATTTTCAATCTTATCAGTACTATATCCAAGTTATATTATTGCAATTGTCGCTCGTCTTTGGCCTGCTTTGGCCAAATCTGTTGTTCTTATCAACAGTGGCGGGAATGTTATTCCAGGATATTCCTCTGCGCCATTCGCCAAAGTGAGTTTGATTAAAACTGTGCAAGACCCCTATCTTTCATATGTAAGACAGCCTCATATTATAGTTTTCTGTTTCAGGAGAGAAGAACTTCTGGTGCTTCATGGCTAGGTGCTAAATTCCTTTTGTTTTACTTAAGGTTGACTCTAAAGGACATAGTGAAGAATTGCTATCCAGCTGTAAGTATCTCTATTGCTCTATATTTTGAATATGGTTCACGTTTATAGTATTGATTTGTGTTTTTACTACCTTTGCTCTGCAGAAAAAAGAGCGAGTCGACAATTGGCTTGTTGATGAAATGCTAAGAGCAGTATCCTCTTTCATGTCAAGTATATTTATTGTCTCTCTAGGAACTAGTAGTCACTGCTGATTTTTCTTTTGGAGCCACCAGAACCTGTGTAATTTGTCAAAAATTATCTCCTTAACATAACTTTAAAGTCATATGATCCTGGGGTGGCAGTGGTCCCAGAAAGCGTTTTTAGCTTCAATCTATCAGTCCCTCTAAATTATCTATTGGATGGATTCGAAGGCAGGGTTTTGATTATACAGGTAACATCTTAACAAGCAGAGATAATCTCTCTCTCTCTCTCTTTTCCATCATTTGATCATCTTTTTTTTTTTTTTTTGGTCCCTTAATCAAGTTCTGTCATGCAGGGAATGAGAGATCCGATATCTGATTCCAAGTCAAAAGTGGCTATGCTTAAAGAGCATTGCGCTGGTTTCATAATCAAGGAATTGGATGCCGGTGGGTAAAATACTTGCATAATCCTGCTCCATTTAGACTCAAAAGTTTCATGGAAGTTTACATTTTTTTGATGTTTTATAAAATCCAGGTCATTGCTCCCATGACGAACTGGCCTGATGAAGTGAATTCTATCATTCGTGAATGGATAGTGTCTCTGAGCAGCAAACTTCCGGTCGGCGGCTTTAAGTAGTACAAGGGGAGGATTTTATAAATTTTGTTTTCTGTTTCTTGTAAAAATCATTTATTAGTATAAATCTGTACGTTAATTCTTTATCCTCAACAATCTATTATTATTCTAGGAAATAGAGATGTTTATTCGAATCAAATGGCTTCATTAATTATTCAGCGTATGCTACAAAATTCACATGGATGGATAAGAATAACAGTTCAAGGAAACTTATTAATATCCGTCAGAAAATGAATAAAAATTGCTTCTCCACATTTGCCTCGCCAACTCCAGAGTGAAATCTCTGCAACTGTTAGCCCGCTTGACATTTGCGTCCTACATTACCTCCGACAAGAGCCGTGCTGTAGTTTCGCCTCTTCGCTCACCTTCTTTTCTTCAAACACCTCCATTTCATTCCTTCCTTTGCTATTTAGTTGACTAGTTCTTGTTAACTCAAATGGAACACAACAAGGTCTGTTCTCTATACCTTTTCCAACTTCATTTCATTACAAAGACAGGAAATATCAGGAACCATTCCTCCATTAAAATTCCTTAGGATCCCATCTCCTACAAGACCACTTAACAAATGGGACGGTTCTTTAGCTCCCCCATGCTGTAAGAATTTTGTTCTTAATGCAGTTCCCGTAGTTAATGATAGTGGATCCTCCTGGCACAGTTTCTGCCATATTGTTGCGGCAAAACATTTGGCATACAAGTAGCTATAATAGCCTGCAAGACAAGACATTTTATCAGCCATGAAAACGAAATTGTATACAAAAAAGGATATTATTAATAATAATGTTTCTAAATTTCACATTTGAGATACTTTTGAAGCTCAAAGAGGTTCAAGTTTGTGGATGAGGCTGATAATTTGAAGTTACCTGCACCATAATTCAGGAGGTGATTGAATCGGGCCTCCCAGTGTGTGCCATCCACGTGCTTCCAACTAGTATATTGTCTTTTCAGATCTGCAACAATAGAACTTGTTGGTGGAGTTGGCTGTTCCCCAAAGAATGTTTGGTCAATAACAGCATAAAAAATCTGAGAACAGGAAACAAGCAAGCAAACATTGGTCAGTATTCCTTCTTTGTTGGTTTTCTCGTCTTCTCCAGGAAGGTCCTTGGATAATAACCTGACGTTGCAATTCAGTTGCAGCAAACATCTTTCTGGCACCCTGCATTGACTCTACCAGTTTCTCAGGGATGCTTTCACCAGTTGAATAGTGTTTGGCAAATGTCTTCAAAACTCGGTAATCCCATGAATAGTACCTTGACATATCAACAGAAAACATTTGTTCATCAATATCCCAAAAATAGACTCTGATAATTCAGACAGTTGCGACAATTAAGAAGTATCATGCCAAACATATTCATTCAACTACGTTGTCTTTCATATATTTCTACAAAGATTTTCATCAGATGAAAGAATGATGGAATAAAATTAATAGCATTCAACTCACTCAAAAAGGTTTGAAGGTGCTTCCGCTAAATCAAGAGCCACCCTGGTACCTGAAAAGTGTTGGTAATCCTACAAGAAAATATAAAAAATGTATTATGAATTTGTGGCAAGGAAGAGGAGGTGATATAGCTTGTCTTCCGAGTCATAAGGTATTTCTAGAATACCGTTCTTGAAAGCAAAGAATGAAGAGCATGTCCAAACTCATGAAACAGAGTTTCCAATTCCCAATGATTCAGCCTTGCAGTTGATGAATTATGTGAAGCAGAAAAATTGCAGACAAGAGCAACAACCTGCGCACCAAACCAGAAAGTCATTGAATGAGTATCTAACTTTTTTGTAATATAGTCTGCAACCCAAGTCAGACATTTTCTCACAAAGAGGATTCCAAAATACTATGTTCTGATATTTAATTAGAGAGTTTCTCCAACAAAAATGCAAACCCATCGGAGTGTCAAAGGTTTTTAGTGTCCAAAAGAAGTATTTGCAAGCCCTAATTCGCTTTTCATTCCATTTTGAAGAATCCAACTAGCTAAGAATTATAAAGTAAACTCTTTAAAAATGCGTATAATGTGCAACATAAAATTTGACAGGAGAAAAAATGTACATACTGGAAGTTGATATTCTGTTTCAGAAACCATGCGGCCACCTTTAATTGCAAAATGAGCACAACCAGGATACTTGCCCTTCCTTGAGTACAAATCAAGGTAGAGATACCCCAAATCACCCTGTAACAAGTGCATTGATTCTAATCAATATACGTGAAAATCACAGAAGACAAAATCATTACAATCATGCACAAGAGTTTAATTACGTGTGTAATTGAAGCATTCCCAATGCTGCAAGGAATTCTCTTAAACTGTATAACACAGACTGAAGACATTCACACGTATTATCATCCACGTAAATACCTCTTCAGGATGATGAAGAGACATTTTAAGCACATCTGGGTGCCATGATTCACCTGGTGCTAGGGGGATGCTATGAAACGTGGCACCAAACAACGACTCCACCAGCACTTTCAAACCCTTAATGCATTGAGGCAGAGGAAAATACGACGCTACAACCTGCATGAGAGAGACAGAGAGTCAAGAAAATTTCCCTTGCCGTCAATATGATGCGTTAACAAGTAAATCAAAGAGATGGTATTCCACAAGCATCGTAGTAAGTAAACATTGCAGTTATCAGTTCTTTACTTCAAAAGCAAACATGGGAGCATAGCATACCGAAGAGTCCAAGTCATAGGCAGAAGACTTCATCATTGCGGTGTAATATGCCTCATCCCATGGCTCTAAATCTCCATATTGTTGACCACATTTTTCTCTTTTAAAATCCCTAATTTTTTTTAACTCCTGAAGTAAAAGTAACATCATTAACAGATAAAACCTGCAGTGTGATCTACAGTCAAAATGAAAGAGTAACAATACTTTCAAACACTACAAATGTTTTCCATAGGACATATTACCTCATCAGCGCTGGGTTTGACCATCTTGCTCATCTCTAGCAAAAAAGACATCACAACTTCTGGTGACGAAGCCATATTAGGCTTCACATTGAATTCAGCATAAGATCTATAACCCATTATCTGCATTCAACAACAAGAACAAAGCATACCCATAAGTACAAATACAACAGAAAAAGACCCTACATCAATCCATATCCACTACGTTTCAAATCAGACAATTCCTGCAAAATGTAGATGTCTACGAAAGATCACAAGAGATCTGCATTAAAGTAACTCCTCAGATGACATACAAGTCTAGATGGGAAAATGTTCTTGTGAGCACTAACTTTAACCTGATTCCACACAGATTTGGAAAGCCTTCTCAACATCTTATAATACTACACAGAGAGAGAGAGAGAGAGAGAGAGAGAGAGAGAGAGAGAGAGAAACCTGAGCAAGCTCATGGCGGGAAGCTATAAGTTGATCAAGAACTCCAAGGTTTGCATGAGGAACAGAATTTCCTTTGATATATGCCATTTTCCGGACCTGAAACTAAATTTTAGTTAATTAACAAAAAGACAAGCATAAAACACAATAAATGCAAATGGGAAAGAAATTTAAGTGACATGCAATATAACAAAGCCCAATTTCATTTGCAAAGTAAAGCAAATGAGAAAAACAAAGAAAGTGCATCCGTAGTGTAAACTTAGTTTCCATATTCTGGCATCTAGAACTTACTGCCCTAACTCCCTACCCCAGAAGAGATTCAGAAAACAGGAAAGTCGAGTTTCACCAAACAACAATCAAGCTACCTCATCATTTGGTGCCCCTTGCAGAACACAAGATAGAGTGTGGGGGTCTGTTGTTATACGAAACCCCTTCTCGTTCATGGTACTCCTGGGCCTCCATGAGTCCTTTGAAACTACAGATGTTGAACGATAGATGGGCTTAAGAAGATGGTGCAAATTTCGGGGCATATGTGACGCCGGGAAAATATCCACAGTACCCGGGTCATTGACAATATTTTGATTGAACCTAAACCAAAAAAAAATGCATTTGAAGCAAAAGTAAAATCAATTAGTCAAGCTCTTGATTTAAAAGCAAAAATGAAAAGCATGGTACAGCATCAGCAAGCAGTTAAAATTATATCTCAACAACATTGCAAAACTTGAATAAGATACTTTTGGCCCTAGGCTCTAATGGAAATGGGCAGTGTGGGCCTAAGCTATGTCTTTGGTTCAAATCTTACAAGCACAATAATTGTGTGGCAGCATTAGTCAAACAAACCAGTAGAAAATAACTTATTTTCCAAAACCTCGTAGCAGGCCTAAAAGTTCTAACTTGCAGTTAACAATTGGCACAGAGGAATGCAAAAAAGAAAAAGAAAAAAAAAGGATTGGTAAAATGAGTGTCACTTTATTAAAAAAAATGAAAAAAATTTAAATAAATTAGTGTACTTACTGTCTGCACAATTGGGAAATTTCTATACTCAGCCGGTTCACTCTATCTACTTTCTCTGCAAAGCAAAAGTGAGGAGTCATTTAGCTGCAACAAAATCCCTGCTGTAACAGCAGCATAAAATGACAAGAAGAGAGCAAGTACCAGCAGAAAGATGAATCCCACTCCTCTCAAAGTCAAGGCGGAGGTAATGCGCGACCCTATGAGCTTCGTCGGTGAGCAAGTTGCCCTCTTGCTCAGCTTTAATCACGGCATTATATAAAGTATGATTTGTATTTAGATACTGTAAGACAATGATGAAAATTTTCAAATCAGATACTGGCAATGGCTCATGAGTCATGACTACAATACAATTTATATACATAACAAAACCGTGAGCAAAAAGTTAATAACACTTGCAAAGACGATTCACTGTCACCTCACATGTAGATATTCATTAACTCTTATTGAAGCTTTGATCGCCTCCTCAACAAATTCCCTAATACACAATCAAGTGAAAATCGACAATGAAATACCGAAACATCGAAAACTACAAAAAAAAAAAAAAAAGTCAACAAATTCAGAGAATAATAACCTGTCAGGATGAGTTTGTCTACAAAGCTCCGCGGAGTCAATGACAGAACAGACCTATGCAATTAGAGAGTATAACAAAGAATTAGTCCAAAAACTCTTTAAAAAAGAGAATTAGACAAACTGTGAGACCTTACTGTGTTAGAAATCTCATCCATGGCTCTTATTATTTCCGCTGAGGAAGGCATCCCTGAAATGTATGCAACCAGCTCTCCGGACCTAAAAACAAAAACAAAACGAATGAAAATGGGGAGACTGATGGAAATCAAAATGCCATGAATATTGGGATTTTCAAAGTTTGGACCTTTCGATAGCATCGTCGACGAAACGTCGAAAGCCTTTGGGGGTCTTTAAGTGGTCGAAGCCATAGAGACCGGTGGAGGTGGAGAAGGCGTACTGGCGACGGGTCGTACTAGGGCCCGGATAGCCGAATATATAACCAGGTTTGAACCGGAGCTTTGGGCAAGACCGGCGGAGGAGGCTGAGCATTGTTTTTCCGGTGGCGCCGTAGTGAGGTAGGTCTGCGGAGGTTTTTTATGTTCAGTATGTGTACATGTACTACTACGGACCAGAAATCCAACTGGTTGGGCCGTGGATGTCAAATTTAGAATAACGGTAAAAGAGACTTATATTTTGACAGTTTTCACTGTAGTAAAAGAAATGTTATATGCTTTTAAGATAATTGCTGCCAGACCGGTCCACATATTGATTAATTAACATTATCATCTAATTAAATCATACCCAATTCAAAAGTTTGAGTAACACTTGGCTTATCCAATCATATCATCAATCAAAACAACAAACAAACTTACACATCAAATTATCATCAACCAAAAAAAAAAAAAATTATAACGTTGAGTCTTTATTTTAAAGTCATCAAGTTGGTGATTAGTAATTTTGTTATAAGTTTCTTTGAATAACAAAATAAAATAAAAATTATAAAATAAAAATTATCTGCTCGGGTAACATATTTCAATAATGTAATTGTCCTTGTATCTTTCTCTACGGTTACTAACAAAAATCCATGACCAAGTTGCCATAAATAAAAAATGTATCAAATATTAAATATTTAATACTGAAGCTACATCTTTAAAACAAAACCTAAAAAAAATATCTTAAAATATTTAGAGATAAGAAGAAATGTGACAAATTGTTACAGATATACCGATGGCAAAAACCAAATTGGAGGTTGCTTCAACTTCTTCATCGGGGTCTTAGCATGTGCATGCTTTAAAATCCTTTGACTTTTGATATTATACACCCCAAAATCTGTAAACGGACAATATCTTACTATATGATTGATCGGTGCATATTTACATATCATTTTGTACCCTTCTAATTTATGATTTGGTTATGTTTTTGAGTTAAACTTGTGCTTTTAATAAGTTTTGTGTTTGTTTCAGTGTAATAAACTTAAGGACTCACTAATTGCATTTTGGAGACAAGTTAGCTCAAAATGGTGTCTGCAGATCAGTAAACTTCACGGATTGAACTGTACTTGCTCAAGAAGAACCAGATAATGAGCCACATATCATTGAAAAGATACGGAAGTCTAGTTTCTGTAGAATTTTACGGTTCATGATTCCGAGTCTTCTAGAGAAAGTTATACATGTTTTGGCAACTTAAGGTCAAATTCGGCAGCATCTGCGTTACTGGGCCAAAAATCACATTTGAAGTCCTTTCCGAATTTTCCTTGAGTTGGACTGCATATGCTTGGAAAGATAAGACAAAGAGCTTCAAGATCCATATTTTTCCAGATTTTTCAGAATGAAGCCACAAGCCCAAAACGAGCCCACATGCTGGCTGCACTGCATTGTCATGCATGACATATGCATGATGAAGTGTTGTTGATTGTGGGAAAGTTTGGTGAAGCATATTCAATACCTATTTTTGAGTGGAATTCTGCAGCAGCCAAAAGATGTTGAAGTGGATGATGCAACACTAAGCTTAGTGACAAGAAGAATTATTTTCAAATGCAATTGTGTGTTGGGTGAATTAAGTGTTGTAAGTGGTGAAGTTAGTGTGTTTAGAAAATTCAACTGTATAATTCAGATTTTCACTTCCCCTAGGCCTATAAATAGGGAAGTTCTCTAAGCTTGTAATAACACCCCAAGGGGGGGAGCTCTCAAACACTTCTCTAGAGCTCCCTTCCCTTCTCTCCCTCAAATTCTCTTAGTTTCCCTTTGTAGTTCTCAATTGTTGTAATAAAATCATTCTACTCAATTTTCTTTTTATTAAATCTCAAGCACTTCTCTATTCTCTTCCAAAATCCTCAAAGCTCTCAAATTCTCCCCATTCTCTTCTTCTAAATTCTCCAAACACTTTCTCAAACACAATTCTCCCTTCTCTTCCCCAAATTCTCTAAGTTTTTCCTCAAATGCTCACTTAATATTTTCTTAGTTGTATTTTATTTTTCTTGTAATGTACATTCTCTCTTCTTCTTTTGTTTCTTTTGTTTTCATTTTTGTTTTGTGTAGGAAAACCGAATTGGATTATTCAATCACCAATCCCTGTGGAATTGACCTCGCACTTACATACGCTAAACTACCAACGGTTCGTGCACTTGCGAGTATCACAAGTTGAGGATGCAGTTGAATCCATTTTGGTGCAGCTGTATCTACGCAACAAGTTTTGGCGCCGTTGCTGGGATCGGTAACATTGTTTGATTCTATTTGGTTTTCCTACTTTTTATTTATTTTTATCTTTTTCATAACTGGACAGTTTCATGGTTTAAAGTTAATGACGTTAATTGATAAGTTGTGTTTGTAGTCCAACTGACAAAGACAATTGCCTGACAAGCAAGAGAACTGGGTTTGAGTCCCAGCTTACACAACACCCAAAAACAAAAAGGTTCAAGTAGCATGTTGATTATTTCTAGTTTATGGTTTCATTCACTTGCTCTTAATTAAATATCTTGTTCAAGTTTACATAAACACCATATGACTCTTGGACTGATTAGTGAATGAATGGGTAGATATTGAAGACAAACACCATGTTTAAATTCTACTTGGTTCTCTATTGTTCTTCTTGTTTTTAATGGGTTTCGGAATTTGTGTTTAGACTAAACACCATAACTAAATGTTTTTTCTGAATACTTGATTAAAACCACACACCATATGGATAATCATATTTGAGAAAGAACGAACTTCATAAGCTAGTTTGATTTACTTTGCTGCTTATTACTTTGAAGCATGAAATTGGACGTTTGTTGATTTTCCTTTTTATTTTAGTTTTTATTTCCTAATCCTTTTAATTCCATTTCAAGTTTGTGTGTTTGTTTTAGCAATTTATGACAGCTTAATAAAAATGGAGAGAGATGGCAACCTCAATCATAAGAATGGGGAGTGTGGAGTAGTGGGAGAAGTCGCGACCTCCAAATGCATCATGCTCGCCCTAATCGCTTCAAGGGGGAGTAGTCCAATCCTTTCTCTTTAGTTGTTTTGTTATTATTTCAGTAATTTTAATTTTCTATTTCTTTTATTAAAAAAATTAAAAAGATTTTTTATATGAGCTGACTCGTGGTAACTCCAGGAAGCGTCTCCGTCAATAAGTGTCTAGGAGTTCTTTAGGCGACACCTTCGGTGTCTAAGAAGTTTGGGTTTTAAGTGGGACCTTTGTGACCCCTCCAACCTTCCCGGATCCCCTGGCTGTGTTTTCTGAGGCCCTTAACTGGTCATCCATGAGTTGCTTGTATATTTGTGTGTTTAAAAACAAAAAAACAAAACCAAAACAAAAATTTTATAAAAAAAAATTAAAAAAAATTTGAATTTTGAGTTTTTATTTATTTTTCCTTGTAACTTGCAATTTATAACTTCTTTGTTTTTTATTTTTTTTGTGGTCAGTTAGTTGTAAATAATAATAATTTTTTTTTTTTACAAAAAAAAAATCAATTTGGAACTTTTTTTTGTTTTGTTAAGTTATTTTATGTATTTATTTACGTTGTGTGGTTAGTTAGTTTATTTCTGAGTGTTAAAAACACATTTTTATTTCATTTCAAACGTTACAAACAAAGTTATAAAAAAAAAAAATCATTCAAGTAAAAATAAAAACAACTTTTTCATCTTCATCTTCATCTTCATGGCATGCCTCTGTTATCTCTTACTTGCAGAATCTCCAGCAGCTCCACATGGTCCTCATTTTTTCTCTCCAGTGCTTCCACGTGCTGATTGGCACAGGAGAGCCGCTTCTGGAGTCCGCCACCATAGCCTTCAGGGAAGCTATTTCTTCGCTCATCGCGGCACACTCCCGTGTCCTCGCCAGGAATCGCATGCCCAAGTTGGTAGCCGAGACCGCGTGGAGCACAGTTAAGTTGTGGGACTCCTCCACCGCTGCCTTGTCAGGACCTCTGTGCCACATGCAGATGATCCCCCGGAGTGAGCTTGCTGCTAATCATGCCTCCCAGGAGCACTGCCTCGTTCGGCACCGCCTCAGAAAAGTTCCGGATTGCCGTACCGTGATGATATGTGGAGTTTGGGAAGACATGGTTTGTAGGAGCCCTTATCTGCGCATTCGGTGGCGCAAGGGACAATTCAAGGTTTAGATCATCAAGGTGAGTGCATGAGGATGCCATTGTTTTGTTTTTGGATTTTTTGATGTTTTTCTTTGAATTTGCAGGAAGAAATGAGGGTGCTCTTCTACTTCACCGAGATGTGTTTAAATAGACTTATGCAGGACGAAGAGCCGAAAGCACTTCGGATCTCGAGGGTGCTATCTTGTGCTATTTTCTCTCGGATCCCTTCATTTCTGGCGCAAATTGCGAGCGCGTTTTTTTTTTTAAAGGGAGCATGTCTACACTTTCACTTACTTTTGCCTCCCTTTTTTCTGATTGTTTTGTATTTTTGTCTATTATTTCCAGTCATTTTGTTTTTCTTTTTTTTTGTTTAAGTTTGGGGAAGTGTGTTTTCCTTTTTATTTTTATTTTATTTTATTTTTCTTTATTCATTGTTTTTCTTTTTAATTTAAAGATAACTTGTTTTCTTCTTGTTTCACAGGTTTCTTAAGAATTTAAGTTGAAGAAGAGACAAAATTAAAGATGCGTCTTGGACACCTGGTGCAAGAATTTCATCTCTTCTTTTAAATTCTTGTTTGAATTGAGTGTTTATTTCAGTTTTTATTTATTTATTTATTTATTTTGTTTTTATTTAATTAGGTAGTATAATTTAAAACTCATAGGATATTCTTTGAAGGAGCTAAATTTTTGGTAACTCCAGTGAGCAACCGCAGTCTATACAGTGTCTAGGAGTTCTTTAGGCGGCACCTTCGTGTGTCTAAGAAGTTTGGGTTTTAAGAGGGACCATTGTGACCCCTCCAACCTTCCCGGATCCCCTGGCTGTGTTTTCTGAGGCCCTTAACTGGTCATCCTTAAGTTTTTCTCTTAAAAGAAAAAGCAGTTACTTGTGTGTTTACTTAACTAAAAATAAAAATGCATGTTTGGGTTTTCATGTTTTTGTTTGATCGTTGTTCTTTAGATTTATGGTCAATTGTTTCTTTGAGATAACATAACATTTTTATTTCCCAAATAAAGAAAGAAAGAAAAAAACGCACATACACTTTAAAATTAAATAAATAAAAACTGAAATCATTTCTTCTTGGCGCTCGGTGTCTCGACCATATGAGTTTTTAGTTTGGCCCTCTGGCTGTCCTCTTGGGGCTTCACGCACAGCCTCTTGGGGCTCATCACTTGAGCTCCCAAAGATCGCAATCTTAGCTTGAGCGTAACTACTCTCACGATCTGCTTGCTTGCATTTACCCGGTCGGTTTAGGTCCTCCAGCTGCCTTTCTCATGTCGCGAGAGTACAACTCTACCATCTTTGATAGATTTTTATTCTCGTCTCACAATACTTCTAGCTGGTGTCGATTCACCTCCACTATCCTTGACCTCTCCCTTTTCAAGCTTTTTATAGCACTCTGACACTCTTCAACCATACTTCGCTCCGCCGCCACTGAGCTTTCACACCTCTACCTCATGGGACTTCGCAAGTAGGCGATGACCCAAACTTGCGACACATGCTGGACTCCGCACGCTCAGTGCCAGGGCATCACTCGTGACCTGGTTGTCATCCATTGTCCTGAACACATGTATATCTTTGGGAGTCACTAAATTTCTGCCAACTCCAATGGCAACATCGTTGTCCAGGAGTATTGAGTCATTGACAGTCACATGCCCTCGTGAGGAGGCAAAGTAGGGCATCCATACTGGTGCTACCGCTTGGCCTCGTGTTTGAGTCGGTGGAGCTAGGTTGAGATCCAAGGAAAAGGGGTAGGAAGAAGCCATTTGATTTCTCATTTTTTCTTGCTTCTTTTCTCTTTTGTGTTTATTTTGTTTTTTTCCCCTTCTTTTTCCTTCTTATAGAGTCTTTCACAAAACCCTAGCCTTTGCAGCGTTGACCATTTTTTTGAATCTCCAGCATTCCTCCGAGTCCCACAACCTTCTCGCTTTCCAACCACACCCAACTCATTTATCTCGACATGTCTTTTTTTGAAACGGACGCGTTCAGGATAGTCTTCGTGCCTTTCCATGAGCCCGTAATTTCTGCTAGTGAACCCGCCGGCGCTTCAACCTGCGACACGCGGCTTCTGCTTCCTGCCCGTGACTAACCATGAGACGACATCAGGGACCACATTCCCTCTTTTGCTTTGTGCTCATAATTCACATTTTATCTTTTTAAGAAAAAATTAAATTTAAACGTGTGGGCTTCAGATTTCATGTTGGGTCGGGTTTTACCGTTGTTGGGTTAATTTCATTTTGGGTTGGGCTTTCAATTGTTTGGGTTTCAGTTTGTGTAAGACTATCTGTTAAGGCTTACTGTTTTGAGTGTTTTACTGTTTCGTGTTTTTTATTTATTTGTTTGTTTGTTTTGTAATTTTTATTTTGTAATTGTTTTATTTTATTTTTGTCTGTTTTGTAATTTTTATTTGCTTTAATACCTTTCATTTGTTGTTATGACATTGTTTGTGGCTAATTTTTAAACATTGAGGACAATGTTCATTTTTAGGTTTGGGGGTATTGGAGTTTAGCAAGTAAATTTGGTTTTTCTTAAAATTAAAAAAAAAAAAAAATTGATTTTTTTTTTTTTTTTGCTTGTTTTTATTTTAAGTATTGTTTTGTTTTGTTTTTGTTTTGAGTCACTTTCCGAACACTTATGATGAGATAGTGATAAATGTTTGCATGACTTAAATAAAAATTGGATTTCATTTTATTTTAGTGTTTTTTTTCTTTATTAAATAAAAAAAAATCGCATTGTTCTAGCATGATATGTTCGAAATCTTTGCACTTGCCATTTGTTTCATAATTTTCCAATTAAAGGATTTGCATGATCTAAAGAATTGTATGAAGCATAAATTAGACTTATATAACCAACCATATAAAGTGAGCTTTTGAGCCTTGTACTTCAATTCATGAGTGTTATATACATACTCTAATTTTCTTGTCATCTAAGTTGTTGTTTGATCTCATTATTCATTGATTTGGTTGAACACTTAAAAGTCATTCATTCTTGTGCAATTTGACTTCATGACATTTAAAGAAATGATATTAAGGCCTTATTTGGTTCGTTTGTGCCTTTCAAGCTAACCTTATGCATGCTTAAGCATGATTTTTCATTGTTAACCATTTTGAGCCTACATGTAAACCTTTTCTTTCATTTACCAATTTTATTTCCTCGCCTTAGCCCGAAAAACAAATATTTACCTTTTCTAAGGAACTCATGAGCTTTAATTGAGATGTGTTTTTCATGCTAAGTTTGGGAAGAGGTGTTACATTTCGAAAAAATAAAATAAAAAATCACACAATTGGTGAAAGAAAAGAGAAAAGTGGTGGTTGAATGAAATTTCATTTTTGGGCCTTCAAAATAAATTGGTGTTTGTTCAATTAAAGAAAAGGAGTGAATCAATGTAAATGAAGGTATAAGGAGTTTTGATCGTGTAAAAAATAAATTCTCATTGTGATGATTCGAAGTCTTGTAAACAATTGTTTTATGCTCTTATATTTTGAGTTTCTTGGACTTTGTTTTATCCATACCCTTCATTTCTTACTCACCTTACACCCTTGGCCCCATTACAACCTATGTTAAAGACCTAAATTGATCTTAAATGTCATGTGGTTGAATTGCATTCATTTTTATACTTTTAAGTGTTTGACATCCTTCTTGAGATCATATTAATGCAAGTTCTTCATCTTCCTATTGCGAGTTAAGTCCCTTATGGTTTAACTCCATTCTCATGTTTATAACTGTGTGTTGCATTGTAGCCCTCTTCCGAGTGATTCATTTGTGAGAGGACAACTTTGGTGAGATTTGAAGTTGAATTTGTGCTTTGTATGATTTTTGAAATTGTGTGAAAACTAAGATTGGGGAATTTGTTGCATTTGGTTATCACACTACCACACTCTGAGCATGTTGTGTTTTGAACTTTGCCGCATTGTAAATAATGTCTAAAACTAAGCTTTTATTGTTAAAACGTTTAAGTCATGTGCATGAGTCATTTCTCTTCAGAAAATGTTCGGAAAGATTGTTTTGAGTTCTTTTTATTTTTGTAATTGTTTTTGTTTTTGTTTTATTGTTTGGTTTTTGTTAATGTAATTATGTTTGTTTTTGTTTTTGGTTTTGCTTAAGGACTAACACAATCTTTTAAGTTTTCTAACCATTTTCTTTTATAGAGTTAGAAAAACGTTTGTGGGTATTATAATATTGTTAAACCCTCAGGAGACACAACTCCTCCTACTAGGGATGCCTAGAGGTTTAAAGGCTTGTTGCATACGCTCAATGCAATCGAGTTACCTACGAAAGTGGTCTAGTTAACTTCTTATTTGTTTTTATCTTTGTTTTCCTTTTGTTTTGCTCGAGGACTAGCAAAATCTAGGTTTGGGGGTATTTGATCGGTGCATATTTACATATCATTTTGTACCCTTCTAATTTATGATTTGGTTATGTTTTTTAGTTAAACTTGTGCTTTTAATAAGTTTTGTGTTTGTTTCAGTGTAATAAACTTAAGGACTCACTAATTGCATTTTGTAGACAAGTTAGCTCAAAATGGTGTCTGCAGATCAGTCAACTTCACGGATTGGACTGTACTTGCTCAAGAAGAACCAGATAATGAGCCACATATCATTGGAAAGATACGGAAATCTAGTTTCTGTAGAATTTTACGGTTCATGATTCCGAGTCTTCTAGAGAAAGTTATACATGTTTTGGCAACTTAAGGTCAAATTCGGCAGCATCTGCGTTACTGGGCCAAAAATCACATTTGAAGCCCTTTCCGAATTTTCCTTGAGTTGGGCTGCATATTCTTGGAAAGATAAGACAAAGAGCTTCAAGATCCATATTTTTCCAGATTTTTCAGAATGAAGCCACAAGCCCAAAACGAGCCCACATGCTGGCTGCACTGCATTGTCATGCATGACATATGCATGATGAAGTGTTGTTGATTGTGGGAAAGTTTGGTGAAGCATATTCAATACCTATTTTTGAGTGGAATTCTGCAGCAGCCAAAAGATGTTGAAGTGGATGATGCAACACTAAGCTTAGTGACAAGAAGAATTATTTTCAAATGCAATTGTGTGTTAGGTGAATTAAGTGTTGTAAGTGGTGAAGTTAGTGTGTTTAGAAAATTCAATTGTATAATTCAGATTTTCACTTCCCCTAGGCCTATAAATAGGGAAGTTCTCTAAGTTTGTAATAACACCCCAAGGGGGGGAGCTCTCAAACACTTCTCTAGAGCTCCATTCCCTTCTCTCCCTCAAATTCTCTTAGTTTCCCTTTGTAGTTCTCAATTGTTGTAATAAGATCATTCTACTCAATTTTCTTTTTATTAAATCTCAAGCACTTCTCTATTCTCTTCCAAAATCCTAAAAGCTCTCAAACACATGTTCTTCCAAAATCCTCCAAGTTCTCAATACTTTCTTCTCCCTCTCTAAATCCCAAACACTTTCTCCCCCTTCTCTTCTTCTAAATTCTCCAAACACTTTCTCAAACACAATTCTCCATTCTCTTCCCCAAATTCTCTAAGTTTTTCCTCAAATGCTCACTTAATATTTTCTTAGTTGTATTTTATTTTTCTTGTAATGTACATTCTCTCTTCTTCTTTTGTTTCTTTTGTTTTCATTTTTGTTTTGTGTAGGAAAACCGAATTGGATCATTCAATCATCAATCCCTGTGGAATCGAATCTCGCACTTACATACGCTAAACTACCAACGGTTCGTGCACTTGCGAGTATCACAAGTTGAGGATGCAGTTGAATCCATTTTGGTGCAGCTGTATCTACGCAACACCGATCACAATCAGCGTAGAAGTATATGCAATTCGACTCACATCCTTGAATTTTTGAAGCCACGACTGATATTGAAGAGTTATCACCCACAAACAAAGAAAAATCACCTAAGTCGTTTTTCTCAATCCACTCACGCGTATCATAATTTAGTTTGAAAATTCTAAATCCATTTGTCACACGACAATGATTTGTATAAGTAGTATAACGATGAACCAACAATAACTCTTCCTCATTTGAACCCACAAGGTATGCCTTCATATATTCTTCTGTTTCAGAACAAGTTGCCACTATATTTATATTTAAGATGCGCTGAGTAGTATATTCAAAAGTAAGAAGTTGGCTTTCACAGGATGTAACAACATAACTTTTATCTCCAATTTGAGCAATATCTTCAAAAAGGCACCATATTTCATAACCAGTTTCATCAAAGTATGTCCATTTATTGTCTCCAAGTCTAATAAAAGCCAGTTCGCACCTTGGCTCATATATTACCACAACAATGCAATCATTTGCATTTGATATTGGATCTGCTGAAATCGTCGCCTTGTAGACAAAATATTCACAATGTTTAGCATGAGCACTTTTGCGGTATTTACCTGGAGGATTTAGTGGAGGTAGACGAATGATTGAATTTTCTTTCTCTTTTCTCCTTTTAACCCTGAATGATGGATTTATTAAGGTTACCACAAAATTTTCATCGCAAACTATTAACCATCATTTTGAAGACCCACAAAATCGCTTCTTTATCCATCTTAACTGCATTTTGAGGACCTTATCATTTGTCACATCACATAAATTCCATGTATCTTTTCGTCTATCGGGAATCAAGAGCATTGGAACACTGTTGATTTGCTTATTCTTTGATACCCAATACCATGACTTGCAAACAACAGCGAATCGTAAAGAATCTAATTGTAACACTAGTCTCTTGAAAACTAAATCTAAAAGCTCCTCAGGCAAATTTTTCCAATCTGAAAATACAAAAGAAAAAAAAATTCAATTAGAGATGTGATGAAGAAGAAGGAGATGTATAATTAATCTTGGCCATAGATAGCTGTATAAAAATAACCGTATGATTTGAAACATAGAAAGTAAAAATTGATGGAACAATATAAATTAGAAAAGAAAACCAGTAAAAAAGAATTTTAAACTAAAAAGGTACATTAATTCCTGTTTTTATTTTATTAGAAGATAGGAATGTTATAACTAAAAAACAAACAAATTACAGAAGCAAACGGAGAACAAAAAATCTAAAGACAAATCTAGAAGGATGTAACCCTACACGCACAGTGATATAAAACAATATATATATATATATATATATATAAATAAACAACATCCTAAAAACTGATTCAAATAGAACTAATTAAGATGGTCGCTTAGGGCTTGTTAGGGTGTGTATTTCATGCAAAGAACCCATTAGTATAGCAGTTTGGAGTAATTGCTTTCCCAGGCAAGGTCATGAGTTTAGTATATTATTACCCTTCTCAATATAAAAGGTTCTAAAAAAAAAGGGTGTGTCATTCATTAGTTGACAAAAACAAAAGGATTCCCCACGAATATTGTATGATAGGATTATATAACATGTGTAGCCAAAAATTCAACTTGACTGAGTATTAGATTAGAGTCATGTTTTTCTTTTTCTTTATTATCCCTAATTTAGGATATAATTTTTTGTTTTATTTTACCAAATATTCATCAAATTTATAGGATAGGACACATGAATTATCTAGAAATATTTGCAATAGCAAGATACAATAT
Source organism: Prunus fruticosa (assembly GCA_018703695.1). Classification (NCBI taxonomy): domain Eukaryota; kingdom Viridiplantae; phylum Streptophyta; class Magnoliopsida; order Rosales; family Rosaceae; genus Prunus; species Prunus fruticosa. Next base: position 56,492,458 of record CM031918.1, on the reverse strand, counting down.
AAAAGGCTCGCATATTTACAATACTAAATATAGCATGATAACAACTTGCAAACAAACAAATTTACAAAGTAAAGGAAAACACGAGTAACCCAGAAAAGTTTTGTTTAAGAAAACATACCCGATTCCATTGATTCAAAACGCAGACGATATCTTTTTGCTGCCTTTGAATGTAAAGCAGTCGACTATAGAAAGAAAAGAACCCCTTATTTATATACAAGTCCTCCTAATTCCTAATAAGAACATGAGGAATTGCAAGAGTTTTATCTTTTACATTCAAGGCCCAAAAGAAAATAGTCAAACAAACGACGGCCCACAAAACAAAAGTGATTTGGGTCAGTTGATGAATAAGGTCGTTTCTCTCCTACGAGCTACCCATACCCAAAGGGAGTAAGGGCATTTTTGACTTTTCGTTTGTCAATTGTGCATCTGTTTCTGTTTCTGTTTCTTCAAGTTTGAACTTACGGTAGTCCCGCCTGCAGGGGAACGGCGCCAATTACATGCTTAGCGGGAAGCCCGTTTCAAACCCACAACCGAAAAAACACATAAATTCGTGTCACTCTCTAACGCTCTCTCTTCCCGCGAGATAATCTCCCCCAGCAACCCCCCCTCTCTCTCTCTCTCAATCCCATGACGAATCCGAATCCGAATCTAAACCCGAACTGTTTTCTCCCCCATGTCGAGCGCTCCTCCACCTTCTTCAAAGCCACCCCCGATTTCCAACCCCGACGGCAAATTAGACCCCGCAACGACGTCGTCCTTGTCCTCCCCGACTCAACCCTCTCCCTCCAGAGCTAAGCTCCTCAAAATCCCCCCCATCCCGATTCGACGAAGCCCCAGACACACGATCCATGAAAACGAAGAATTTGAAGAATTCGAAGAAGAAGATGACGACGACGACGACGATGACGACGACGAAGAGTATGAGGACCAGGTTCGAACGGAACGTAAAACAGATGATGCGCCTATCGTGTTGGCATCGTCGCTCGGCCTTAATCACATTCGGACTCGATCAGCTCCGTCGCCACTTCGATTCTCTTCGTCGGTCTGCGCGCCTTCGAATTTCGGTGACGAATCGAATAAGGTCAAGTACACGGTCAAGCCAAAACCCAAATTCACGCCCATACAACCAGGTATTTACGTAATTTTAATGTGGTAACGTTTTAATATTCTTATTTTATTGGATTATAGTAAGTTCTTTTCCGTCTAATAATGAATTCGATCATCAGGTATTTGTGAGTGTAATTTATTTTTTGTTAATTTCTAATTTTCAATTTCTTTATAGTGAAACCTGTGCACTGGAATCAATCAAAATCGCTCAGAAATCCTTCACTACTCAATCCAGTCTCGGAGGTAAAGAAATTGCCAATGAATTGCCTTATATATATATATATATATATATATATATATTTAGTTAGTTGGAGAAATGTAGGTAGCTCACGAGCTTGACAATGATGTGGTTTGTATGTAATTGTATATATTGGTAGGGTAACCATGCAGCCTTTTCAAAGGAAATGCAGTCGCCGCGTTTTCAGGCAATACTGCGTGTTACAAGTGGGCGAAAGAAGAGAACACCTGAGATTAAAAGTTTCTCTCATGAGCTCAACTCTAAAGGAGTTCGACCATTTCCCGTGTGGAAGTCTCGCGCATTTGGGCATATGGAGGTAAATTTATATTTATATCATATAACTTTTTATGTCTTATAGTATTTTATTTTATTCTTTGCCCGATCTCATTAAACTGTGTCGCTGTTGTAAAATTGTTTAGGAGATTATGGTGGCGGTCAGGGCAAGATTTGAGAGGTTAAAGGAAGATGTTGACTTTGATTTAGGTGCATTTGCTGGTGATTTGGTGGGAATACTTGAAAAGTCTTCAGAGTCTCACCCTGAATGGAAAGAGAATTTTGAGGATTTGTTGGTTATTGCCCGGCGGTGTGCAAAGATGCCGCCTGGTGAATTTTGGGTGAAGTGCGAAGCCATTGTTCAGAAATTGGATGACCGGCGTCAAGAGCTACCAATGGGGGCCCTCAAACAAGCCCACACCCGTCTTCTTTTTATTCTCACTCGGTGCACAAGGCTTGTGCAGTTCCAAAAAGAGAGTGGTTATGAGGAAGAGCACATTCTCAGTCTTCACCAGCTCAGTGATCTTGGTGTTTACCCTGAACAAATTTTGGAGGCTGCACAGCAGAGCTTTAGTGGCCAACTGGGTGGTAAGGATGCAAATGAGAAGCACATGAAGAAGTCCCATGAGCAGGAAAAAGCTAGTGCTGCTGATGATGTGGAGGTTGACACTGCCAAAAGCGTTGAATCTACAGGCAGCTATAGGATGTCATCTTGGAAAAAACTTCCATCTGCTGCTGAGAAGAATCAGAAAGGCCATGATGCTGCTGATACACCGCCGAACAACAAATCAGACCGTTTGCATGCCAAAGATGACACAAAAACTACTGGGGACTATAGTAGTGACAATGTGGATACTCCATCATGCCAACCTGAACCCCCAGAGGTGTCTGCAAGTGCACCAAGAGTCTCTTGGGGATTATGGATGGATCAGCAGAATGTTTCATATGAGAATTTGATGATCTGTCGCATATGTGAGGTTGAAATACCAACTGTACATGTAGAGGAGCACTCCCGAATATGTACGATTGCTGATAGGTGTGACTTGAAGGGTTTAACTGCGAATGAACGACTTGAAAGAGTTGCTGAAACTCTTGAAAGGATAATGGAATCTTGGACACTAAAAGGCACTGATACTCGAGGAAGTTTTGATGTTTCAGGAGAATATACAACAAGGATGCATGAAGATTTAGATGAGTTGTCACCACCAAAACGAAATGACTTGTCTTCTCGTTTCTCTGAAGGCATTCTTGATTGTGTTCCTGATGCTGACAATTCTTTTGTCATGGAAGATCTGAATGTTTTGCCTGACATGCCATGTGACATGCGTTCTTCTTTGACACCTGAACAAGGCACCAGAACCTCGTCGGCAGGAAGCTCGACACCAAGATCACCACTATTAACACCAAGAACCAGTCAGATTGAAATGCTGTTGAGTGGATGGAGAGCAATACCAGAACTTGAGAGTTATCAGCAGGTGCCCCACTTCTATTTTCCTTCTGACCAGAATTCTGCCTTTACTTCTTTTTCTCTCAAAGATGAAGTCAGTATACTTTGTTTTAAGTTTGTATTATTGCTCTGCAACTGAAAGTCTTTTTGAATGCATTTTTGGTTCATCGTGGTTGCTATAGACACTTCATGTTCATATTTTGATTAGAGCATGGATTGACAGATTCATAAGCTACTGGATATCGCCCGTTCCATCGCAAATGTTAGCAATTGTGAATACAGTGCATTGGAGTACATGCTTGAACGACTGGAAGACCTAAAATACGCCATCCAGGATAGGAAGGTCGATGCCCTTGTTGTAGAGACTTTTGGAAGGCGTATAGAAAAATTATTGCAGTGAGTGGAAGCCATAATTTATTGCTTCATGTCTCTTGTGGTTTGTACAATTGTGAATCCCCCCAAAAAATTTCTTGATTCGAGCATTAGCAAAATCGTCTCATTTTTACCTTCTGTCGTCATTATGTTTTTCATATTTCTTCAAATGATTGGTTAATTATTTAAAGTCCAGTAAAAGCATCTCTGATTATAAGGATAATTCTGAAATTTACAGGGAAAAATATGTACATCTTTGTGGGCAGATAGAAGATGAGAAAGTGGATTCGTCAAATGGTATGGCTGATGAAGAAAGTTCAGTTGAAGATGAAGCAGTTCGTAGTCTGCGTGTCAGCCCCATCAATCCGTGTTCTAAGGATCGAACATCTATTGAAGATTTTGAAATAATAAAACCAATAAGCAGGGGTGCATTTGGGCGAGTTTTTCTTGCCAGAAAAAGAGCGACTGGTGACTTATTTGCTATAAAGGTCTGTTTGTTTCTATGTGTTTTAAGCCATGGAAAATGCTTCCATCTTTTAATTGCAAGTAAATGTTTCAAGATAAGTCTGTTTTCAGAACTGATTCTGGTGGTACATTTCTGAAGGTATTAAAGAAGGCTGATATGATTCGTAAAAATGCTGTTGAAAGTATTTTGGCGGAGCGTAACATCCTTATATTGGTTCGCAATCCTTTTGTGGTGAGTGGGCCCCCAAAATGTACAGTTCACTTTAAGAATGCATTGCATTTGGAATTACTTTCTAACATGTACTTCTGATGATGAGCAGGTCCGATTTTTCTATTCGTTCACATGCAGGGAAAACCTGTATCTGGTCATGGAGTACTTAAATGGTGGAGATCTTTACTCTTTACTACGAAATCTAGGCTGCTTAGATGAAGATATGGCCAAAGTATATATTGCAGAAGTTGTAAGGGAATACTAGTATCTTTTGTTCCATTTTCCTCTCCAGATTCACTTTTTCATTTCTATCTCTCTAATTTTTTTCTCATAGATGGTATAACAGTATAAGTAATCTTTTGTTTTCTCTTTTCTTTTTAAAGGTTCTTGCTTTGGAGTATTTGCATTCATTAAATGTTATCCATAGAGACTTGAAGCCAGACAACCTGTTGATTGGTCAAGATGGTCACATCAAGGTCAATATTTTGCGGTCTTAGTTCTTTTACATAATTCCCCCCTCTTTTATATAGTTGGAGATAAGTTTGGCCATAGTAAAAGCATTCTGGTATTATATCATGCATCTGGTTTTTTTTTTTTTTTGTATCATCTGCGTAGGTTCTGCCTTAAAGTGTTTACTTGTCACTTCTCACAAATGTCTAATCCCTTATGTTACAGTTGACAGATTTTGGGCTCTCCAAGGTTGGTCTAATCAGCAGCACTGATGACTTATCAGGTCCATCAGTTAGTGATACTGGTTTTCTTCGAGATGATGAACCAAAAACTCAGCCTTCATCAGAAAGGACACAGCGCCAGAAACATTCAGTTGTTGGCACCCCTGATTATTTGGCACCTGAAATACTTCTTGGCATGGGGCATAGTGCAACTGCTGATTGGTGGTCTGTGGGCGTTATTCTCTTTGAGCTGCTTGTTGGTCTTCCACCGTTCAATGCAGACCATCCACAGGTATGCAGTCTAACTATGGTGGGCGTTAATTTAAATTGTTTTTGGACTGCTGGGCGTTTTTTGTTGTTGTTGGCGTTTTCTTCTTTTCCCTCTTTATTGAATGTAATCATCTTCTGTCATAAAAAAGCAGGTCCTTAATTTAGGAACTTAAGAGAGGATTTTGTGTATATATTATATATATATGCATAAATTCTATATACACTCTTCAGTAAACTCATGAATATCTTATGAGCATTAATCTTTCTCCTCCTTTTCATTGGCACAACAGTTTGTTCTTCTAATATTTTGTTCCTAAAATTGTTCTGGTGGTTTTTTTTGGACTGTTCGTGAAGGATTAAGTTCTTTTTCTGGTGGTTCTTACAGCCTGTTCGTGAAGGATTAAGTACAACTCTTCACCAAAATTTTATTGAATTTATCATTTACTGGTTTTACATTTCGTTGTATATTTTCTGCACTATAGTATTTCTCTATTGCTCTTATTTCTATTTAACATTGCTCCAAGTCTTTTATAGCATCCTTAACATCTGAATGATTTTTTGTGATCCTTATAACCTGGAATTGTAACATCTTTTAATGTCAGATCATTTGAGAGTCTTGGGTGAAAAATTTGACATTGTTACTTATAGATCCTACTTATTGCAGCAAATTTTCAACAATATAATAAACAGAGATATTCCCTGGCCTAAGGTACCTGAGGAGATGAGCTATGAAGCACATGATTTGATTGACAAGTAAGAAAGATTACAAGAGATATGTTTCTGGATGTATTAATTACAACTTTATTGTGACTGCTTATGTAGATTTCTAATGTGTCTCTATTTTTCAAGAGAAGTCTGTCAGACTAAGATATCTAAAGTCCTCTCATTTAGAATTTGAAGACAGCATGCCTTCATCTTACTTACATTTCCTTTGCACTCCTGTCAGATTGATGACCGAAAACCCAGTTCAAAGACTTGGAGCAACAGGTTCCAGGGAGGTAATTTATTGACTACCGATGAAAATTCATTTGTAAGTCGGAATGAAGATAAAATTAAGTTTTGTGTCTTTTCTGGCAGGTGAAGCAACATATTTTCTTCAAGGATATTAACTGGGATACACTTGCGAGGCAGAAGGTCATTTCAAGTTATATTTATTCAAGTTTTACAATGATTGTTGGCATATCTGTGATGGTCAAGAGTATCCATATTGGCTGCAGGCAATGTTCATACCATCAACAGATGTACATGATACAAGTTATTTCATGAGCCGGTACATATGGAATCCAGAAGATGAGCATGTTAATGGCGCCAGCGATTTTGATGAAATGACTGAAACATGCAGCAGCGGTTCATGTAGCAATATACAAGACGAAGATGTATGCATTCTCCTACATATGATCTCTTTTTTTATTTTTTATTTTTTATTTTTTCCAGTCTCTATGCACATAGAGCTGTTAAAGGCCAGACTATAGCTCTTACTGCATCCAAGTTGATATGGAAGTATATGGACTACAAGGATGTACCGAAGATCTGATTTCGAAGTGTGCTTGAAATCCGTTAACAATTATACTTCGAATTCATAAATTTGTTGACCCTGGTGCATTCTAGTGGGACTATTATTTTAGCCACCTGACCATTGTATGTCTGTGATTCAGGGGGATGAATTTGGCAGTTTGGCGGAATTTAGTGCTCCAACCCTTGATGTGCAGTACTCATTTAGTAATTTTTCATTTAAGGTAAGTCCTGTGAACCTGAACATATTTTCTCCATTAGAAGGGACCTTAGATGCCAGATGAAAATGAATGGTGGTGGTTCTTGCTCTAGGGGTTTAGCATCATTCATGTGTTATTTCTGTTCTCAGAACTTGTCGCAGCTAGCTTCTATCAATTATGATCTTCTCGTGAAGAGCGCCAAGGAGTCCCCAGATGCCTCAAAGTCATCCGTTCCATGACAGTAGACATTGCTGCTTTAAGCCTTTAACAAATCTATGCTCTGACCTAGACCTAGTGCTCCCAGCTTACTGTCCCTTTAAATGCGGTTCGTTGGAGAAAAGTCATCAACATGAATAGTTTGGGAAGTGCCTCATCAATAGCAGTTGTTCTTCCTGAAGGGCAAAGGTAGGCTGCTCCTGAAGCTGGTCTAGTTAATCTCACTTGACTGTTTCACTAATTTTCCATTCTAAAAATGGATTATCACTGCAAAAGGCCTTGTTGAGATCTTTTGGTCTTGATTACGCAATGAGTTTCTTGTATATATATTTTCAGTAGAAAATTTTGTTCCCTTTTTAATTTTAGTGAGCTGTTTAAAATCTGCGGGGTAAAAATTAGACTTAGGCAATATATTCATGTTCCCTTGGATATAGTTGGATGTAATGTAACCTTATTGTCTTCAAGAGCAACTGGCTAGTTGGAAAGTTAGATTAAACTTAATCATGTTGTTCTTTTCACTTTGGATTAGGAAGGCACAAGTAAAAAATTTCTACAAATGTAGGAGATTTGGCAGCAATTAAAAGATGATGAGCTCCATTTATGTTATATGTGTCGAATCCGGTGTTTGCTTTGAAGAAATTTTCTTCCAGAAACATGACTGGGATGAAAGCCTGAAACCGTTTAATCTATAAACCTAATAGTGGATATGCATATGTCAGACAATAAAACGGCAGTGCCACATCTAAATCTAATAGTGGATATTGGAATGATGCTGGGGTTTTTCTTATGTAAAAGAACGTGGATTTTAAATTAGGGTTTCATCTTTTTGAGTCCACACTTAAAACACCTTCTCCCTTTGGAAGATATACAATAATTTGGTGTTTATAAAATCCAAAAGTACGTGTTTGGAAGGCAAGAAAGTGTTATAATAACAATGGTGCTCTAGCTTCTGGTGCGTGATGATGTGTCTCATTTCACATTCCATTTCTTTACTTATCATATAATGCCAAATAAAATAAAATACCCCACTATTCAATCCGCAGAATAGTTAAAACTAAAGAATGTTTGATGATCTATGCTTATTTATTTATTAGCCAAAAAGACAGGAAAATGAGAACGAAATATCACTCTCCAGAAAAATCATTGGATAAAGGACATCAAAAGAGAAAACTTCATATGCAAGTACGTGAATTTGAGGGTTTCCATCCACAGAGTTGTACTTATTTTTAGCTATTTAAAAAAAAAACTGAGCTTTATGTTGCAATGGCTAAATGTATCAAAAGTTATATGACATCTATTTCTTTTTTCTTTTTGTTTTTTTTTTTCAAATTGGTGTGTGGTAGTTTTTGTTGCAAAAGGACACCCTACCTACCTACCAACCCATATGTTGACGTCATTCGCCACTGGCTGGCTACTAGTTTAATAAACTAGTCTACATTTTAAAACTACAGATATTCCACTAAATAGTGTTAGTGGGAATCAATCAAAATGCTAAAGAGAATAAACAGATCTCTTAAACAAGTTGTTGGTCTTTTCGTTCCTTTGCCTCATCATTTTTCAGATAGAATGATTTAAGTGTCCAACATACAAAGTCGTCTTCTTCTTTTTTTTTATTGGTTACTTTGTTTGGCTATTATGTACTTCTTATGAGAGAGAGAGAGAGAGAGAGAGAGAGCGCGCTTTGGTTGGTAACTTTTTTGTGGATTTTGGTACTGAAAATATATGACCGTGTGTCAGTCACTAATTGATACACCCGAGCTCGAAATCTTCAACCCCAAAATCCTTACAGTCCAAGAACCATGCTAAGCTATTATCCTCCGCCGGATTATCAGCTGGTGAGCTATCTTCTGATGAGGCAGAAAAATCCCATGTCAAATCTTGCAGGAATGTATCGGATAATATGTAGCTCATCAACGGGTCATCTTCACTCTTAGGGTTAGGCTCCAATGGCCGGGATTCATTGCTTGAGGAACTTTCAGCTGCAGAAGAGATTCCATGTTCTGGGATATTCACGTTCTGCTGATTCATGTCTAAATCTGCAGGTGGATTGTTTGGTTTACAAGGCATTTCTGGTGGAGTGACTGGCTTGCGGAGAGGTTCATGGGTGATTGGATCAATGCCCATCTTGATAAGCTTCTTTTTGATGTGTGTGTTCCAGTGGTTCTTGATCTCATTGTCAGTTCTTCCAGGCAATCCTGCTGCAATTTTAGACCACCTGGAGGCAAAATCACAGCTCAAATTATGCTAATTACATGTCAAGTAAAACAAAACAAAAAAGATTACCTAGAAGAAGTGATATTTATACTAGAATAAGCATAGCAAGTGCTGTTTTGCACAGCTGAAGTTGTTATAGCTTTAAGCTCTTTAAACAGTGTGGTGTCAAAAAAAAGTTTGATTATAATGTTATACATGATTTATGTGTCCTAAAAGCCGAAGAAACTAGAGAATGGTTGGTGACAAAAGCAGTAGAAAAGTATAGCAAAGAAAAAAAGCGAACCTATTGCCAAGACGGGAATGGAGGTCAATGACAAGTTGCTCCTCAGCTTCATTAAGGAGGCCTCTTTTCAAGTCAGGCCGGAGGTAGTTAGTCCACCGGAGGCGGCAGCTCTTGCCGCAGCGCCTGAGGCCAGCGAGCTTGGGGACTGCGCGCCAACAGCATTGGCCGTGTGCGAGGAGAAAATTCACCAATTTCTTGTCCTCCTCAGCAGTCCATGGCCCTTTCTTCACACCAAGCTTGTCACAACAAGGTTGCCTTCCCATTACTTTCTTTGTGCTGCTAAGTATAGTGTGTAGTACTTGCTACGCCAAAGCCCCACTCACCTTCCTTTATATACTGACTGTGAGTAGTGGCTGCCTTGCTTTTAGGAGAAATCAAGAAGAAGAAAAAAGAATTTAAAAAAAAAACAAAAAATGTACACCAAGTCTCACGCTCTTGACTTATATGCGTGGATGTCACAACTAAATTTTGGACCAAATTTAAATTGACACTTTCCATGGCATTTAGCCTTCATTTTTTTATGACCTGGGTACCAAATTGGCAAAGCTCTAATCCATCTACACCACCAACCAAAACTTTTCGTCTCACACACGGGGCATTGGGCATGCCCATAATTTCATGTTCCTCCTCTTCCTAATATTGCATTTACCAAACCTACTTTTTTACCTTTTGCCATCCTTAACCAAAAAAGAAGTAAAGATAACCACCCCTTTTTTTTTTTTGTTGAAACTAAAGAAACCCTTTTGGAATATGCAAATGTTTACATAAAAAGGGAGTGCCTTTATGAATCTTTTCATAAGCATGCACCGCCACATAAGAATTTTGAGAGTATCAAAAGAAAAGAAAAGAAAAGAAAACCCTTGGTGCTTTCTCTTATATGAATAAATTCTCATAAGAAATTAGTGAATAAATTATTTGATTTGTGCTATTTTGGTCCCAATGGCGCATGCATAGCCCAAGAAAAAGGTCCTTTCCAAGGGTATCATTCCAGTTGCATTGTGGATGTGGTGATAAATTCATGTCAAGAAAATGACTTTGTATAAGTACATGACTGCCTCAGTCCTATCCAAGGGATTCTAATATAATAATTTAGGATTAATTAATTTTACAGGCGCGTGAATGCAGTTGCTTGATATAAGAGTGAGGCCAAATATTAATATAGGAGCGCATGATATCGATTGATTATAGTCCACTTGTCCTCATCCATGTGGGGGATTTCAGTTGGCAAATTCTGCAGCCAATCATAAAGCTACACCTAAGCATCGGCCTTTTCTTTTCAAATTGCACTACAATTTCTCCGCCTTTCTTCAATCTTCGTCTCACTCTTACTTAAGCATTTCATCACCCATATCGTCACCACACACCATTGAAAATTTCATGCGTGTTTATGGTTTTGCCCATCTTATTTTTGTGCTTTTTTCCATTTTACAAGTTGGATTTTTGTAAATTTTCACGGCTAGTGGCTCCGTTTTACTGAATTATTTTATTTAAATTGAATTAACATTCATATCGTTATTTAGTGAATTTTAAGTATTAGCTCATAAGAATTGGCTCGAACTCAATTTTGATTATGTTCAAGCCAAATCATTGTACGAGGCCTTGTGAATAGACAAAGGTGAGAAAGCAAATATATATATTTTCCCTTGTAAATCACATGCTAGTATACAAATGCAATGTTGATAGTGAAATATGTGTACAGTGTTGCTAACTACCTGCAACCAAACGATCCGCACTTGTTTTTTGGCAGCTTTAGAAAATCTGAAACACCCTGAGTGTAAAGACCCACCAAAAAAAAAATAATAATAATAATAAAACCTAGAAAAGGGAACGATAACTTGTTTTTGTATTCTAAACCTTACGAAATCATTATCTAAATTAGTGATGTAATGCGTGAGTTTATCTGCCGTCATTAAGCTATTACCAATCATAATCAATTAAACTGCCAAAAAGAAAAAAAAAAGAAAAAAGGAGTTGCAACTTTTCTCCATTAATTCAACGTGTGTTGTAAATTTTCAAAGGCGTTGGTTGGTCTGGTAGAGTTGTTTGCTGCTAATAGCCAATCAACTATTTTTTATTAGTCATAATAAACTTTGAGTGTTGAGGCAGCAAACCAAAGCAACATCCCTTTTGAACACGCAACGCAATCCAATTTTAAAGGAGATCAATATACCATCTTTAATTTTCAGTTTTTTCTTTCCGACCCTTTTTCTTTGATTCAGAGTAGGTTTGGGTTTGATTGATGGTCAATTGCTACGTGAGTTCTGATTTGGGTATGATTAATCAGATGATAAGCCAAGATGAATGCAGAGAATTGTAATGATGATGTAAGATACAAAACTTTGGGCTTTATTGTTAATTCTAAAGCTAACCGAGGCCCATCCCATTACTGTTAATTCTAAAGCTAATCTTATATTTAAGGGATAGACGGGCCTCTCGTCGAAGAATTCTAAAATTAATTTTAAACTGAGATCACTTTGTTGTATCGAGAAAGCTAAATCCTAAATGGGTTCATTTCAATGTAGGATAGATCTTGAATTTTGCACAGAAAAAAAAACAAAACAAAGATAAAAGATCATCATTTTTTTAGAATCAAAGTTCAAGATCTGCAATTGGGCTAGTTTTCATAGGCCCATACTAGCAAGCAACTCAGAAAAAATTGTTTTTAGTTTCTTTCCATGCGGAAAGGCTAGAATGAGGAGGTTGAGTGAGGAGGTTATTTGAGGAGGTGAAATCTCACCATCAACAACCAAAAACAAAGTACACTGGGAAAGGTGCATTGGAGGGTCCACAACCCTTTTGATTTTGATGGTGAGATGAGCCTCCTCAAATAACCCCTCAAATACACTCCTCGTTATATAAGCTCCCCTTTCCATGACCATGACCATCATCTGGTTGGTCCAACAATGCTTTCACAAATGGTGGTGACCACTTTACAACCGCTAAGTTTCCACACAGCAAAACTGAGCATCTGCTCTTCCAAGAGCAAGAAAAACAAGAAGCAAAAACAAGTTAACCAAAATCAAAGCAACAATTCCCTCTCTTTCCCGAAAACAATCCCAACCCCCCTCATTATCTACCATAAACCCCATTCCCAGACCAAGCTCCAAGCCCTCGACGCCGTCGTCAATGACCTTGAAGCAGCCATTGATAAAGGCATAAACGTCGATACCGAAACTTTTGCTTCCCTGTTAGAAACATGCTATCAATTTCAAGCCATGGACTACGGTCTCCGAGTTCACCGTCTTATCCCAAGAAGCGTTTTACGTAGAAATGTAGGCATCTCGTCGAAACTTCTTCGGCTCTATGCTTCGCATGGGTATATCGAGGAGGCTCACCAGGTGTTTGATGAAATGCCTAAGAGGGACGTGTCTGCTTTCGCCTGGAATTCACTTATATCGGGGTATGCAGAACTGGGTTTGTATGAGGATGCTATGGCGCTATACTTCCAAATGGAGGAAGAGGGAGTTGAACCGGACCGGTTCACGTTCCCTCGTGTTTTGAAAGCTTGTGGGGGAATAGGGTTCATTCAAATAGGTGAGGCTGTGCATCGCCATATAGTGCGATTGGGTTTATTGAATGATAGGTTTGTGCTGAATGCATTGGTGGACATGTATGCCAAATGTGGTGACATTGTGAAGGCTCGGAAAGTGTTTGATAAGATTACTAGTCGAGACCACGTCTCTTGGAACACCATGCTCACGAGTTATATGCGTCATGGGCTTCTGTTGCAGGCTTTGGACATCTTTCATGAAATGATTCATGAAGGGCACCAGGCAGACTCTGTTGCCATATCCACTATCCTCGCAGCTGCAGAGTCATCATTGGAGCTTGTAATTCAAATCCATGGATGGGTAATTCGGCAAGGAGTTGAGTGGAACTTGTCTATTGCCAATGCCTTGATTGCAGCGTATTCGAATCATCGCAAGTTGAATCGAGCAAGGTGGTTGTTTTGTCATATGCCTGAGAGGGATGTCATAACATGGAATACTATGATTTCAGCTCATTCTAAAAGCCCGGAAGCCTTGCTGTTTTTTGAGCAGATGGAGAGTTCTGGTGCCTTGCCAGACAGTATCACATTCGTGTCAATATTATCGGCTTGTGCCCATTTAGGTTTGGTGAAGGATGGTGAGAGATTATATTCTGTCATGAAAAATAGATATAGGATTAGCCCAATTATGGAACATTATGCTTGTATGGTGAATCTTTACGGAAGGGCAGGTCGAATCAGAGAAGCTTATGGTATAATAGTGGATGGAATGGAGTTCGAGGCTGGGCCAACTGTGTGGGGTGCATTACTGTATGCTTGCTACCTTCATGGCAATGTAGATATTGGAGAAGTTGCAGCTGAAAGGCTTTTTGAGCTGGAGCCTGATAATGAATACAATTTTGGGCTTTTAATGAAGATTTATGGCAATGTGGGTAGATTGGAAGATGTGGAGAGAGTGAGATTGATGATGGTGGAGAGAGGATTGGACTAATAGTCCCATCTCTGTAGACTCTAGTGTTGAGGTTTAATTCCACAAAATTAAAATCTCCTGGTTGGCGAGCCCCTAGTTCCAGCTGGCCTTGGGTCCTTCCTTCTTGGCTCAACATGGATCCTAAATGGCCTTGGGCCCTTCCTGCAGACAAGTGCATGTGGCTGCAAAACCCCACCTCTCTTGTTCATCTCTTTCGTGCCTTGGTTATCTGCAAAAAGGCTTCAGAGGAAATGTGATTAAGATTATTGTTCAGTAGATAAAATGTATAACTTGTAAAATTCCAACATAAGAAAAAATAAAATCATTCATTTTTCTTAACTGAACAAACCATGGTATTATTGGTCCACAAGCTCCAGCCAGCAGTGCATGTAAAAGGACAGATGATTAATTAGGTTAATATTAACCCAAAATCCATTTGCAATAATATTTCAATTCATTTGCTGTATAATATACTATAATTGCCGCATGTGCTGATTCAAATATACCCTGTAAATTTATATCATAAAGCCCTTTAGGTATCATTCGAGTATCTTTTTCCACAAGATGCTTCTACTATTTATTATTTTCAGCCTCTTTCATTATTACTTGGCATTATTGAGCTCAATGATTCACAAAAAATCGTACATCCCAACAAACAATTGGTCCTCGTTGTTCATGATCAATCAAAGACATTCTCTTCTCTTTGTCATAACCATGCTCATTAAAGCTGGAATTACAATGTTAATCCAATAATTTGTTCATAAACATGGCAATAGCTTGCTTCTTGAGTACATTTCCTATCGAGAGACGATAACATAATAAACTCACGCATACTATACGGATTTATGGGCTAAAAACCGTTACCTGCATGTGGGAGCAATTGCTCCAAACCACTACACTAGTGGTTCATTTGCAAGGCAATAACTTGCTTTTATTGATAGGGACATTGTAGGTTTCCGCTCAAATGATTATTACAGATTTAAGTCCGCATTAATACACATATGCTTATGACATCATCTATTTAGTTGCAAAATTTGTGTTTCTTCTTGACCCTTGAAATAGGACAAACAAACAAAATCTATATAATATGTTTAAATATCTTATCAAAAAAAAAAAAAAATCATTCGTTTATATGTATGTACAATTAATACCTATGCCGGTTTTTTCGGGCAGCCAGAACCTTGATAGGGGCATGTCGGCTGCAAATTATCATATCTCGTGCCGTGAAGAGGCTTGAAATGTTTACGTTCATATCTCATGTTGGTCACATGATCGTAATTAATTATGCCAATAATGCAGTTTGGTGGGTCCTTATGGAGTGACAGAAGCAACCAAAAGCAGAGTTTGCATTCTCTTCACTTTTTCATTTCAATCTCCGCGGTGCTTCAAAATGGACATGTAGAAACAAAACCACTAGTTTTATATAATAATATCAATGTTAACAAATAGGGTTCATAATAGATGAAGTAAATCTTAGTTTCTGGGCTTCTGATAATCCAGTGACTAAACAATATCATGTCGGCAAGGGATTTGAGAGCAGAAGCAGAGGCCAAAAATAATAGAGAGAAGGGGTGGGGCAGAGCTGCAGAGGCCTTTGTCTCCCTTCAACTGACCTCGTTGAGTATGAACTGACTGACTGGTAACCTTTTCTTTCTGTTTGGTGGTTGATGAAATTTAATTCAAGGGTGAAAGAAAAGCGGAAAGCATTCCTTGCAGTTTATGTTCCTTTCACATTACTTTTGGACAGTTTTTAAACTATGGGTTTCACACTCCTTTCTAGGGTTTTAAAGGGTTTTACTACCTTTCATCGACATCGCTTGTATAAAAAAAAAACTAGTTGTTTTGACCCCTCCCTTCACATTGCTTTCCCATGGAGGACTTTGAATTATGTCAAATTGAACCCAAATTGTTTGCAAGTTAACAGGCACTGGTTGAGGAGATGAAGCGCAGTGACCATGGAAAAGTCATATATCAGTCCACCAGTGACGCTACAGGCAGACAGTGTCACTTTGGCAGCTTATGTTTTATACGACTCCCTCCCTAAATCTTGTTGCATAAGTAAAGGAATTCCAACATAATATTTTTCATAATCCGTGATTCGTGCTCAGATTTGTTTATCATCACATCACATGAGGGGACATTAATTTCCTGGCCAAGGTTTTTGTCCCCAATCAACAGCCTCCCAATATGTGGATCCCACATTACTAGCAAATCAAAGCTCATTGATTTCAATTTTCTGCCCATAAAATGTAAATAAAGTCACGTCGGTGGCACAGAGTTAGGTAATGAATTTACTAACTTAAGGTTGAAAAATACAGAGTGGCATGTGCCTAAGTTTTCATTAAGTTGACAAAGGATTTTGGTGGCTCTTTATTTATTTCTACCGAAGCCCTTTATCTATCTTTACCTTTTCCACTTTCTAAGACGCAAAGGAAGATTTTTATTTTTATTTTTATTTTCAAAACAAAGAAAAATTAAACCCGATACACGGTGTACATAAATTCAGCATAAAACCCTCTATAAATATACAACCTCCTCACTCTCTCTTCTCTCACTCTCAAATCTTAACCTTCCCAAATCCAATCCCACTCTCAAATCCCAGTCCAAAGTTTGAAGCTTTTCTTCAATGGCTAGAGCCTCTGTTTTTTTGCTACTTCTTTCCATTTTCTACTTTGTTGGCACAGCCAACTCTGCAGCCACAACAAGTGATACAAATTTCATAGAGAGCTCATGCAGCGCCACCACATACCCACAAGTCTGCATCCAATCCCTCTCTTCCTACGCCAATTCAATCCAGCAAAGCCCTCGGCAGCTGGCCCAGGCTGCCCTGTCCGTGAGCCTAACCAGGGCTCAAAAGGCCAAGACATTTGTGACCAAGTTGGCCAAATTTAAGGGGCTGAAGGCTAGGGAGTATGGAGCTCTCAAGGACTGCTTGGAGGAGATGGGTGATACCGTGGACAGGCTCACCAAATCAGTCCAGGAGCTGAAGAACATGGGCAAATCCAAGGGCCAGGATTTCGTGTGGCACATGAGCAATGTGGAGACTTGGGTTAGTGCTGCTTTGACTGATGACAATACTTGCCTTGATGGGTTCTCTGGCAAGGCCTTGGATGGCAAAATCAAGGCCTCAATCAGAGCTCAGGTGCTAAATGTTGCACAGTGCACTAGCAATGCTCTGGCCTTGTGCAACAGGTTTGCCTCCAAGCACTGATGACAGCTGCAGATCCTGAATCTGAGTTTTTGTTTTTGTTTTGTTTTTTCTTATGTAAGAACTATTTTGATGTGGTTTGGTTTTGATATGTATAGTTCAGTCAGTATGTGATATAGAAGAGATACAAAATATGCTTTAAGTGTTCTGAATCCTCTGTTTGTATGTGTGAAGCTATGAAAGCTGCTTGTTTTGGTATCTGGATTTTGGAACTTCTGAACTGTTTTAGAGCTTAAATTATTCACGATGAGATCCTTGATTGAAGGGGCAAAATATCAATTTAAGACTATTTCAAGTGCAAGGCATGAAGGGACCATATGTCCGTACAACCACTTTCTTATTCGTTTGGTAAAATAACAGTTGAACTTTGGCTATAATTATTTCCAAATTATGCTAAAATGCACATGATGATGATGCGTTCACAACTGTGAAACGTTGATGTACAGTGTGCGCAACAACTGTAAATTTTAATTATACGTGCACAATTATGAGTCGTTGATGCATCGTGCCCACAATTATAAGTCTTAATTGTACGGAATTCTGATGCATAAACAATCACAATTATCTATTTTTACGCATCAATAATTTAGAATAGTTTTTGCGCGTAGACAAATAATACTAGTGATGAAAAGCAATAACTAAAAACAGATATGGATGAGTAGTGTTGAGTGTGAAGGGTGAAACTGTTGGGATGGGAGCAGTCAAAGAGGGACGTTTGTGGGAAGTTGCGTGGTGACGATGACCACGTGAGAGAGTGAGGCTTTGAAGATGAAGATGAAGAAGACCACGTGAAAACAAAAGTCAACAATCTATCTACTACAAGATGACTTCAAATGCATTTGGTTTGGCCAACAAATATCAAATGGATGGGATTGAAGATTGGGGATTGGGGATTGGGGATTGGGTTTGGGACACCGCAACGAAGTTTCCGGCTTTATCCAATCCTTGAGCTTTTCCTTTTAGCATATGAATCAAAAAGCAAGAGGATATCTTATATATGTACATATCTCTTAACCAAAAAGAAAGAGAAAAGAAAAAGCAAGACGACATATCATCTTGTTCCTTTCATGCCCTTCATGTTAAAAACGCAGAAATTGGTAAACAATGGGTGGTGCAAAGTTTAGATATATTTCATAAATATAAGTTAAGAATCGTGTCTTATCCACAACCGCAGCTCTGGAATTTAGTTTATACCTAAAAGAAAGAACAATAAAGTTTTCAATTCATGATTTCAAAATGAATTTTATTAGGCGTTCCTTTCCTTTCCCCAGTCTATCCATCTAGAATGGTGAACGTACGTAGGCAAATCGCAATGGCATGGGCACCCATCACTTATGATGACTTACCTTTCCTTTCACAATATATTATTTAAATATTTTAAGATATAAAAGATTCACCACTAATAGTATCGACATATTTTATATAAAATTTCACACATAGACATGTCACAATGCGATAGTTAAATTATAAATAATATCGACGTTAGTAGTAGTGAGAGGTAGTAGTGAGTTAGAATCATAACACATGATTTCCAAGGACTTTTTTTGACGGATGGTTAGGTAGTGCCACTGACCTAATGCAAGCATATTTTAATTAAATTTTCCAAAACTCATGTTACACATTCTAATTTCATTTAATAATAAGAGATCAAGTTCGAAAGGACTCAAAAAAGATATCGAATCATCAGATCATGCATTCTCCATGTGATCACCCCATTCACATGCCTGAATTAATGCAAGAGTATATCAATTTAAAATTTGACTTATAAACACATGCGCTTGGAGAAAACAAGAATTCTGGTCCAAAAAACATATATCTGGTAATTAAGGGGCTTTGTTTGGCCGGCATGTTGCCATCTTTCAACTATACATCACAAACCCGAGATGCCGTGTGGGAATTTTATCAATTACAAACTGTTTACCGACAAGAAAAACTAACGACTGTACATAAAACTACTGTATTTACAGCTTAACAAATTTCGTTTCTTACTAGTCTAGTCTAGTCTAGTCTAATCCTCCCTAACAAATGAGATCTAATATTAATTTTGTTTAGACCTCAAACTTCCTATGGTCAACGTATGAAATACAAGTGTTTTTACTCGAAATGAAGAGGAGATTTGGTACCTTGATTGTATGATGCTTATATTGGAATAATGATAAGAACAGGAGTAATCTTTTTTGTGTATTTGGCAAGTCTTCTTCCTTTTGTACTTGGGAAAAGAGTCATACCCTTTTTTACACAAATTCAAGCCATATTTATAGGAAGATTCACAAGATATTCTTTAAGTCGGTCACCTCGGCTCGTAGCTCACATCAGGTCGTTTTGTTAGATGGGGGATGGTCGAGGTTCTTCCACGTCCTATTCTCATGATGGCTTTACGCTTTTTACTAGGGGGCAAGAGTGAGCAAAGTAGCCTGTTATCGGCGGCCGGAGTCCCATCTAATCAGGGGACGAGTTAGGTGGTTTACACGTGGTATTGAAGAAGACATGGGTGGTATTTCGAAAGGCGGTGAATCCTCCGTTGTCAAGGGAGGTCTTGTCGTCGACGTGGTTGACCTGTAGCCTTTCGTCATGTTTTCCTGGATAGTACCGAGCCAACGTGCATGGTTGACGGTTAAGAGGGGACTAGATGGTCACTTTTGCCACGTGGCTAGTGAGGTCCACGTGTTTTGTTCTTATTGGGCATACGAGCTCGGTTTATAAAGAGCGTCAACAAACTTGCATGCATGTCTTACATATCGTCTTTGACTTTTAATTTCATTTTTTACTTTTAATTTCATTTTTTATTTTCAATTTCACGGAACGTTTGGCAAATAATTAAATTGGGCAATAATAGTTATAGCATTTGCATTTTACACTGAAAGATGCGGGGTTGGATTATTATAAACAGGGTTTTGGAATCATTCATATATGCATCATTGTGAACTCACATGGGAATGGGAAGATCTTCACTATTTTTTTCTTTGTTTTGAGAATACACATACATGAATGAAGCTCTTATACACCGGCAACAAAAATGTTAAAACACAACTATAGAATAAAAGTTCTGTCGATCGCCAATTACTATAGATGGGATCTTTGATCAACATGGGGGGGCTGAGGGGCTTGCTTATTTGTTATCAAATTGCTCAAAACTCCCTCTGTTGTACAACATTACATATAGTAGTAGTAGTATACATAATTACATACAAACCACTCTTCCAACTGTCACAAAACCATTTCACACAACTTTTAATTACATTAAACACGCATAAATTATAAAATCTGTAAACTTTCTATCAACCAAAGTAAAATAAAACATAAATAAAAAAGTCAAGGCAATACAAAGGGTATAGATTGAACTAGTAAATGAGGCTGTCTATGAGAGAAAGAGCATTGCTAGCCAACCTAGCAGCATTCACAATGCTGTTCTTGATGGCGGTCTTAACCGCGGTGCTTACCTTCACACCATCAAATCCATCCGTGCAAGTAGCGTCATCCGTGATGACGGCGCTAACCCAAGTCTTTATATCATCCAATTGTAATTGCACGTCAGAACCCGAAACCCCCAAATTGCTCATGGAACTCACTGACTGTTTGAGCTCGTCAATGGAGTCCTTAATATTCTCTATACAATCCTTGACCACCCCTTTCTCGGATGGGGTTAATCCTGTATTTTTATAAAGCTTTGAAACTACGGAAGAGGCGTTTTTTGCTGCTTTTAGGGTAACGGAGAGGGCATAGGTACAGAGCTTATGAGGATCGGATTTGACTTTGGAGGCATATGAGGAGAGAGATTTGTAGCAAATTAGTGGGTATGTGGTTGTGTTGCAGGCAGTTTTGACGTAGGTTTTGTAGGTCTGAGAAGAAGAAGAAGAAGTTGCCAAGGTTGTGTGCATGTTTGACATGAAGATCAATAGGAGAATTGGGAGGAGAAATGTGAGAGCATTGTGTGAATTTGAGGTTGGGGTTGTGAAAGTTTGAGCTCCCATTTTGTATTTTCTTGAATTGATGGGTGTGTTTGTGTATGCTGCGATGCCGATTGCCAATTTATAGGCAACTCTCAGGTGACTTTGAAACTCAAAGCGTATTAAAAAAGTAAAAATAAATAAAGTCCAAGCTTCCCATTTTATGAATCCAAATTATAATCATAATGGCCCCTCTATTTTTTTTAAATAAAGTATAAGCAATAGATGAGATGGCGCATGTTCATTAGCTAGCTTGAGTGTACGTTTTGGATCTTGCACTAGACCCAACAGATAAAAAATAATTAAATTTTAAGAGCTAATAATGTAGATAAAAACATATGAACAATAACATGGGAGAATATCTTGGAGAATGATCCCAAAGGACCAAATAACCTATGTGCATAAACGGGTGCTAAATTGGTAATTCTTGTCAAAACATACTTAATTCAAAGGCTTACAACAATAGCCACCTTTGCACTTTTGAAATCAAAATTAAATCATTGACAAAAAAAGGAAAAAAAATTCATTCTCCACTCTGCCGGCTTAGAATACTTAATTGGTATAGATTGAAGAGACTTTGCTTCAATTTTAATATTGTTAATGTTTAAAATTGATTTAACTATCAAAGAAGCATAGATGGACTTAGTTAAATTGGCTAGGACGGAATGTACTCCTCACTTGGATCCGAGTTTGAGTCCCTCTTTCCGTAAGATTAAGATAAACTATCGCTTATATTAAAGAAAAACTATTAAAGAAGCATTTGAGGTTAAAAAAGAAGATGAAATACGTGAGGATATATGGAAAAGAAAGTGTATTGAATATTACGGATATAGTCGTTTACTGGAAGTGAGGGTATACGGCAGCATGGGCACGGTGTGCCATGTGGCTACCCTATCAGATATGGACACGAATCATTCAAGTTTCAAAAGTCAAAACCGAACAAGAACGTGCGGGCATAGCACATGTCCGCATGCATTGTAAGTGTAGCGTGAAACGCTGCTGGACGATAGGCGGTGTGTTTCTGCGGTTGGGAGAGATGTGGACTTGCCTACGGTCTTGATCCTCTACGACTCTGCCAACTTCAACATTGCCACAATCACAGGCGTCTGGCCACTTGTCATTTGCCACGTGTATGTTGCATTATTTGCTAATTAAAGGAAAATAATTTGAATAAGAATCTTACACTTCAACGTGCAAGTGATCAAGACGGCTACACTATGTACCCGTTAAGTTTACTTCCAAATCCCATAATTTATGGAAGAAAGCAGGGATTGCGTTTTTCCATTAATTTCTTGAAATAATGTAACTGTTTATCCAAATTTCCAATCATTTTTGTTGGCAAAACAAAATATTCAGCCCAATCCAGCTCAACAAACTTAACTATTTCAACCAACGGGGTCTAGCCTAGTGGTAGTGTCATGTGAGAAACAATCTTCCTCATTTTAATTTAAACTATCTCTTGTATTCAGAAAACTTACACTAACGCAAAAAAAAAAAAAACTAGACATAATTAAATACCAAACGATAGACTATTGATGAAACAAATTGTGTTTCGCAATTTGTTTTTCTGGGAACAATAACAAGTTAGGTAACCCCCCAAAAAAACTTACCCTCCTCTTAATATTTCCACTTCACATGACCATGATTTGTCGTGTATTAGTAGATAACATTCAACTAAGTTACCAGAAATGCATGTGTTTGAATTTCCGCTTGTATGGGCTATGTAACAAACAAGTTCCAACTGTATTACGTCAAAAGGATGGAGATTGGTTTGTTTATTGAGAAAATGGAACTCAATAGTTTAATTCGTTCATTATATTAAACTAAAAAATGCCATCTTTTGACTTGTGCAATTTAAACTTCTTTCTTTTCTAGTTTGCAGTCTGCACATGGTTTGGTTTGGTTTGCTGTTGTTGATAATTAGGCCAATCAGCATCATAGATTCAAGTTGAGAAGGGATAGGCATAACTCAAGTTTTTTATATATTTTTTATATATTTTTTTGTTTGGACCATCACGTGTGCTGTATCATCAATAAAAACCATGAAGCTTAGTTACATGGGTAGGCCCAAAGATGTCAACATTTTACCTTTGTTATTGTTTGGGCCCAAACTTTTCTAAAATTTACCAATAAAAATGAGCATTTTTACTCCCCACTTTAACCAAGAACACGCGTGTCTATATGCATAACTATTGTTCTATAAATACAAAGTAAAAAGTTAACCATGATTATACCTAAGGATACTTGTTAAGTATTAAGAATAATGATGACTGGTGAGGAAAATATTTCCAAATAAGAAACAGTATTTCCCCATTTGGAGCCTTCCATTCCAATCAATCTCCACTTGATCTTGATTGGCCAATTTTGCAGAAATAATTGTGATATGTCTCCTCCATATCAAAATTTTTCATTTTGCTTTAAATACCCCTTTGGACTCTTGCATGCGTTAAATCCCTTTTGGAGTGCTTCTTTTAAGGGGAGAGATTTTTATTGTTATACATGTCGACCAAAAACGCTCAAGTTGCAAAAATACAGGTACACACAGCAGTCGACTGGCTCACCCATCAACTTTTTGTGCGATTGATTTTATTATGAAGGTTTAGATGAGTAGGAGATCAAGGCTGTTTGGTTTCCCATTGCTTTTGCTTTTAGACTGCAAGT
Source organism: Prunus fruticosa (assembly GCA_018703695.1). Taxonomy (NCBI): domain Eukaryota; kingdom Viridiplantae; phylum Streptophyta; class Magnoliopsida; order Rosales; family Rosaceae; genus Prunus; species Prunus fruticosa. The sequence goes on along the minus strand of CM031918.1, from coordinate 56,468,706 downwards.
TGAGAAACCAAAGAAACCAACTTGCTACTTGATATTATGTTAAAGAGCAGATGTATCACGGCTTTTGGCCCCACAAACAAGATTTTTCCATATTCCTTTTGAGGCTGCTAGAATTTTTTATTATTATTATCATCAAATTTAGGGATTTTGTTGTTTTTTTGGAACTCGGGTTCTATAAATTGGCACATTTCCCTCCCTACTCTCATCACTCCCTCCACTGCCTCCAATATTCAGATTCAGAGACACAAAAATATCAAGATGGAATCTTCTTCATCTTCTACACATTTTGCCACATGTTTTCTCACAGCACTTTCCATTAGTTTCTGCATAATCTCCTCAACCTCAGCAGCCAGAGACCTTGCACCAAAAACCAACACTGAATTCATCAAAACATCTTGCAGTGCAACAACCTACCCAAAACTCTGCCTCACCTCTCTCTCAAGCCATGCAAGCACAATCCAAACAAGTCCTAAGCTCATGGCTGGTGCAGCCCTTAATGTGACACTTTCCTCTGCCAAATCCACCTCTGCCACGATGCTAAAACTCTCCCAACGCCATGGCTTGAAGCCTAAAGAAGTTGGTGCCATGAGTGACTGCCTCGAAGAGTTAAGTGACTCGGTCGACGAGCTCCGGAGTTCTATAGCTGAGATGGGTAACTTCAAAAGCTATGATTTTCAGCTCATGATAAGTGATGTCCAAACTTGGGTTAGTGCTGCTTTGACAGATGAGAACACATGTTCTGAGGGGTTTGGTGGAAATGGGATGAATGGGAATTTGAAGACTGCTGTGAGAGGCCAGATTGTGAATATAGCACATTTGACTAGCAATGCCTTGGCTTTGATCAACCGATACGCCTCTGTTCATGGTTAAATTGATCGGCTCTTCTCTGTTAAGATAATTACGAGGAAGATGCTTGCAATTGTTTTATAATTTTGATGTGTGGTTGCTTAGATACTCAGATTGTATTATATTTTAGTGTTGTGAAAGTGGTCTTGTTGTAATTGTACATTTTAAATGCTTGATCTACGAATCTATTGGTTTTCGAGCGTAGATGGTGTTTGTTGGCCTTTGTATATGTTGTATGGTAGCTCGAATATATAAATTAAACCCAACAAGTAACTTGTAACCATCTGTTTGTATTTTAGGTGTGGTTTTTGCCTTTGCAGATACATGTTGTATGCACAAGTCGAAAAATTCTATCTTTAGTCGCGCATAACTTAACGGTTTCTCGGTGCCTTACAATAACAGGTAACTGGTAACTAAGGAGTGAAAGGGAGAGAAGATGGTGTGAAACCGAAAAACTTTTATGAGATGGTGACATGCTGCTTAGTTGTTTATGAAAAAAATTGAGGATGGGTGTGGTCAAGGTCACCAACTCTGGGTTGTCTTATTTGCTAGAAAAGAGCACATTTTCCATCATGGTGAAAAGATAGGGAACAAGAATAACCTTACCTGTGCCAAGATGATATCATCAAAAACCTTTGATTGCAAGAAAACAAAATCCCAATAATTTACAAAGATTAGGATCGACATGAAAAAACCACTATTGGCTGCCAATCATAATGTTATTTTCATGAATTGAAATGTGGTCCAAACTAACACAAGTCGGGTTCATCAATTTGGCCAATGGGCAGCTCAGCTCTCACATGGTTGCAAGGATTCTGGATTTCCTCATAATTTCATCTACACAAGTAGAAAATAATAATAATAATATGCTGAACAAACACAGTAAAATCCCTCACAAGAAACTGTAAGAACAAACAGCATCAAAAACAGAAGAAAAAAAAGATGATGACCAAGCCTTAAGCAGCAGGCGCCACTGATTCTTTCCTTGTTATGTAGAGTAGGAAAGTAGGAAAAGTTTCTAACCAAGAAGCATATCCCTGATGGAATGTAATTCAGATGCAACATCACTGATATCCTTTCGGTTTGCGGGGGATTCAACAGAACATGCAATTCCAAGTTTAAATATCAAACTTAAGCACTCCTCCACTCTTTGATCATTCACGCTGTATTGTTCGGGAGATTTGATGCTGCCTTCTTGAAGAAGTAAATCTGCAATCTCTGTGACTCGATCGGGAAAAGCCGTCTTCACAAAATTATGAAGGTTCAAGCCATCACTAAACATGTGGTCAGTGGGTCTCCTTCCGGTAAACATCTCTAACAAGAGAATGCCAAAGCTGTAGACATCTCCACTTTTCGACACTTCACTTCCCATACCATACTCTGCAGTTGAAGTATCACAAAATATTGTCACCACAATTCTAAATAAAATGGCTCTCTTGAATTATGCAACAAAGTAAGAATAACTGATTATGTGCGTGGAAATGTGGGCATGGAACATGAACCGTCTATGCAAATGATCAATTAATTGTAATTAGAACCAAGTTAAAAGATGAAGAAAGGCAACAGTGAAGCATATAGGAATATTTACCTGGAGCAGAATAGCCAACCGATCCCCTTATGCCAATGGAACTTGCTTGATTTGCTGAAGCCTTATCGGCTAATTTTGCAAGGAATCTTGCAAGTCCAAAGTCAGAAACATGTCCAGTCAACTCTGTGTCCAAGAGAACATTGCTTGGCTTGAGATCGCAATGGACTATTGGTGTTTCACAATCGTTATGAAGATAATCAAGTGCACAAGCAATGTCAATGGTGATGTTTAGCCTCTGAAGAAGATTTAAATTCTTGGGTGCATCTGTTTCCTCTTTCGTTTCAATAGTCGAATGCAACCACTCTTCTAAGCTCCCATTGTCCATTAACTCATACACGAGAGCTTTGAAATCATTACCTTGATAATCAACAGTTGAACATGCAGTTATAATCTTGACAAGATTTCGATGCCTGATATTTCTTAACGCCTCACATTCGGCCACAAAACTCTTAGATGCTCCATGATGTAACATGTTAAACACCTTGATGGCAACAAGCTGAGCTCCATCAAAATCAAGAATTCCTTTATACACAGACCCAAAACTACCCACACCAATCAAATTAGCTGCAGAGAACCCATTTGTAGCTTTGAGAAGAGTACTATATGACACTTGCAAAACAGAGTTCATTGAAGTGCTCAATGCAGTTTCTCTGTTTTCCTTTCTTGACGATCGAAGAAACAGAAAATACAACACCACAGCTATTCCTAGAAGAGCAAACCCAACAACTACAGAGATAAGTATTTTCAGGCCACGAGACAATCCGCCTCCCTTGGACTCTTTAGACTTGCACTTGGCCAGTTGGAGATTAGGAACACCGCCGCAGAGCCCAGTTGGTACCGCTCCCCAAAACTGATTGAAAGATAGGTTCAGATTCTCCAAAAAGGCAAAGCTCTCTAAAAATTGTGGAATTTCACCCGAAAAATTGTTACGAGAAACGTCTAAATCTTGAATCCCTTTAACCGAAATCATAGATGAAGGAATGATCCCCTTGAAGAAGTTACCCTGCAAGTGTAGGACTTCTAGATGTATACAACTACCAAGGCTATTGGGAAGTTCTCCTGACAACAAGTTATCAGAAACATCCAATGCACCTAGATTGTTCAACTTCCCAACCTCCATGGGAAGGGAACCAGTAAAGTGGTTTTTAGACAAGTCCAAATAGATTGATAAGGAAGGGAGGCCAAGAAGTTGTTGAGGTATTGGGCCACTAAAGTTATTTTGAGAAGCATACAATTCTTGCAGTCCAAGGCATCCCCCTAGCACCCCAATGCTTCCCTGAAGATTATTCCCTTGCATTCCCAGTGCGGATAATTTGGTTAAGTTTCCAAAAGAAGATGGAATGGTTCCTGATAACTGGTTGACTTGAAGATCTATTTCCTCAACCATTGAAAGCTTCCCAAAGTCTGTGGGGATGCTACCTGTGAAGGAGTTTTCCCCCAGAGCCAAAAAATCCAAGTTGACCAGATTCCCTATCCCAGCTGGTATGCTTCCATGTAGCTTGTTTCTTTGAACCACAAGAACTTCAAGCGTGGTTGAGAGGTTGGCTATTGAAGCGGGTAATGTCCTGCCAAAATTGTTAGAGCTTATTATCAACCTCCATAACCTTGTGGCATTGCACAAGTCTGAGACAAATCTCAAGTCACCATCTTGACAGCTTCCAAGATGATTAAATTGGATGTTAAAATTCACAAGGTTATGAAGCCTTTCCAAATTTGGAACCTGTCCGGTCAGTTTGTTATTTGAAACTTCAAATCCCACTAGACTTGTGGCATTGGATATTGATGAAGGAATTGATCCGGTAAACTGGTTTGTGTGAAATTCAAATTTTTGAAGATTAGGAAGAGTTTTAGCCAAGTCCGAAGGAATAGTCCCTTGAAATTGGTTTATTGATAGGGCAAAAATAACGAGAGCAGAGAGGTTATAGAAGGAAGGAGGGATAGTACCTGACAAGTTATTTGAATCCATTGCAAACTCTGTTAATTTTTTCAACTGGCCTAGAGAGGTAGGGATGCTTCCCAACAAGTTATTATAAGTAGCACCAAGTATCTCGAGAGACGAAAGGTTCCCCAAGGAAGGAGGGATCTCTCCTGTGAAATTATTGGATTGTAAAACAAGTTTTTGAAGCTTTGACAAGGTGCTGATTTCTGAAGGAATCTTACCCACCAACCTGTTATCACCAAAATGGATAAAGATGAGGTTGATGCAATTGGATATTTTGGCAGGAACAGGGCCACTAAGTAAGTTTTGTTCTAGACGTAAAATCTTTAACCTATGCAAATTCCCAATTTCTGAAGGGATTTCATGAGTAAAGCTATTGTTTTGGAGGTATAGTTCCCTTAGGAAGCTCAGATTTCCTATTTATGGGGATATGGACCCTGCAAAGTTTTGGGACTGTAGGTCTAGCATAGAGACCCTCTGATGCTGTTGACGACTGCAAGTGACACCGTGCCATAGACAAAAGTGGATGGATTCATTCCAGGAGCTCAGGAGTTGATGAGGATCCTGCTTTATTTGAGCTTTGATGGCTAGCAGTGCCAGCCTATCCGTCTCATTTCCTCCAAGTCCCAATCTGTACTGGTTTGTGGTTATGGGATAGTTCAAATGCATGGAGCTCCAACAACAAATGAACATTGCAGTAAATAGTGAGTGTGCTAAGATCAATTTCACAACCATTTTGATTTGGGTGATTAACGAGAGAGAGAGAGAGAGAAGAAGAAGAAGAATTGGGTTGTGAAATTGCTAAGTTCCATTTGAGACATGGAAAATTAATTTATTAGGACAGGAATGGAAGAAGCTACATCACACCTAATGGTTGTGGAAAATTAGTAAAATATGAGAAAAAAGTCCCAAGTAAAGGATGATCACAGTGACTTGTTTTCCAACTGATCACAACTGTGGTGGGTAGGAGAAGTTTCTGGGCAGCTAAGACAGCAAAGTGAGTGCTTCACTAGAAGCTGAGTGGAAGTAGAACAACCCCACTAGGTTGGTGCTAATTAAATCAGTGCATTGAAACGTACGTCAAAGGAAACACCTCTAAACAAAACCGCAGTAGGCCAGCTCCCATTCTTGACTTGTGATATCAATATAATATTATCAAAACTTTGATCACCACCTAAAGCTATAAGAAATAAAATCTAGTTACATTATGGAACCCAACAGGTAACTGGTAACTAATGAGTGCAAGGGAGTGAATGAAGATGGTGTGAAACCAAAAACTTTTATGAGATGGTGACATGCTGCTTGGTTGTTTATAAAAAATTGAGGATGGGTGTTGATGTAGAACAGATGGCAGATTTTATCGTGGCAGGTTTTATCGGGGTTGAGCAAGGAAAAGGACGTGGTGGGAATTTGCAGAATTGTCGTCCGAGCTCCGATTAGGGCGCAAAATACCTTTTCGGAAAGGGAACGATGCCACGAGTCAAACTCATAGCTTTGCTGTGATGTATGATGGATTTTGGCGTTCTGGAGTCGTTTGGCCGTTCAAAACTGCAGTCAAAGTTCGAAGTTAATTCCAAATAAATTCTGTTTTTTTCCGTTTCGGAGTTACATAGTTAATTCCCAAAATAAATTCTGTTTTTTTCAGTTTCGGAGTTACGTAGTTAAGTCTCCGAATTAATTCTGTTTTTCAGTTATTTGTAATAACTCCCCTAGCAGTTACAAGGGTTGAGAGTTGTATTTAGACGGGTTCGTCTAACGTTTTTGGACACTTCAGATTTTAATACAATTAATCAAAGAGAGTTTCTCTTAATTTTCTGGTGGAATCCAGTTCCCTTGTTACTCAAGGTTTTCGTTTGAAACCTTTATTGCTTGTGCTGCGTCAAGTGGTATCAGAGCGGGTCTCTCCCGTCTCGGTATTCTTGTCTTATCATGGGTGATCGTGAAGCTGATGTCCCAGCCCCAGTACTCGAGCAGATCTGGATGCTCAAAACCAACGGATCGACAACCTAACCACCCAATTTGGGGAGATGCGAGAATTGTTGTTGCAAGCTCTTGGTGGCAACCATAGGCGAGGAGGCAGAGATGACGAAAAGAAGAGAAGGCAGGGATGACAATCGACGAGAAGGTAGAGATGGCGAGAGAAGAGATAATAGGATGCAGCTTATTCCGGATAGTGAGTCAGAGTCAGAAGAAGAACTTGAAGAACCACCACCACCGGCTAATAATCCTCGTAATCGTAATCGTAATTACGAGAATTTTGGCGATTATCGGATTAAAGCAGAAATTCCTAACTTTTGGGGAAATCTGAAGATTGAAGACTTCTTGGATTGGCTTGTAGAAGTGGAGAGGTTTTTCGATATTATGGAGGTTCCTGAGCATAAGATGGTGAAGATGGTAGCTTTCCGTCTAAAAGCTCAGGCGGCTGTTTGGTGGGATCAATTGCAAAATTTACGACGAGAGGCAAGGAAAGCAGCGGGTTCGAACATGGCGGAAGATGAAGTCGCTGATGATGGAACGATTCCTGCCCACGGGATTATGAGCAGATTCTCTACCGTATGTACCTAAGCTGTGCGCAAGACACCCGTTCAGTTTCTGAATATACCGAAGAATTCATGCGTTTGGCGGAGCGAAACCATTTGACAGAGACTGACAATCAAAAGGTCGCGAGGTACAACAATGGGCTGAAGATTTCCATCCAGGAAAAAATTGGTATGCAGAATATATGGACTGTGCAGGAGGCGATTAACATGGCATTGAAGGCTGAATTATTGGAGAAGGAGAAACGCCAACCCAACTTCCGCAGGAACACGACCGGAAGCCTCTGAATATACTGCTGGTGCTTCTAGTGGCTCAGGAGATAAGGGGAAAACACAGCAGAATATTGGAGGATCGACAAAACCAGCAACAGTTGGCCAAAACAAAAATTTCAACGAAGGCAGCAGCCGGAACTACAACAGAGGGCAGCCCCGAAACCAGTCCCAGAATCCGTATGCTAAGCCCATGACAGACATATGTTACCGTTGCCAAAAACCAGGGCATCGTTCTAACGTTTGTCCAGAGGCGGAGGCAGGCTAATTTTATCGAAGAAGCCGATGAAGATGAAGAAAACAATGAAGTCGGGGAAGATGAATATGCAGGGGCTGAATTTGCAGTTGAGGAAGGAATGGAGAAGATTACCTTGGTTTTGCAGAGAGTTCTTTTGGCACCAAAGGAGGAAGGGCAGCGTCATAGTATTTTTCGTTCCCTCTGCTTAATTAAAAACAAGGTGTGTGATGTGATCGTCGACAATGGAAGTTGCGAGAATTTTGTGTCAAAGAAATTGGTGGAGTATTTGCAGCTATCTACGGAGCCTCATGTCAGCCCTTACTCACTAGGGTGGGTTAAAAAAGGCCCTTCGGTTCGTGTAGCTGAGACTTGCCGAGTGCCACCGTCTATTGGTAAGCATTCCAGGGATGAAGTATTATGTGATGTTATTGACATGGATGCATGCCATATTTTGTTAGGGCGACCTTGGCAATTTGATGTGGATGCGACTTTCAAGGGACGAGATAATGTCATTCTGTTTTCTTGGAACAACCGGAAAATTGCAATGGCAACTACACAGCCCTCGAAGCAACCCTGTTGAGCCCAAGACGAAGAGTTCTAGTTTCCTAACCCTAATTAGCAACGAGCAGGAGTTGAACGAGGCTGTCAAAGAAGCGGAGTGTTTTTGTCCCTTGGTGTTGAAGGGGTTGTTGAAAATTGGCAGAGGAGAAGGTGACATTCCTCAAGATGTGCAGAAGATTTTGGATCAATTTCAGGAATTACTTTCTGAAAATCTGCCAACGAGCTGCCACCTATGCGAGACATACAGCACCAAATTGACTTGGTGCCTGGAGCTAGCCTTCCAAATCTGCCCCATTATCGGATGAGCCCCAAGGAGAATGACATCCTGAGAGAACAGATTGAAGAATTCCTGCGGAAAGGATTTATCGGGAGAGTTTGAGTCCCTGCAGTTCCTGTTTTGCTGGTTCCAAAGAAAGACAAGACTTGGCGAATGTGTGTTGATAGCCGGGCAATCAACAAGATAACAGTCAAGTACAGGTTTCCCATTCCACGGTTAGAAGATATGCTGGACGTTCTTGGCGGCTCAAGGGTGTTTTCCAAGATAGATTTGCGAAGCGGTTACCACCAGGATTCGCATACGACCTGGAGACGAATGGAAAACAGCGTTCAAGAGCAAGGACGGATTATTTGAAGGGTTGGTGATGCCATTCGGATTGTCAAATGCGCCTAGCACTTTCATGCGACTCATGAATCAGGTTCTTCGACCATTTATTGGTTCTTTTGTCGTTGTTTATTTCGATGACATTTTAATTTACAGTACCACAAAAGAAGAACATCTTGTGCATTTGAGACAAGTTTTAGATGTTTTGAGAGAAAATAAGCTGTATGTGAACCTAAAAAAATGTACTTTCTGCACAAATAAGCTATTGTTCTTGGGTTTTATTGTTGGTGAGAATGGTATCCAGGTAGATGACGAGAAGATCAAGGCAATCCTTGAGTGGCCAGCTCAAAGGCAGTTTTGAAGTTCGAAGTTTCCATGGCTTGGCCACCTTTTACAGAAGATTTGTGAAGCATTTTAGCACCGTTGCTGCACCTATCACAGAGTGTTTGAAGAAGGGCCGGTTCAGCTGGGGAGAGGAGCAAGAGAGAAGCTTTGCAGAAATAAAAGAAAAGCTTTGCACCGCACCGGTTCTAGCTCTTCCAAACTTTGAGAAAGTTTTCGAAGTTGAATGTGATGCCAGCGGTGTGGGAGTCGGAGCTGTGCTTTCACAAGACAAGCGGCCAATTGCATTCTTTTCTGAAAAGTTGAGCGATGCACGTCAAAAGTGGAGTACTTATGACCAAGAGTTCTATGCGGTTGTTCGAGCTTTGAAGCAGTGGGAGCACTATCTTATCCAGAAGGAGTTTGTTTTGTTTACAGATCATCAAGCATTGAAGTATATTAACAGCCAGAAAAATATTGATAAAATGCATGCTAGATGGATGAATTTTTTGCAGAAGTTTTCGTTCGTTATCAAGCATACTTCCGGCAAGACAAATCGTGTGGCGGATGCACTGAGTAGAAGAGCTTCATTATTAGTCACGCTGACTCAGGAAGTTGTGGGGTTTGAATGTCTGAAGGAATTATATGCAGGAGATGACGATTTCCGGGAAATTTGGACAAAGTGCACCAATCAAGAGCCAATGGTAGATTACTTTCTTAATGAAGGTTATTTGTTCAAAGGCAACCAGCTGTGTATTCCAATTTCCTCTTTGAGGGAGAAGCTCATTCGGGACTTGCATGGTGGAGGATTGAGTGGCCACCTAGGCCGTGACAAAACAATTGCATTGATGGAGGAGAGATTTTATTGGCCACAGCTCAAACGTGATGTTGGAACTATTGTGCGCAAGTGCTACATTTGTCAAACTTCGAAGGGGCAGGTACAAAACACTGGATTATATATGCCATTACCAGTTCCTAACGATATTTGGCAGGATCTTGCTATGGATTTTGTCCTCGGATTGCCCCGAACACAAAGGGGAGTGGACTCTGTATTTGTGGTGGTTGATCGGTTCTCAAAAATGGCGCATTTCATAGCCTGAAAAGACTGCCGATGCATCAAATATAGCCAAACTGTTTTTCAGGGAGGTTGTTCGCTTGCATGGGGTTCCTACATCCATTACATCTGATCGTGACACCAAGTTCTTGAGCCATTTTTGGATCACTTTGTGGAGACTGTTTGGGACTACTTTGAATTGGAAAGCACCTGCCCATCCCCAAACTGATGGCCAGACTGAGGTTACAAACCGGACATTGGGAAATATGGTGCGAAGCGTCTGGAGAGAAGCCGAAACAATGGGATTATGCGTTACCACAGGTGGAGTTTGCATACAACAGTGCAGTCCATAGTGCTACTGGGAGGTCTCCATTTTCCATTGTTTATACTGCTATACCTAACCATGTTGTAGATTTGGTGAAACTGCCTAGAGGGCAGCAAACCAGTGTGGCAGCGAAAATTTGGCTGAGGAAGTGGTAGCCGTTCGAGATGAGGTCAAGCGGAAACTTGAGCAAACAAATGCTAAGTACAAAGCCTTCCGGATAGGCATCGACGTGTTAAAGTGTTTCAAGAAGGCGATTCTGTGATGATATTTCTGAGGAAGGAGATATTTCTAGTTGGCACTTACAGCAAGCTTAAACCGAAGAAATATGGTCCTTACAAAGTGCTCAAACGGATCAATGATAATGCCTATGTTATTGAGTTACCAGATTCCATGGGAATTTCCAATATTTTTAATGTTGCAGATTTATATGAGTTCTGTGAAGATGAGGTTCTTTATCCAGATCATAACTCGGGTCGAGTTCTTCGGAGGTGGAAGGGACTGATGTAGAACAGATGGCAGATTTTATCGTGGCAGGTTTTATGGGGGTTGAGCAAGGAAAAGGACGTGGTGGGAATTTGCAGAATTGTCGTCCGAGCTCCGATTAGGGCGCAAAATACCTTTTCGGAAAGGGAACGATGCCACGAGTCAAACTCATAGCTTTGCTGTGATGTATGATGGATTTTGGCGTTCTGGAGTCGTTTGGCCGTTCAAAACTGCAGTCAAAGTTCGAAGTTAATTCCAAATAAATTCTGTTTTTTTCCGTTTCGGAGTTACATAGTTAATTCCCAAAATAAATTCTGTTTTTTTCAGTTTCGGAGTTACGTAGTTAAGTCTCCGAATTAATTCTGTTTTTCAGTTATTTGTAATAACTCCCCTAGCAGTTACAAGGGTTGAGAGTTGTATTTAGACGGGTTCGTCTAACGTTTTTGGACACTTCAGATTTTAATACAATTAATCAAAGAGAGTTTCTCTTAATTTTCTGGTGGAATCTAGTTCCCTTGTTACTCAAGGTTTTCGTTTAAAACCTTTATTGCTTGTGCTGCGTCAGGTGTGGTCAAGGTCCCCAACTCTCGGTTTTCTTATTTGCTAGAAAGAGCACATTTTCCATCATGGTGAAAAGATCGGGAACAAGAATACCTAAACTGTGCCAACACGAACATGCAATTCCAAGTTTAAATATCAAACTCAAGCACTTTCACGTTTAATACACGTATTGTTTAATACACATATTGTTTATCCATATAAAGAGTATAGTACTTTCACGTTTAATACTCTATTATACATGTATGTATGTATGTATTTTTTAATAATACATCCATGTTCTATACACGTCTCAAAGACTAGGTTAAATTCATGTTTTTAAAAAAAGCAAACATACAATATTCGTATGATACATGTACATACGTATTTTTCATGTTTAATACACATATTGTTTACCAAATTTTCAATAAGACACACAAAATTAACGTATTATACAAATAATTCTCACATATTAATGAATACAAATAATATATATTTAATTTATATAGTGGCCGATTAATATATGCTTTGCATATGTTGAACCTAACAAATTAATATCTATAAAGTATAAATTAGGTTCCTTTTTTCTTAAATTTTTTAAATTAAATCGTATAGCCGAACGGCTAAACTTGTTTTGGCACACCGCTAGGGAGCCCTCTCTTTTATTTTAAAAACCGAGTATAGCCGCCCGGCTATACTCGGTTACACTTGTTTTGACATGCGGGCGCCTAATCGCTAGGGAGCCCTTCCTTTTTTAAAAAAAAATATAGTATAACCGGTCGGCTATCTTCGGTTTTATTCATGTTTCTTGAAAATAGTATAGCCGCTCGGCTATACTCCATTTTTAAGTTTTTTAATAAATAGTATAGCCGTGCGGCTGTACTTTGTTTTTTTGGTTTTGTTTTAAATAAATACTATAGCCGGGCGGCTACACTTGTTTCGACACGCCCAATCGCTAGGGAGCCATCCTTTAAAAAAAGTGTAGCCGGCCGGCTATACTTATTTTGACACGTGGCCGTCTATAAATAGTATAGCCACTCGGCTATACTCTGTTGTATTCATGTTTCTTAAAAGTAATATAGCCGCCCGGCTATACCCGGTACCTAGCTAGAACCAGACATGCTCAAAGAGAATATGGTGCAACTAACAATAAACAGCTCAATGGCATTCCTCCTAATGTATGTGTGGATCTATTTGGCAGTTGATAGATTTCTGCGGTAGAGCTCTCTCTCTCTCTCTCTCTCTCTCTCTCTCTCTCTCTTATTTAGACGCCATCATTGGACGCTTTTGTGAGTCGGTGGAGGATTTCTGCGGTAGAGCTGAAATTTTCAGTGATGATCGGGAAGAAGCTGAGTGGTTATCTATGTCTCTTTCTGATCTTAGAGCGCTTGCAAATAAAATAATGTCTCTTCGGGCAAAGGGGCTTCTACATTTGGTCCCTGTAGATTCTTTTGTTAGATTGTTAAGGATTTTAGATCATCAGATACATCGAGCTGAAGGCTTGTCTATAAGTGAATGTGAGCAGGTGACCTTGTTTTATGTCCTGCATTCTTTCTTGCATATAGCATAGCTGTTGTGGTAGTTTATATGACATTTCTTCAGGCTTCTGTGCTGTTTTTCTTGTTTATATTTTCATTGAAAGTTCGTGCTATTTTTAGTTTTGCTTCTCCATGATTTTTTTTGGGTCTGATTTTAGAATCTCCAGGCTAGTAATGATGTTACTGAGTGCCTTGCAATATATTGATTGTTTTAAATTTCATCTTATAATGGTCTTGTTATCTGAATTACTGTTTGTCTGACCCTATGTTTTCCTATTTATCACCATATTTGGGCAGAAACATTAGGGAGATAAAAATAATTGCGGAGGAAAAAATGTTTATCAGTATAGAGAATGTATTTAAGCATCTGAGCATTTGGAGGAGACTACTTATTATGTATAAATTTCATTTGGTAGTAATGGAGAGTGGAGAGAGCAATGGGAGTGATAAATGGTCAGAGTAATAATGGGAATAATCAGGAAAGAGAGGGAGGAAGAAATATAGAGAAATAGTTTCACTCATTTTGCAGTGGTTATAACACTAGTTTAATTTATAAACTTGTTATTACAGTATTTTTGTTATGGATGAAATTTATGCGCTCAATTCTATATACATATATATTTGGAGTTTTTATTTTAATAGGTATTCATGATCACTTTCCTCTTCAATATGTCAGTCAAATTCAGATGTGGTTTCATCAATAAATTGTGCACTAGAGTCCATTCATGCAGCTTTAGCAGTAATGGCTCATAACCAGAGGCCAAAACAACTATATAAAGAAGAGGTACACACTTTATGCTAAGGATCTCTCTACATTTTGTGGATATCCGTTATATGTGTAACTTCGTATCTTGTAATTTCTTTGTATGATTATAAAAAAGGTAAGTAATTCTAATTTGTGTATATCAGATCATTGAAAGAATTCTGGAGTTTTCCAGGCATCAGATAATGGATGTTATGTGTGCTTATGATCCATCATATTGTGCTTTGCATAGGCCAAGTCAAAATGGATCCCTTGAAGGTTAGTTTTTTTTTTTTTTGTTTTGGAAAAAGGTGGGGTTTCCTTAACCCACTACATTCATATGTTCCTGAGTTTTTCATACGTATTTTAACATATTATTCTGTATACAAAACTCTGTCCATTCCGTATATTGTCTTGCTCAATGATTCTGCATTTTCAGGAGTAGTTGTTTTCAACTTATGTGATTTGAGTGACAAGATTTTTCAATATATTAACAGTTGGGGAAGATGAAGACCCTGATGCTGAAATTGGTTCAGCAAGCAAGAAACGAAGCAGTATCAAGACCGTTAAAGTGCATAAATCGTCATTTAACAGGTGTGCTTCTCTATATTCTGCTCCTATGTTGTTGGTTTTTTTTTCTTCACTAGATCCTTATATAAAAAAACTTAGGTGTTGTCTTGTTCCTTACATCTTTGCCTTGGTAGGGTCTCTGCTGCTGTGAATAATATTCTTCAGAAAATGTGCACCATTCTTGGTTTAGTCAAGGGTTTGTTGTTAATAGAAAGGTTGTCAGATGGTTGCTTCTTACAACTAGTGAAAAGAAGCTTTACAACATTCATGGTGGATGATATCCAGCTCTTGCAACTGAAGGCAATGGGTTTAATCAGTGGGGTACAGATCTGCAGTATTCATATCCTCTTGGCAGCTATTGTTTGCACATACCTATACATATTTTCATGCACATATGCATTTTAATGTTATTTACTCTGAAACTTGTAACATCTTCATTGTTGGTGGTACAGATATTCTATTCATACACTCAGCATCGGACTTGTGTAGACTGTAATATCTTTAATTGTATTAAAATGTCACCATGTTTAAGGCGATTTATTTGCAGGTTATTTGTGTCTTGTTACTCCAGAATGCCGGGCTGAAATCTAAAGACATAGGTGTACGTACCATGGCGATTGGCCTTCTTGGCACAATTGCTGCGAGGTTGAAGCATGATTCTGCCGTTTGCAGTAAGGACAAATTTTGAATACTACAGGAGTTGGGTTAGTGTGGATTGGGATGATCAGACTGATCCAAAAAATGCAAGGTTGTTAGAGAATGTTTCATGCTGATTGCATGGGAGTAGGAGAATATGAAGTTTCGAATCCAAGTTGGCACTATCAGATATGCCTCTGCAGGAAGCAACTTCTTGTTTTACAATTTTAATCGGTCAGGAAGAAACACTGAAGTTGCTTTTTCAATTACAAAACTTGAGGTTGTCGTCCAGCAGATGCTTTTGAATTACCTTCAAGATGCTGCATCAGCTGATGATGGTCATCTCTTTGTTCGCTGGTATGTACTCGTTGAACCTCATCCCTTCTTAACTTTGTGGTTCCATTGTTTCCATCGTAAAGCTATGCATGTTGTACAGGTTTTATCTCTTGGTGTGGTACAAGGATGATCCAAAATCACTGCAGAAGTTCATGTACTATCTTGCTAGACTGAAATCAAAAGAAATAGTGTGGGATTCTGGGACTGTTTTTTCATTATTGACAAGGGATTCAGTCAAGAAGATTACTTTAGCATTGGGACAAAAAAACTCTTTTTCCAGAGGGTTTGATAAGATTCTTCATTTGCTTCTGGTTAGTAAGCTTTTTCATTTACTCCCTGATTTATTATATAATAAATCTCTATTTTGACAATTTAGTTGATTTCAGGCAAGTTTAATGGAGAAATTGTTGAGATTTATCTTAATTATGTTTTCTGCAGAATAATTGTTGTTCCTATTTTATAGGAGTCAGTTGTTTCCTTTCCTGGTCTTTAGGAATCCCTCTAGTGGATGGAGTTTGTTAGATGTGTTTTACTTGTTCCTGTTTATTTGCTAATTAGTTGTTTGTACACTCCTTTATAAGAAGAGCATGTTTCAGTCAATGAATAACAAGTTCAGTTCAGCAATTCTATTGTCTTCTTATTTTCAAAGCTATCTTTTAGTTCTCACAATCTGGTATTAGAGCCTCCACTGGGCCTGACTTAAAATTCTCCAAAAGCAGCAGCTTTCTTGACTTGCAGCAGCAAGGACTGATGGCATCCGACAAGGTTCAAGAGAACTACGTGCAGCCAGCCATACCTCGCTTCGATGGTCATTATGACCATTGGAGCATGTTAATGGAGAATTTTCTGAGATCCAAAGAGTATTGGAGTCTCATTGAAAATGGAATTGCTGAACCAGCAGAGGGAGCGTTGTTGACAGAAGCGCAACAAAAAAGACTTGAGAGATTTTTATATGAGTAAAGCTATTGGTTTTATTAATTAAATAATCTCTCAGCCTTATTTAATTATTTCATTAGTAATTATGTTTTAATTATTATTTCTTTAGTGAATAATTAGTATTGCTATGTTTTAATTAACTTCATAAATTATAAGTAGTAATTTTTTTTCTTTAATAAAATATTTAAATACTAATTATTCACTAAGTAAATAATAATTAAAGTAATTAGAATAGAGAAATCAAGATTATGCTCTTTAAATAGTATAGCCGTGCGGCGGTATGGTTTAAGTAGAATATTTATAGGGTACAGCCGCTCGGCTATACTATATTCAATTTAACGCCACTATACCTCTTTAAATATTAACATATTTTAACAGTATAACCGCACGGCTAAACTGTTCGGCTATACTGTTTTTTGGATTTGTTTTTGTTTTAGTTTTTTAGGACTTTTTTTTATTGAAAGACAGCAATATAGGGGGAAATGAGGGAAGAAAATGACAGAAAACCCGACAAACCTTGCAAGATTTATATGGAAACAGGACAGTCAGAAGGATCACTCCGCCTCGGTGGATCATATGCATTCCTTTAGCAAAACAATAAACATGTCGTCTAGTTTACACTCTTTTTTTTAAATATATCCATTGAGCACACCGCTTGAATAATTATTTTTATAAACTAACATAAACCCCAATATACGTGACAATACCGAAGCCTTTGGTTGGATAATTTTTCTTCCGTTAACTGTACAAACTTTTTGGTACTCGGATTGGTGCTAATCGAAAATTCCATTCGGATTGGTTATGTAAGACAGTTGTACCGTTAAAAGAACATTTGATTATACAATACAAATATATTAAATAGGGCTTCAAATGCAATCCATCTCCTCCACATAATCACTAAATTCATGATTAGAGCCCTAATTCTGATAAAGAAAAAGATGGGAAGTTTATGAGGAAGAAAGAAGGAAAATACGAAGGGAAACTTCTAAATTAAGAACCATATATGCTTGATAATTTTGTTACATGAAACCTCTTTTTGAGAGCGAGGATTTAGTGTGCCATCAAGGCTGTGGGTTCAAAATTCATCACATCAGATTTAAGACCATTCATCTCTCAAAAATATAACATTGAGATTATTAGTTTAGAAGAATTTGCCTCTGGTACAGCTCGATTTACCAACATGTCAATCCCACTGTTCGAAACAAGGTGGTAGGCGGGCTGCAAGCAGGGGTCTAATGCCTAGAGAGTAATCGGGGGCCATCTCTTCTTTTTGTTTTTTTCATCAACATATAAATGCAATTTTCCTTCTCAAACCCTAACTCTAACACGAGTCGTCTTCCAACCCCTCTCTCAGACATAACCTGCGACCTCTCTTCTTCCTCAATCCCCATCTCTCTGTCTCTCGCTCATAGCACCATCGTCATCTCGTCCCTGACCTTGGAGATTCCAAATGTCGTTTTTTTTTTTCTAGGCGCTAGCCTCCGCCTAGCCCGCCCGCCTCAGCGACCGCCTAGACCGCCTAGACCACCTAGCCCGCCTAGCCCCCGCTTACCCGCCTAGGGCCCGCAAATATCTATGTATTACCTTCAAACAGGAATCATGGTGGAGATAAGGAAGCCCTCTAGCAACACCCTGAATAATCTTGAAGCGTCGACCCCAATCAAGCACTGCTCCTCGTGTCATTGGATAAGTAGTGGGTTCGCTCTCCTCATCATCAACGCGTAGTTTTTTTCGCATGGTTGATGAGGAACTCAACTCCTTCATCACAACCAACTCTAGCAGCAACGTGGAGGGGAGTTTCACCCTTGTTGTTGGTGGTCCAAAACAATGGCGATTGTGGTGGGATTTGTATGAAGAAATCTATGTGCTTGAACTCAGCGGCAATGTGAAGTATATTATTGTCCATAGGCGTTTTCTGATGGAGAAGATCATCTGGTACGTCATCATCTTTATTTTTTCTCAAGAAACCAACGTCACCTGATCTTGCTGCCTTATACAAGGAAGGATCCATGTCTATCAAGTAATTTTTATTGATATTTTAGTGGCCGCGCTATATGTAAGCATCTTGACTTGTGAATGTGATGAACTCCACAAAGCATATATACAAAGAGTATTCCAGCGCGAGAAAGTCTTTTCAGATTCTTTGTTCTGGGTCTAAAAAATATTGGATTCTTGTCTTCTCTAGGGTGTATCTTCTAGTAGTCTCACTGGACTGGACTTCAATTGAAACAGTTCCATCTTGTCTTATCTAGGGTGTATATATACAAAGATTATTCCAGTTCCATCTTTATCAATGAAACAGTTCCTGCTATTTTAACAACAAAACAATAAAAATAACATATACGCACCAAAACTTCTAGTTGTAAAGGAATTTTGATCAGGCGACACGGGAAAGCCTACACGTTCAAAGCCTAGTTGCTTTGAACTGGAACAAGTTTACGAAAAACCATATAGCTAGTACTGATTATGAGGGAATAGCAACAGTTTGGGATGTAAATACTTGGAAAGTATATGTGATATTACTTACACATTCTGATTTTTTGTGTGTGGTTTGAATTTGTGTACTTATTCCCTCAACCTTCAATTTTTGTTGCTCATAGTTAAATTTTCCATCAGAGTGTCATGAAATATGAAGAACATGAAAAATGTGCTTGGAGTGTTTGATTTTTCATGCACAGAGCGCACGAGGCTTGTATCTCGTAGTTATGATGGTAAGGTAGTCTCAAAATCTTTAAAATCTTAAACCAAGTCTTGTATTATGCTTAGGTGATCTGAAATGTAATGCAGTACCTGTTTCCTTTTGGAAAAGCAAAGAAACGTTATGCTGCACACTATATTCTGTTTCTTCTATTTATTAAAGAGTTATTTACCCTAACACCCCCTAAGGGGTAAAATGCTATACTCACTATTTGCAAGTGACTATTCCTGGTGGGTATAGTCGAGATGTTGTTAACTATGCTACTAAGTTTTTTTGTATGCTTGACTTAAGGGCTGGCAGGTTTAGGCTACCAGAATACGTGATATATGCTTGTATCTGGTTTATGCAGTATATGCAAGTTTGCATGTACAGGATGCTAAATTGATGCGTTATGGGTGTAGTATCAATAACTCAGTTCTCGTATTTCAGCTGGGAGAAAATAAATTTGTTAATTTTGCAAGAAAAAATTAATGGATTCAGAGAAATTAATATTGATATGTCCTTCCTTGTGTACTTTTGACGTTACATATTGGTGGTCGAATTGTTTAGTATGTTTTAGCAATGCCAATAATTGTGGTGTATGCTTGAGTTAAGGTCTGGCTAACAGTACTTAAATATTAGATGCCCCATATTTGGCTGCGGTCACAATTTACCACCTACCCCATCTGTAATTTAATAGCTAACATAACCCATCGACTCTGTTGAGCATTGTAGTTCTATTTGACAGGCATCATTTCCAAGTATGAAGAAGAGAAGGAAAGGCTCTGCACACGATATGAACAACTGAGTAAGCAACAAAACTCCTTTACTCCTCCTTATAGCGAAATTGAATACAACAAAATTTTCTGATGGGTTAATGTCATGTCAGGAAAGAAAGAAAGGAGTCTGATATTTGAGCATGAGAAAGCTTGTACTAATAAAATTTTTAAACTGGAAGAGTCATTGAAAAAGAAGAAGCATGTACCTCTCTCTCTCTCTCTCTTCCTTGAAAAATAAAAAGAAGAAGAAGCTTGTACTGATATCTCCGTGTATATGCAAACATGTCTCAAAACCACATTTTCTGTTTATAAACTCAGGATAACAGAACTTTCAGCGTTCTGAGAAAGACTCTTGGCTCATTTCTGGAGAGTGACGAGGACATCCCGGCGGATGATTGAATGAACATTCAACTGTTTGAGCTCAAGTCTCCAGTTACCTTTTCCCCCTAAAAGATGTTACATTTATTAATACTTGCAATATGATATGGTACAGGGTTCTGCCATAGGTGTAAAGTTGAATTTCATATACAGTACCACAATATTACATGCTGCAAGTGCAAATGCTTAAAATTAGTCAAAAAATTTCCTCTGTATGATTTCTAGGCACGCCTCACATAAGTAGTTTAATGAACAGGATTGGCAGCTATCATCTCCCATATTGGTGACGATGAATCAAGTATACAGGTAATTCTAAAGCAATGAATGTGTTGGATTAAGGATTGATGACATGTAAAATACAAGGAGCCCTCCCTTTTATATATATATATATATATATATATATATATATATATATATAAAGTAAAGCCGGGCGGCTATACTCGGTTTTTATATTTTTTTTTACAAATAGTATAGCAGGCGGCTATACTTATTTTGACATGTGGGCAACTAATCGCTAGACAAGGTCTTTAGTTTTTTTTAAATAAATAGTATAGTCGCGCGGCTATACTATGTTGTATTCACGTTTCTAGAAATAGTATTGCCGCGCGCTGTACTTTTTCTAGCACGTGGGCAAACTAGTCGCTATACGCCCTTTCCCTTTTTTTTCTTCATAAATAGTATACTCGATTTTTTTATTTTAAAAAAAATTGTATGCCCGTTCGGCTTTACTAGGTTTTTTTTTGGTCTTTTTATATGAGTAACGCTATTGTTTTTATTAATTAATTAAATAATCTCTCAGCCTTATTTAATTATTTAATTAGTAATTATATTTTAATTATTATTATTTAGTGAATAATTAATATTGCTATGTTTTAATTAACTTCATAAATTATAAGTAGTATTTTTTTCTTTAATAAAATATTTATATACTAATTATTCACTAAGTAAACAATAATTAAAGTAATTAGAACAGAGAAATCAAGATTATGTTCTTTAAAGAGTATAGCCGCGGCTGTACGTTTTAAGTAGAATATTTATAAGGTACAGCGCGCGGCTATACTATATTCAATTTAACACGGCTGTACCTCTTTAAATATTAATATATTTGAACAGTATAGCCATATTCAATTTAACGCGGCTATACCTGTTTAAATATTATGACCCTTTGTATGTAATAATATCGATCGAATCTTCATGTCATAGTGGGGGCATATATTTCTTCCTAGTTATTTTATTTTATTTTTTCATCATAGTTAGAAGGGGGGAGGGGGATGAGAAATATTTTTATGTTCAAGTACACCAATTGTCTGGCACTGGTAGAGCAATGATTCTTACCATGGAGGAGCCAAAATTTCAAAGTCACTTCCCCATAGGTTTTTCATCTTCAACCAGTAATTATATTACTATATCATATATTACAATAGATTGAAAATTAAATGGGGGGCCAGGCCCATGACATGCCTTGCTATAGCTCCACCCCTACTATGTGGTGTACCATTCAATACACATAAGACATATGAAAATATTTCATAAAAATTAAATATTTTTATATGTCCCATTTGTATTTTATGATACACCATTTTCATATATATGCTATTCCTTTTTTAATATATTTTTGAAAAATCCGTAGGCAGTAGGTGGGCGGCGAGCATGGGCCTAGAGCTGAGAGGAGTAATTAGGGCCTAGGCACCTTTTTTTAAATAATTATTTTGTATTACAAATTATAAATTTATACCAAAATTATGCAAAATAATAAGATATAGAAAAGAAAACTTTAATATTTTCCAACCTTGATATTTTTATTAAAACAAACTGCAAAAAAAAAGTAAAAATAGGCCCATTTTAATACAATGTTTAATGGCATTTTACAAAACCCAACCTGTTAATTATATTAAAAATTAGGCCAGATATCTCTTCTTCCCAAGCGTTGCCTTCTCCTTCCTCTCTCTCTATTGATTTCATCACTCTGTCTCTCCATCTTTCTTCCTAACAAGCAGTGGCTCTTGCGCGCTTCACCGACCTTCGTCCGCTCCTCAATGGCAAAACGCCCACCCAGACCCGCCTAGACCCGCCTAGGCCACCTAGGTGGGCGCCCAGGCTCCACCTCACTCCCTGGCTCCTAGCCCTAATGATTAGGGTGAAATGACGGCGCCGCCTTACTCCTTGCGCGCTTCAACCGCCCTTCGTCCGCCTAAACCCCCTGGAGACCCGCCTAGGCCGCCTAGGCGGGCGCCCAGGCGCCGCCTAACTCCCATCGTTCACAACCCTTGGGAATTGGTTGCATGGACAACATATATGGAAGTGTGGAGAGTTTTGACTCACAGCTTTTCCGAACTGAAGAATGTAGAGGGTTTAGGGGTTAGGGTTACGAGGCGCCGCCTAACTCCCATCGTTCAAAACCCTAATGTAGAGCCATGATGTTACGTCCCCACAATAGGACAGAATATCTCTTGGACAACCTCAAACTGAAATTTGATGATTGCGAACCCACGCGGTACTTTACGTGTTCTAATCCACATTGCAGAAATTTTCGGAGCAGTCTTGTTTTTAGTTATTACCAAACGGTTCGTTGTCATCGTTGTAAGCGTCTAATGGACACGGAGACCACCCTTCCAGGTGTCTAGTGCTGAAGATGGTGAGGTCTTTGTAAAAGGTCCAGCCAGATTTACAAGTGATGCCCCCATTTACTTCTACAAGCTCTTCTTTAGTTAAGAACCTCGGATTCACGGGATGGAATAGTATTGAGGAGTTGACAGCCGAGCAGGTGAAGAAGCACCGAGAGTGGGATCTGAGGAGACTGGAGGAGTTGAAAGGGCACCAGACTCGGATGCAGGAGAAGATAGACTCACAAGCGATCTTACTGAAGCAGGAGAAGAAAGAGGTGGATGAAGCTCGGGCCCTTCGCGGTTTGTATGAAGCCGAGCAGCGAAGGAGTTATGATTTGGGAAAACTAGCGGAACTTCTAAAGGCGGATAAGGTCGGTCTGTCCCGGGACTTGGAGGTGGAGCGTAAACTCCGAGTCGAGTTAGAGGAAAAGCAAGTGGCGATGCGGCGTGTTGTGAGAGATCCAGTCAAGGCCTTCAAAGGGTCGGATGCCTACACGGAGAGGCTGGGAGAGGCAAGAGCTGCTGGTTATGCCGAATTCATTGAGCTGGTGGCGGCAAGTATACCGGATTTGGACTTAAGTTGTTTGGATGAGGGGGAGTCTGATGCGGAGGAGGCTGAGCCGAGCCGGGAGATTGTCGTAGAAGTTGGTCGTACCAATTCTCCTAAGTCTGGTTTGAAGTAGGCAGGGTCACATGCCGCAATGTCTCAGGGCAGCTGGAGATGGGATCGAGGGTCGATCTAACCTGCGTGCGGGTACATCCACGTCCGGCCATTTTTTTTTTTTTGCACCTACAAATGCTTTAGCTACTAAGATCTTAGTCGGCTCGTCTTGACAATGTGCTCAACTTGTTTAACTTGTTTTAATTTTTGGATTTAAATTTAAATTGGTTTTTAAGTTTTATTTGTTTACTTACGAATGTTTGATATATTAAGTGTTTTCGTATGAGATTGTTTAAGTGTGTGATGTTTGAAGTGTAAGCAGAGCCGACCAGGATGTGTCTAAATGGGAAAAGACTAAAAACAAACACACTGCAATTAATTTAGAAAGGGAAAAAATAGCTAGGTTCACCCAGATCTCACCCCTGAACTGGGTAGTTCACTGTCGTCGGGGGTAAGTTCGATGAGTTGTAGAAATTAAAGACATACGACCCGGACCACCAGGGGTCGGGTAGGTGGGGTGATGTTTTCCGGTTGATGGTGAGCCCCCAGCTTGATCAAGGGAAATATTGTCTAAGGTGTTCGGCGTTCCATGGATGTGGTAGTGCCTTGCCGTTCATCTGGGCCAGCAACAGGTTCCAGGTCGGGCAACATCAGATTCCTGCATAAGGGCCTTCCCAATTGGCCCCTAGTGTACCCGCAGTTGGGTCTCGAGTACCAGGAAAAACCTTCGCAAGACCAAGTCCCCAGGTCGGAAGTTCCTCTCTCTCACCTTTTGATTGTAGAAACGGGTAGTGCGCGTTGGTAGGCGGCAAGATGGAGAATTGATTGCAGTCTTCGTTCTTCGAGGAGGTCCAAGCTTAGGTTCTGCTCAATTCCACTCCTGCTCGGGTGCGAAATGCTCTACTCGTCGGGTGGGTTGCCCTACCTCAATTGGGATGACTGCTTCGGACCCGAAGGATAATGAGTAGGGGGTTTCACCTGTGGATGATCGTTGGGTGCAACGGTATGCCCATAAGACTTCGGGGAGTAGCTCGGGCCAATTCCCCTTCTTGGCTCCCAACTTTTTCTTTATGGTACGTTTGATAATTTTGTTCACTGCCTCCACCCTGTCCGTTAGCTTGTGGGTGAGCTGGTGAAGAAAAACGGAGGTTGATATTCAAACCGGAAGCAGAAGGCTTTGAATTTCGCGTTGTCGAACTGCCTTCCATTTTCGGTGATAATCGAGTGTGGTATGCCGAAACGGCAAATCAAGTTCTTCCATACGAAGCTCTGCACTTGAGTGGTCGTGATGGTTGCCAAGGGCTCTGCCTCCGCCCATTTGGTAAAATAGTCTACCTCAACGATAGCAAATTTCGTCTGCCCTTTTCCAGTTGGCATTGGCCCAATCAAATCCAGTCCCCACTGTGCAAATGTCCAGGGGCCTGTCATGGTGGTGAGCCTCTCAGGCGGTTGGTGTGGGATGGTAGCGAAAAGTTGGCAAGGTTTGCAAGATTGCACAAGTCGTTTGGCGTCGTTGTTCATTGTGGGCCAGAAATATCCCCTACGCAATATCTTGGTGGTCAGGGATATTGCTGGAGAATGGTCACCACAAATCCCCTCGTGGGCCTCTTGTAGAAGTTCTCGCCCCTGGTCGGGAGTTATGCATTTTAGGAGTGATTGAGAGAATCCTCTCTTGTACAGGCGATCTTCCAACATGGTGTACCTTGTGGCCCGGAGCTTCAAGCGTCGGGCTTCGGCCTTGTCAGTTGGCAGAGTACCATTGGTTACGAAGTCGCGAATTGGAGTCATCCAGTCAGGTCCCTGGTCGAGCATACTCACCTCTTGCTCTGCTCGGTCGATGCTCCTTCTCCGAGGAACTCAATTGGCACGACCCGTTTTATCTCTGATGCTGCAGCTGAGGCTAACTTGGCAAGAGAATCAGCTCGGCTGTTCTTTGAGCGGGGGATTTGGCTTAGCTCATATGTCTGAAATTGTGACAGTAGGTCCCTTGCTTTTGCCACGTATGCGATCATGGTATCATCCCGAGTTTGATATTCTTCATTCACCTGGTTGACCACAAGTTGTGAGTCGCTCCGTACCTGGATCTTTTTGGCGCCAAGCTCCTTGGCGAGACGAAGGCCGGCTATCAAGGCCTCGTATTCTGCCTCATTATTAGATGCCCGAAATCCAAACCGGAGCCCATATTCTACTTCCGTGGCATGGGGGGAGATGAGTACCAGGCCAGCTCCGCAACCTTGTGAATTGGAGGCCCCATCCACGTATAGAATCCAGTGGTGGTTGGCTTCTTCGATGGGGTCGGGCAATGGAGTATTTTTCCCTTGTGTGGATGGTGCCAGGGTGAATTCTGAGATGAAATCTGCCAAGGCTTGTGCCTTGATGGTTGTTTTGGGTCGATACTCAATATCGAATTCACCGAGCTCTATTGCCCACTTAACTAGCCTACCTGATGTTTCGGGTTTTCGTAAAACTTGTTGAAGTGGCTGATCTGCGAGAATTCGGATCGGGTGGGCTTGGAAATATGGTCGGAGTTTTCTCGCCGAGACGACCAGGGCTAGTGCCAGTTTCTCTATGTCCGGGATCGTGTTTCTGCATCGAGGAGTGCTCGGCTGCACATAGTATCCTGGGCGTTGTGTGCCATTGTCGTCTCTTGTGAGGACCGAGCTGACTGCCGATGAAGAGGCTGATACGTACAACGATAGCGTGTCACCTATTTCTGGTTTTGAGAGGATGGGTGCACGGCCCATGTGTTCTCGTAAGTTGTCAAACGCAGCGGTGCAGCTCTCTGTCCATATTATTTCTTTCCCACTCCCTCTAAGAACTTTGAAGAAAGGGAGACACCGTCTATGGATTTAGAAATGAAACGGTTCAACGAGGCGATCCTTCCTGCGAGAACTTGGACCTCTTTGCAGGTTCTGGGAGGGGTCATGTTGATGAGCGCCTGTATCTTTTCAGGATTGGCCTCTATACCCCGATGAATGACCATAAATCCTAAGAACTTACCCGACCCGACGCCAAATGCACACTTGGTCGGGTTGAGCTTCATTCCGTAGTGCCGCAAGATATTGAAGGTGGTAGTCAAATCAGTCGTATGGTGTTCTGCTCTTATGCTTTTGACTAGCATGTCATCCACATACACCTCCATGCTTTTTCCAATTTGTCTCGAAAACATGCGATTCACGAGGCGCTGATATGTGGCTCCTGCATTTTTAGGCCGAATGGCATTACCCTCGATAACAGTAGGTACCTCGATCAGTGATGAATGAGGTGCTCTCCTGATCGTCCGGGTGCATGTGGATTTGGTTGTAGCCTGAGTAGGCATCCATGAAGCTTAGCAGCTCGTGACCAGCCGTGGCGTCGAACCAACTGGTCGATTCCGAGGTAGTGGGAAGCTATCCTTAGGGCATGCCTTGTTGAGGTCTGTGAAGTCGACGCACATTCTCCATTTTCCTTCGGTCTTCCTAACCATCACTACATTAGATAACCATTTAGGGTAGTTTACCTCACTGATAAATCCATTCTTCTCAAGCTTATCGACCTCATCCCTCATTGCCTCGTATCTCGTTGTGTCATAGCTCCGTCGCTTCTGCTTTACCGGCTTGTGGTGAGGGTCAATGCTGAGGCGGTGTGATTATCTCTGGGTTTATGCCAGTCATGTCTTCGTGGGTCCATGCGAACACGTCTAAGTTGGCTTTTAGAAATTTGACGAGAGACTCTCGAACCACGGTCGTCATCCTTGTGCCAATTTGGAGAAATCGCTCGGGGTGATCAGGGGTAGACGGTTATCTCTCTAACTCCTCCACTGGTTTTGGATTTATCCCCTCTCTTGGGTCGAGCTCTGAAGCTTCAGCAGGTGCCGGGTAGGCGGGACCGCTGGTTAATGAGAAAGTCTCTCCATACACTTTGGATTTTAGTTTCCTGATGACGCGTAACATGTTCGAGCCGTGCTCTGACTTCCCCGAACACAGCCGACCCCTCCGGTGTTGGAAACTTAAGCATGAGGCACTTGTGGCTAACCGTGGCGTCCAAACCTACCAGGGCTGGTCGCCCTAATATCACATTGTAGGAGGTAGGGCAATCTACCACTACAAAGCTGGTGGTGGTGCTAGCACGTCGGGGGTGTGCTCCTATAGACAAGGTGAGGTGCATATGGCCGAGAGGTTGCACGTGTCCTCCCCAAAAGCTACTAGGGGTGAGCATCGTCGGTCAAGCAGATCCCGGCTGATGCCAAGCAGGTCGAACACACTGAGGAATACGATGTTAATGAGCTCCCTCCATCGATGAAGACCCTAGCGATCTCGCACTGGGCTATTTCAGCAGTGATGACCAGGGGATCGGTGTGTGGGAAGTGGAGACCAAATTGGTCCTCCTCAGTGAATGATACAGGTTCGCATGTTATCCTTGACATCTTTGGAGGGCGCTCGGTTGTGCCTCCTGACATAGCTTCGATTGGGACCCTTATGGCGGTTCGTGCATAGCTCTTGATGGCTCGGTTGGAGTCTCCTGCCAATGTGGGTCCTCCCGAGATGGTGGCGATTGTCATCCTGGTCGCTGCCTGGGGGAGGGTCTACTTCCTGCGATGTGACTGGCTCTATCGGAACAGCCTTACCAGCTACGCACCGCTCCTAGCCTACCTCGTCTGATGAGTGCCTCAATTTCCTCCTTAAGCTCGTAACAATCGTCAGTATGGTGGCCGTGGTCCCGATGGTATCTAAAATACTTGCTTTCGTCCCTTCTCCCCGGTACGGGTACTTACTCCTCCTGGGTGTGGGGAGCTCCTCCGCTATCACGGTAAATATTTCTCCCTTTGTCCTGTTAAGATAGTGTAGTTAGTATACCGGTTGTGCTTCTCGGGTCGACCTTCCCGTCGCTTCGCTCCTCCATCGTGATCCTTCCTTTTAGCTAAGCGATCATAATGGCGATACCCGAGTCTAGCCTCTTCGTTGGCAGGCCTTGATTCTGCCGAGGCCTTTCGGGCTAGGTTGAGCGTTCGGCTCGGGAATAGCTGGTTGCTTCGCGAAGGAGATCTTTGTATGTCTCGGGTGGATTTCTGGTTAGCGAGAAGAAAAAGTCTCCCCTTGGAGTCCTCCCATCAAGGCGTTATGAGTTGTCGCATCGTCACACCCTTCGCACCTGGCGTATTCATTGTTGAATCGGGTGATGTAGTCCCGAAGGGTCTCGTGCCCGGTCGCGCTTAACCTCGCAGGTCATTCGGGGTGTATAATCGGGTGGACATGATCATGTAACGCTCCAAGAATACCTTCCTGAGCTCGGCGAATGAGCCAATGGATTCGGGGGTCAACCTCTTGAACCAACTGGTGGCGGATCCCTTCAAAGTTGTTGGGAACAGTCGGCACTTAGTCGCCTCATTGGCACCTCGCCCTTCCATAGCATATCGAAAGTTATCCAGGTGATCGTATGGGTAGACATACCCTCATACAGGGCGATCTTGGGGGGCTTGGAGTCCCCTGTCACCTTGGCGTCGAGCAGCGCCTGCGTATATGCTAGAGGGATTTCCCCCTCCGGACCTTCAAGTATCCTAGCCGACCTAGATTTTTCCACCTTACCAAGGCGATCCCAAACACTTTTTAGTTCCCCGGTCACCAGATCTTTCAACATGACCTTGATGTCAGTTACTCCTCCATCGTCGGCGTTGACCATCCTTTCCTTCCGAGCTCGTTTGTTGTTGAGAATATCACGAGCATCATATTGATCTTCTGATCCTGCCTCCTCGTCGGACGAGAGGGTTTGGTCTTCTGACTCGGGCGACAAGTTGGTCTTCTGGCGGCCTTGGTGTTCTAGACCGCTCCTTATGTTCGCCTCAGGATCCAGGGCTCGATCTCAGCTGTTCTCGCAGGAGCTTGTTTTGCTCAAGGAGGTTATTGCTTAGTTCCTGCATCCCCCCAACTCCGTTAAGGACCTGGTCCATTTTTTCTTCTAGGCCGCCAGCCGACCCCTCCCAGATCTCTTGGGCTGGGATGCTCCTAAGTTCCTCCTCAACATGGTTTGCGTAGGCAAAGGTTTGCCTAAGGGCTGGGCCGATGAATATGGCTTAGTATGGTAAAGGAAAACGAGACCTTTCGTCCTGCGTTTCCCCAGACGGCGCCAACTGTTGTAGGTGTTTTTAGCACAGCCAACAGTGAGGCTTCAGGAGGGCTGAAACCTAAGTTATTGTACGGGTTCACCTGCACACAATGAGCAAAGGACCACCGTGAAGGGCACGGTGTGGTACCTGCGAACCCTCTCCGATGCCTAAGTTAGTGAACTCGTGACAGTGAATGTTCTGAGTGATTTTGTGAGAATGAGCTTACCCCTGGACATATTTGAGGGGCATATTTATAGTGAGATCTCTGTATGGGTCCTCGAGGACCCATGCTATTGCTGCAGGAGGTGTCTTGGCGTGCCTTCGGAATCCGTGCGGGACATTCCTAGGAGGTGTCTGACGTGCCTTCGGAATCCGTGCGGGACATTCCTTGGTGGATTTGAGTCAGGCCTAGGGCGACCATAGCGACCAACAGGTAATGGACTGTGGTAAGATGTCGGGGCACACGTGGCGGAGGACGAATAGGATATTTTAGACTTGGTAGACATAGTAAATCAGGTAGGACACTTTGGCATAGTAGATATAGTAAATCAGGTAGGACATTTTGGCGTAGTAGATATAGTAAATCAGGTAGGACATTTTGGTCTTGGTAGACATAGTAAATCAGGTAGGACATTTTGGTCTTGGTAGACATAGTAAATCAGGTAGGACATTTTGGCATAGTAGATGTAGTAAATCAGGTAGGACATTTTGGTCTTGGTAGACATAGTAAATCAGGTAGGACATTTTGGTCTTGGTAGACATAGTAAATCAGGTAGGACATTTTTAGCATGACATAATGAATTAGGTCGGCTATGATATATATATCAACACTAGTAAGAAATGAAATGCTAGTTTCTGATGATCTTTTCACTTTCTTCAGGTTTTGAAGTTGCTTATGTGCTCTTTAGTATCAAAGATGCCTTCGACTGAAACTCTGCTGAAGCATGCACCCCTCCCAAAATTGTGCAATGAAAATGTTGATCAAGAAATATATGTTGAATCTCGAATGTTAGGAGACGCCACGAATGAGGAAGAAGAAAAGATTTCTATTAAGCTCATAGTTACAATAATTAAAGACATAGCAATTTGTTTTAGTTTTTAGGACTTTTTTTTTATTGAAAGACAGCAATATACGGGGAAATTACGGAAGAAAATGACAGAAAACCCGACAAACCTTGCAAGATTTATATTGAAACAGGACAGTTAGAAGGATCACTCCGCCTCGGTGGATCATATGTTTTCTTTTAGCAAAACAATAAACATGTCGTCTAGTTTACACTCCTTGTTTAAATATATACATTTCGAATCACTACAAAAAAATATTACACTGCTTGCTACTCATAGTGCAAAGACCACAACTATTTTGATTGGGAATAAAAAAAAAAGATGTTATGAGTATTAAGATACCAATATTTTCATACAAAGAAAACAAATAAGCAACCTTTTGGAGATGCAGGTTTATTAAGATCAAATGTCGTTCATCTCACAATCTCTACATACCCAAAATTCAAGATGGGGGCTTTGGCCGTGAGATTGATCTTAATAAACTCACTTTTTCAAAGAGAGGAAGAACCTAAATATAACATTTTTGGTTTCTTGAATATTTAGTGTAGGACGAGGTCCAAGTGATGGGTAATGGCGGTTCACTTGGTTTGTCTAATGTTCTTCAAAGTTCATGTGGCTGATGTTTGCTTTTAAAGTTCGGCCTGAAACTTGGTTCATCAATGGTCAAACACTGAAACAACTTCATCAAACATCCAATTTGTATTAATGGATCAAATTACATGCCTACCATCACTGTTTTGTTTCTAAAACATGTAAAAGTTCACTAGGGGTGTGTGTCCTGTCAAAATAGTCCTTAAACTAGAGAGGAATCAAACTATCTTCCTTGAATTACAAAATTGGGACCCCCGGAAGAAATTGAAAACGAAAATTCTATTCGATCATTGACATGATTGTGGCTAGAGGAAGCAGCTAAGAGGCCCTTTTTGGAGGAGACATGTTACTGATGAGAGCAGTAGTTGTGCTGATGGTAAATATTTGTACCAGGAACGCTGTGAAATTTGAAACATAAATATTAGACTCTTTACCCAACTTTGGTTGTAGTAGCATCACATCAAGAAAGTACAGATACTCACCAATTGCAGTGCGGGTGGCCTCGAGAAGTTCGAACTTCTTTGTTTCCCAGTTACTTGGATTTTGGAAAACCTACTCAGTAATTTCATACAAGACAACAATCAGAAAATTCCGACAAAAACAAGAAGGGACAAATGATTCAAATTTCTAAGTGATAATCAACAGTTATAATAAAGAACTATCTTACCTCTAATGTTAAATTTCCTATAGCAACACAAGCAATGGAGAGAAGTATTCCAATAGATGATGCAACAATGTAAACTTTCAACAAACTCACTCGGCTGCGCCTTCGACCTTTGGCACGATAAAAAGTTGTATAACTACAGATGCAAAAACTGAAGTGACTTGAAAGAAAAATGCAGGATTAGTAACAGCTTACCTAACTCCCCAATGATCAAAGAAATAGAACCAATAGCAACAGATGAAATAGCGATCACATTGGGACCTTCCCCATTTGATGTAAATAGAAATGTGTGTAGGACTCCTATCAATTGAATGACAGCCTGCAGGGCATGAGAGCAAATGCTATCAAAAGAGGAACCTTTTGAAACTGATGGATTGAAAATTAGACTTCATGAATAAATTGAAATGTCAACAACAACTACATATGATAGTTGGATTGTAATATACTAAAGTGCCAACCTCTACCGTCTCATAAAAATATGTTCCCTTATTACTGCCGTATATAATTTGTTCAAAATCTTTAACAATGCAGAATTCGTCCAATTGGCTTTAAATGTAAATGTTAACTTAGATCACCAAGACAAGTTTAGTCATAACTGAACCATCCATCTGCCAGGTAACCCACAAATATTTTACTCAAAATGGTTTGAGTGTGGTTTGAATTCAACCCAATTTTCCAAGGTATCTGTTGTGAGTCACCCAATACATATTTTCCCTATCTAACACAATCCAAATAAGAGGCTACTGGACCCAATAAACGAATTAGGTTTTTTACACAAAAGAAAAAAGTTCTATAATTAGTTGCTTGAAAAATTCATGCACAATACCATCACCAGCCTATGCTATGGGGGTAGCCCAGTTAAATGCAAATTCCCATTTAGATAAAGTAATGCAAAATTCAGTGAAAAAAATCCAAAATTTACATCCGGAAATTACAGAGCCAGATTCAATTGAGAGAGATAGTGAGTACCTGGGTGAGAATAAGCGCGGAGAGACGAGATTTTCCTTTAGCTACCTTCTGGTAACCTGAAATTCGATAACCCCAAAACAGACTTTAAATACCCAGTATAAAGAGTTCAGGGACCTAGAGATCTGTTTGGTTGCAGAGAAAATGATAGAAACCAAAAGTAAAAAAAGAAAAAAGAAAACAGAGGGGGAGATAATCTGATTTTAGAGGTGTAGATGATAGAAGCTTACGAGAGTCAACAACCATGCGGTAGTTGAAATCTGAGCCATCCGTTCCAGTAGGCCTCCCTGACGCTGATCTTCTCTGCTGCATCTTCTTCATCTTCTTCGCTCCTAATCGCGACAGAGCCCTCCCTTTAAAAAAAAAATAGTATAGCCGGTCGGCTGTACTCGGTTTTATTCATGTTTCTTAAAAGTACTTTTGACACGGCAACTAGGCGCTATGCGGCTACTTTTTCTTTCCTTCATAAATAGTATAGCCGATCGGCTGTACTTTTTTTTTTTTTGTTTTAATAAATACTATAGCCGCACGGCTACATTTGTTTTGACACGTGGGCGCCTAATCGCTAGGGAGCCTTCCTTTTTTTTTTTTTTTTTTTAAGTACAGCCGGTCGGCTATACTCGGTTTTTTAAATTTTTTTAAAAAATAGTATAGCCGCCGGTTATACTTATTTTGACACGTGGCGCCTAATCGCTAGACTTGTCTCCTTTTTTTTAAAATAAATAGTATAGCCGTTCGGCTATATTCGGTTTTATTCATGCTTCTAAAAAGCGTATAGCCGCGCGGCCATACTTGGTACCTAGAACCAGACATGCTCAAAGAGACTATGGTGCAACTAACAATAATCAGCTCAACGATATTCCTCCTAATGTATGTGTGGATCTATTTGGCAGTTGATAATCATTTTCCCCCTCCTTGTTTCCTAATCTAGAAGATGAAATTGCAGGACGCATCTACACCATCTTTCTAGAAAACCAAAAGCCAAGAAAAAAGATAGTGATGTCGTTATGTCGTCAGTCGGACCATCAGACTGCAATTCAAGGTTGTTATTGGGTTTGAGAACTCTCTCTCTCTCTCAAGCGTGATCTCACATTTTTATTTTCAGTATTCATGCGAGTGACTTATTTTGCAAAATCATATTTAGAAGCCATCATTGGACGCTGTTGTGAGTCGGTGGAGGATTTCTGTGGTAGAGCTGAAATTTTCAGTGATGATCGGGAAGAAGCTGAGTGGTTATCTATGCCTCTTTCTGATCTTAGAGTGCTTGCAAATGAAATAATGTCTCTTCGAGCAAAGAGGCTTCTACATTGGTCCCTGTAGATTCTTTTGTTAGATTGTTAAGGATTTAGATCATCAGATACATTGAGCTGAAGGCTTGTCTATAAGTGAATGTGAGCAGGTGAGCTTGTTTTATGTACTGCATTCTTTCTTGCATATTGTATAGCTGTTGTGGTAGTTTATATGACATTTCTTCAAGCTTTAGTGCAGTTCTTCTTGTTTATATTTTCATTGAAAGTTCGTGCTATTTTTAGTTTTGCTTCTCCATGATTTTTTTTTGGGTCTGATTTTAGAATCTCCATGCTAGTAATGATGTTACTGAGGTGCCTTGCAATATATTGATTGTTTTAACTTTCATCTTATAATGGTCTTGTTATCTGAATCACTGTTTGTCTGACCCTATGTTTTCCTATTTACCACCATATTTGGGCAGAAACATTAGGGACATAAAAATAATTACGGAGGAAAAAACGTTTGAGCTCCACCTCCACCACCACCATCACCACTTCCACCTCTACTTCCACCACCATCACCACCTTCATCTCCACCTCTGATGAGCACATAAACTATCACATTTATTATCCATAAATATATTTGTTAGTAATTGATTTTCTTTCAATCTTAGTTAATTAGGTTTGTTTTTCACTTTTGCACTTGCTTACATACCCATTACATAATTATTACATTTGTTATCCCTAAATTTAAATTGTTAGTGCTTTAGTTAATTTTGTTTAAAGTCTTTTTATTCTTCTTTTTAGGTGGAGCTTCCAAACAATTAAATGCAATTGGAAGTTGCTAGTAAACAAGTAAATGAATGAAGAAGTGGTGATGGCATTGATATAAATAAAACAAAAGCATTGAAGTGTGGCAACCAAACAAATGATGATGAAGATTTAGTGCCACACCAAGGGCGCATAAAAGAAAGGAAAAGAAGTAATGGATGGAGCAACCAAGAAGAAAAGAATTGAAAAGAATACATGAAGTGCCACACCCATGCCAAAAGAAGATGAAGAATTTGGAGAATGGAGTCATCAACACTATGGAATAAGTAATGGAAGCAAATTGGCAATTGGTTTGATGGCAAGTGGAATACATATTAAACTCATGAATGGAGAGATTTAATGAATTTAGAATTGCTCCCATTTTCCTATAAATAGGAGGAGCTATGGCATTGTAAAAACACACCAAGCTCACCATCTTCTCTTGAGCTCTCTCTCCTTCCTCCAATTCTTCTAGTTCTAAATTTCTGTTTTAGTTTTATTTTATGGGGAACTAACTCCCTAGCTAAGGCTAGGGGGAAAGCTTTTAATATAAGTGTGTAATTTTTATTAGTTTGATCCAAATTTAAGCTTTAATGTGAATTTGTAGTTTTTGTTCAAATGAAATTTGTAGTTTTCTTTTTAATTAATTGATGAATGTTTGATAATCTATTTCATGGGTTCAATCATGTTTTTCCCATTGTGTAGTAAAAACTTTCATGCTTTTAAAAGAGAAGAGAATTACTTAGATTAATAGAATTTTGATGAAGTTTATTTTTTTGATAGTTTGTTGCCAATGGTACAAGTTATGCTTAGAATACTTCTAAAGGAAATTAAAAATGGCTTTAATTATTTTGAACAACTACAAAGGAAAATATTTTGTGGATCAAATTATTAAGAGTTGCATGCTTATGTTAAAAGTGGAAACCCAATGCCTTAGTGTTTTAATCAATTAAATTTTCTCTAAATCAAATCTTGCATAAATCTACCTCTCAATCATAATTGTTCTTTTTCATCTCTGTTATTTTCTTTACGCTGCTCTCTGTGGATACGACACTGGACTTCCGAGCTACACTGCTATACGACATCTCCCTTGGATTTTGCAAAGTGGTTCGAACAAATTGGCGCCGTTGCCGGGGAGCGGCTGGTCAAAGAGTACAGAGATCCCCTTGGTCAGAGGTTTGCTGGTTATGTGAAATTCTTCACATATGGTACACTCTTTCCGACTTTCATCTTATTGTTAATAATTTTTGTTATTTTTTTTGTTTTTGTTTTTGTTTTTGTTTTTGTTTTTGTTTTTTGTTTTTTGTTTTTTTTTTATTATTTATTTATTTACTTACTTTATGCGACCTAGAGATCATCTAGGAAGGTTTGTCAAAAAGTCTGCAACTATTAATTCTGCTTCAACTTCTTCAACTGAAATATCCAACAAATCTGAAAGCATGGCAGAAATTGCACATATTGAACAAGAAATTGCACATATTGAACAAGAAATTGCGAATAATGAACGAGAGGTTAATGCTCAGATTTTGAATAATGAAATGAGAGAAGTAGTTGCACCTAGGACTTTAGAGACATTTTTGCATCCTATTCGTGCACCAAATCCTTCATGCATCATGTTTCCACCTAACATGCCAAATTATGATTTCAAACCTGGAATGATTCAACTGCTTCCCATTTTTCATGGCATGGAAAGTGAAAATCCTTATGTGCATGTTAGGGAATTTGAAGAAGCAATTGGCACCTTTTACAATGTTCAACTTGATATGATTAATTTCATAAGGTTGAAATTTTTCCCTTAAAAGAAAAGGCTAAAAGTTGGTTGTATTCATTAAGGGCTAGATCCATAGGTTCTTGGGGGGAAATGACTCAAGCATTTTTCAACAAATATTTTCCTAATCACAAGACAATTTCTCTTAAGAAAATAATCTCAAATTTCTCTCAAAAGGAAAATGAAACTTTGTATCAAACTTGGGAAAAATTTAAAGAGCTTTTGAATTTGTGTCCACACCATGGCTTTGAAAACTGGCGTCTTGCTAGTTATATCTATGAGGGACTTCTCCCCCGTGATCGCCAATTTGTTGAGTCTATGTGTAATGAAAATTTTATGCAAAAAGACCCTGATGATGCCTTAGAATTTTTGGATGAAATTGCTGAAAAAGCTCATCAATGGACTGTCCCCAGTCTAGTTGAGACCACTGATCGTTCAAGAATTGTCACATCTTCTACTAATAAAGGAATTTACCAATTAAAAGAAGAAGATGATTGGAAATTAAAATTTGAGGTTTTGACTAAAGAGATAGCTGCTTTGAAAACGGAAAAATCAAATTTGCCTCAACCTGTTTTTTAAGCTGATGTTAATCAAGTATGTGATTCTTGTTATGAGATTGGTCATACTGTTAAAAACTGCCCAATTTTTCAGGAAATGAAAGGAGCTTATGAGGAGCGTTGTGCTGCTGTTGGAAACTTCAAACAACAATATTCTCCTTTTTCCAACACTTACAATCCAGCAACAAGGAATCATCCAAACTTTCGTTGGAGCAATGATTCACAACCTCAGGTAAGTGATAGAAATTCTTTCAATCATCAGTTTCCTGCAACTAATACATTTAATGCTAGACCTTCTTTGAGCGATACTCTTCAAGCATTTATGCAGGAACAACAGAAGCAAAATCAAAGGTATGATACCTTGTTTGGTCAAATGGTTGAAGAAAATAAAGAAATTAAAAGCCAAATTTCTAAATTGACAAATTCTTTTGCAATAAATGAAAGAGGAAAATTTCCTTCTCAAACTCAACCAAATCCAAAGAATGTTAATTCGTGTGAAACCTCAATTGAACATGCTAAGTCTGTCATTGCTCTTAGAAGTGGTAAAATAATTGATAACACACCTTCACCAAAGGAAGTTGAAAAATCTAAGAATAATGATAAACTTAACATGTCCAACTTGAATGAATCAAATGAATATCATTTTCCTGCTCCTTTTCCTCAAGCTTTAAATCCTCCAAAGAAATTGAATCAAAATTCTGAAATTTTGGATGTTTTTAAAGAAGTCAAAGTTAATATTCCTTTGTTAGATGGTATTAAACAGATCCCTTCTTATGCTAAATTTTTAAAAGATCTGTGCACATTTAAAAGAAAGCATCAAGTGAAGAAAACTGCATTTTTGACTGAACATGTGAGTGCATTGTTGCAACATAAGGTCCCTCCTAAATACAAAGATCCAGGAAGTCCCACTCTTTCATGTGTAATTGGAAAAAATTACATCAATTGTGCTTTGCTTGATTTGGGGGCTAGTGTAAATTTATTGCCATATTCAGTATATTTGCAGTTAGGTCTTGGTGAATTGAAGCCCACAACAATGAAGTTGCAACTTGCTGATCGTTCTGGACGAGTGCAGAGAGGGGTAATTGAGGATGTATTGGTCCAAGTGGACAAATTTTACTACCCTGTTGACTTTGTTGTTTTGGATACACAACCTGTTTTGCATTCTGAAAATGAAATTCCTGTCATTTTAGGACGTCCATTTCTTGCTACATGTGACGCTCACATTAGTTGCAAAAGTGGGGTAATGAAACTCAGTTTTGGTAACATGACATTGGAAATTAACATTTTTAATGTTTTCAGGAAACCTTATGAAGATGATGAATGTGCAGTGGTGAACTTGATTGAAGCTCTTGTGCAGGATCAATTTGAGAAGACCAGTATTTCTGAACCTCTAGAGGCTCTTTTATTGAATTCTAAAGAATCTGAATTACTTGAGGATCCGGAAATTTCTTATATTAATTCATTATTTAATTCCTTGCAGGTTGATAAATGGACGCCAAGGTTTGAGAAGCTTCCACCTCGGAAGGAAAAGACATTGCCATCAAATGTGGAAGTTCCTAATCTAGAATTGAAGCCTTTACCCATGGGACTTAAACATGCATTCTTGGGGTCCAACAACACTTTTCCAGTGGTAATATCTTCTGAACTTGAGTCTTTGCAAGAAGGTAAGTTACTTAATGTGTTGAATTCTCATAGATCTGCCATTGGTTGGACTCTTGCTGACATTAAGGGAATAAGTCCTCTTGTTTGTACTCATAAAATATTTTTAGAGGATGAAGCCAAGTCTTCCAGGGAGGCACAGCGTAGGTTAAACCCAATCATGAAAGATGTTGTTAAAACTGAGGTGTTGAAATTAATAGATGCAGGTATTATTTATTCCATCTCTGATAGTAAATGGGTAAGTCCTACTCAAGTTGTACCTAAGAAATCTGGCATAACTGTGGTTGAAAATGATAAAAAAATAATTGATACCTACTAGAGTTGTTTCAAGTTGGCGCATGTGCATTGATTATAGAAAGCTAAATTCTGCAACTAGAAAAGACCATTTCCCTTTACCTTTTATTGATCAAATCTTAGAAAGGGTAGCCGGTCATGAATTTTATTGCTTCTTAGATGGATACTCAGGTTATTATCAAATTGAAATTGTCATTGAAGATCAAGAAAAAACTACTTTTACATGTCCTTTTGGTACTTTTGCTTTTCGTAGAATGCCTTTCGGATTATGTAATGCTCCTGCTACTTTTCAAAGATGCATGATCAGTATTTTCAGTGATATGGTTGAGCAATTTCTTGAAGTTTTCATGGATGATATATCTGTTTTTGGTGATTCTTTTGATAATTGCTTAAGTAATTTGGAAAAAGTGTTGGTTCGTTGTCAAGAGAAAAACTTTGTTTTAAATTGGGAGAAATGTCATTTTATGGTTTCCTCTGGAATTGTTCTTGGTCATATTGTTTCATCTAAAGGAATTGAAGTGGATAAAGCTAAAATTGAATTAATTTCAAAATTGTCAGTTCCAAAAACTGTTAAAGATGTCAGATCATTTTTAGGTCATGCTGGTTTTTACAGGAGATTTATTCAGAATTTTAGTGCAATATCTAGACCCTTGTGTAATCTCCTATTAAAAGACAGTAAATTTGAATGGTCTGATTCATGTCAAAAGGCTTTTGATAAATTAATTGAAATGCTCACATCTGCTCCAATTATGCAACCACCTAATTGGACTTTACCTTTTGAAATTATGTGTGATGCTAGTGATTTTGCGGTTGGAGCGTTTTGGGGCAAAGAAAGGATAAGAAGCCACATGTCATCCATTATGCAAGCAGAACCTTGAACAGTGCTCAAATGAATTATTCTACAACTGAAAAAGAACTCCTTGCTGTGGTATTTGCTTTGGATAAGTTTCGTTCTTATATAGTTGGATCACCTATTGTTATTTTTCACTGACCATGCAGCTTTAAAATACCTTTTTGAAAAGAAAGATGCTAAAGCTCCAACTGATTAGGTGGATCCTACTACTTCAAGAATTTGACATCACAATCAAAAACAAAAAGGGAGTAGAAAATGTAGTGGCTGATCATTTGTCTAGATTGAGTTTTGAGGATTCCATTGAAACATTGCCAATTAATGATTCATTTCCAGGATGAGCAATTATTTACTATTTCGGAATTACCTTGGTTTGCTAACATTGTTAATTTTCTTGCTACAGGTAAAATTCCATCTGATTGGACTGCTCAAGACAAGAGGAAATTTCTTTTGGGATGACCCCTATCCGTTTAAATACTGCCCTGATCAGATCATTAGGAGGTGTGTACCTGATAATGAAATCCACGCAGTAATTTCTTTTTGTCATAATGAAGCATGTGGTGGTCATTTTTCTGTAAAGAAAACCGCTGCAAAAATTTTGCAGTGTGGATTTTATTGGCCTACGCTTTTTAAAGACACTAATTCTTTCTGTCGAACTTGTGACCGTTGTCAAAAGTTAGGGGCAATTACCCGTAGAAATATGATGCCTTTGAACCCAATTTTGGTAATTGAAATATTTGATTGTTGGGGCATTGATTTTATGGGTCCATTTCCTATTTCTTTTGGATATCTTTATATCTTGGTCGGTATTGATTATGTTTCCAAATGGGTTGAGGCTATTCCTTGTCGACATAATGATCATAAAACTGTTTTGCGGTTTTTAAAAGAAAACATTTTCTCAAGATTTGGAACACCTCGAGCTATAATAAGTGATGGGTGGAAACACTTTTGCAATAAACCTTTTGAGGCTTTAATGAAAAAATATGGTGTCACTCATAAAGTCGCTACCCCATATCACCCACAAACAAGCGGTCAAGTTGAACTTGCTAATCGGGAGATAAAACAAATTTTGGAAAAAACTGAGTCCTAACCGTAAAGATTGGTCTTTGAGATTAACTGATGCTTTATGGGCATACCGTACAGCATACAAATCCCCCATAGGGATGTCACCATACAGACTTGTCTACGGTAAGGCTTGTCATTTACCATTTGAACTTGAACATAAGGCATATTGGGCAATTAAAATGTTTAATTTTGGTTTAAATGATGCAAGTTCGAACAGGAAGCTTCAGTTGAATGAGTTGGTAGAATTAAGGAATGATGCTTATGAAAACTCTCGAATTTATAAAGAGAAAATGAAGGTTTTTCATGATAGAAATATTTTGAGGAAAAACTTTGAACCATCACAGAAAGTTCTCTTATATAATTCAAGATTGCATATTTTTCCTGGTAAACTTCGTTCCAGATGGACGGGTCCATTTGTGGTCACAAGAGTTTTTCCTTTTGGAGCAGTGGAGATTGAGGATCCAAAAAATGGTAATGTTTTTAAAGTTAATGGTCAACGTCTTAAACCATTTTTGGAGAATTTTGTTTTGCAGGATGACACGATTCACTTGGAGAATCCTGATTATCAGGATTGAATTTTCAGACTGTCTTTAGTTTAGTATTATGTATTTATTTGTGTTATTTATTTATTTATGTTTTATGGATTCTAACAAGCTGTAGGATATATTTTGAAGACTTTATGTTTTTCTTTTCAGGTGATCTTTTTCCTAATCCTTCTATTTTGCTCAATTATAATCATTTGTCTCTCTTTAATGTATTATGCATGCTCACATTGAGGACAATGTTTCATTCAAGTTGAGGGGGAGTGGAATTTGTTATCACAATTTGTTTCTAAAATTTTCTCCTTAAAAAAAATTTCAAAAAAAAAATTTTCAAAAAAAAAAAACCTCTATGCTTGTTGTCATCGAAATATATTTGCATTAAATTGAGATTTGATATTCATGCATGAGTTTAAAATTGAGAACACTTGAGCGATACGATAACTAAATCCAGTCTTTAGTCTTTTTCATTTATTTCTACTTAATGAATGATTTATGAGCTAGGCTTTGAAAAATTCACACTCACACTAATGCGCTTGAGAAGATAGAGTTTGAGATTGATTGTATTTATCTTTGTTGTCTAAAAAATAATAAATAAAATAAAAAGAGAACTTTCACTTAGTAACCGGGCCTCTTGCCTAATCAGGAGTGAGTGTTCGCGTCAAACCGTGAAGTTCTTAAAAAAAAAAAAATGCATGTGTGACTTGTTTAGCTTTGTAGCCTTTTTAACTCGAGTTATTAAGCTCATCGGGGTGTTTCAACACCTAATGCCTTAAAGCCTTTGTGTTTGAGAGTCATTGGCCTAACACTTGCTACATGGGTTAATTAGAAAGCTTAAGAGAGCTAAACATTGCACCGTCCACATAATTGCATGTATATATTTATTATTAAAAAATTAAATAATAATAAAAATCTAAGATAGCAAGGATGGTGTGATTATGATTGAATTTTTGTCTTCTCAACTGTGTTAGTTCACTTTACACCAAAGAAAGCAAATGAAAAGTTTATTAATGGTGATAAATGACTTTGACTTTAGACTGGGAGAACTTAAAGTTTTGGATTTGTGTTCGCTCTTTTAAATTTTTTCATGAATTGAGAATTTTGGTTTTTGAGCTTTAACATTCTTGATGATGATTTGGCAGGAAAGTTACTTAAAATTTCAAATGTTTGTGGGTATCATCCCTGAAAACCCTCACGAGACTACAACTCGTCCACTAGGGCAACCTAGGGGTTTAAAGGCTTATTGCATATGCTAAATGCAATCGAGATCCCTACGAAAGTGGCTTAGTTAGTTTTCATTTATGCTTAGTTTTTACATTTTAGTTTGCTCGAGGACTAGCAAATCATAGGTTTGGGGGTATTTGATGAGCACATAAACTATCACATTTATTATCCCTAAATATATTTGTTAGTAATTGATTTTCTTACAATCTTAGTTAATTAGGTTTGTTTTTCACTTTTGCACTTGCTTACATACCCATTACATAATTATTACATTTGTTATCCCTAAATTTAAATTGTTAGTGCTTTAGTTAATTTTGTTTAAAGTCTTTTTATTCTTCTTCTTAGGTGGAGCTTCCAAACAATTAAATGCAATTGGAAGTTGCTAGTAAACAAGTAAATGAATGAAGAAGTGGTGATGGCATTGATATAAATAAAACAAAAGCATTGAAGTGTGGCAACCAAACAAATGATGATGAAGATTTAGTGCCACACCAAGGCATAAAAGAAAGGAAAAGAAGTAATGGATGGAGCAACCAAGAAGAAAAGAATTGAAAAGAATGCATGAAGTGCCACACCCATGCCAAAAGAAGATGAAGAATTTGGAGAATGGAGTCATCAACACTATGGAATAAGTAATGGAAGCAAATTGGCAATTGGTTTGATGGCAAGTGGAATACATATTAAACTCATGAATGGAGAGATTTAATGAATTTAGAATTGCTCCCATTTTCCTATAAATAGGAGGAGCTATGGCATTGTAAAAACACACCAAGCTCACCATCTTCTCTTGAGCTCTCTCTCCTTCCTCCAATTCTTCTAGTTCTAAATTTCTGTTTTAGTTTTATTTTATGGGGAACTAACTCCCTAGCTAAGGCTAGGGGGAAAGCTTTTAATATAAGTGTGTAATTTTTATTAGTTTGATCCAAATTTAAGCTTTAATGTGAATTTGTAGTTTTTGTTCAAATGAAATTTGTAGTTTTCTTTTTAATTAATTGATGAATGTTTGATAATCTATTTCATGGGTTCAATCATGTTTTTCCCATTGTGTAGTAAAAACTTTCATGCTTTTAAAAGAGAAGAGAATTACTTAGATTAATAGAATTTTGATGAAATTTATTTTTTTGATAGTTTGTTGCCAATGGTACAAGTTATGCTTAGAATACTTCTAAAGGAAATTATAAATGGCTTTAATTATTTTGAACAACTACAAAGGAAAATATTTTGTGGATCAAATTATTAAGAGTTGCATGCTTATGTTAAAAGTGGAAACCCAATGCCTTAGTGTTTTAATCAATTAAATTTTCTCTAAATCAAATCTTGCATAAATCTACCTCTCAATCATAATTGTTCTTTTTCATCTCTGTTATTTTCTTTACACTACTCTCTTGGATACAAACACTTGGACTTCCGAGCTACACTGCCTATACGACATCTCCCTTGGATTTTGCAAAGTGGTCCGAACAACCTCCAATGTCACCACCTTCACCACCACTTTCATCTCCACCACCACCACCACCTTCACCTCCATCGCTACCCCCACCTCCACAACGCCCACCAGCACTAGCACCTCATCCTCCTCCATCTCCACCTCCACCTTCATTGTCAACACCACCACCACATGATTAGGACATAACAATTTCAACATTATGTTCATTTTAGTCATTAAAATTTACCAAACAATTTTGACACTGATCTACTAACATCACTTTAAAAATATTGTTTACTAAACATGAAACTGCTTTACTTTACAGATGATTATTTTCAAAGCACAACATAAGCTTTTTTCTTAAAAAAAGTGACAGTCATCCCAAACTAGCCCTAAATCGATGATTTTGAGTGCTAGCAACATTGATTAAGGAATTTAGCAACAACAACCAAAAAAAGAAGTAAATAGAGGGGTATGTAATACAACTTATTTAGATTTCAATAATATTCAACAGATGACAAAGAATCACAACTCAAAACTTTGATCTAACAATAGTGATGATATTTTGATGTTCAGATTGATGCTGGTCTAATGTTATTTGTCCACATACTTATTTGTTTTGTGTTTCGTGAAGTTAATGTTGTGGTTTATAAATTAGCTTATTTTGTTTTATCTTTCACTGAAGCATATCCCTTTGGTGTTATATATGAAGTCATTCCTGATATTATTCAGGACTCAATGCAATTTTGGACGTTTCCACTAAAATCGCTTATCCTTCAACTAATAGTAATCACTTTGATCTAATAATAGGGTTGAAATGAAATACATGAACAATTTTTATAATTTAAAAAAAAATATTAGTGATGTAGAGATTTGAAGAAAGCCAATACACCAACAAAAGGAGCATTGATGTACGTGGTCGGCTCTGATTGGGGAGCATCAAATCGAGAGTCTATGAAGGTATCATCCTCAGCAGGCCCTCCCACGATAGCGCCAGTGAGCACGTTCTGGTTAGGATCGTGGCCGTT
The DNA here is from genome assembly GCA_018703695.1 of Prunus fruticosa. NCBI lineage: Eukaryota > Viridiplantae > Streptophyta > Magnoliopsida > Rosales > Rosaceae > Prunus > Prunus fruticosa. The sequence continues at coordinate 56,423,730 of CM031918.1, read as the reverse complement.
GAAGTAGGAGTATCCCACGTGGCAGTCGATGTGCTGCGGGTGCTTAGCCACGCTGGGCAACACGGAACCACGATGATGTACGTTCTTAGGAAATTTTTGCCCAAATCCCACCATGTATGACATGCCCAATGGGTTGCTTCCTAGTATATAATCAACCTGCATTTACATTAAATAATTACTAATTAAATTTAAACAACCGGTTTTCATTGTAATTTAATCCACCCATTTAATTAAAATGTATAATTAATATTTGAATATATGTACCTGTCCTCTGGTGAAACTCACTAGCCTAGCTGGAGTGACATGAACATTGTTGCCACAATCGACAACCTTGTTGGCAAGTTTCATGTAGCGACCATAAACTAGAAGAAGAAATGATATGGACGTTGCATGTTGCAAGTTACTTCCTCCAGGTTTAAACAACAGACCACCTAATAATTAAAACCGAAAAACAAAAAAAATGAGTTTTTGTGTGAACGTGCGATCTAGATTCATCATATATCTTAATATTAAGTTCAAAGAATAACTACCTCGTGAGTATGAGATGGATTTGGGGGCAGGTGATTCAGGCAAAATGGAGCATATGAATTGATCGGCTTTGGGAACGAAGGGATTAGAATTGTGGGGATATTTCATTACCCACTGCAAACAAATGAAAGCTTAATTTAATTAGGTGGAGCATAATTGAGGTTGAGTACAAGAATGTTAATTAGAAAAAGAGAGTCTTACTTGAGAAACAAGTATGTTAATACCGGCATGCTTTGCATCCCATCCAAATTCAGTGATGCTACCACCTTGAGATGATGGAACAGGGTTCCCATTCACATTTCTTACAACAATATTATTGTACTCCAAATAGTTTATATTGTTTTTGACGTAGTTCCAATAACTAGGGGCCTTAGTTGCCTTGTATAACCATGAAGCTCCCCAAATCAATTCATCCTGCAACACACAAAAAAACATATATATTAAACTCGGGAATTAAGGTTAGTGATGCTACGAGAAAGCCAACTTTTATCTTAATTTTTCGATATCAACTGATGTAACACATAACATACCATGTATCCGTTGAAATCACAATAGAAAGGGCAGACTCCTGACGCAATACTATCATTGTAAGATCCCCTGTACTTATCTGCAAATTCAAACACCTAAACATCCAACAAAGAAAAACCCAATCACCCAAAAGTTAAATATATGAAAAGAAAGAAAATATATAAACACACACCTGCTGCATAGCTCTTCTTAGAAGTACAGCGGCGTATGCCCTGTCTGAGTGTCTAAACACCATGGAAGAAGCTGCAAGTGCAGCTGCAATCTCGGCCGAAACTTCTGAACCGGGCTTTTGTTTATTGACTACATAAGAGGTTCGAGGGGTGTCCATGTCTTCAGGCCTTTGCCAACAACTGTGATCGGCATTTGGGTCACCAACTGCACCAACAACAGAATCAGGAACTCTGGTGGCTTTAAGCAAATAATCAGTCCCCCATCTTATGGCTTCCAGACCATGTTGAAGCTCCGGCCCCATTAATTGCCCGAACTCGATAACGCTCCACGACATCATTGTTGTTGTGAAGGCCATAGGAAAGTTGAACTTCACATTGTCACCTGCGTCATAATATCCCCCTACCAGATCCCTCTGAGGAGAAATACTTGTCAATGTTATACAATATCCAGTCTATAAAGTGTGGTCTATGTAACATTTGGTTTTTCATAATGGTATTTGCTTGAATAGTAAAGTTGTATAATTGATGAATTTTATTAATTAATTATCACTTCTAGGGTGCAAATCCAGTTTTAAGATATTGAAATTATTTACTACCGCTCTTTTATTTTAAAAAAAAAAAAAAAAAAAAAGAAAGAAGATATATATGAACATTATTATGCATGACAGACAGGGCTGTTACAAGTGAAAAGTAATGTAAAATTAAGCAAGTCTTAGGGTTTAGTCCATGTGGCAAGTGAGAGTGGAGGAAAAAGTTCGGTCTTGGACAAGGAGGGGTTGACTTATTAGATTGTACATGAGGATAGTAACACTCTGTGACGGCATTACAATTTCAAACAAAAATTTCTGAGAAATTAGTCTAGTGTTAAACCGATACAAAGTTTCACGGTAGAAAGAAGTCAAAATTGCAGGTTAGCATGAAAAGAAGAAATCAAATCCCAAGACAAATTATATGTTAATTTATAGAGAGAGAGAGAGAGAGAGAGAGAGAGAGAGAGTGACTCACATGAACATCAAAGCCATCATGTAGGGCAGAACTTTTCCTCCAAGTCATACGTTGGGAAGGTGGTAATCTTCCAGACCTCTGCCCTTCAAAGAACAAGATGCTCTTGGACAAGGCATCGGCGTAGTCAAAACGTGAAGAAGCAGCGGTTGTACCGGCTGTTGCCATTACCGAAATCCCTGCTGCTGCTAATATCAAAAGGGAAATATTGATACTACACATGATTATGTTCCTCATTCTCCCTTGCTAATTAGACAGATAGTACTAATTATAATATGTTTAATCAGGATTATGCATGCTTTTGTCTTGTGTCCAAGATCACTACATATATATAGTGTGGTCATGCAATGTCCCTTAGGGTTATTTTTTTGCTCAACCGGAACAAGGAAACAAAGGCCCAAAGAAGGTCTTAATAATCCGTGTTCTAGGTTCCTATAGGCGGCCATATTCAGATTATGGCAATAACTAATTATTAAATATAAAACGTAATAAAACTTTATTACGAATGACTTAATCACATTTAAGACATTCCAGAATTGCCTAAGCTTGAGGTGGATATCATTGTGCCTGGTAGTTATTCCAAGAACAAATAGGGATTTGTTTTCTTTCCTTTTCCGGTATTAATTTAATTTTGTTTATTTCCTTTTCCGTGAATTGTGCATTTTCATGGATTTCCTATTAGGTTAGTGGCAAATTTAATTGTGTTTGCTCTAGGGTTAAAAGTGTGGCACCAGGAAAATCTTAAATCAATCATTTATATTAGATCAATCCTGGTTTTGAGGGGATGTGATTACGGATTTTGAGGTGGAGCCCATTTATTTTTTCATTTTTAATTACAAGTAAACACAGGGAAAGTCATGAATGAAAATCATTCCAATTCCTCCCATACCCATTATTAATACATAAACATGCCCTAAAAGTGTTCGATTCTTAAAAGGATGATATATCTATTCTCTCTAGGGTTTGCTCTGTTTCGGTGCTTCCTAAGAGAGTCCCCTTACCACCATCACACACTTCTTTGACGTCTCCTCTATGCTCACTGTTGTGAATTAATGACTAACTCACTGCCCTTTTAAGATCTTGTTGTTGATGGACTTTAGACAAAGAACTCAATGATGGATGAGTCTTACACACACACATAAATTAATCAATAACAAATGACACAAGTGTTTATAGAGGTTCAACAAATTGCCTACATCCTCTTTGGTGATCACCTTGAGAAATTTCACTAGTGAAGATAGGTTACAACTTTGGTTTACAAAAGGAAAACCCCCTTAGAACACTACCCTCACAATCTGTTTCTCTCACACCCTTGCTCAACACCTTGATACACTTAGAGAACTCACTTACTCTCCCCTTGGCTTTTCTGAAACTCTCACCAGAAACTCTATCAACCTTCCAGCTTCTACCACTTACTATTATTCAACTTGCTTTCACCCTTGTGTTATCTTACTTCATCTCATTACCTACACAAGCCAATGGACAAGAGATAGGATATCTGATTGTCCTCCACGTTCCTTCCTTTAGTCACCACTTAGACTAAATGTCAGATCAAGTAGGTCAATAGAATCCCACTCAGCCACCTCCATTAAACCAGAAAATGGAGAGGAGATAATCCAAAATAAGATAACCAATTAGCCATGAGTGCTCTCCCAACTATCCAGCAGGTAGTCAACCCTCTTTTTCCTCAGAAGTGACCCACTAAGCCTCTGAAATCATGTGGAAAGCGATAGCCATCGAAAACACAGTTGAAAACACGTAAGGAAAACGTCACAGGCACGACTGGTAGCAAAGAACTAGCGACCGGTCGCTCGTGCTTCCTGCGAGACTTTGAATCCGCTTCTGGCGACCGGTCGCAAAAGTCCAGCGATCGGTCGCTCGTGCTTCCTGCGACCGGTCGCTCTTCAGCTTCTGCTCCAACTTCAATCTGCTTATGGCGACCGGTCGCCAATTCCTCAGCGACCGGTCGCTGAGGAGACTCAAAAAATCCTCCTTTAGCGCCAAAACAACCTTGTATCCTTTAGGTGAGTCATTTTTTCCAACACTCACCTAATATGCATTTGAACTTTTAGGTTTAATTTATCATTTATATTATCGCTTGTATAAAAAAAATTGAAAAAAAATCAACCCTTTACCCTCTCTTTTTTTTACTTTGCAACTGCAAGTTATAAACAAAAGATAAATTGAAAGAAGAGATGAAGAATTTATCAACAAGCTAACTAGCTACGACGAACGAGAATTAAAGTAAGCCAAGACCCCCACAAAAGGTGCATTGATGTACGTTGTTGGCTCAGACTGCACAAAATCCTCTCGAGAATCAGCGTACGAGTCATTGATATCTGGCCCTCCAACAAGAGCCCCAATTAGCAAATTTGGGTTTGGGTTCTTGCTGTAATAATAATCGGTTCCACCTTTGCAGTCAATCTGTTTCGGATGTTGACCAACTGACGGTAAAGACGACCCACGGTGGTGAATTCTCTGAGGAAATTTTTTACCATATCCCACCATATACGACATGCCCAATGGGTTACTTCCTAGAATGTAATCTACCTGCATCGACCCATCATGGGTCCAAATTTATATTAATTAATGACATCGCATAATTTTTCAATATTCATTCCCGATAAGTAAACATGCTATAAAAGTATAAAAGTATAAGTTACCTGGCCTTTTGCAAGTTTTACAAGTCTAGCAGGACTGGCAACAACATTGCCACAATGGACAACTCTACTGGATAGTTTCAAATAACGAGCATAAACAACTAGAAGAAATGAGAGAGTTGTTGCATGCTGCATATTGCTTCCTCCAGGTTTAAATAAAAGCTCACCTGTTAATTTTAATTAATGAACTTTATATTACCGCACTGATCATACTAATGGTGATTATTATTCAGTCATTAGAGAAGTAGCAACCTGGAGAATAGGAGACTGATATGGTTGGAGATTCAGGCAACAAGGTGCATATGAACTTGTCTGCATTTTGGATGAAAGGGGTAGAACCAGTACCAGACATTGACATGGTCAACTGTTACAAAAACACACAACGGATTCGAATCGATCTTCGTATTAGGCAAATGGGTTTCATTAAATAGAAGCAGATTAATGTGCTTAATAAGGAAATGTAAGCAGTACACTTACCTTCGAAACGAGTACGTTGATGCCTGCGTGCTTGGAATCCCATCCAAATTCTGCAAAGCTTCCACCAAGATATGAGACGCCGTTTATATATTTTACAGTAGCAGAACTTTCCAACTCGTTAATGTTTTGTAACACATAGTTCCAGTAGATAGGTTGCTTAGTTGCCTTAAATAACCAGGCTGCTCCCCAAACCAATTCGTCCTGCATATCAGAAATTGTCAAATAAAAAACACTACATATTCTATCAAAATCTTTTTTAAGAAATTGGTAGTATGAGCATATTATGTGTACGTTACCTCATAGACACTGAAATCACAATAAAATGGACAGACCCATGGTCCAAGGCTGTCATTATAGGATCCCTGGTATTTATCTGCAAAATCAAACACCTAGACCAGATTGCACAAAATAAGCATAATGTAGCTCTATATAGTTTCCCTTGAAATAATTATTTAGTCTCATGATGTGCTAATTAGTACCATTCTAGCCCTTTTGAGAAGCCTGGCAGAGTATTTTAAATCAATAGGCCTAAACACCATGGCAGAGGCTGCAAGTGCTGCTGCTATCTCAGCTGAAACTTCGGAGCCCGGGAACTGTTTGCTCACGGCAAAGGGTGTCCTAGGGGTGTCCATGTCCTCAGGTCTCTCCCAGCAATTGTGGTCACCGTAAGGGTCGCCAACTTGGACAAAGACAAAGCCAGGAATGCTTGTGGCTTTGAGAAAGTAGTCAGTGGCCCATCGGATGGCGTCCAGTGCATGTGGCAAGTCTGAGCTCATGCCCTTCTTCCCAAACTCTAAAACGCTCCATGCCAGCATTGTTGTTGAGAATGCCATCGGAAAGTTGAACTTAACGTTGTCGCCAGCGTCGTAGTAGCCCCCTACCAAATCAACCTGGTCACACAAAAACACATTGATGGTTGGTCCATAATTCAGTTGTTCATAACCTTCAATTGAATTCCACTAATGACTAACTAAAAATCCCATTGATTACGATCAATGCAAATGGCTTCACATGTTTTGCGAATACTTAAAAGAAAGAAAGAAAAAACTCGTTTATAAAAGGGTTCAAATGAGAAATGAGAAGCAAAGGTAAGTCACATTTATCGAACGCTCTTTCTCTATCCTAAGCAACAAAGTAGCGGTTTCAACTTTTTGCTAAATAAAATAACATTGAGAGCTTCTCTGTTTTTTTTCATCTGAGTGCTCCTCCTCCTCTGTGTTTTACTGAAATGAAAAGATTGAAATCTTGCCCAAAGTTTCATTCTTTAACCATTCTGACCCATGAAAAGGCAAAAATAAATCCGATGAGCTAATGTTGTCACATCTAAATTATGAGATTTTTATGTAAAATCTTTCCCATCCCAAATGACACCATCTGAAAGCGACTTGAAAAGTTTATGTTTGGTTCCTGTTGATGATAATGAAGATCCTAAAAAGTTCCAAATGATTTGTATAATAATAAGAATCTGTAAAATTCAAGAATGAACCCACATAAACAAGAGAGAAAGAGAGACTTACACCAATCTCATAGCCATCACGAAGTGCAGAATCCTTCATCCAAGTCATTCTCTGAGAAGAGGGTAACTTCCCCGACCTCTGGCCTTCAAAGAACAATATGCTCTTGCTCAAAGCATCTCCATAGTCATGTGACTGTGAACAAGCCACCCTGATCACCATTGCCGCCATAACCGCCACCACTAGACCTACTATCCTCTGAACTGCGCGCATTCTCTCTCTATCTCTCTCAAAACCCACCACCTATTTGACACTAGTTGTAACTTGTGACCCTCTCTCTCTCTATATATTTGTGTGTGTGTTTGTGTGTATATATAGGGGCCTAAAAATATTATTGATAGTGAAAAAAGAGAAATGAAGAAAAGCAAGAGTAATAGTACGGCTGGCTGCTGATCACTTAGATGGAAGAGTGAGTTGCATTTACCAAGAAATGAAAGGGAAAAGAGAGAGAGAGAGAGAGAGAGTTTGTTGACAGTTGACACAAACAAACCAAGTCTTAACGAAGGGAGGCATTTCCGGGGCCTCCGAGTGAGGCGGTGAATGAATCTTGTATATGTGTATGGGTTACATATTGACGGCTCTTGTGTGCAAAACTACCCACTTGGATTGGATTATACTTGTAACTTCTTTGACCAACTATTTTGAATTCTTTGATAGGTTTTTTTGATATGTTATCCCTAACCAAGTGGGGGATAATGTGGAATGTTTCTCATACATTTTCACTTCATTTCAATCACACTCAAACGCCTTAAAAGTATGAATGGCAACCTCATTAATTAATAGCAAAGCCAATGTGTGACATAAATTGTTTAAGGAAACCCATTTACTATTGGAGTAAACATATGTACTTGTCATATTGATTAAGAAGTAAAACAGCTGATTAGGGTTTTTGTTTTGTGGGTTTGAATTTAGGAAAAGAATAATCGCTTATTTTGACCAAACAAGCGATAGTACTTTATTCAATCAATTGAAAAAGTACAGAGAGAGTCATCTTGATTAGCAATATGACAAACACGAATAACGCTTATTAAGAAGGAGTTAATTGATTCTTCTCCCCAAAAAGCCAAAAGCATGAACCTGCAAATGAATTTGAAGCCAAAAATAAAGGTGAAGTCACCATATAGAAACACACCTTTACTTGAGGTGGCAGATTGGGAAAGATTAAGAGGGCAGTAACACTATAGCCTCCAAGATTTCTTCACAATCCAAACAAATAATTTGTAGAAATCACAAAAGAAAACGACCTTTTTTTTTTTTTTTTTTATGTATAGGAGTTGAAATTTTTTGCGGTTTATTGAATTGAACTAATGAAAAAGCCACCCAATATCTTGTCTGTTTGGTGATTCTGTGGACACTCAGTTTTAGTCTCTGGACACCCAAAGAAAATTGTTTTTCAAAGCCCAAATCAATCAGCAATGAGCCCCGATTTCATATAAGGCGGGGCCAACCCAAAACCAACCCGTTGGGACCCGCCAAATCTAATTCCACGTGTTTGCGTCAGCGATTCTCCGTACAGGTTCAGCACCACTGCATCTACGGTCATGACCGCATGTACCGTCGTCATTTTATGAATTTGGAAAAAGAAAATGAACGAAAATCTCAAGTCAAAAGCGGTCAAGCTCATGCCTTTGTTGTGAACTTGTGAGAAATGCTCTGAAAACGGAAAATCAGCTTCCCAAAACCCTTCCGCTGTTTGTGGCTGTGGGCTATTCGTTTCCAAGGTTCCAATGTCGACGAAGAAGCTCCACCACAGCCGCGACCTCCCTGAAGAAATTATAGTCCAAATTTTGTGCCGGTTGCCGATAAAACCTCTGATTCGATTCAGTTCCGTTTCGGAACGGTGGCGTTCTCTCATAACAGCCGACCCACAGTTTGCCCAATCCCACTTCAAGCTAGCCTCCAATCGCAAAACCCTCACCCAGAGACTCCTCATCTCCACCAACTATGAACTCCGATCCTTGGACCCGGAAACGCCGTCATTCGCAGACAACGATTCTTCGCTCAGTAATATCACCTTCCACACCTATAGCAACCTACTGGGCTCCTGTAATGGTTTGGTATTTGTAGATGTTGATGGTTATGAAAATCATAGCTTGTCTCTCTGGAACCCATCAACCAGATTCGAACGCAAATTGCCTGACCCATATTTTGTGTCTGTGGCGAATACAGAATGTTAAAGTATCAACCCCAGCTCAACCCATTGTGAGGAGCAATCTCTACAAGGTTCTAGAAGCAACTATAAACAACAGGGAAATAAAGCCTAGAAAAAGGAAATCAAGAAATGAAGTCAATTAAGAAGTGAAGTGTGTCAACTAGAAGAGTGAGCTATAGAGCTAAGTAGTCATTGTGAGAAGTGTGAGTGAAGTGAGAAAGAGTGTTTGTAAGAGTTAGTCTTTCCTTTGAGAGTTGTGTGTTGTAATATTTTGTGAGTCTAATACAAGTAAATTGTTTACTTGTTTTGTCTTCAACAAGTCTAAATTAGAGTTGTGTACTCTAAATTTGCTCAACAATTGGTATCAGAGACGGTACGGTAAGCTAAATTCTCCGCGGAGCTTCTTTGAGTCGTGAAGAGTTTGTCTCTACACGTTTGCATATTTAGTTCAAGCTTGTTTGGTACTGCGGAATTCTGCCGACACGATGGGTGATCTTCACGTAGTTGGAGGAATCAAGAAGCTCAACAACAAAAATTACAACACGTGGGCGACATGCATGGAGTCTTATCTGCAAGGTCAAGATCTTTGGGATGTCGTCGGGGCAACGATGTTGCACAACCACGAGAAGACAGGAGTGACGTTTTGCGTAAGTGGAAGATCAAAGAAGGTAAAGCCATGTTTGCCCAGAAGACAACAATCGAAGAAGAAATGTTGGAGCACATAAGGAAAGCCAAAACACCAAAGGAAGCATGGGACACATTTGCATCACTCTTTTCAAAAAGGAATGACACAAGACTCCAGCTTCTTGAGAACGAGCTGCTATCCGTTGCACAACGCGACATGACGATTGCTCAGGACTTCCACAAGGTAAAATCCATATGCCGTGAAATTTCTGATTTAGATCCTACCGCCTGCTATTGTGGAATCTAGGATAAAAAGGATAATTATTCATGGTTTGAGACCCGAATACCGAGGCTTTGTTGCCGCTCTACAAGGGTGGCCTACTCAACCATCACTTGTTGAGTTTGAAAATTTGCTTGCCGATCAAGAAGCTATGGCTAAGCAAATGGGAGAGGTCTCGTTAAAAGGTGAGGAGGAAGCGCTCTACACCAATAAAAGTAAAGGCAACTTCAAGCAGCACTTTGGTAGTGTATCTAAAAGAGATGGTGACAAGGCGAAAGGTCATCAAGGAGAAGGAAGTTCTCGGCCAGGGGGAGCTTCAAAGTTTCACGGCAACCGTGGTCAATCCAAGAATACTAAAAGATTCGAAGGTAAATGCTACAACTGCGGAAAGAAGGGCCACATGGCGAAAGATTGTTGGTCCAACAAAAGGCCCGCTGAGAGTAATACTGCTACTTCCAATTCAAAGGAGAAAAGTGAGGATGATTGGGACGCGGAAGCATCTCTCGCTATAGAGGAAGAGGAGATAGCTCTCACTGTGACGTCACCTGAAAGGATTGACTACAAGAATGATTGGATTATCGACTCAGGCTGCTCAAATCACATGACAGGTGATAAGGAGAAGCTGCAGAACCTAAACTGAGTACAAAGGCAATCGTGTGGTGGTGACTGCCAACAACTCAAGGTTACCGATAACCCACATCGGTAAGACAGGAGTAGCACCAAGATACAATTCTAACCAGGTGCCGCTTCAAGATGTCTACCATGTTCCAGGCATGAAGAAGAATCTGCTTTCAGTAGCACAACTAACATCATCAGGCCACTATGTCCTATTCAGTCCAAGAGATGTGAAGGTGTATCAAGACCTCAAGATCTCTAGGGATGCCGACAATGGAGGGCGACGACTGGAGTCAGTCTACGTAATGTCAGGAGAGTCTGCATATGTAGACAAGACAAGAAAGAACGAGACAGCAGATTTATGGCACATGAGATTGGGCCACGTTAGCTATCACAAGCTAAGCGTGATGATGAAAAAGTCAATGCTCAAGGGCCTGCCTCGAGCTTGATGTGAGAACAGATACGGTGTGTGCAGGATGCCAATATGGTAAAGCACATCAACTACCATATGAGGAGTCCAAGTTCAAAGCAAAAGCACCATTAGAGTTAATCCATTCTGATGTGTTCGGGCCTGTCAAGCAACCATCGATTAGCGGGATGCGATACATGGTGACGTTCATAGATGACTTCTCCAGGTATGTGTGGGTCTTCTTTATGAAAGAAAAATCCGACACATTTTCAAAGTTTAAAGAATTTAGAGAGACAGTTGAAGGAGAAGTGGGGAAGAAGATTATCTGTCTACGCACAGATAATGGAGGAGAATACACCTCGAATGAATTCTGCCAGTATCTACGAGAGTCTCGCATACGTCATCAATTCACATGTGCCAACACGCCACAACAGAATGGAGTAGCAGAGAGAAAGAACCGACATCTTGCAGAGATATGTCGAAGCATGCTGCATGCTAAGAATGTGCCTGGAAGGTTTTGGGCTGAAGCCATGAGAACTGCAGCCCATGTGATCAATAAACTTCCTCAACCAAGGTTATAATTTATTTCACCCTTTGAGAAACTGTGGGATATGAAACCTACAGTTAGTTACTTTCGAGTATTTGGCTGTGTGTGCTACGTATTTGTTCCAAGTCATCTACGTAGCAAGTTTGACAAAAAGGCAATCAGATGTATCTTTGTGGGATACGACGGCAGAGAAAAGGGTGGAAGTGTTGTGACCCTACAAATGGAAGGTGCTACACATCACGAGATGTGGTGTTCGATGAAGCATCATCTTGGTGGTCCCCAGAAAAGGAGGTGTTACCAGACTTTAGAGAAATTGAAGATAAGCTGCAACAGAAGTCCGGGGGAGCAAATTGTTCCAATTCGACCGAGTTCAAATGAGCATGAAGATTCACTTGACGGCGACGATGACGAGCAAGAAGTTACTCAGAATCCTTGGCAAACTGGTATACATCAACAAACACTAGAAGAAGTTAGACCCAGTGAAGTGGAAATACAGACTCCACAGTCACAACTCAGAAGGTCAACAAGAGTACGGAAGCAAAATCCCAAATATGCCAACGCAGTCATAGTAGCAGAAAAACGGTTGAACCTGAAACATTTGAAGAAGCATCACAGAGTTCCGAATGGGTTAAAGCTATGGGAGATGAGATCATTGCACTTGAGCAAAATCAAACTTGGGATTTGGTGCCAAAGCCAAGAGATGTGAAACCCATATCCTGCAAATGGGTGTACAAGATAAAGCGTCGTCCTGATGGGATCGGTCGAAAGGTACAAGGCTCGGTTGGTGGCTCGAGGTTTTCTCTAGGAGCAGTACGGACTAGATTATGATGAAACATTTAGTCCGGTGGCAAAGCTTATGACCGTACGAGTCTTGCTTGCACTTGCGGCCAACAAAGATTGGAACCTCTACCAGATGGATGTGAAGAATGCATTTCTACATGGGGAGTTAGATCGGGAAATCTACATGACTCAACCCATGGGCTTTGAAAACGAAGTCCATTCCGAGTATGTGTGCAAGCTGAAAAAAGCACTTTACGGATTAAAACAAGCACCAAGAGCATGGTACGGTAAGATTGCTGAGTTTCTCTCCCGAAGTGGTTATTCAGATGACTCATGCAGATTCCAGTTTATTCGTCAAAGCTAATGGAGGAAAATTAGCTATCGTGCTGGTATACGTGGATGATCTAATCATCACTGGTGATGATGAGGAAGAAATTTACCGGACGAATGAGAATTTGTCAGTTCGTTTTCAGATGAAAGAACTGGGACAACTCAAGCACTTTCTTGGGCTAGAAGTCAATCGCACACAAGAAGGGATATTTCTGTGTCAACAGAAATATGCAAAAGATTTGTTGCAAAAGTTTGGGATGCTTGAATGCAAGCCAATCTCAACGCCAATGGAGCCCAATGTCAAGCTGTGCGCATATGAAGGCAAAGACTTGGAAGACGCAACGATGTATCGACAATTGGTGGGTAGTCTAATCTACTTGACATTGACTCGACCTGACATTTCATATGCAGTTGGTGTGATGAGTCGATACATGCAAAATCCAAAGAAGTCTCATCTAGATGCAGGACGGCGAAAATCCTGAGGTATGTGAAGAGTACAATTGACTATGGTCTCTTGTACAAGAAAGGAGAAGATTGCAAGCTAATTGGTTATTGCGACGCTGACTATGCTGGAGATCATGATACTCGTCGATCAACTACCGGGTACGTGTTTAAGCTCGGTTTAGGAACAATTTCTTGGTGTAGTAAGAGACAGCCGACGGTATCTTTGTCAACCACGGAAGCTGAGTATAGGGCAGCAGCAATGGCAGCTCAAGAGATCACGTGGCTGACACAGCTGATGAATGATCTACATCAATTGGTAGATTATTCAGTGCCATTATATTGTGATAATCAATCAGCAGTTCGATTGGCGGAAAATCCAGTCTTTCATGCAAGAACCAAACATGTGGAGATACACTACCATTTTATCAGAGAGAAGGTTCTGCAAGAAGAGATTGAGATGAGACATATCAATACAGATGATCAAATTGCGGACTTGTTCACAAAAGGTCTGAGTACCGGCAAGTTGGAAAGATTTCGTCATCAGCTCAATGTGGTGCAAAGGATGTGAGCTGGTGTTGAGGGGGAGTGTTAAAGTATCAACCCCAGCTCAACCCATTGTGAGGAGCAATCTCTACAAGGTTCTAGAAGCAACTATAAACAACAGGGAAATAAAGCCTAGAAAAAGGAAATCAATAAATGAAGTCAATTAAGAAGTGAAGTGTGTCAACTAGAAGAGTGAGCTATAGAGCTAAGTAGTCATTGTGAGAAGTGTGAGTGAAGTGAGAAAGAGTGTTTGTAAGAGTTAGTCTTTCCTTTGAGAGTTGTGTGTTGTAATATTTTGTGAGTCTAATACAAGTAAATTGTTTACTTGTTTTGTCTTCAACAAGTCTAAATTAGAGTTGTGTACTCTAAATTTGCTCAACACAGAAAAGGTTAGATCTGAATTTGACCGTACTGGCCTGGGTTATGTGTCATCCACTGACGACTACAAAATCTTCATAGATGCTGATGTTTATTCTACACCTTTCCAGACGTTTGTGGAGATTTTCTCATCCAGATTGAACTCTTGGAAACGCATTCAAGTCCGTGGGAACGACCCACCGTGCTCTTTCAGAAGCCCCACCACCAGTAGCTTGGGGGCCCTTACAAATGAAGCACTGCATTGGTTCTACCCCAAAGTCGGTGAGGAGGAGCCAACGATCCTTGCTTTTGATCTGGCAAAGGAGGAATTCAGAGAAGTTCCATTCCCCACTTTTGATGGTGATGCCGATGACATTGATGTTAATCAGATGGGGGTTCAAGTAGTTTCAAGAGGAGGAGGAGGAGAATGCCTCTGTGTTTCGATTACTAGGAGACGTGGTGGTGTTAATTTTATGGAATTCTGGGTTATGAGAGAATATGGGGTGCGTGAATCTTGGAATGTGCTCTTTAAATTTAACACGAATGATGTATCTAAATCGTTGGGTGGGAATTTGCACGGTTATGAAGCCTGTTTCGTTACTGAAGGTGGTACAGTTATATTCAGGCTGAGGTGGGATAGGGACATAGTGGTGAGGATTGAATGCCACAGAGAAGCGGAGCCGGTTTGCAGTACCCCATTTAACGTTAATGATGGGGATGGGGCAGTTTATGACGTGATTAAATACAATGAGACTCTGCTTTCAGTACCTAACTAACCATGGAGAGGACTCTGGTAATTTGGATTTTGATGCTTAATTTGGAGAGCTTATTATTGTCTGTCCTTATGTTTGTTTTGTTTCTGTCACATCTCTATACTCTGTGTTTGCTTGTATTGAATTGCCAAAATGTTCAAATATGAAGTGTTGTTGTTGTTCCTGTCATCAATCTTGCATGAAGCAGATTTTTCTTAGTTGAATTGCTGATGGATGGTAAAAGCATTGTGATGTTTCTAATGGTTTTCCTGCCTTCGTTATGTATTTGAATTTGAGAACGTGCCGACAGACGCCTTGTCGATTGTACATTTCTGAATTCTGATCATACAAGCTTTCTTTTCTTTTAATTGAAGGCCATTGATGATGAAAATATTCCCAATTCATGTGATGTGAGCACAGAAGAAGGTGGCAAATAAGAGAGAGTGGGAACTTTGAGTAAGGCTCAAGTTCTTCATCTTGTAGGGAAAAAACAGAGTTGCCTTGTTCTGCAAGGGTGGTGGATGGAGGACATATTAGGATGAAATAGAAGGTGATTGTGTTCATAAACAACATCCTGGTTTGAAAATTTAGTCTGAACAAATGGCCTTGATGAAAACAAATGTTCTCTGATATAGTATGGTGTGTCTGCTTGTTTCAGTATCATATGTACTCTGCTTAGTATAAATCCTTTATTTTTGTTCCGTCTTAGTAGTTTTGTTTTTCAATTTTTTTTTTCTACATTAGGGGCAGCTTAAACAATGAACATATTTAGTTGAGGTGTAGAGTGTGTTGTAAGTTGTAAGAAGGACGAATGAACATTAGAACATGGAAGACCTTACTTAATGTACGAATGAACATTAGAACATGGAAGATATCTCTTATAATAACCAAAGCAAAAACAGAAAACGAAGTTTAAAGGAGAATGAAAATGGCACCTCTTTTGCTTGGAAGCAGGCCAAGTTGAAATTGCAATATGAATGGCAACCTCAATGATAACAAAATGAATGTGAGACATAATTTTTTTAAGGAAACCCAACCCAACCCAACTATTATTGGAGTACAATACTTGTTCTTATCGTATTGATTAAAAAGTACAAATTCAGACCAAAAAACAAGATTAAGAAGTAAAAAACTGATTCTGGTTTTTGTTTTGTGGGTTTTAATTTAGGGAAAGAATAACACTTATTAAGAAGAAATTAATTGATTCTTCTCCCCAAAAAACCAAAAGCATGAACATGGAAATGATTTTGAAGCCAAGAACTAGGCTTGCAATAAAGGAATGGCAGCCTCTTTCATAGTCATAACAAAGTCAATGTGAATACATGTTGTTTTATATACAAGCGATATTTTACTTTAATCTAATATAAACTACGGGGATGGGGATTCGAATCCGTTTGTAAATGCTGTGATTTCATTGTAGTTAATAGTTAATTTGTTTGTGTCATCACTAGAGCATATCTCATCTACAAATTTCAAGTCTCAGCAATTGAAACTGATACAAAGCCTTTGAGATGCCCTTCTTTTGCGAACTTGTCACTTTGGCAAATATTGGTACCTTTGAAACTGATCCCCACCTGAAAATCATAATGACAATGCATCTCATGATCGGATGCAGTAAATGGGTGTCTTGATAAATGTTTTTCGGTTGGGGTGGTGATCGTAGGTTTCTTAATGGGTGTCAAACGGATTGTGGTAGGAGACAGGTAGTGACAAAAAAACCATAAATGACACAACTTGATAATTTCGTGAACCTCATTGACGTTTTGTGATAATAAGAACCTTACGTATATTTCTTGCACAGTAATTAAAGTTTAAAGATGTTCTGTTTTTCTTTGGGACTGAATTAAATTTCAACCATTTGACTTAACATATATTATGATTTTCAACATTGAGTTTAGGCATAACAACCTCTTAGGTATCATATACATAAAAGTTAGGTACTAAAAATCAAACCTTGATGAAAACTCAATTAGATTGAAATTTACAAACAAAAAGAAGATTTAAAGTTAGAGCCTTTAAACTGATTATAAAAAAAAGTTAAGAGCCTTTGAAAAACCTGTCATCTTTTATCTTCCATGTGTGCAGCTTGTTCATGCTTGCTGCCACTCTCACTATGGCTTGGACTTGTATGATTAGACCCATTGGTCACACTACTTTCCCCAATATTATTCCCATCTCTCCTTTCTTCAATTACCTCTGCACCACCGTGACTACCACCACTACTAATTTCACCATCAACAACACTACTCTTATACCCACCATCATCACTCTCCTTTTGATCACCACCACAACTCTCGTTAACCAAAACAAGAGCCAAGTAAAGAACTCCATTAACTCGAAACGACCAAACTTGAACAAGATCTTTTTCTTTCAGATGGTTTCGCTTAGCAACATCACTCCACTGAGTTCTCAACACATAGATTTTGCTGTTTTTCCCATTCTTCTTTTTCATGTTCCACCGTCTCAAGTTTATGTCTCCTTGTACAAGACCAGGGTCTATCAGTTGAACCTTCATTGTCTCCTCTTTCTCAAGCCTACCTCTCTCATCGTCTTCCAAGAAATCAGTCGACGAGATTTGGTTCAGAGGCATTGACATCCTGTTACCACTTTTACTTAGATCAGTTTCCCTCAGTTTTTTCTGTATCACCAAAGCCACTTTAGTCCCACCCGTTTCAATTTTTCTCTTAAATGCTTCAGGCAAGTCATGATGAACTGATGAGGAAAGACTACTTAGTTCTTTTCTCTTCGGAGTGATCTTGTTGATCGAACCGGTGCCTTTCTTGGCATTTTTCTCCTTCTTCGACATCATCATCATCTTTTGCTTCTTGCATTCAACAGGCGCCCAATTAGTACTATCATCATCATCTCTGCTCTGGAATTTTCTTTTCAAAGAATTAGTCTTTCTCGCAGAAGCAATAGCAGAGTGCATAAGCTTTGGTCCATTAGATGATCTTTGTTTCTTTGGCTCTATTAGTGCAGGCTTCTTGAGTGCCTTTTCCGTCATCAAACGTTCTCTCTTGGACTTAGACGACACCATGGAAGGGGCAACTGGGTGTGCGGCCTCAGCAATTTCAGATTCTCTCTCTGCTGCTGCACAATTTGGTTCTTTGTTGATGTTACTCTTATGCTTCAAAAGGCATTCCTGCATATATTTCTCAGTATCAAACCTAACAATCTCAAGCAACCAACCCATATTAGTCAACTTGCGATTGAACATGCCATCAAAGTCGCTGTCACTGCTTGAATGCCACCCCATTTGGTCTTCTTCTTCTTCTTTGTGCTCGTCCACTTGAGAGATTGAAAGATTGAACGAGAATATAATGCAAGAAAGCAAATTGTGTTGTCAAAACGGCACAGAAGTTAGGATTTTATAGGGTGTGTACACTAGTCAATGTCTGATTAGGAAACCTATTGAATACATACTTGACCTTCAAGTAATAGGACACAAACAATGTTTCCCAATCCTTTAAACCCAAATATATATATATATATATAACAAACAATGTTTCCCAATCCTTTAAACCCAAATATATATATATATATATATATATATATATATATATATATAATATATGAGATTTGCTATTCACGTGCTTCTCTATTTCCAAACTCCGTGGATGGCTTTAGAGAGAGAGTTTGATTTCTGTGTTGCTGCTTGTGAATAGCAAACTCGTATATATGTATCAATATAGGAAACAAACTGCTTGGCCAAAAAGAAAAGGAAAGAATTGAAGCTTTGATTTACCAGTTTTTTAATTTAGTTATATTTTTATATTTGTTAAAATAAATTATTATTTATTTAATTGTTTGTCCATGTGGCGCAAATCTAGTACGTCAAAGTCATGCCACGTCATTAATTCCAAGCTCATTGACTGCCACATCATGGGTTAATGGAGAGCTTTACAGAAATACTAACGGATGTATGAAATTGATAATAAAAATAAACGTTGGGAATGAAAGTGAGAAGAAAAAAACTTTGTGTAGCAAAGTGTTAATCTCGGGAAACTTACAAATAGTAAATTGGTAGTAAGTGTACTCAGTTAATTTTAATGTTCGATTTACAGCGCCTTTGTTTTTTCTTTCTTTCTTTCTAATAACCTCCATGCACACGCGGAAAGCGCGTGTGGCAATAGTAACACAAAAACATAAAATAATTAACACTATCATAAATAGAACACAATGAAACATAATAAATAATAGAAAATTAATCCTTCAAATATCCTGTTCTGTGACAAAAAGAATGAGGCATATTAAACCAAATGACAAGTTAATTATCCGGGCTTATTATCACAAAAGGTCCCTGAGGTTTACGAAACTATTAGATTGCATGTTTTTTTGTGTCATTGGTGGTCCTCAAGGTTAGTATGTGTAATCACAAATGGTCCCGCCGTTAGGTTCCGTCAAAAACTCTCTTAGTTTGCTGACATGGCATATATACATATCACAAAACATCTCTGAGGTTTACACATCTATCACAAATGGTCCCGCAAATTTTTTAAATTTTTTTCATTTAAAATTCATAAAATTTTGGTTTTCTTTTTTAAATCTTATGAATTTTAAATTATTTTAAAATATACATTGTATTTTAAATACACATGACACTATATTATTTTAGATGTGGGTTCCACATATATGCCACATCAACAAACTAATGGAGTTTTTAAAAATTAATTTAAAATTCATAAAATTTAAAAATGAAAAAAATCAAGGGTTTAGGGTTTATAAATGGTCCTCAAGGTTAAAATCCTTATATAAATGGTTTTTTCATTTTTAAATTTTATGAATTATAGATTATTTTTTAAAAAAACTTCATTAGTTTGTTGGTGTGGGGCCATTATCTTCAAAAATATAGTATCATATGTATTTAAAATACAATATATATTTTTAAATATTATAAAAAATAAAAACAAAATTTTATGAATTTTAAATTAAAAAATTAAAAAAATTTGCAGGGACCATTTGTGATAGATGTGTAAACCTAAGGGATGTTTTGTGATATGTATATATGCCACGTCAGCAAACTAAGAGAAGTTTTTGACAAAACCTAACGGGTAGGAACCATTTGTAATTACACATACTAACCTTGAGGACCACCAATGACACAAAAAAACATTAAGGATGGAATCTGATAGTTTTTCAAACCTTTAAAGTAACCTTTTTTGATAATAAGCCTAATTATCCGTGATTCTACGGAAGTTACAATTCCTTCTCCGTGAATCTACGGACACTCAATTTTAGTCTCTGGACACCCAAAGCAAATTCCGGTTTTTTAGTCCAATCGGCAATGAAGACCCGCCAAATCTAATTCCACGTGTTGGCCTCAGCGATTCTCCGTACAGGTTCAGCACCACTACATCTACGGTCATCATTTTATGAATTTGGAAAAGGAAAATGAACGAAAATCTCAAGTCAAAAGGGGTCAAGCTCATGCCTTTGTTGTGAACTTGTGAGAAATGCTCTGAAAACGGAAAATCAGTTTCCCAAAACCCTTCCACTGGCTGTGGCTGTGGGCTATTCGTTTCCAGGGTTCCAATGTCGACGAAGAAGCTCCACCACAACCGCCACCTCCCTGAAGAAATTATAGTCCAAATTTTGTGCCGGTTGCCGATAAAACCTCTGATTCGATTCAGTTCCGTTTCGAAACGGTGGCATTATCTCATAATTAAGGACCCACAGTTTGCCCAATCCCACTTCAAGCTAGCCTCCGATCGCAAAACCCTCACCCAGAGACTCCTCATCTCCACCGACTATCAACTCCGATCCTTGGACCCGGAAACGCCGTCGTTCGTAGATAACGATTCTTCGCTCCATAATCTCACCTTCCGCCACTTTAGCAACCTACTGGGCTGCTGTAATGGTTTGGTATGTGTAGATGTTGATGGTTATGAAAAACATGACTTGTCTCTCTGGAACCCATCAACCGGCTTCAAACACGAATTGCCCGACTCAGATTTTGCATGTGCAGTGAAAATCATGTCTTGTTTCGCTGAATCTGATTTTGGCCGTTCTGGCCTGGGTTATGTGTCATCCACTGACGACTACAAAATCTTCATAGATGCTAATGTTTATTCTAAACCTTCTCAGACGTTTATGGAGATTTACTCATCCAGATTGAACTCTTGGAAACCCATTCAAGTCCGTGGGCACGACCCATCGTGCCCTTTCAGAAGCCCCACCACTAGCTGGGGGCCCCTTACAAATGAAGCACTGCATTGGTTCTACCGCAAAGTCGGTGAGGAGGAGCCAACGATCCTTGCTTTTGATCTGGCAAAGGAGGAGTTCAGGGAAGTTCCATTCCCCACTTTTGATGGTGATGCCGATGACATTGATGTTAATGATATGGGGGTTCAAGTAGTTTCAACAGGAGGAGGAGGAGGAGAATGCCTCTGTGTTTCGATTACTAGGAGACGTGGTGGTGTTAATTTCATGGAATTCTGGGTTATGAGAGAATATGGGGTGCGTGAATCGTGGACTATGCTCTTTAAATTTAACACGGATCATGTATCTGAATCGTTGGGTGGGAATTTGCACGGTTATGAAGCCATTTCCGTTTCGGAAGGTGGTACAGTTATATTCAGGTTGAGGGACAGGGACAGGTTGGTAAGGATTGAATGCCGCAGAGAAGCGGAGCCGGTTTGCAGTACCCCATTTAACGTTAATGATGGGGATGGACCAGTGTACAACGTGATTGCATACAATGAAACTCTGTTTTCGGTACCTAAACTCAGGTCATTTGGATTTTGATGCCAAAACTCTGGGAATGGGGATGGACCAGTTATATTATTGTCTGTCCTTCTGTTTGTTTTGTTTCTGTCACATGTGTATGTTTTGTGGTTGTTGTATTGACTTAAGTTGCCAAAAGGATCAAATATGAAGTGGTGTTGTTGTTGTTCCTGTCATCAATCTTGCATGAAGCAGATTTCTGTAAGTTGAATTGCTGATGGATGGTAAAAGCATTGTGATATTCCTGTGATGTTTCTAAGGGTGTGCCTGCCTTCATCATGTATTTGAATTTGAGAACATGCCAACAGACCCCTTGTCGATTGTACATTTCTGAATTTTGATCATAGAAGCTTTCTTTTCTTTTAATTGAAGGCCATTGATGATGAAAATATTTCCAATTCTTGTGATGTGAGCACAGAAGAAGGTGGCAAATAAGAGAGAGTGGCAACTTTGAGTAAGGCCCAAGTTCTTCATCCTGTAGGAAAAAAACAGAGTTTCCATGTTCTGCAAGGGTAGTGGATGGAGGACATATTAGGATGAAATAAAAGGGGATTGTGTAAATAAACAACAGCCTGGTTTGAAAATTTAGTCTGAACAAATGGCCTTGATGAAAACAAATGTTATCTGATATAGTATGGTGTGTCTGCTTGTTTCAGTATCATTTGTACTCTAGTTAGTATAAATCCTTTATTTTTGTTCCGTCTTAGGAGTTTTCGTATGATATTTTTCTACATTAGGGGGCAGCTTAAACAACAAACATTTTTACGAAGCCAACCCAACTATTATTGGAGTAGAATACAGCTTCTTATCATATTGATTAAGAAGTAAAAAAGTTGATTCTGGTTTTTGTTTTGTGGGTTTGAATTTTAAGGGAAAGACAGAGAAGAATGCTTATTAAGAAGAAATTAATTGTATTTTGTTTCGGTCTCGTCTCTCTGTGTTGTGTGTGTTGGTATTGACAAGTTATCAAATATGAAGCATTGTTGTTGTTCCAACTTCCTCATATAATATTCTTGCAGGTTGCATGAAATGAATGAAGCAGATGTTTCTTAGTTGAATTGCTGATGCTGAGCTGCTGTCTTTGGCTTAGCTTTTACTTACCCAGTCAAGAGTGGTTTGTTTGTAGGCTTGTGTTTTGTTTCTCCTTCATGTATTTGAATTTGAATTTGAATTTGAGAACATGTCAACCCCAACCCCGTGTCAATTGGACACTTTTGATTTACAATCATACCAGCTTTCTTTTGTTTTAACTTTTAATTGAAGGCTTGGTGTCTGCAAATATGAGAGTGGGAACTTTGAATGAGGCTCAAGTTGTTCTACTTGCAGGAAAAGCCAGACTCAGAATGTGATTGTTTTAGGAAGACTCTTTTCATCTGTTGTGGTATGGTTGAAATTTGTGCGTGGTTCGAAATCAACATGCGACATGAGTTTTGGTGTGGGTTGTGCTGCCCAATTTATTTTCTGTCCTCATGGGCATGGGCCAACTTTTTAAAATCATCCATGAGTTAGTTGAAATTGGGCTTAGAAACACGCACCTCTTTTGTTTTGTTTGGCACCAACCCAAGCCAAGCTGAAATTGCAATGGAAACCAACTCTTGTGTATTTCATCTCTCATCCAATAGAATATAGATGTTCAATCTCCTTAAGGATTAATTGGGCAAAAGTTGAATTAGTCTTTAGGCTGAGCCTCTTTCTACTTAATTCATCGTTGAATTTGAAGCATGAAGAGGAGATGGTTTTGCTTAGTTTACAAACCAATCAAGTGGCACATGGGGTAACCCTAAACTTTAGGGCAGGGTATTGGACATTGAGTGCCTAGTAATACAAGAACATCACTCATTTCGTTCAAGAAACTGTTACTTTCAACTTACATGATCAGATTCCTATTCTTATATTAATTTCGTACTACATTGTAACATGTAGTACGGAGCATGTTATATGTTTTTCAATTAGGCACTTCCTTAATTAAATGCCGCCTGTATAAAGTCACATGGATTGACCAATTACATGTCGACAGAGGGGAATATGCATATATCCCATCACACAATCATAAATACCTACATCTGATTTTCTTGGTCGGAAACCGTTAATAAGTTGTTGAGAAATTCAAGCAATCATGACTGCCGATTTCTTTTTAATTACCACAAGCACAACAAAGAGAGAGTATGTTTTTGGTCCACACAAATAAATCACTTGTTCGACTATTCATTTGAGTCGGGTGTTTAGAGTCATTTCAACATTGAAAAGAGAAATACCTTAAACACGAGAATGGAAAAGAACAGTAAGACTTAGCAGCTCAATAATTCAATATACAATATCGTCCTTAGCTCTCAATACTAAGATCCGAAATATGTATTTAACATGCATGTTGCATCATCCGTGATGTATTTAAAAGAAATTATAATATTATCATTTGCACTCAATTCTACGTAAAGCCAACGCGGTATATCTTGTGTTGCAATCTTACTCATCATGCATTTACACACATCTTGCCTGCTATCTTTTATATGTCAAACAAGCCAGCCTATCTATCTAACACCCCACACACACCTCCCCCCCGCCCCATACATCTTCCTTCTCCTACCCACATAAAAGAGAAATAGTCCCTCAAGATATGACCCTCAAAACCCAAAACACATTCATTTCAAAGCTCATCAAACATGGCCACGAAACCAAGCCTACTTCTCTCCATACTCATTTTCTCTTTCATCTTCCAAACAGCTCTCTCAAGAAGCCATCACCACTCTAGCCGTATACGTACGTGGTGCCAGAAAACCCCCCACCCCGAGCCATGCAACTACTGCATGTCACATAGCCGTCACCGTCTCATTCCGAAACACACCTCCGAATTTCGAAAAATGTTGGTGCAGGTGGCCTTGGAGAGGGCTCTCAATGCAAAATCATACGCCTCCCAATTTGGCCAAAACTGTCAAAACAATCAACAAAAAGCCGCATGGGCCGATTGCTTGAAACTTTTCGAGGACACCGTCTTCCAGCTCAACATTACCCTTGAAGGCTTAGGCACCAAACGCAATTGCTCCAACTTTGATGCACAGACTTGGCTCAGCGCTGCCCTCACCAACATTCACACGTGCCAAGTTGGGTCTATGGAGCTGAACGTTTCGGATTTCATAGCCCCTATATACACCTCCAATAACAATGTGTCTGAGCTAATTAGCAACGGTTTGGCAATTGGTTCACAACTTTTAGGCACGGAAGAAAATTACGCAGATGAAGAGTATCCGAATTGGGTTTCGAACCACGATCGGAGGCTGTTGCAAGCTTCCAAAATCAAGGCAAATCTTGTGGTTGCCAAAGATGGATCGGGGCATTTTCGGACGGTTCAAGCGGCCATAGATGCAGCGGCTAAGAGGAAAATAACTAGTAGGTTTATTATCTATGTGAAGAAAGGTGTTTATAGAGAGAACATTGAAGTTAGCAACACTAATAATAACATCATGCTGATTGGTGCTAGCATGAGATATACAATAATCACAGCTAGCCGAAGTGTCAATGGAGGTTCCACAACCTATAATTCCGCAACTGCTGGTACATATATATAAGTTCTCTCTTGTTTCCCTAATTTGATTTAATTTCCAAAACTTGAGTAATTAACGTTTTCTTTTGTGGTTTGTTACAAAATGTGATTATTATAGGCATAGACGGTCCAGGCTTCATTGCTCGTGGCATCACATTTAGCAACACGGCCGGCCCACTAAAGGGCCAAGCCGTGGCGCTAAGGTCAGCCTCCGACCTCTCAGTCTTCTACCGGTGTGCCTTCCAAGGCTACCAAGACACCCTCATGGTGCACTCTCAGCGCCAATTCTACAGAGAATGTTACATATATGGCACCATAGACTTCATCTTTGGCAACGCAGCTGCGGTTTTCCAAAGTTGCCTTATTTATGTGAGAAGGCCCTTGAAGGGCCAAGTCAATGTCATCACAGCCCAAGCCCGAAACGACCCATATCAAAACACTGCAATTTCAATCCATAATTCTCAAGTGCGGGCCGCTGCAGATCTGAAGCCCGTGGTTAGTGCTTTCAAAACCTACTTGGGCCGGCCCTGGATGCAATACTCTAGGGTTGTTTTCATGAAGTGTTATCTGGACAGTTTGGTCAACCCAGTGGGCTGGTTGGAGTGGCAAAGAAGTAATTTTGCGCTTCGCACTTTGTATTATGGGGAGTACAAGAATTTTGGTCCTGCTTCGTCTACCAGGTACAGAGTGAAGTGGCCTGGCTTCCATATCATCACCAGTGCAAATGTGGCGTCACAGTTCACCGTCAGCAGCCTTATCGCCGGTCGGTCCTGGTTGCCGGCCACCGGGGTTCCATACACAGCGGGGTTATGATCAGGTCCTATATGTTATGATTGTGAATTGATTGTATTTTATTTGTTTATTTGGGAGAAGAAAAAAATATTTATTTACGTCTAGTGGATGTTGGATTTTTTTTGTACATTATGTTGGAAACCAATTGTCCCACATCGGAGGGACAGAGGGAAGGAAAAATAGTGGTTTAAATAGAAATACCCCACTCTAACTAATACCGAGGCCTTTTGTGATAAAACCTCACACCTGAGGATTGTGCAGGTAGTTAAGTGGGGCAGTTCGGTGTTATTGGAGTGGACGCTCGGCTCGTTGACCTGGAAAATTTGACATGGTATCAGAGGCAGGTTGCGGGCCCATACTTGCCACGTGATGGGTGGGTCCCCGTTTGGCCCCGCGCGATGGGTGAGTCCCCGTTTGGCTCCACGTAGGCCAAAGGTGCCACGTGATGGGTGGGTCCCCGTTTGGCCCCGTGCGATGGGTGAGTCCCTACATGGCTCCACGTGGTTGCCGATATGTGGATCTCCACGTGTGACCCACAAAATGGGGTCTCACGTGGCGGGGAGTGTTGGAAACCAATTGTCCCACATCGGACAGAGGGAAGGAAAAATAGTGGTTTAAATAGAAATACCCCACTCTAACTAATACCGAGGCCTTTTGTGATAAAACCACACACCTGAGGATTGCGAAGGTGGTTAAGTGGGGCACAGGATCGGTGTTGTTGGAGTGAAACCCTCCCTGATTGACCTGGAAAATTTGAGACATTATACTGTCATATATGGTACATTTTCACAAGGAATGAATATGACTAATTATTTCTTAATAATGTAGTTAAGGAAAATTTAGGAGCAGAAGGGAACTTAATTTCCCACTTTACTTTACATATATAATTTGGATTACATGTTAATAACTCTGTATTCTGGAATTAAGCCAGAATGTTTGGCCACCGAATTCATGTGAACCTTAATATATTTATTCATTCATAGTTGATTTGCATGTCTCATGCATTACGAAATTGTAGACTAGAAAAGATAGTTAATTAAGAACAACTAGCTTGATTTATAATCATACCGATTAAATTAATTTGTAAGCAGGGTGAGGTTGTAGCAAAGGGCAATTTTCTCCACCCAAACCGCTAGCGGACATAGTCAACAACTAACTACACCCAATAATTATTCATAAACTTGTAAACACTAAGAAGAAGCAGAATAAAGTTGCCTGAATATCCCGTTAAAATAATAAACATGCCAGACAACCCAAAAAGAAGAAAAGTTATAATATGAAAATTTCTTTTCTTTGTGTATAATTGAATATGTTTTAATTTAATTTTATATAAATAAATTGTATGTAATTGAAGGGAGATTTAAGCTTACGATTGGTTATATATTTCTAATTTTTGCAATTAGATTGCATTCATTAGATCTGTTGGTAGATTTAATATGCAACATACATTAATTCAACGATCGAAATTAGAAATACGTAACCAATCGTTAACATAAAATACTTATTGAAGAATTTTTTTGTAATTGAATATGTTTTCGAAGTGTTTGGAAATAAGACACCCTCGTAGTCTTTGTGGTGGTCCTATAACAGGTGAATTGTCCATTTTGTCGTAATTCGTAAACAAAGACTTGCATATATCAAGTGATCTTATTCAATATATATAAACCTAATGATTATTTCAAGGTTATCCAGACTCGAAATAATATTGTTCTCGGCCAATGGCCATCAATCGGAATTTGCCTAGGAACCAATTATTTGTCCAAATTGTAAGATTAATATGTAACATAATGCATCTGGCATCTGGCAGATATTAATTAGAAAGTCATAATACAGATTAAGAAAATGTAGCAAGCAAAGCATATTTGTTGAGGAGGAAAACCGTGTCTTGGTTAATTAGGGTAACTATACAATTATTTGGTCCAGCTAATGTGGTTGGTGTGCGTAACGCGTTCTGGATTGGCTCTCTTATCTGCTTAAGATGTTCAAAGTCAAAAGCTTTAAAAATAAAATAGTCAGAGACTTCCAGCTTGTTATTGCCAATTTGCCCAGGTGTGGTTATTCCTAAAGCTTAATTCATATTTGACTCAATTTGTTTGAAGTTTGAACAGAGAGAGAGAGCATGAGCTAGCCAATACCAATTTCTTTTCACTCTCTATAATTATTAATCTGTGTGCTTGGTTGAAGAGAATATAACACAGATATATCAAAACAAAACGAAGAGAATAATATAACAGAGAGATACCAATTCTCTAATTATATGATTAATTATATATATATATATATATGAAATCCAGTCAATTGCTTGACATGTTCTTCTGTGATCAAGATAGTACACCACCTCCTTTTACATGGAATATATGCTTTATATCATTTCATCATTCGCTACGTAAAGACTAACATATACAAATGAATAATAAGACAAGGATCGATTGAGAATCTCTGTATTCTAATTATTCTGCACTTTTTTATAATTATCTTACTGCCTCCATCACCCCTCCATCGTCAAACTATTAGCCAAACCAGCTGTCACCACCGTACCCCATTTCTCATCTCTCAAATTTTTCCCTATATAAGCAAACATCTGATCACTAACACAAAACCCTCACAGTCCCAAAACCACAAGCCAATCAACAACAAGCCTATCCACGGCGACAAAAATGAGGTCATTCCTTCTATGCTTCTCCTTCGCCTTACTATTCTCGCCAGCCCTATCTAACATACTCAACACTGGCATCAACTCTTGGTGCAGCAAAACCCCCTACCCTGAAACCTGCAAATACACCTTGACACATGCCCAAAAATACTCTCTCCCGACACGCATGTCCGACTTCAAGAAACTTGCGGTGCAAGTCACAATGCAGCAGGCACTCAAAGCCCAAAGCCACAACAAGTGGCTAGGCCCCAAGTGCAGAAACAAGATCGAAAAGGCTGCATGGGCCGATTGCTTGAGCCTCTACCAAGACACCATCATGCTCCTCAACCAGACCATAGACCCCGCCACCAAATGCACCGACTATGACGCACAGACTTGGCTCAGCACTGCTCTCACCAACCTCGACACGTGCCGGGCCGGGTTTGTGGAGCTCGGGGTCTCGGACTTTGTGCTTCCCCTTATGTCCAACAATGTGTCCAAGCTCATAAGTAACACCTTGTCCATTGGCAATGGCTCAAATGTTCCGGCTGTGACAAATAGGTACAAGGAGGGTTTTCCTACTTGGGTTTCTCCCGGTGACAGGAAACTGCTCCAGTCGTCGCCGGCCGCGGACGTAGTTGTTGCCCAAGACGGGTCAGGGAACTACAAGACAATCAAAGAGGCGTTGGCTGCCGGGGCGAAGAGGAGTGGGAGCAACAGGTTTGTAATACATGTGAAGCGTGGGGTTTATAAGGAGAACCTTGAGATTAAATTGAAGAACATTATGCTGCTTGGTGATGGTCTGAGGTATACTATTATCACCGGTAGCCGTAGTGTTGTAGGTGGTTCTACAACTTTCAACTCTGCAACTGTTGGTAAGTCTCTCTCTCTTATCTTTCTCTCACACAAGTCACTCGTGCTGTATGAAATGTCAAAATGTGTGTGCCATATATATTGAAAATGTCTCGATAGAGAAAAAGTGTGGGAGAATTGTTGGTTTAAAAAAAAAAAAAACTAAAACAAAGAAAATGAAGAACTAAAACTTAATGTTTAACTACTACACGATAGTTCCCCTTAAAATTTCATAATTTTAATTATTGAATTTTGTTTCTAATTGTGTAATTAATTAATTACAGCGGTAACTGGAGATGGCTTCATTGCTCGTGGCATCACATTCCGCAACACAGCTGGTCCAGAGAACCATCAAGCCGTAGCCCTCCGATCAGGCGCTGACCTCTCAGTTTTCTACCGTTGTGGCTTCGAAGGCTACCAAGACACCCTCTACGTCCACTCTCAACGACAATTCTACAAAGAGTGCTACGTGTACGGCACCGTTGACTTCATTTTCGGCAACGCCGCTGTCGTCCTCCAAAACTGCATGATCTACGCAAGAAGGCCCATGAGCGGTCAAAAGAACACAATCACGGCCCAAGGCAGGACCGACCCAAATCAGAATACGGGAATTTCGATTCATGACTCCCGTGTCATGGCCGGGTCAGACCTCCAACCTGTCCTCAGTTCGGTCAAGACATACTTGGGTAGACCGTGGAAGGAGTATTCACGCACGGTTTTTTTGCAAAGTTACCTGGACACTTTGGTTGACCCAGCTGGGTGGCTTGAGTGGGATGGCAATTTTGCCCTCAAGACTTTGTACTATGGAGAGTACAAGAACACTGGACCGGGTTCATCTACGAGCGGCCGGGTTAATTGGGGTGGCTATCATGTGATAACTAGTTCGTCAGAGGCATCGAAATTTACTGTGGGTAATTTCATAGCTGGAAGCTCATGGTTGCCTGCTACAAACGTGCCATTTACTGCTGGGCTCTGATCATTTAACATACTGCATTCTGCCATTGTTGTACAATCATGTATCAACTTGTTCGAAAACAATTATTGTTCAATTTGTTCTTTCATTATTGTATTGAAAATTCTTTTATAAGGAAATAAAGACTTTTTATTCTTGCAAAATTACGGTGTAGTTGAGATAATTCAGTACTCAAAAATGGGGCTTCGAGAGGCCCAAAACCCTTTTAAGATTTAAGGAAGATTGTTGATGCACCATAAAATCTGATCAACACACCCGATCTCATTGAAAACCACTGTTGGATTTAAAGGGGATGATTGTATGGTGCACGGTGCACCCTAAAATCTGATCAAGACACCCGACTCATTGAAAACCACTGTTGGATTTAAAGGGGATTGTATGGTGCACGGTGCACCCTAAAATCTGATCAACACACCCGACTCATTGAAAACCCCCTTCAAATTTGCGACGTCGTTATTAGTCATTGTGAATATTAGTAAAAGGGACTGTGAGTGACTGTAGTCTCCTAATGATTTAGGGTTTCACTATTTCCAGCTTTATTTGTTCTGATATCTTATTCACCATGATCATGGTAATAATAGTTATCACAATTTTTGAGGTGACATATAAACCGAACAATGCAATCATTCTCCTGTTTTGTAATTATCCAAGTTTAGGTAAGACTTGTGCATTGTATTTTTATATTTGAAGTGACAACTAAACACTAAAAACACAATTATTATAATCATAAACCACTTAATTGTCAAGTACTTTTGTGTCTTCGTGCGCGCAAATTGTCAACCATGCGTCACCTTGACAACTTTGTGCCCTCATCTTGCTGATTTTTGAGCCTGAAAATGTGTTTTAATTAGGGTTGATTAGAGACATTCTAGTAAACTTTGAGAGACACAGCATATCGGACCAAATATATGGACTGCACGTTTGCAACCAAATACCAATACAATGTGCATTTTTGCGGAGAAAGTAACCTCACAACAATTACATGAAATTTGGATGCGATATAGTCTTAAACAATTAAATGACATTTCCAATTCACACAAACTATACAGATGTTAGGCTTGAAAATGATGACTTTTTATGAAAGAGGATGCTCAAAACCACTACACGTGCAGTTCCTTTACAAAATATATAATTAAATGCTTAATGAAGAAGTTAATCTAGTTGACATTGGAATGGCATTTTTATTTTATTTATTTAGAGAAAAAAGAGGTCTTTTGGCAATATTATCTTTACAAATTAGTTTAGGAAACAGAACAACCCCATGGACCAAAGAGAAACGATAAAGAAAAAATAATCATTCTCCAAATCTGTAGATGATACGATTACGAGGTGTGGTGTGGACCTGGAAGAGGAGAGTAGAAGTAGGGACACTATATATATGATTAGATAAAAAACAGTGACATTTAGGTGGGGCCCAATGAGTATTAGGGAAGCCGCATCCGTATTGGTTGCGGTGAAGTAGATCCACCCAAATGACGACACGTCAATGTAACAACGGAGTCCTACCGTCCACCCACCCGAAACGTTCGGACGGGAACAATGATGTTTCATATCCGTCATCATGAAAATTATGGGACCTACAATACATATATACATACATAAATTAAACACCTACACTACACATTGTCTTTTGTTTTTTTGTAAAGACCAAAATCATACACCAATTCCTGGGTAACTACACCTGAGTAATTATAATGTGCCAATAGAGCAAGGTCGACGCATTACTCGTATATACGTGATATAATTTGTATACATATTATAAATCAAGTGACTATTTATTGAAGTTATATTCTTACAATGGGAATTTATCAACCTTACTCTCCATCCATATTATATCGTGACTATATTAGACTACTATACAATAATTTCTCACACGCTAACCTGACCGGAGCTAATGCTAATGGACGCACGTGGTTGATCTTAATTTTCCTGTAAGGCAAGAATGAGGAGGTTATTTGAGAAGGTGGTGAGATGAGACCTACCTCCTTAAATAGTCTCCTCACTATAGAACCTCCTAATTTTCCCATGCTTTTGGGCTGCCTGTCGACGGGAGCAGATACTGACTGCTGAGTCCGAGTGAGAAGAAGTGGGCTCATTCCTAAAACCTACCTGGAGGGCCTAGTCAGCCCTGTTTTGGGACATTCTGGTGGGCCCAACAAGGGACCACAGGTGAGGGACCCACAGACACAAGCCAGCAAAAGACACCTCCCCTCTCTCCCTCCCTCCCTTCCTCAACTTGCGAGCTCAATGATAGTGGCTAGCCCACGCCGGATCCATCGAAAGCCGTCGGGGGCCATCATTCCCTCTGGTGTGGGTCCCGCATTCCACCACCACACTTGCGGTGCTTTAGTGATCCAAACAAATCTTCCTGAACACTCCCGCGGATCGGCTGAGACGCGGCTGGGCTCAAGCCTCTGGGTCAATCAAGCCAATTTGGAGGAGTGTCTCTTTTGGGATGCTAAACGTCGGTTACTGGGCCCCACACTTATCGCGCGAACCACTCGTGCAAAGCTAGCTAACTCGCGGCGAAGGATAATAAAGACTATAGATACAACGTTAATTAATAGGACGATGCCGCGTGTGGTGGCCTTTCAAACGATGGGGCGTGGAAACCCGTTAGCCGTTAGAACGGGGGCTTGAGCTCCGTAACGGTCGACTCAGCTGATGAAGAAGAAGGTAGAATTTTGAAAACCGCGTATCATGATGACAACGGAAACGTATTTGTCACGAGCAAGTCTGCTGAGTTGAGCTCATTCAAATATAATATTAATATTATTTTATACCTATAGGATCATTAGGGCTGTAATTTTTGCTAATTCAACCACCAATTGCTTAAACTTTTGGTTAAACTAAGATGATCAGCAGCCAACAAGTACATGTTAATAATAGAGAAGCATAATGTATGTTTGTTGGGTTCTTAATGTTGGATGATGATAATCACAAAAAACATAATGGAAATTGGGTTTGTGCGAGAGAACCAAATTAGTATCTACCGAACCAAAATTAGTATTTTCTTCAACAACACTTGAATCCTGCATAATTGTTGCAAACTGAATTTAGACCCATTTCATTTCTACTTTAATTATGGGACTAATTATTAATACAACTAAACCCACCTGTTTATGTTACTTACTGCACATATTAACCTCATTATAAATTGTGTGTAAACAAACACTGATATCACAAATTCACAATAATCCCCTAATACAATGTCTGATCATCCATCAGAATTCCACGTGTCGTTGCCCCGGGAGAATTTGATGGAACATCCATGAAAACCATAGGACAGACTCACATGGAACACAGCAAACATC
The DNA here is from genome assembly GCA_018703695.1 of Prunus fruticosa. Classification (NCBI taxonomy): domain Eukaryota; kingdom Viridiplantae; phylum Streptophyta; class Magnoliopsida; order Rosales; family Rosaceae; genus Prunus; species Prunus fruticosa. Next base: position 56,390,194 of record CM031918.1, on the reverse strand, counting down.
ATCATATATGATATCCTCAATAGTCCTTGCAGTTAAGAGAGTTGAACAAGGAAGGGTCCATGGGGGTAGGGACTAGGAATAGAGTTGAAGCTGAAGCTAGGCCACCATGCCACATTTGTGAAACTTTTTGGCTGGTGCCTGTTCCATTACGTCACCAATATATCCCAACCAATAAAGCTCAGATATTTTTATTCTTCTTCTTCTTCTTCATCTTCCTCATCTCTCTCTCTCTCTCTCTCTCTCTCTCTCAGGCTAGTTCTCTTTGTCAGTGGCAGAGAGAGACCTAGCTCGCTCAGAAAGAGAAATATTGAATATTTGAATAGGGTGGGTCTCTATCACTATCAGTTGCGGGTAGAGGTGGCACTAGAGACAGAGAGAGCTTTGCTTCCTCGCCTTGAGCCAATTTTGCGCCACCCTTTTTCCCGCCTATAATCTTTCCCAGCAATCTAGCTTATGTCGACAATGAGAGACAAGACAACGAGTGCTTAAGACATTCTCAAGACGCTACTTAACTTTTGCTTCGTCATTTTTTTCCCCTTTTTTTTTTAACTTTTAGGGTTTTGCAGCTTCTTATCTTATTTAAACCAACTTGGCCTCTATTCTTCCATTCCTCAACTTTTTCGTCCGTCTTGGCCTGTCTTTCATCATTTCTAAGGATCCAGTCCCGACAACTCGACACAGCAGTTTTTGGGGACTGGAGAACAAGTTGGTGTTCAACTCCCGAGGGCTGCAGTGCTCATATTCTTATATATATGTGTCACTGTGTTTACATGTTCTGTCTTGCTGTTTGAATTTGTTTCCTTGTCTCATACTTTGGCGTAGTGAGGGTTTGAGAAGCACATCATATAGCAAACAAGTGAAGTTAGCTTGCCTGAAATATAACCGATCAGATCTGTGTGGGATTGCAAAGCTCCAGATTTTGTTGCTTATCTGTAAGCCCTCTCTCTCTCTCTCTCTCTCTCTCTCTCTCTCTCTCTCTCTCTTATAATATTCCTCGCTTCATGAAATTCTGCTTCGTTGCTCTTCGATGTGTTCATGGGTTGAATACTTGTTGTGGGATATATATATTTTCAATATATATGGATCTTGAAGTTAAAGGGTGGGTTAGCTAAGCGTAGGAGCATGTTCTTCATCAACCATCTCAAAAGATTTTACTTTTCCTTGTACATAATCAGGACTTCTCATTGACCTTGTAAACCTATCAAAGAAATCAACACTATCGTACAATTTAAGGGAAAAGATCAGCTCTTGTCTTTTTGGTTTCTTTTTAATGATGTTCTATAATTCCTGTGATTAAAAATCATATGAGAAGTATACAAGTGGCATCTGATCATAATTGGAGATCATTAATTTGTATTTTTCATGTACTAATGGTAGTAATCGAATGGCATATGCTGGTTTTGATATCATCGTGAGACTGTACAAAGATTGATCATATCACAAGCATAATAATATTAATCATCATCCAGGAAAAGTTTTCTCCCACATGTTATGTATTGTGAAATTTGTTCTGTGGTATAGAACTCCCCAAAAAGAACCCCCTTTTCTTCACGAATTCGTTCATCTCATTGAATATTCATGATTAAATGCTACTTTTCATTATCACCTTCACAATGGATTTTTTCCCACATTAATTAGGGCAAAAAGTCTTTTAATTAATTAAAAATAATAATTAAGTTTCAGGAACATGAAACAATCTCAGTCGTCAGAGCTCATTTTGTTTATAAAACCAGACAGAATCAGTCATCATTCATTAATTACTCATCTCATGCAAAATAAATTTGTGTAGTGCATGCAATATGAAAGTTTTGAACTTTACAGGGCTCTTCTCCAATTACATAAAGGCCTTTGAGTGCAATATGAAGTACAGATTAGTATAATGTCAAAACGTTTTTCTTCTTCACCTTTTTCCAATTTTACGAATGCGAAAGATTTAATTGTGGTGTGTATAAGAAAAGTTCAATCATATAATGTGCATATTAGTCTGAACGTATGTTCTTTCCTTGTATGACATTGAACTTTGAAGCTACAGACAGGTTTGACGTGCAGACATTCACATTTGGTTAGAGTTGAACTTAACTAAAATCAAATGGAGGTGATTACATATGTTGATGAAGAGTTGTGTTAGACAATTCCACTTGATTGAACCCTTACATGCATTCCTATATATAATCAGGACTGGAGAACAAGAAGCTAAGCTGGATAATATGAATACTTTTTCACATGTTCCTCCTGGTTTCCGATTCCATCCGACGGATGAAGAACTTGTTGATTACTACCTCAGGAAAAAGGTTAGTTCAAGAAGGATTGACCTTGATGTCATCAAAGATGTAGACCTCTATAAAATTGAGCCATGGGATCTTCAAGGTATGTATACTCTCACAACCAGTATATTGGAGCCAGTGCACAAGAATGCATACTAATATGACTTACATGAATTTGGACATACAGAATTATGCAGAATAGGGACAGAAGAGCAAAACGAATGGTACTTTTTTAGCCATAAAGATAAGAAGTATCCCACTGGAACTCGAACAAATAGAGCCACCGCTGCAGGCTTCTGGAAAGCCACAGGTAGAGACAAGGCCATTTATTCAAAGAATGACTTAATTGGCATGAGGAAGACCTTAGTATTCTATAAAGGGCGAGCCCCAAATGGACAAAAGTCAGATTGGATTATGCATGAATACCGTCTTGAAACCGATGAAAATGGAACTCCACAGGTAAGAACTTAATTCACTGATATTACGACTTTCTTGCATTATGTAGAGGCTGTTATTTGTACCATTTCAACTGATCATATAGCATGTCGGTTTAGATAGAAGAAATAGTTTGATTCTTCTTATTACATTGCATTCAAACTCGATTTCTTTTGCAATTGAAGCAGGAAGAAGGCTGGGTTGTGTGTAGGGTTTTCAAGAAGAAAATTGCAAGCATGAGAATTAAAATGAATGAACATGAGTCACCATGTTGGTATGATGACCAAGTCTCCTTCATGCCGGACTTGGACTCACCAAACCAAAACTCAAACTCCAACATTAATATGGCACCATACCACCACCTTCCTTACCCTTGCAAGAAAGAGCTGGATCACTTGCCAGCTTTCCAGGTTCCCCATGAGCACTTCTTCCAGCTCCCCCTTCTGGGGAGCCCAAAACTACTCCAATCTTCAGCCACAGGTGTAAGCAGCTCCAACTCCATGGCAGCTCATGCATACAGTATTGACATAAACCACGCTTGCACTTTTCAGCCGTCGGATCAAGAGCAAAACTTTCATGGAGCAGTCTATGGTAATAACAGTAATGATGATCATCCGCAAGCCGTAGATCAACTGACCGATTGGCGAATGCTTGACAAGTTTGTAGCTTCACAGCTCAGCCAGGATGATGCTTCTAATAAGGGAAATAGCTACTCATGAGATTATATATATGCCCTATTGATAATGTCTATATATATAATGACATTCAGATACAAGTAAACGACAACCAGTAGTTGTCTAATCGAATCGAAGTATGGAAGTGACACCTTGAAATTAATTATTTTAGTAGTATATACTGATCATAGGTTTGAAGTCCATATATAAAGGGAAGGTGGAGGAGGTTGTTGAACTCAGAAATTCCCTGTACATAATAAAACGACATCATGATTGTAACCTAATTAAGCCCTCAACTTTCTTGTCTGTTCTAGTATGTAGCAAGTTAAGTCCACCAACACTCTAGTCAGCTTCTTGTAAGATGGATTAACAGGTGGACTGTGGAGCTGAGTTTGCTGCAAGAAATGAAGTTGACGCATTGATTATTGCATGCCATGTAGGCTGCGAATTAAAGAACTCGACCAGGTGGTGGATATCGATTTGTAGAAATGTTTGTATGTCAGCTGATTGAAATATTACAATACATAGAAGATTATCTTATTCTTTTCAATAATATGTTTCACAGTTTCTGCCTATCTATATAGAATGGTTCTTCTTCTTTAATCTCCTAACTAAAGAAGAGAGAATGATGTGATTAAGCCGACCTATATCAACAACATGAATATTGCTTTGCTGCAAAGCTTGGCAAATGCAGTTATGCATATCATTAATCTTTTTAAAGCGTGGAAGGCAAGTATATGGTATACTTCAATCAGCAAGAGTCCTCCCATACATATATATTTTTGGCACCAACTTGAAACTATAGGTTTTATGTGCTGGCAGAGTATGCTTAGATTTGTTCTCAGTCACAGTGAAAAAAAAAAACAGGACAGATCGACGTAAAGACGTGGCCTGATGATATAGAGAGGTTGGGGAAACCAAGTCAAAATTTCACTGTCAACCATTTAAATAGGTTATGTTTCAATCTAAAGCTATTAGCAAATAAAAGTTGAGCAATTGTATACCCCTTCTGTTATATATATATTGGCACCATGAAGCGTTAAAAAAAACAAACCTATTTCCAACTTGAAAACCAAAAACACGCTACCGACACCGACTCTAGCTAGATTGATAGTAGCAGAATGTCATGCTGAATTTGTTGAAAAAAATAAAAAGAAAAATACTTGAATAATTACTAACCAATGGCGGCGGCACACTTAATCATGATGAAGCTGAATATAATTAAGGTATGGTAACTACCAAACACATGAACGTTCTCCGAGTTTCCAAGTTGGAGATGTTGCAGTTGAAGTTGCAGTGAGGGATATGGTGAAGGCAATCAGCACCAACTTTGAATTTTGGAGAGAAACCAATAAAAGGTTGGAAGTGAAATTCAATTGAGAACATTGACTTGCTATATATAATAAGTGGGATAAATATAAATTATAGACTATTTGGATTTGCTTGTGGACAAGTCAAGCTTAATTTAAAGTCCCTTTCAATTTCAAGCAATCAATTAAAGTTATGGAGCCAGCGACATATTCATTAGGCATGCTCATGGTCCAAGAGAGCAGCAAATGGGGGAGAAGTTAAGTAAGAGGACGAGCCTTTGCATTTAGCTATTGCGTATTTACCCGCATTTTATTACATTTAAGTCATCCTAATAATCTAAATGCTTAAGAGATGCCACATCTTTAAGCTTTGAGTTTTTTTTTCTTTCTAAATTGATGTTGAACTAACTTTAATGCTCTAAATATTTTTTTTCTGCCTTCGTGCCTTGAGCGTCTTCACCTGGGTTGAGTTCCTGCTTTGTCTTGTAATGGCAAAACTCCCATGTTTGCAAAAAATTTCAATTCCCAACCAATCAAGTAAAATTAGTTTTATTTTTTTCTTCTTCTTCCAGTTCACATATTTTTTTCCTTCGAGATGCCAATGGAAGTTTATATGATTCCTTGAGTTTGAACTTCAATTAGCTACCTTCTTCTTCCTCCACTGATAAGCAAAACCTTGTGTTGATATCTTTCAATCAAAAGAGGAAGGAAAAAAATATGTGCAAAGAAAAAAAGAAAAGAAGAATTTGCCTTATTGGAAATGAAACTCTCCCAATAATGGGCAATATTAATTCACTGAATTACAAAGAACGGAGAAAGTCGTACGATGAACAATCAGAAGAAATACACTCAAACCAGGCAGACGCTCAAAACTGAAGGCATAAAACGTGAGTTTAAAATATAAAAAAACTCAAGCTTGATGATGTGGCATGTTTTAAGCAGTTCGATTATTAGGATGGTTTGAATGTAACGAAATGCAAGTGAATGCACGATAGCTATATGTAGAGGCTTGGGATGGAAAAAAAAAAAATTCTGACCAAGAAGAGAATGTTGCGATAGGCATGACATGAACAAAATGGTATTTTAGAGAGGTAATTATGATTGATAATTAAGGTTTAATGCAAATTGTTGTTTGCGGAAGAAGGAAGATATCAATGTAATCATAAGTATGCATAATAATAAACAAGCACACCATGTGACTCTTGCTATCATGTTCTTCAATCAAACCCACAAATTCAATCCTTTCTATATTCGGTGCCCACCGTAGACATGCTTTTGCAGGTGTCCTTGATCATATTGTAAAATTTATTTGATCTGCGTCTCAACAAATTTATGGATCATAGGTGGAGGCAAACTTCTATAATGAGGAGTTATAGTACTAATAACATTTTCAATGATTAGATGAGTATTAAGGACTTACTCGTAAGCCCTTGTTTAATTTTGGGTCTGAATAAGCCCCTGTTATTGACGGTGCAAATTATAACATCACATATTGGGGTGCAAATTTTGATTGTATATGGGCCACCAACGGGCCTAAAAGCTTCATGAAACTCTAAGGCCGGTCCAATTATAGCAAAATTTAAAGAAACACTTATCTACAGTCATTCTATAGTGAGGGCCTTGTATATGGCCTTTAGAACATCCACAATAGACTCCTTAAATCACATTCTTAGATAAATTTTAAGGAGGAATTGGAAAAATACAACTCCAACCATGCTCCCTATCCACCTCCTAAAATAGGGAGGCCTCTAGGAGCTCCTTAATCTGAGGAGAGAGAAAGAACTCCTAGTAACTCCTTATAATTTAATGCTGCTTTATTTAATGAGTATTTCAAACTTTTAATTAATGTTAACTATTTTTTATATTATTTTTAATAGTGATTGACCAATTACAAAAGAGTTATAGCATTTATGACTCTCTAAACTAGAGAGGACGATTGAAGTTTAAATTTTATAAGGAGCTCCTAAAATAGTTTTTTTTTATGTTTTTGGATAAATTTTAACGAAGAAATAGAGAGCATGATTGTAAATGCTCTTAGGTGATGTCCTATCTCTTAATTGTTAAATCAGGCTAACTAATTTGATCAAACAGTTAAAAGATAAGATCTTACCTATATAAGGCCCACACTATAGAATTCTTGCACTTATCTATATACCCAAAAATAATGATAAGAAATCGGCATCAAACGCATGCCAAGTTGAGTTTAAAGGAAGTCAAATGGTATCGGATTGATTGATTGATTGAGAATGGGTTAATAATCATCATCATGAGTACACACATAAACGCACAAAAGAATGTTGGATCAGGAAAAGACCTATTACACGGTATTGTATGTGTATTGCTTCCACAAAATTCAAAAAAATAAGCAAATGTCACTCAAACCACGAAAAAAAATGTACCACGATTGACTTGATTTGCACACCTAAACTCTAAGATATGTATTGGAACCCCCTAGCAATTCAGCAGGAAAATGCTGCCGCTGCTTGGAACCATAAGACCTCTCAACAGCTACCAGTAAATTCATCATCTAAAAGTACAAAACCAAAGTGAAGAATGCCATTAGCAGGGAGAAGAGCTTGACCCCGGAAATTGATGTTGCAGAAGAGTGCTTCTGTTCCCTGAAGATGCCAAAGAAGGAAAAGTTAGAATGAAAACATTCATCTAGAGAGTGAGAGAGAGAGGGGGAGAATGAGTTAATGGCATTGTTAGCATACTTCTGCAAGTAGGCTAGGGCACCACAATACAGAACATTATCAGGCACACCAAACTCTGTTTCACCATTCTCCTCTGGATTCACAATTCTCAAATACGTCTCTTGGCCCAGATACCATCTATCAAGGTTTTGTGATCTAAGATTCCATGCCCCAGGGTTGTCAAGCGAGACGAGCACTGCTGTCCATGCACCAGGGAAAACCTACACATTCGCAAAAGAAAAGCACTTAATGCTAGATATAAAAAAATATAAAAACAAGCACTGCAAATTCATCCTCATAACTTCATAACACCAATGCATGAACAATAAGACGATCCAGGATAATAGATATGTGGCCATTCATTTCAAAAAATCACAATCTAAAACTGTCACAAGATAAAAAATAGCAACCTCAATCAACATCTAAGCATCCATATTGTAAGTTGTAACACAACATCATATTCATATAGGCTTATTCCACAGAAATTTTTTTTCCCTTTTGGGGGTAAGAAAAACAGATGCTCCAATAAGAAGACGAACCTGTGCAGTGCAGCGAGAGATTCCATCCCACTTATTGTATCTATTTCTGCTGTCTTCAGTCCACTCACCATAATCCATCCTGTACACAACAAATCAGATTCTCTAAACACCCATGTTTTTAAAGTGAATGATATAAAGCAATTTAAATGAAAATAAAACTTACCCAACCAAAAAAAAGGAGTATCCATCCAAATGAAAACTCTGCACTGTGGTGTCATTGTTCTGGAAAATGATTTCAATAAAACCCTTATATGTAGCATTGATAACAGATATGTCGTTTCGGAGGGATCTATTTAGTGGCTTATTGGGGAAATCAAGCGTATAGGCTCCTCTAACTTTATGCAGATCAGCAAGCCTGATTGGTGTAGTAAGATTGGAAAATGAGATGCCATTTAGCGTAGCTCGCAGTTTACCATTGATTATCTGTGGTGGCACTGTCTTTAACACGTATGTATCGGTGATATTAATTGAACCGTAGTGAAATGATCCCTGAGGATTAGGGCGAGCTCCGCTTGCAGATCCATTTTGTCTGACAATGACAAAGCCAAAGACTTGAGAGAAGTGAACTAGTAACAAATACTCTCGAGTGAAGTGCACTAGTAACAAATATTCTCAGACTCGCCTAAAGCTGAATGAAATAGGGGAAAGGATGAGGAAGCTTAAAGTGGAAATCCAATATATGCATGCACGAAAACAGTTTAAGTCGATATCTTTGTTCTATTCTTTTCAATATAAGAGAACTGATGACTCCTCATAAGCAAACTGTTAACATCTCACTACCACAAGAAATGTTACAATAAATCAACCTCTTGAATGAGCATAAATCTGAAGAAAAAAAACAAACCTGATACTCAATGCCTGGTTCATCGACCATGTCTTGTCATAAACATCATTGGGAGGGTCAGGGAGAGCACCACTTGCTGGACCTTTAGAGTTGGAATAGTGTAATACAGCAACACCAGTAACCCTTTGCCAAAGTGACTCATTTACAAACCTTGCACTTGCAACAATGTAGTAGTCACTACTGGCATTCTGATCCGTGGTAATAAGAAATGAATATGACTGTCCTACATGAATATCAAAGTTTGTATAGTTTTGTTGCATTGTATAATATCCCTCTGTTTCAGCTAGAAGCAGATTGTGACTCTGAATTCTGAAGTTCAAACTTGTTGAAACACCAACGTTGTGCACACGTAATCGATAAGTCTTTCCTGCAAAGTAGAATGTCATGTGAAACAATTTTCCAAGAGAAACGCAACACATATAAGAATATTGCACCACGTGTATGAGATGTCCTAGCACAGTCCTAATTTGAATTTAGTGTTATTTAGAGGGGCAGAAATATGCTTCATAGCACAGCTATGGAAACTGAAAATACTTAGGGCATTCTGAACCAAATCAAGTGAAATAATTAAGCTCCATGATAGTAGAATGGAGTTATTAACAAATAATCATACTTATAATGATATCATACAAAGAGGAACCAAAGCTATAACAACAAAGAAATCAACATTTATCTACTCAAATGATCAGAAACTAGACAACCTGTGAAAACAAAGTGAATATTAAAAAGGAGGCTGAAAAAAATACCTGGATCAACGTTGATGGTTTCAAACTGAATCCCATCAGGTACTAGGGTATTGTTATATTGATAAGGTCCCTTCCCATTGATAAGAACTCCATCTGGCATCCCGAGGTCTTTTCCAGCATCAAGAGCAGTTCTCAGTGCCTAGAGAAAGAGAAAGGGGTTTGGGGGGGAGTCATTTCTGTACCTTCATTGTTCACATGAAAAAACCAAAACAGCAACAAATACTGACCGTATGGTTTCGTGTATACCAGTCACCAATAGTAATGAAGATATCCCCATCAGGCTTATTAAAAGGAATTGCAATAATTTCCCTGTTATTAATATGAAAGGAACCAAAACCCCCTGCTGCTCTCTGAAAATTTAAAGATGGGAAGTAGAAGAAGCTCCCGATCTGATCCTTAACTTGAAACTGATAAGTCCAATTCCATTTAGGAGGGATTGGACAATTTGTGCCAAGAACACCATCCTGCCATGAATTGCGCCGCATTTGGATCCCAGACCTGTCATAGACAATCATCTCAAGCATCTCAAAAAGGCTCCATTTCATAAATTAAAATGAATGTTGTGGTGAAGCCTACCAAGTAAGGAGGAGATTCTCGTCCAATTCATTGTATACATTAACAATAACATTGTTATTTGTAGTAGCATTGATAGGAGGACCAGGAAACTTCTCATTAACTGCTATAACCTGCAGTCAAAAATTCCAACAATAACAAGTAATGCAAGTTAAATTTTGATATACTCAAAAGACTCAAACTCCTAATAATTTAAGATACAAGACAAAACCTAAAAACTATATCACTCGTCCAAACGTAGCCAAAAATATATGAATGATTACAAAATGGTGTGGAAAACCCTTGCTTAGAAGGGTTTAGAACAACCAATTTTCCTCATCAGGACCAAATATATCCATGAATATGTACTGAAAATTAACACAAAATCGTTGAAAAACCCAAACCCCTCATAGAAAATGACTTATAAGCACCCTTATGAAAAACCCCAACATAAACCCTCGACTCTGATAGAATACCACACACAACATAAACCATGGATTTACTGAAAAAAAATTACATAAAACTACAAAACCCATAAAGAAAAAAAAAAGTCTATAATGGCATTTCCAATAGATTCAAAGCCAAAATGTAAACCAAAAATCGCCCGCTTTCCCACACAGCAGTAAAACAAAGTAAAGCCAAATGAAATAAAAGAGAGCGTAAAGCGTACCCGCTGAGGAACGCCGAGCGGGGAGGCGGTGATGTAAGAGATGCGGAAGTCAAAGGAGACGACCGGGTCTGCAGCGGAACAGAGAGTTGAAAGCAGAACAATGTGGGTCAAAGAAAACAGAGTGAACAGAGAGAGCCCAAACAGAGCCATGAACGTCTGAAACAGAAAACTATATGTATGAGTGTAAGCTTCTATGAAATCAAAGACGATTTTTCTGGGATTTGGAGAACTTCTTTTACATTATCAAAGCAGGAGAGAGAAAAAGAGTGAGCAAAAACGAAGGTTGAGTGTGAAAACGGGAGGAAGTTTTTTCTTCTTCTTAGTCTGTAAGAGAAGAATGGAGAAGGCTATGAGTCACGCACTGTATCATGCTACAACCACTCCGTTCATCGATTTTGGCCTAACGCGCATATATCTAGGATGGTGACTGCCTCAACCGGTTCAGTTTCTATTTATTTATCAATTGAATTTTATTTTTTTAGACTATAAAAACAAAATCTTTCGTGCTAAAAAATACCATAAATAAAAATATTTTCGGATTTACCATAACCTTTGAATTTAACCAATAATTTGACATAGTAGTGACATTTTTTTTGTTATAAAATACAAGAGTTAGCATATAACTTATGTACCAGTCATTTTTTTTATTAGATTCTAAAATGCAATCTTCTTCACTTGACTTTGAACCTAAACTCTCATATAAAAATATAAAATTATTTTATAATTTAGACTATCGCTTATATTTTAAAATAAATATATGTATGTGTATATATAGCTCCAAATCATTAGAATGTCCTTAAGGGACACGAGGACCTTCCTTTAGAATATATTTAATTAACAAAAAAATTAACAAGATGATGGGAAAAAGCTAATTCATTCCTAATATTGATTTGATTTTTTTTTCCTTTGGGAAAACAGAATCACAAACGAATATTATTTGATTTTGAAGAAAATATGTAAGCATAAAAGACAAAATTTACATATATATATATATATACACACACAAAATATTGTCTGATTTACCGGGTGTTGGCGGTGACGAGCGGGACGGCGAATCAAAATAGTTGACAGCGAAGGAGAGTCCACAGAGCAGCTGGCCCACTAACACAAAGGCACAATTTTCGGCGTCTCGCGCTCGCCCAGATTTTCTAACGTTCTCATCTCTGAAAAAGCCACCACATGCACGGCTTCAGGGCCCACCCTAATTTGCTGACTGTGATTTTATTGGTTGTCCACGTCCCCGCTGAAGCAGAACACGCAGATTACACGGTTCATTTGAATGATTTTCTAAAAAGTAAAAAACATTATTTGGATGGACCACTCGTTGCTGAGGTGGCATGATCAGGTTGATATGGCAATTTATTCTCCGTGCCATTAATCTTCTTTCTTTTTTGGGAAAAAGAAAATAGGGGTTTTCTTACCCAAATTTGTCTGACCTCAATCAAATATCCTTATTGTACTATTTCCCTTATGTTATGTTTTTTATTTATTTTAAGGATGATGTGTCCAGTTTATATCCCCTAAATTAAATTTTAATAAGGCAACATAAAGAGGGAAAAATTCAAATAAATCGTGACAGAGAAAATCAGAATAAGGAATCCTTTTTTTTTTATATGAGATATATTGCATATATTAATTAAGGGGTTTATTAACATATTCAAACATAGCATTAATGTGCATATGCTTAAACTTGATTTTCACTTCACATTTGTTTCATATAGATTCTATACTATATTAGTAAATTTCAAACAATGTATTTGAATATATATATATATATATTTTTTAATATAAATGATATTATATTTTAATCTAAATTACGATGGAGATTCGAATTTGGATACATAATGGAGAGCTGCTCTAACCATACAACTTGACTAAGTCCATATCTACATATATTAAATATTTATATGTTTTGAAAAATAGAGGTTGGTTTGGTGGAGTTTTCGCGAGGGTTAAGGTTTTTGCGGTAGCAGCATGAGCATGTGGCAATAGAATCCAAAATTGATATGGAGAGCGGCTTGTTCAATTTGACTATGCTATAAAATTCTTTTATTTTTAATTTCAGAAATTAATTATCGTCAACCGACCAGGGAAGAGCTTAAAGTGGCGGCAACCGTAAGTGGACAAATATGGGTCTTAAGACAATGATGATTAATGAGAATTTGGCAAACTTGTGATGTAATTAAGGTTATAATGAGGTTATTGTTGGGAAAGTGATATGACTGACAATTGGTCCAATTGAATGAGAGTGTTAATGAGTTTGGTGTGCCACTAATAATTTGTGATCAACTCTTACTAAACCATGTGTATAGACACACAAAATAGGCAACTGGGACAGTACTAGTTCAATTCTCTCATTTTTTTAATTATATATATATATATAATTAGCGATTTGAATTGTGATTTTAATAAATAAATAAAAAACAAATGGAATGTATTGCCTAAGATAATATAAAGAAGAACAAAACTTGTCATTTGCTTATTTTTATATCCTGGGTGTTGGCAGGAAGCAACTAACTTGCACATGGCTTGCAACAAAATAATATTAATGATAAGCAAAAGAAGCATGCATGCACGCAGAGAATAAAATGACATTAACACAAAGTCCTGGGACATTTTGAATATAAGATAGTACACGCTACAAGGACAAATAACAACAACTATAACAAAGATGAGCTCAATCTTTCAAGAAAAAGCGACCTAGTCTTATTGAACCAAGTAAAGGGGACATGTCTTTCAGCTTTTACAAGTAGATGACTACAAAATTTTGCAATTAAATTAGTGTATCGTACATGTGTTCGGCACATAATCCATAATCAAACAACTTCGAGTTTAGATGATGTATTGAAAGAAAGATCCTTGAAGCATTATCTATATACATACAGTTATGATCGTTGAACTACATTGTGGCTGTGTAAACTTTACAAACTTTTTATACATCTTCTTTTATACCCTTTTAGATTCTACGAAACCTTTTAAGACTCTGTTGGCATCTGAAGCCGGTTGCTTGATTCAAATTTGTGGTAGTTCAAAAGTACATTCCTAATTAAATGTGTATCTTCCATATGGACATTGAAATTCTACTCCGGAACAAAACTCTTGGTAAAATAAGAACATGGAACCAATACAAAACCATATAAGATAAAAAGATAAAAGCTTAGGGATAACAATGAAATGACAACGTAGAAGACACAGCATTATATTAACAAATGTATACATAGGGGCTGGCTTCCATTCAAAAACCTAAAAGATTAATTAATGATACTTTAGCCATGATCCATAAATTAAGCAGAAACTGCTGCATCTTTTTTTTTTTTTTTGATAATTAGCGATTGATACAATATATTGGGGAGGGGGCACTGATCCGGGGATCGAACAGGTGACCAAGGGGGGGAGGGGGAGGGACCTCACCACTGAGGTAAACCCCTCGGTCGAAACTGCTGCATCTTTTTTGAAAATTAGCGATTGATACAATATATTGGGGAGGGGGGCACTGATCCTGGGAAACTGCTGCATCTTTGTTTTACAGGGATGAGTATTTGGCTGCATTGATGGGGCCAAAAAGATGCAGCATTGGAAATAAAAGTCAAATATGCTTCACAATTTAAAAACTTTACATCATGAGTTTTTTTATATAAAAAAATAAGACTAACGGTCGAATGGCTAGTCATGTATGTATGTGTAGGTGTAGTAAAATTGAATTAAAATAAGCACCATCACATGTGGTTGGCTTGGTTGGTTCCTCAGTCCAATACAACATGCATAGGCCCAATCTGTCTACGACGGCCCAAAATTTGTTCAACTAACTTATTGTTTGTTACAACGAATATGTTAGGGTCAGTCGGGACTTGGGTAGGTACGTGATTGATTCATAGCCGTTGATGTATTTGAATCCCGTTACTAGAGGGGACTCACAATATATCTACACACTTCGAAATCAGACACAGTATTCCTCGTAACAAGTAGTTGTTATGGACACATGAAAGAACAAATAATGTACAGTGATAGCAAGTTGGAATGATTTATTTTGCCCTAATGCATATTCAAACTCTGGCCATCCTTATTTTGTAGGACATGGAAAATCAAGAGGGATTTTTAGTTCATTGAGCAAAATTTTCACTTTACTAATGTAATACTATTGGAACTTGAATCAACATATATGGCTGAAGGGCATGCCTAACTACAAACTGAATGGTACAACCCAAACAAGGAAGAAAAAAAAAAAGGTTTAAATAACAATGACGCTCACTTGGCATTTGCTTGCCACAAAATTTATGATCCTAATGAAGGAGATTTGCGGCAATAGATTTGATTAATCAAATGGCTTTGCTCTGCTGCAAGAATTCCTTAATTTGATGTCACCGATCAAATCTGGTCCAATGGGAAAGGATGAATGAAGGCTGAATTGAGTTGCCAAATCTTGAGGGTGGCCTTGACATTCACTCCAGTTGCATTGTTGAACAAAAATAGCCTTGCTGCTCCATAGATTGCTTCCGTTGGATAAATCCGCGACGAAATCACCGTCCTACCTCCTTGTGCAAAGCTTTCCACAATTGAATGATCAACCTGTAACATTCAACACCAAAATTAAGAAAATGATCACAGTTTCAACAACCCCTTTTGATTTTGTACAAATATAAACTTGGTAAGCAGATAAATTGTTACCAATACTCTGGCAGAATATGTTTCACCATCCAATACAGGAACTTGGTCTCCATAAACTGTTTTGTAGACTTCAGGAGCCTTAGAAGATCTGCATCAAAAGCCAACATGTTATTGTTTGTAAGATTAATTTCTTGGTGAAAATGAATTTGATGGGCAATCTTAACATTGATTAAAGATGCAAACCTTGTTTCGTCGGCGCAGAAATGAGTCGTGATATCCCCATCGGTGGAGTTGGAAACTCGGAAATAAACAGGGGTTAGCTCAGAAAGAGTCTCATCTGCAAGGACCAAAATGCCAAATGGTCCCAATGTGCTCCTATCTGTAGCCCCGTCACCGCAACCTACACTGCCATTTACACTCTCTGCTTCCAATACTTCTATTTCAAAGTCGACGAATATGTCCAGCTGTCCACATTTGCAACCAAGAAAAAGATACGTTAGAAATTAGGAAAAAAAAAAGATTATTATGAATATAACAAAGATTACATATGCTTCGACAAACCTGTGTAGCTGTTCCAATATCAAGCGGCACAACCGTCCCTGCCTCAACCAAGACATCGCTAAACTCTGTACTGTTTAATCTCAAGTCTTCAATCTCTTCCACTGGCCATTGAAGCAAATTGGTTCCAGTTGCATTGTCAAACAGCACAGTCCTTGGAATGGTCTGCACACAAATTAATCAATATGGGTTTTATTTAATTTAGCAAATAATTATCTGGGTTTGATTCAATTTTGCAAATAATTATGTGGGTTTGATTAAATTTTGCTTTTTTAATGTGAGGCCCGAGAAAAATATACCTGAAGGGAGGACCAGCCTTTTTCCAAGTCATCAGTTTCAGTATCAGTTTCATTGATCCAACCCAGCAGGATCCTTCTCTCCTTGTTCTGGTCATAAAATGTCTTTGATGCATAGTATCTCCCATAGTCATACTTCAACCCGATACCCACATCTATTTTCGGGTCATCGGGTATCCACGTATTGTTCTCCAGAAAGTAAGTCCCAATTGCATAGTGATCCATTTTCGTATCATCCAAACTGGCCTTCAGCACGTGCTTAACTCCCGGGCCACTCACGGACGTCTCCAAACCAGTGGACCCGTTTATAGAAACCGGGTAAAAGTCCACGCACTCCCACATACCCGTACCCGGGACGGCATGCAAAACGCCGTCCAATAGCTCGTAGTCTATAAAATTAGTGGTAGTGTAGACAAGTGAAATTCCAGTTTTATTGACCTTTGACCCGATGGTAGTTCGCCATAGGCCATCAATCCCGATCCATGCGGTTGTTGGGTCACGGAAATCGGTGGATCCAATTCCTGATGGGGGAGTTAGGACCGGGTTACCCGAGTACTTGACCCAATCGAGGAGGAGGGGATCGGATAGGTTGGCAGGGTAGGCAAGATTTTGTACTTGCACAGACTCATTGGTGCTGCCAGTGTATAGCATTGCGATTTGGCCATCGGGTAGAATGGTCGCAGACCCAGTCCACACGCCGTTGGCATCGTACCATCGATCGGGGACCATCGCCGGCGGGAGGTAGAGCCAGTGGATCAGGTCTGTTGATACGGCGTGGCCCCACGTGATGTTGCCCCACAAAGCAGAGTCCGGGTTGTACTGGTAGAACAGGTGATACCATCCCTTGTAAAACATTGGACCTACACAAATGATTAATTTGATTATAATTAAATTATAATAAAATCAATACTGAAGAGCACGTGATAGATGATGTCAGCAAACATATGGACCCACAACAAGCAACCTAACTCCAATCATCCATGCTTTGAATGGTGGGTGTACCGTCTGTTCCACGTAGACGGGGGCAGATTGCTAAATTTATTGGACGAATCACATCTATCAATCAAAACCAACAAATTACTTTGACCCAAAAAAAGACCAACAACTGTTTTTTATTTTTTTTAAAAAATCATATCTAGAAAGAGCCACATCTGTCTAAAATCGTTGTGGCCCTTATGTGTGCCAAGTGGCGAAGTGATTGGGGATTAGGTGGGTAAAGGTGGGGCCCTGACTGTGCAGTCCATTGGCCACAACTCATAAAGCAACAGTGTTTTGCTGGGATTCCATTGTTTATGGTGTGACCATTCTATTATTAATGTTTATTTTTTACCTCCTCTTATTTTTGTAATTTGGGTATAATAGTAAATCTTCCTAATTTGTATTTCTTATGAAAATGGTATTTAATTTTTAGTTTATTATACGAAAAGGAATTTATTATATATTTAGTTATATATAAGCTGTATGCATCACAAATTTATGGCAATGCGAAAAGATAAATAAAAAGGGCAGGACCTACCTAATGGATAATATGGGCAAGGCCCTTGCAGAAAAAGGGAAACCTAATGGACAGCAATAGAACACATGAGGCATGCAATTTGCATTAGTTAATGTTTTGATATATCTCTCCTATTTAGTTTGATATAAAGTAGGAAACAAAAAGGAGTGAATTGCATGGAATGGGGTTTTTCACACACACAATCAAAGATGTCATTTGGATTTGAATCTGAGACTTCTAGTTCGCAAGTCTCGTTTGCAAATTTAAAAGATGGTTTAATTCAGAATTACCAACCCCAAAAAACGTAACACAAAACTCAAGTGCTGTAAATATAAAGAAAAAATAAGTAAATAATGAGTTTTCATAAGAACTTACCATCAGGATCTGAAGTAGGAGAAAGCAGCAGCCAAAAGAAAGAACAGCGTTGGAAGTTGAAAAGAAATTTGATTAGTCTCATATAAAACAATAATAAAGAACATAGAAGAAACAAATCGAAAAGCATATTTGGAATGATGTCAAATTTAGAAAGTTAATCATGGAGACATATCTAACCTACCATTGATTATATTAGTCAAAATAAATTAAAAAATCATTGAAGTTAGTACTTAATTGAGACCTTGCGCTACAAAAAGAAAGAAAAAAAAAACAGAAAAATAAGAAAGAAATTAAAAGCTGTGAGTGTACCTACCATTCATCCAATTGCGTTCTGGTTGAAAATGGAAGGCTGTTCTTTGCCAAGAAAGCATAGCATTGGTCCAATTATAAGAAGCTTCGTCGGAAAAAGATGGGTTGGATTTGGCTGAGACTCCTTGTGCTATTCCTCTAGGCAGTCTTGAAAACGACGTCGTCTCTGATGAAGCAGTAGAAGCTGACTGTTTTTCATGGTGGTGACGATCTTGTTGGGGTGGGCCTTGATTGATGATTAATGCGACCAAGGACATGAGAAAAATGACAGAGGCAAAGATCACTGCAAAAACCTTCAAGGGTCTCCGGGGAGTCTCCGGAGTTCCGGAGAGGAAGGGGTCTCCGGGCAAGGGAGTGTAGGAAGTAGTGTTGGTGTCCATAGTGGTCTCTCTGCAAAGTGGGGTTTGAGAGAGAAGAGTGTGTTGATAAATAAATTCAATGGGGTTTAAATAGAGAATGAGGGAGAATCAGAAGCCCCTCTAAGATGTAGATCTCAGCAAAGGCTTGTAGGCTTTGTAGTATATGGGTTATTGGTATTGAGATATAAGCATGGAGATTGGTGGGTGTCCAATTGAGAGAGAGAGAGAGAGAGAGTAATTTATCAATGCAGGTACAATACAAGGGTTAATGGGTTGCATTCTCCGTTTATATAATCATCCAACCCTTTTTGTGTAGGATTCGAAATTGAAACATCTTTTTTGAAAGTGAAAATAAAAAAAATTTATTATCTTACAAGTAAATTGTGCGGAAATACGAAATCTAGTAACAAAATTTCAAACAAAGCAAGTCCTTAAAATAAGAAGGTATCAATGTGGTGTTGGTCAAGAATCCTTTGACAATCAAGTTAGTAAGTTTTCGTATGATTAACCTAAAGAAAGGTTTAATTTGGGAATGATCCTTGTGTGACCGGGAAATTGTAAATTAATTTGTCTGTAATCCCTATAGCAAGAGGAGTCAATTTTGCAAGTGGGGAAGGTTTGCCCCCCCGGATGTGGACTTTGACAAATTAGTTGGGCATGTGAAAATTAAAACGATTAGTTGGGCTTCCATAAAAGGTGTCATCTAAAACTTTTTAATTAGTTAGGTTAGTCGTGCTGAACAGGAGATTTAAGATTTCGGAGATCACATCATATAGTATGCTGGTTAATCCTTAATTCTTCGTTAGGTTAGTCATGGTAAAAAGGAGATGGTATTTTGGATAGGCACTTGTCTCCCTTTCACCACAAGTTTGGCAGTAATTAATTACATATTTACAAAGTTTTTGTTAGTATTTTTTTCTTCAGTTTTTTGCTCATAAAAGAGTTATTGGTTACTTCTCAATTCATACGATCGACTTTTTATTTATTTTTAAAATAGTACAATACAAATAATGCATTCGATCTATAATAATGACATGGCCAACAAATTCGAAGATGAAGATTGTACGTAAAGCAAAATATTATTGTAATAATATATTGAGTCTTGAGTCTTGGCTTGGATGTCTAAACTCTAAAACGTCTCTTCACTTGGTGTCGTATATTTCACAAATACGACAACAAATCGTGACAATCTTTTTTTGCATAAAAGAGACGTTTGGGATAATCTCAAATCAAACTTGACCCACTAATTTGGGTTAGAAGTTCAAACCAAAACGTGACGCGGACCAGGAAATTAAGAAAATAAAAACGTCAGTGATTTGTTTAAGCTTAATGGAATTTTAAGCTTAAAAAACATGCTCCAATTTGATAAAAGAATATTAAAATAAAATGATGAATAATGCAATAGAAAAACAAAAAGGAAATTGATGAAAAAGAAAGAAAACATACAAAAGAGGGCTGTCGAAGGGTCCATATCAAAAAACGTGGCTACCAGAGTATCACACAGTTTGGGATACCGGATAGATTATGAACATACCAATAAATTATGATGGATAGCTTGATAATAATTGCAAGGCCAAAAAACCTAGATAATAATTCAAAGGGCCAAAGACAAAAATGAAAGGAAGCGGAACAAATATAATATTATTATGTGTAATGTAATGTGTAATGTGGTGGGAGTTCAAAGTTTCCGCTGAGGTGCAGAGGAAAGAGAGAGAACGGATTGATTCAGCTATGTTAAAGATTATTATACAAATCATCGAATAAACATGTTTGGTTCGTTCGTTTCTTTCTCCCAACGGAAAAAGAAGAAGAAAAATAACACATAATTACTGTTTCTTATTTAGTGAGGAGGAGAGGTAAGAGTTCAGTTCAGCTCAGCTATGTTTGATGATAATGACGCAGTAGAAATGACGTATGAGCTCAAATTTGTTAAATAGATACACAAAAAAACATTATCTAGTTGATTATTGCAGTTAATGTTGGGTATGTGCATGGAAAGTAACGACGACACGGATCTACAATGAATTTGAAATACCATGAAATGAAGGAACATGGGAACATGTGGATCTGTCTGATTTGCTCCAAATCTCACGTATATATATATAACAGTATATATCTATCTATCTATCTATCAATTATCGGATCTTGATCATGTGTTAAACCAACCCTTTTGTTCCAAATCTCATAAAACCCTTTATCTAACATTCAGAGTCGTTGTTTGTTTGATTTCTGCAAGTGTTGAAAAAAGCATGAGGAAGGAAGGAATGGTAGGTCCACAAAATTAGGTGCAAAAAGCATAAAAGTTTCAAGGGCAACAGTAATTAGAGATTGATCATGGTTGTTAAAGAAACATCTTGTATGAACTCCCAACGTGCTTAATGGAACTCGTTGTTCATGCCTTGTAGATCTAGTGCTGCTTTCACAACTTGGGTCATCTTGGATGTCTAGACTTTTTGTTTCTTTTTGGATCGTGCTAGAAACTTTAGTAGATCAACTGTTTCTGGTTTCTTTTGGGATCATTCCTAATAATGGCCTACGCATTTACAATAAAATACTACCCATCAAATTCATGCTTCAGATTACAAGTGCTTCTTCACCTTCATCCATCCCTGACATAAGTTCTACGGAGAAAAAGAAACTTTCAGGTTGGGCCTCATCATAGAATCAAATGACCCATTTCACAAAAAGTCCAACAAGTAATGACCCCATGAGGGATATATTATACTTTAACCAAAATCCAACAGGAGTGGAGAAAAATAAAAATAAAAAGAAGGAATGAACAATTGATACATTTCAGAAAGAAAGAAAGAAAGAAAGAAAAGAATGAAGGCACCTCCCTCAGTAAAAACCAGAAGATAAATTAAGCAAAAGGAATTTACAATTGAGGCGCAAAGCTTTTCACGACCAAAAAAGGCAAGAAGCTATGAGCACACAGACTAAAGCGAGGTCTTCTTCCAAGCGAAGCCTGCTCCCAAAACCTCTTGTTGGTATACTTTTTTCCTTTCTAAACAACTTAAAATAAGTAGCTTGCTTTCATCGTATAAGCATATCAAGATTATCTCTTCTATGTAAAATCTATGCAGTATTTTTATAGAGCACTTGACTTCCTCCACATCACCAGTGACTTGAGAAACTCCATCACCTACATAAATTACACAAATTAATCAAAGTTGGGGGCTGTGTTGCTTTAACTTCAAAAGTACTTGGAAATTCTGTGTAAAGGGAGCTATACCTCTGAGGGTTCCCTGAGAGAGTAAAATGCATTGCTTTCCTTGGGCACAGCAGAGACTAAAATGCCATAACCTCTGTTTCCTTCCCTCAAGACCTGTTACAGTCCCATTAAGTTAGTTCAATTGATTTGGTACAAGTCCATCAAAACACCTCCTAATGACACTTCCAGATTTTACCTTGAACGCATCTTCATCCGTGCGGTCATCTCCAATATATATTGGGAGCACATCTTCGCAATCGCTTAACCCTAATACAAAATTTTCATTGTAGCACAGAATAAGATGGAATTCAATGATTTCCTCCGCGTAGTACTTTAATAAGAGCAAGGGATATGAAACACCAAAAGAAATACTCACCAAGAGATTCAAGTAAAAATGTGACGGCCTTCCCTTTGTCCCAGTTTATTGTAGGTCGTACCTCTAAAACCTACAAACACAGAAACAGAACAAAAATAGATTGAATAAGAATTACCATAGCATAAACAGATTAATATGAAAGCCGAAACTAAGATGGATCAGCTTGCATTTTGGCTTTAAAGGATACCTTCCGCCCATGAGTCAAACGGAGACGTGGGTAGTCTTTAAGAATGTCGTGGACACACTGTGCAACTGCAGGCCAACTCTGAAGAGAAGTAAAAAATAAGTAAACATAAATCGAAAATAAAATGAATAACAAAAGAATAGGCTCCCTCTGCTAAGTTTATTTTTCATATAAAAAAGGAAAACCTCAAAGTCATAATTAATCAAGTTACTACTCTTAAAAAAGACTACCTTCTCATCTACATTGCGGTAATGTACAGAGACACAGAACTTATTATTCTCAACTTTAGCCCCTTCAATGTCTTTGGTACTTTCAACAAGGGATTCATAAACCTGGTCAAGAATAAAAACCAGAACGCAATCTTGTCATTTTCTACAGAAAAGGAAAATTGTAGGTTATTGCACGGATGCACGCCAATGCAGAGAGGAAATTTACTAACCTCGCCAATCATAGGTAAAAATTCAGCTGCAGGCTGGAACAAATTAACATCCTTACCCTGCATTCACAAAACAAAAATTATAAATGGACAGAATAAATTAAAAACACAACCAAATGTGTATTTTGTGTGTGTGTGTGTGTGAGAGAGAGAGAGAAAGAGTATGTGAGAGAGATAGAGCTTGTAGTCAATTACCTGTTTGTCAGTAGTCGTAAAACCATTTCTGTGGTCATCAGCGGTAGATTGTCTAACAGGGCCCATTATGTCCATCCCATGACTACCCGCATAATAGAGTTCTTTTAGTCCTACAAACTCATATACCTGAAAGAATAAGGCATAGGACATGGAGTGGTCAAATTCAGAAAGCACTCTTAAAGATGGTTGAAAGATAAACAAACAGATGATTGCCAAAGAGTATGTCATGACATCATTTAAGACGCAACCTAAAAATCACCTTGTCATGGCTTCTTCCACTAATAATTGCTGTTGGGAAATGTTTTGCCACCCTTTTTACAGCTGCGCGCATCTGCAAAGATTAATACATCTTTAATGAGCAAGTAGAGTGAAGAAAAAAAAGAGGGTTAAGTTTTAGACGAAAAATATACACTAATTAGATATTCTTACAGCATCCGACATAAAGGCACAGTCAGGGTTATCTACAATTGGTGAAAGAGTCCCATCATAATCCAGAAATAATGCTATTCTCTTGCCCTTGGCATAATTGGTGATTTGTTCAAAGTATGTAAGTGCTGATGGATACTTAACCTGCAAGATTAGACAGAAAGATGTGGAGTACTGCATAAATAACTTGGAAATTTGTCAAAACCAATCAGGGTTGAAACACAGGCAGAAAAAATTATTACCATCCAAGTGTGATAAGCAATATCAGCCTCATTTGCCACAGGCTCGTTGTTAACATCCTTTGTTATCTTTCTGTGAGGAGGCGACGAAGATTTCATAGCATCAAGCCAAGAGTTAGAGCGGACATCATCAAGTAATCCAGCCTTTCTCCTAGGGATTGTTAGGTATAGACCTGCAGAAAAAGCTGCTCCAGGAGTTGAATATGGTAACCGGCTGGAATGTACACCAAGTCTTGACTTGCTCAAGGGTGTAGGATCAGTGAGAACAGGAGCAGCATGATTTGATTTCAGGTCCATCGGATCCAGATTCAGTTCTCTTCTCAGTTTCCTATATCGAACCAGACAAATAGGGAACTCAGCAATTAGCTCAAGGGGAAAAACTAGAACTTGAAGGCTTTCCAAACTACTTGTACTACTGCTATTGTATTATAAAGCATAGAAACGTCCAGCATGACATGGATCAGAGGTTTCAAGCAGTGTATGATTGAACTCGATCAAATTGTAGAACAAACCAACTGTGTTAATGCATAAATCACCTACATTATTATACGCAGACAAAGAGGAACACAAAAAAATATTGCAGATTCTTCAGCAATGGATATGACAGAGAATATTTGGAAGTGTTTGGTACAGCTGATATTTGGTTAGAAAAAAATATGTGGTCGGTAGCTGCATATTATAAGAAGCTCCCATGTCCCACACAGTTGGGGGGGAAACATATCATGTACAACCACAGAAAAAAAGGGCCTACATGAAACATGGAATCTTTAAGCTTTGAAATAGACAGAAAAAAAGGGCCACCAACAGGAAAAGATTATATACTTTTCAAGCATACAAGGGTAGAGGTTGTATGGTTACTTTCTGTTTCTGGGCAATCTTGAAAATACAACCAAGACCAAACCCAAGGGTAGAGATTGCCCAAGAAAAACACTATGACTTCAACGATTATGACTTTTCTTTCTTTTTTAATTTCCCTCGCTTTAGAATAGTTTACGCGATTACGACAGGAATCGACATTTGACCAATCATTTGCATAGAAGCAAAGAAAATAGAAAATAAAATGGAATTGGAGTGAAAAAATCAAAGCTGAAAACAAAGAACGATATCACATCAGCAACCGAAAACAACTCAATGGGAGACAATGTTGACATAATCCGTTTTGGCGGTTAGAAAAATTTAACTAGGAAATAAAATCTTAATTAACTAACACAGGGGACTGGGATATTAGTTTCATATTCGTAAATCTGAATTATTAAGAGAACCCAATTCTCATGAGTGATAAAAATCAAAACTTTATTAACTAATAAGCTCTTAAGAGCTGAAAGGTTCCTCCTTTCTAAACCAGACAACAAGCACTCACCCGAATTCATTTTCAAATAACATTACGTGAGAAAGATGAAGATAAAGAAGAGAAGAATAAGATGAGGAAACGACGACGTACCCAATTTGAGGAATTTCTATCCGAAATGCTAGGCAGTCTTCGAAATGCCGGGGCGGATGCAGAAACCTTCAAAACCAAATCGTCAACTTAAGCAGGAGCCAATAATAACAACTGGTGAGGCGGATGGAAAAATCCAAAATGCTATGTTTGGCAGCCAAGAAAACAGAGGAAAACGAAAGGGGAAAGCAAGAAAGAAAGAAGCATTCTTCACCAACAGCCCCTTAAAACAAATGACACAGCCTCAGCTTTGAAAAAAAGAAGAAAAGGTATTATTTTCTCGGCGGCCAAACAGATGACTTAGAAAGGTAGGCGCTTTAAAAGAAAATGACAATAACAACAACGATTGTAAACATTCACCTTAATCCGCAAGCAACGAGCTGCGCAGAAAATCGAAAATAATAGGAAAAAGATTTGGTGGAGAATCGGGAATCAAGCGCCCAATTAGAAAAGAAACTAATAAAAAGGGCAAAAACGTATAGAACCAGAAATCAATGGAAAGGCAATGAGCGAGCCAAGAAAGAGAGAGAAAAGAAAGAAAGTCCTCAAATTTAGGGTCTTTGTATTTATAGCGTTTCGGGTCACCCACGAGAAACGTGCTCCACAATCCAACCCGGCAAAACCCGAAAAAAGACCCGAGACGCCGTCGCAGTTCCGCTCGTGTAGCAGACGCTACAATGGAGGGCGCGCGTGGTGTTTGGCTTGAGGGGTGCGGAGAGTGGATTTTAGTGGCGTGGTTTAATAAAATAATAGCTTCGGTTTGTAACTGAAAAAGGAAAAATAAAATACTTGAAAAAGGAGAGAGAGTTAGTGGGGTCCAGAGGATCCAAGGGGGACACGTACGGCGGGAGTTTCGTGGCAAAGCGCGTGAGGACACTTGTGATCGAGTCGGAGCTGACGTGGCCACGTTGTATAGCGGGGCCCGCCTCGTAAGTGCTGGAGGTGTATGGAACGTGTCGTCGCTTTCAGGGGGCAAGTTGGTGGTCGTCGGTGGCGGTGGGTCTGTCTGTCTTGTTGACAATAATAATACCCAAAAGAGGTTGGTCTCACGTGGCGCTGACAGGGAGATGACGGGCCTACACGTCTTTCATTGGCCACACGATTGAATTGCGTGGCATCTGAAGAACCAGTGGGCGAGAAAGACGTGGATGATGTGTATAGCAAAACGACATTGCTTGATGCGTGTATCCGCATGTGCTTGAGAGAGAGAAACTCTGGCCCTTTTTTTTTTTTTTTGGCTTCATACAAAGATTTATGCACTTGTTTTACCTCTTCTCATCTACCTCAATAGCAACTTGATTGATCGAAAGCTCATATTCAAAGCACAATTAGCAAATTGATGAACCATGCAATTTACTTCTCATAATAACTATGAAGAAATTTTTGGAGCCTCGTCCATGAATCTACTCAAATAAAATGTATAATCTTCGTGATTATTCATTTGTTACGTTATGTTAAGCTTGTGTTTTTAATTTTCATATTACTCCAATAAATAAATATAAAGTTTAAATACTAATCGTAAGGGCTTGTAGCCTTAACATAATCATATATATATATATATATATATATAAAGATAACCTTAGCATAGGCTCTAATGGTTGCACCACATGTATCACATCAATACTAATTGGTAATATTAGATTTTACGTCATGTACAATCAATGTATTATATTGCCACGACAACGACGACACCAATAGTATACCAAACTTTTCTTAATACAATGATTAATACATGTTAGAAAATAATTTTTATCAATTGAGTTATAGTTTTACAATACCACACTCGTCTAGTGTCTAGTGTCATTTCTAATGTCCACACTCGTCTAATGGAAGCAACAAGTTGTACTATGAATGACTTGGTTGGGCACACGTGTGGGATCGGGCGGGGCCTGTCCGAGCTGGCGACACATTTTTTTCAACTAGTCGAAGACAGTGACAGCAGAAAACCAAAACAGGAAATGGAAACTACGAGGAAGATTGTTAGAAATTTAATTTAATTTATTAAATAATCATAAATAAAAAGAAGAAGTGGAAGTTTCCTTTTCAAGAGGTTTGACTAACTATTTTCTATGTAGGTAATTTATGACTGATTTTATTAAAAGGGCAGGGTGGGGCCAAGTGGCAGTTAGTAACTTGGTGGTCTCGTACAAGCGACGACGGAATCTAATTTTCAACGCCGTGAGATGCGGATTTTCTAGATTTTACTATTTTTAGTCATTTCCCCCCTTTAATTTGCTATTTTAAAACCATTACAATGAAGCTTGCACGTCTATTAGCTTCAGCTAGGGTTTAGGGTTAAATTTAGTGATTTTTTTTTTGTGTGTGTGTGTGCTTGTGACAGAGAATTACGTTATTTTATTAATTTGGTTGAGAATTTGGAAGTTCAAAATATGATGATGAGTCGAAAAATTCAATGTAATTTTTATTGGATCTTGTTTTTAATGCCCATGAATTGTTATTTCGTGCTTGAAGATTCTGATGTGAATATAACTCAAGCTTTGCTGTTGCTGACCTTTTTTTTTCTTTCTCTTTTTCTTTTAGTGAATCGGTCGACATCAATTCCAGAAAGAAACTAATCAGATTAGTTTAAACAAACAAATCGAGTTCTAGTAGACTTGGCGACTTTTTGTTGTACTACAAAACCAATAAATAAATTATTATAAAGAAGAAGAAGAATTTTCTTTGTGCTTTCCTACTACGTGTGTACAAACCGAGCGTTGCTGTTTTCACAAGTCTATTCCAATGAATAATAGATTAAAAGATTGTGAGTTTTCCTGGAAATTGGTTGAAACAATGAAAACGTGTGCTCATCGACTTTGACAAAATCGAAACCCTAATAGTAAATAATAATAAAAATCCGTAAAGTCCAATAAAAGTCACATTAAATATATAACATAATGGCGTGACCTAATTGAATTATAGAATATTCCAGGCTTTTTCTCTGGTGTTGTGTTGTCAAATGACTGAAGAGTGTTCGGTGCGATTGCGCATTGCATAACACGAAAGGTTGATGAAAAGTTCCGTTTCTAGAAAGAGTTGCAGCCTCCTCAACTACCATCTTAACTGAATGTGTTTATAGTTTTTTTTAATGGTTAACCTAATATAATTAATTATAAGGCACAAAGTTTTCTTAATTCCCAAGTAATAGCATTTTGTGTTGACTAAGCCTAATTGTTTTTGTGTTCTACATGACACCACTCGTGACCTACTACTTTTATTTTTAATGCACAAAAAAAAAATACAAAAATAAAGTGATAAAAAACAAAGATTTATTTACAAAAATAATCTGTCGACGTTCATTTCCCCTGATTGGCTGAATGCATAATTTTGAAGTATATTCCATTTCGTAGTGATGTGTGCGTGTGTGTAAAATTGACTCGAAAACAATATTCAATTATGGGCTTTTTGACTGAGTTGCAAGTAATTAATTCCAAGGTTATTCAGCTTTGATGAGATTTGGTGGCATTTTGAACTCTGAAATAAGTTGGGTCAAAGCTAGAGGCTCAAACTTGGGCGAGGCACCGGGACCAAGAACAGTCGACTGCGCGTTTCTTTCACTACAGAATTCAAACCCAATTTAATTCCATGCCGAAAATAATAAATACAAAAGACAAATAAAATCAGGTCGGGGCCAGGGGTCCCCCAACTAAGAGTAAGAGCCTTGCTCACTAGTTGACCAGAGGGGGTCCCAATTGAAAGTATTTGGATGTTATTGGGCTTGAACAGCTATTATGATCATCCCTTAAGGGGCCAAGTAAATTAAGCAAAAAATGCAATAAGTTTGGATGGGCCTCCCTCTAAGAGAAGCCCAACACAGATTTACACAACTTTCTTGCATCTGCTCAAATACAAGTGTACAAGTGGAGCAAATGGACGACTTGAGACATGGATGCTAAAGCTCTGCCACGCATGTTATTCAAGGTAGTTCACAACAAAGGATTTGCTAGATTTAGAAAACCAAATATATAAACGCAGCACTTCAAAGATCGTACAAGTCTTAAAGCACAACGAGGGAAACCAAGTGTACATCTTGCTAGTAGGAGAACATAATCTAGTTTAAAATTCCTCAGCTAGGCTCTACATCTCTCTAGTAACAGCTACAACAAGAGACACCTCCGAATGGAGGTGATTGGTCACATTCCCGTGCGCACTTACAAGCATGCCTCGAAGGTATTAGAACTGTTCTCTTCACGCTCCAGCATTTGGACAACCTGCGCCACACCTTCAGCAATTTCCCTCTGAATGACCCCATCTGGCATATCAAAGGTCCTCCTCCTCATGGAGAGTGATTTTCCAGCAGGCTGGGGGTCAACCGCGTCCAGCATTGCTTCCAGCTCATCCACCATCGACCTCTTCGCACCTCGCACCATTACATCAGCGCCCTAATATATCCAAAGCAAATTGGCAAAACCCCATTACAATAGAAAGATCAAGAGTTGGTTGATAACACTTCGATCATCTAATATTGGAGTAAACAGTTGACATATTTTCAAGAACATATTGCAGAATTCAGTTTTATGTCAGGTAATGTCTTCCTTGGTTCTCACAGGGTAGCGTTTAGTATTAAGAACCAACCACTAATTCACACATCTTTTGACCAAATAAAAGTTCAATACATGCTGAAGAAACAAAAATTCATGAAAAGACGACTTCAATTATTCAACAAGGTTCTAACAGAAGTGGTACTAATAATCATCAAACAAGTATCGTAACCAGAGATGATGTCGTTTTCATTAATTTCAATAAGGAATCAGATTAATCTTATGATGTAAAATTATGAGAATTTTGTCTGAGCAGAACACACATCCACATTGCCTAGCAACTGCACATTCAAGTTATGAGAATCCTACAACGACATATATTGTTTAAAACAGCAACATTGTCCTCCAATTAAAGTTTTTAGGATTTAGTGAAAACCATGATGACAGATATCACTCAAGTTACCTCAATGGCATCAACAGTGAGGAGCAGAACAATGATTCTTTCAGTGAACCTCTGACGCTCTGCTGCATCATGAGCTACACGGCGGCGGTAGGAGAAGTTATTGAACAATGCTCTGATCTCCTTCAACTTGGACTTGGCAACTGCCAGATCTCTAAGGGCCCGGAGAGCCTGCGATCTGCGGATCAGATAAGCTCTGAAAGTCATCTGTATCATCATTGCTGCGTCTTGAGGAGACAGCTCCTTCCTCTTACCCCTAGCCTTTCCACTAGCTCCAGTTCTCTTTGCAAAAGCCTACGTCCATCATCAAAAATCTATATTACTAAAGTGAAATGTTCACACTGACCCATCATCAAAAATCCAATTTATAACTACAATTTTTTTTTTCTTTACATAAGTAGGAAAGAATCAAATCCTATGAAACCAACATTCTTTTTTGGCTAAACTCACTACAGTCTAACAATTTCAAGTCATACGAGATTCAGCTCAATTACTAATGCAGGGCTTAAAATGTAACTTCACATTACCTGTCTTAGAACGACTGCCCCATGATCAACAAGCTCTTCAATCTCCACCAGACGCGTGTCCCTCCCTTCCTTCTTTTCCTTCTTATCCTTCTTCTTTTTCTTCTCCTTCTCCTTCGTTTCGCTGCTGTCACTTGCATCATCACCATTCGATGCTGTGAACGTGTACTTGCGCGAGATATCTCCCTTCCCTTCAATCTCAGCCGTCCATCTGTACTTCTTGTCAGTCGCCTCCTCCTTCTCCGCCTTTTTCTTATGCTTTCCCTCTTTGATCTCCGTTGTCCATTTGTACTTCCGTTCAAGGCCGTGCTTCTCGGGGCCCTTGATCTCCGCCGTCCACGTGTATTTCCGATCCCCACCCGATTTGACCTTGGCCAGCCGATCAAACCGCGACTCCAGCTCACTGACTCGGTCGCTCAGGCTCTGCAACAAGATCTCACTTCCGAGCCTCTCAACTCGCTGAATCAGCTTGTACGACAGAAGCGACGGCGTTTTGATGGGGCTGGGAGGACTGAAGAAGTCCAGAGCGTAGCCGAGCTCGTAATCCTCCTCAACATCTTCGAAAAATGAAGGGAAAGGTAGAGCTTTAGGAGCGAAAATGGAGGTTGTTTCTCGGAGAAGAAGGGGAGGGCTGTTGTAGGGCTCGACGAGCTCGATCCTCCTGAGCCAGCTCATGGCGCAGCTGAGCGAACACGGTGATAACTCAGTGAGTCAAACTGAACGAGTAAAAATGATTGGTTACGCGGGTAGGCCTTCTTCTCTGTGATGTGATATCGATGGGAGGATTGAAGATGGTGAAAGCTGAGGTTAAAACGAGTTACGAAAGAGGAAGGCGACAAATTTGTGAAAGGTACGAGGAGCGTCAAAAAGGATAAGGATACTGTCAAGGGTAGAATTGGAAATTCGACCTGTGAAAGGAGCTGGTGTTGTAGGTTGATGACTCGGATCGGCGTCGAAGATGAGATTCGCCGCGTAATTAAGGTGGGTGCATGGACGGAAATGGCCCCAAGGGGATGTCGAATTTACAGCGACATGAGAATCTCTGACTGGGCGATGGCAATAGTGCGAATAATGGTGGTGGGCATGTGAGTCTGATTTTTCTGACCCCACGTGAGGGGTTCGGCGCCGGATATGTTAGGTTATGTTAGTTCTATTCCACTGGACTCGGTCTAACTCTGGGCTGGCTGGGCCTTATCTACTTGTACTGTCGACACCCGATTTCTTTGGGCTCTCATTTTAAATTTACAGTTTCTTTAGACACCCAGCACAAATTAAATTAGAACTAGGCCGAAACTCACCGTTGTTTCAAAACTAATTATGCGTAGAAGATTGTAGCTTAAGTGGTTGAGAATTACACTCGAGTGGTCTGTGTTTGAATTCACTTCTCGGGTGGTTTGTGTTTGAATTCCCTTGTATCAATAATAAACACACCCAACAATTGCGCAATTTCATTTAGTTGTACAATTCGTCTTTATTGAAATTTGTGTGGTTGTTACCTAGTAATAGTGTGCTACCTCGTGTTTGAATTATGCACAACAAATTCAAAGAAATTGGAAAGTATTAATGACATGTTTATTTACTTAGAACGGGAGAAGCAACGAATCGAAGAATCGAGTAAGTCAGCAGCATGGGAGGAAAGGAAAGGGTACGAGATCAAGTAACAACCCTCTAATAATTCCAGGTAAGTAAGCATGCATGCATAGGCCCTTTTCTGATAAAATTAGGAAAGGGTGTAATTGTCATTTTAAGAAAGAAAAAAACACCGACGTGTCCTTGGTGGGAATAGGAATAATAGGCCCACTACCCAATCATCAACCGCCACTTCCCACTAATATAAATGTAGAGGCCTATCAAAACGCTTCAAAGTAACCGCTACCCTCTTCCCATAATCTTTCTCACTCAGTCAGACACACGAACGATGGCGAAGAGATCCTTAATTTTACAGAAGAAACTGAACGAAGTGGAAGCCCAACTCAACCATGTCCTCTCTCTTCCGCCAGAAGATCCTTCGACGACCCCATGCCGCCACCAACTTCAGTGTTATGACATGGAGCAGAGGCTCGCCTTCGTGAAGACTCTGCTGTGCGCTGAGATGGCGTCCCATCCATCGAAGCCCCACCACTTGAAGCACATGGCTTGGAGACTCGGGGAACTCGAGAAAATCTTCCATGACTGGAACAGTTTCACATTGACCTCCGCGGAACTTGATCAGTATCATGTGGATCATGATGGTAATGGTGATGGTGGTGACGGCCGTTCGACATGTTCTTGCACCGAGTCCTGCCTCAACGACGACGACTGCAAGACATCGGCTGATGATAGCGTGATTGGCTCGCAGTCGGAGCGTAACGAAGCGGCGGCAGAAGGAGGCTCTGAAGTTGAAGAAAATAACAAGGAAATGCCGATGGTGGTGTTTAATAATTCTGTTTTTGAACATGAAGAAGGTGAGGAGGAGATGAAGGAGATGGTGACTAAAGATGAGGAGAGAGATGATGTGGTAGAGCTGATGAAGAGATCATCATCAAATAGAATATCAGAAGAAGAAGTAGAGAGGAAGAGAGGGAGTAGTGGGGTTGGGATGACGTGCGGGGCAATGGTGACAGGGTGGATGCTGGGGATGCTTTCCATGGGACTGGTGATGTTGTCTTCTACAGGTGTCCTCTTTCCATGTGGAGGAGGAGATCACCAATATGGAAATTTTCTTATTCCTACTTAACTTTCCTTTTTCTTTTTCTTTCTGTTTATTGAATAGTACATGCAATATGTACATGTACTCCTGGATATTACTTAAAACGATAACGTTTTGGAGTTCTTTTGTTGTGCTTGCAATGCAAGGTTACTTAATAATTCAATGAATTGATTGTTTAAAACTTGTGAAGTTATGCATTTAATTTGATAAGTGTTTTTTTTTATGGATTATTTAACAAGTAAGATAGTTAGAGGCTTGCTAACACACTTGTTTTTCGAGTTGTCGTATGCTAATTAAGGTGTCATTAGAATAAGTATAGGCAGATTTTCATGGGGTATTAGTCATATCATGGAATGCGTGGAGAAGATTGTGGCAAAATGCATGTGATTTTGTAGGGGATCAATTTGCCTCGACTCTCATACGCCTTGTGGGAATTTTGGGGATTGTATTGAACCGCTTAAGAACAGAAAGCGCCTTAGCTAGATAGATCAATATAGGACGCTGAGTTCCACAACAACAACAACAGTACTAAGCTACAAGCTAGTACTGTATATATCTTTCAAATCTTTATACATAATATATGTTTCTTTCTAGTTTAGTAAGAGAAGCAAACTAATTGAAGATCAAATGATGATGTGATCTGAAGATGTAATTTTAAGTTCTTTTGTTGTGAATGGGCGGTGTCTGATGTGGTGGGTTATAATCTGTAAATACCACATTGTTTTCTACTTTGTCATTACTCTTGGAATCTACGGTTTCTTTATTAACAGATAGCAGCACCGATCTCCTCCTCCTTGCTTCTTCCTACATACAACATAAACATATGCATACCAAACATGTTAACATGTCCTTTTTTTTTTCTTCTCTTTCTTTCTAATTTTAAGTGTTCATGGCTAACTTCTATGATGCCTGATAAGATCTGTGCTTTTGAGGTATATGATCTCATCAGGCATCCAAATCCAGCACCAGCCAGATTCCCCTCATGGATTTCATGCATATATACTTGTATATGTGTGTGTGAGTTTGTGTGTGATATGACCAGTCCCTGGCAGGCAATTATTTAATTGCAAAGTGCACAAAGACAAATTACCCTACTGTCGCTCTCCAGAGACATAATGAAAGAGAGAGTTCCTGATGAGGAGGTCCCATAATCTCTGTGCTTGCTACCACATCTAGCTAAGCTAGTCCAAACCAATTCAAGTAACAACATCACTCCAAAAAGCCTTGCATAATGATTTACCTTGTTAGTGGTAGTAGTCCTTGTTGCTTTAAGCAAACCCATGTGATGACCAGAAGACTCTACAATCTGATCACCTCCGGCCTTTTCCATCCCTATTCAACCAAATCACAACCATAAGAAGATCTTTCGATCTTAAATAAATACGTTGATAAATTAACATCTAGGTGTACAAAACTGGAGATATCAGCATGGAACAAACAAGTATATGTTAAGTTGTAGCACTTTTAGATACACAGAGAGTCCTGGGAGATACATCAGATTCCAAGCCTATTTCATGCTCTTAGTTTCTGCATATACTGACAAAAGCCGTGAGACATAACTCTGGCTCATATTTTGAAAGAGAAGGAAAAAAGAGAGACCAGAAAAATAATGAATCAAGTTCAGTTATGGGATGGAGGACGTGTTCTTGGTCTTGAATAATCTGAGTAAATCCCAGGACTAGTAGTTTTGTCACCGTGGTTCTTGTCACGATTAATCTTGCCCGGCACAGGCCAAGAAACTGAAACAAGAGGCTTATTAACTGGAGGAACACCTGATTTTTGTGCTCTGCTTGTGAACTTCAGTCCCTTTGTAGCTCTAGTGATTGAGTCTTGAATGATTGCACCATGACCCTTTTCAGCTGCACCATCTTCCTTCTTAACTGAGCCTCCAGTTGAATCCATTCCAAGCCTAAACTTCTCCACAACCAGCAACACACCCTGAAGTTTAAAATTGAAAAAGTATGCATAAGTTTTTGAACTAATTTTATACATGAAACTAATAGTCAGATGAAACTAGAGGAAAGTTGTGAATTTGAAAACCCTGAAACATAAAATAACAAACCTTGCCAGACTGCTGGAGTGACGCACCAAAACCCTTATGGCCAAGCCCAATATAGCGAGCCTCACATGCATGCATGGACAGACACAGAAGAAAGATCAAGAAAAGAGAAGACATGATGATGATTATGAGATTGAAATTACTCTAAATTTCAAGATTGAGAAGGAGCAGCTAGATAGAAACTAGTCTGTTTCAAGCTTTGATTTTAAAACAATATATGGAGCTAGCAAGCAAGGGTTGCCAAGAGAAGATGTTGCTGATAGTGAGTGAAGAGACTAATGCAGAAAGAAAAACGAAGGTCTTAGCTGCTTGCATCACTTAGCTTGTCCACTACAAGAAATTAAATCAGGGGCCACCAAAACAGAGACCACACACAGAGTAGCTAGATACTTAAAAGCTTTGAGAGAGAAACATATATATGTTTGTAGGGGCCGGACATATATGAGAAAATTAAGCCTCAACTTATTAATCGGTTTAAGCAAAAGTGACTTAATATAATCAGGATTATGACCATACACAGAAATAAAACAAATAATCAAACAGGAAGCATGCATGCTTCCTTCAGTTACGGAACATGATTTCCAACTTCTCATGAATCAATCAACAGTACGACATAGTACTTCGTGTCCAACAGAGAAAAGTAGGTTTGTTGCAGCTGGGATATTACTATTAGCCAATTCCTATGTTCTGCACTTAAAATTTGAACTGTGACCATATCATTAATTAAATAAATATAGTAATTTTTGCATTTTTATATGATTTATCCCCATATCTATCTTTTGCTCTTCATGCTTCACCCCAATTCGCATCGAATTAAGACGTTGCTTTCCCGTCAAGGAAAAGTTTTTATGGTCCCAACTAATCAGCACAATCTTTGAGACAGTAATGTGCTCTGATCTGAAATGAACAATCTCAAAATCTCAGAGTAAAATACATAACACAAGTTTTGGAGTTATGTCGTTGTAAATTCGAACTTCGAAGCATCATTGTCGGTAGGGTTTATAATATAGAAAATACCAAAAGGCACAAAAGAAAATACACATGGAGGAGATGGAGGATAGGAAGTAGAATGACGAAGTTAGAGAGAGAAGCTGTTGATTTGTTTGTATCGAAAACCTCCTCAATTCTTTCCGTCAGATTTCTCATGCTTGTCGCTCCGTGTCTGTTGCAACTTGCATGCATTTGCTCTTCTCTTGCCCACCTTACTCTGCGCAAAAACAAAGGGTTAGTTAAGTTTAAATCATCAAAACAGTAACTTCATGGAACTTAAATGTGTTATTTAATTGCCGAAGGACAAGAGCTGGTAACAGACAGAAGACAGTGTTTTGAGTAGAAAAACAGGGGCATAGGGACACTTAAAAAAAAGTTATGGTAAAGTTGGGAAGAACCACGTAGATTCCCCACATAGAATGGGAGGCCCTCCCCACACTAAAAATGGCTGCAATTGTCAATAACAACACAGACCGCATTAACAACCCCATTGACAATGATTCAGGTGAGAGGGAGACCACAAAAGGACAAAGTTAGAATATAGATTAATTAGTTGGAAATCAAGATTAGGGTGTGTATTAATCCGACCGAACCAACTAAACAGGTCGATTCAAAACTATAATGACTAATTCAATTTGATTTTGACTAAGAAAAACGTCAAACAGTTTCAAAATCAAACTGGACTGTGCACACCCTAATCAAGATGAGTGAGAGTGATATATTGATGAAATGTCATTGCATTGGATATTCAAGGGTTTGAGCACATTTAACTACCAAGACGAATTGCTTTGGGTAGATACTTTTTTCTTCATTAATTAATAGATTTTAACCAAAACTAATACGGTGTTAGCCAAAGTCGATTGCACATCAAGCCATCACCGACTTCTGTACATGATTCAAAATTGGCACATATATAGGTTTCTCGAGAATATTAATAGATAGAAAAGTCAAATCAAAAGAAAATAAAAAATTGGGTTGGTTCGACACGCGCAGATCAGGGCTTATTGACGTTGACTTTTTGAAGAACTACTCCTTTTGTTGTTTTGTTTACGGCTTAGACAAACCAACCCTCGGCGTTTGTGCTTTGACGAAACAACCCACCTACTGTTCTCTACAAACCCAACATTCTTGGTCGCCTCAGCGCCGATGTCGTTTAGCCGGCGTTTTGCCCTTTGACTGCTTTTACCTCCTGTCGTTCTACTTCATAATCCTTACACAACAGAGCAACTTTATACTACTAATTAGGGTGGTGATCACGGTACGGATGGTGATCATATTAAGTTTTAACCTGCTACTCGAAATATGAAAATTTAAATCAGTATGGTACGGTATGAAATTATCGTTTGTCAAAAATTTACCAACATACCATTACCGTGTTGGTATTGGTACCAAAATGACACAACTAAAAAATGAACCAATTCAATATTAACATATTCATTTACCAAAATAAGTGATGCCTAAGTTACAAATTCAAAGATTCAACATATTCAATTATCAATATCCAAATCCTAATCAACATATTCAATATCCAAATCAACCAAATCCTAATCAACATATTCAATATCCATTGAATATAACATATTCAATATCCATCAACATATTCAATATCCAAATCAACCAAATCATAATCAACATATGCAATATCCATCAACATATTCAATAGAAAATTGTATATATGAATAGTATTCGAATACGATACGGTATTGATCGGTACCAAATACTTGATACCACTACCATACCATACTCTATTGGTACGATTAGATACCGAATATTAATCGGTACCGAATGAAACGGTATGAAATCGGTATGGTACGGTTCGGTTAGGTACGGTTTCGGTATTTGGTTTTAGATGCCCACCCCTACTACTAACACTGTAAAACACAACCACACTGGTTGATGAAGAAAACAAATACACAATTGATTAACGAAAGAGAGCACAAAGGAGATTTTGTCTAACTTGTGTGGCCGCCAACTGAATGGCAAATTCAGAACCACATAGGAAAATAACAACCTATCCATCTGTAACCATACATCAACATTGAAAATTTATTTTTCACAGGGAATTACAAAAAAAGTAACTATACTTGTGCCTCTTTCCTTCTTCCTCTTAGTAAAAGTGATTCGGTGAGCTGCCTTTATGTACACTGGGGGATACGGAGAAAGATCTGTGGGTATTTAGACAACCTCAACTACTTCTCGAGTAGTTTTCAACACATTACAACAAAAGAAGAAATAACGCCTTGTCACATTTGGAGAAGATTATTCACAGTAACTGTAACAGAATTTGTTCGCTGCAAATCCTACAAAATTCAATACGTTACAGAATATAAAATGAAAGTAGTAATCCATAGGTGAAGAACAAGGCTTCAAATGCAATGTTTATAAGACTGACATTTGGCAATATACTCTTATTAAAATAATAAAAAGGCACAATTGTGTCGTTAAAAAAAAACTCTACCTGGAAAATTAGGTCATCCGGCATATGAGGCAGAACTTCCCTCACTGTCTCAGCCATGGCAAGTATGTTTGCTAGGTTGTCATTCACAGTACGTGAGGGAGTTCTCATATGCAAGCTCCGTGCTCCTCCATGGTATCTTCCATCATCAGCAGGAGGATTAGATGGACCAGTTGCAGCAACCTGAGAGGGACTCATAGGCCATAGGCTCCAAGCACCATCTTCAAGGGCCGTCTGGGCATAAGTTTCTCCGACAGATGCAAGATGCCTCATCATCATCTGAACTCTCCCCAGTCCAACAGATCCGATAGCAGTAGAAGGACCTGCCCCATCAACTCCCTCACTTGGCCAATTTTGCAACCAATTTGAATCCAGTCCTGCACCCCTATGCAGCATAAAGAAAAGCATGATATGTTTTGTGTATAATATTTGAACTTTTTTTCTTTCTGAAAATGACAACCAATTTACATGCTGTATTTATTCTCTCATATATTTCTTTTCTTGTACAGAACCTAGCAGATTCAAGAACAACAGCAACAGAAGAAATTGGTTGCTTTCTATCAGTCCCAATCAAATAGTTTAAGGGAGAAGCTAGGAGTGGTGGTCTGGTTATACATAAACTTTCAAGGATTCTGCAACCAACCAGAGTATTGTACCTTTTTTCTGTATGTGCTGGAATCTAGCCACCGAATGAAATTTAGAACAGCATGCAAACCGGAATAAATTTTTTCCAATCTAACTTGAATATGTAGATGATAGCTGGTCTGATTGTACAGTTGGTGGCTGTTGGACCCCAAATCGGGGTTTTAGTCTTTCAACAAATTATAATTTATAGCACCATCTCTAGCCTCAGTAACAAGTTAACAGAAGTATTCTTTGCATAAACTACAGTAATCCTAGGTAAGGAAGCATACCTCCATGGACCACCTTCTGTAAGATTCTGAGCCTGATTGGGGAACGCACCAGTAGGAATTGTATGTCCAGAACTATTTTGTCGATCAAGTCCTGAACTTATTTGACGCGCAAGCTGCTCATCACTTGAAGTTTCTTCATTGCGGGGATGTACTTCATTTTCAGTTCTGCCTACAAAAAGTGGCTTGCGACAAGTTGGACATGAATATATCTCATTCAAACCTTGGTCCAACCTGCAATTATTAATAATTTTCATTATTTTCTATAAGGCATCACATGCTCTAAAATAAAAATAAAGGAAAAGCCAGGGTTTAATAAATAACATGAACCATACCAAGATCTCAAGCACGCAAGATGAAAAAGGTGACTACAGTGTAGTTTTTTTGCCTTAGCCATAGGTTCCTGATATTTTCCAAGTAAGTTAGGGAACCAAGAGAAAACTGAATGGTAAACAATTAGGGGAGAAAACCAAGCATACCCTACAAATTGCGCATTCATCATTATATGTTCGTAGTTCTTCAGATGTTGCATCTGGAAGTGCTGCATGAAGAGTGCCCAAGGCTTTTCTTAATTTGACGAACCCTTTTATACGTTTTACAATTGCACTTAGCAAGGCCTGCCCAATAATGAATACATAATTAGGAAGAAGATGATATTGGGGCATCAAGTACAAAAGAAAATAAATGTTCAAATAGAAAGTAGAATGAAATATTTACACAAATATTTACACGTATGTTTAGAAAAAGGATTGCATCCACTAGATGGAATGCCATGCCATGAAGCCACCAAATATGCACATAGTGACCAAGTGCCATTAACAATGTTGCCATGTCTAGGACAAAGCCCAAATTCCGCGTAAGACTGCCTTTCCATTCCAACAATAAACCTGCATTCAGACAGCGACATGAAACAGTGACTATTTTATTAAACACATGTAACCCCGATTTACATCCTACAGGTCAAGTAATCCTTTACCCCATTAACAGGAGGGGAAAGAACACTGTAATATATAACATAAGAACACCCAAAAATCCCATTTGCAATGTGAGAAAAGAAATGTAAATTTGGAGAACTACCGGCAGCTGATGTATCAAATAATTTGGACCTCTCGCAATTTTCACTGTTCCATGCTGAATGATGGATCCATATATCAAGTAACTGAAATCCATGCACCAAAATAGCCTACAAAAACATTGTGATAAGTCAACCAACCCTCTCAACTAGAGTTCTAAAATTTCATAGAAAGCATGATGAAGTTATAAAATCTATTCATCAACAAAGTTGCCATGACATTACCTGCAGTGTTTCAAATGCAATACTGAAAGGCTCAAATAATAACAAGAGAAACATGGATAAACCCAGAGTTTTATATATCACCACACACAGCCTTATCCTGCAAGCACCAAACAAGATAATATGAGGCATTCTAAGTAATACGGACTTATGCAACAACAAAGGGGGTAAAACAATACCAGAAAACATCAACAGTGAGAACCAACAATAACACTGAATACACACGAAAATATGACAATGGTGTGGCAGAAGGAGATGCATTCAATCGTTCAAGTCGATCTCTAGCCAAAGCTTGAAACATCTGTACAAGTACAACACGCAAAAGATAGGTTAGAAGTAAGTTGTGGAGTTATATACTGAATCCATAAACACCATGTTCTTCATAAGAATCATGTCATATACCTTTAGAGAACAAAGAACAATCAACCAGACCGACCACAGGCCTGCATGATATATCGTTGGAGGAATAACCAGTGGTAGAAACGTGCCCTGTTTGATATTTATTGATGTGCATAAAGATATTATTGGATAAAGGAGGAGTTATTGAACATTATTATAAAACAATTAAAAAAGAAAATTTATCAAGTTGAAACAGTGATTCTCTCCTCATAAGAAGGAATCATATTTCCTTCTCCCATTTATAAGTAACTGACCACAAGTTAAAGCACTTACCTTGTAAATAACATAATTGATAAGGCGTTCGACCAATTTGCGAGTTTCAGAAGGATACAACTCCACAAAGAATATAGTCTGCAAATCAGAAACAGACATCAGAATAAGCCAACCAACCTTGCGGATATGAATTTCAATTTCTTCCAAGGCAAACAGAGGCAATGGAGTAGTTTAGTAGCTCCAACATTCTTTTTGCTTGTTTGAATAGTAACCATGGATATTGCATTTCAACCCTAATTGCATCTGGTGTCTTAAATCAAACTGACCACCTCTAGAGGACACCATGTAGAAAACTTGTTTCTTATCATTACCTTCATCAAAGTGACACAAGAAAAGAAATTAAATACAATAACATGGGAAACACTAGAACTTGTACCAACACAGTACCTCACATACAAAGAGCTTTGCACTAGGACCAATAAACTAATAAACCCACTGCACAAAATATTCAATGCTCATTCCCTAGTTAAGTATTCACCTCAGTTCATTTATCAATCAAACTAACAATTGTGTAACAACAGAAGTTTCAAAACGAGGTAGAAAATCACCTTGAGAAATAGAACGAGTAAAACAAATGCATTGAGTACAAAATTTGCCAGCAGTCCAACAGTGGCGTAAGAACCCAAAAGCAGATCAACTACATGTCCAAAATTGGCCGCAGGAATCAGATTATCTCCAATTAGTCCATCTGATTTTAGTTTAACTAAAGAAGTTTCTGTCCACAATTGGAGACCCGCAAAGCTTATCGCCGTACATACTGCAGAGATGGCTATATACCGCAAACCCATGTGTGACAAATTCAACCTCTTTACTAATAACCAACTCCAAAATTTTCATCACCACCGAATCAGCAAGATCCCTTGCTGACTTTGACCATAGCTTGCCATTCAGTTAGCTTCACACACCACCAAGCGTTAACGTCAACATACCATGGTAAATTCCAAGCTTACCAGATAACCTGCCGAGCAAAAGCTACAATAATGTTCATTTTCTTGAATGAACAATAAATAACATTGAGACCACAATAATAACTAGAACGTGCTGTTAGGATGCTAAAAAATGTGTAACCATGAGATTTAATTAAACAAAAAATTAGCTTTTAAAAACTAGAAAATTAATAACACTTTCAAAAAATAATTAATTAATTAAATTCGTCGAAATCGAAACCAGAATCGGCAACAAAATGTGAAGAAATGGAAGTCCCCTAAACGAACGAGTTGCATACATACCTAAAAAAATATAAACTCAATCAGAGGATCAATATTTTCTTCTAATTGCTATTATGAACTGCCAAAACATAAGATTGCGAAGCCCTATAATTCGAAGTCATGAAAACATGCGCAAAAACTTTAAAATCAAAGATGATTAGGCGAAATCAAGCATGAATCTTCCGCGTTTGGTATTAATTAAACGATAAATAAGCAAAGATCAAGCGAATCACGGACCTGATTTGAGCTGAGACGACGCTGACGCTCTGCTAGCGTCGGTTGGGGGTTTCTGCAATTTTCACCCGCGTCGAGATTTTTTTCGCAGAAAAAAGAGAGAGATAGAGAGAGATTTTATTTTCTATAATTTTTAATTTTCGGTTTTTATATTTTGACTGTTTGAAGAGACAGTTGATAATATGCTGGGTCAATTTTTGCGCGAAGTGGAAAGCAAAAGCGAGAGGCACCTTCCCTGACAGGCAACGCTTGTTATTGGGTTTTTTATTCCTTTTTTTAACTTTTATTGGGAGGAAATAAAATAAAAGAACGTTTTGCTGAATATTATTACATTTTTGTATTAGAAAATTAAGTCTTCTCCCAAGAAGAGAAAGTGTTGCTAATTACTACACCTAGAACCGAAAATATTTTCCTTCATATTTTTTCATGGATCTTTTATGTTTTAAAATTAAAGTTTACACACAAAAAAACAGGTTGAGGATGGAGGTCATTGATTGAATTGTTTCAATTCAATCTCAATTTAGTGGATTTTCTTCTTACATAGGTTTGAACTTTGAACCCACAAAGCATGAGTAGATCCTACTACGCATTTATGAAAAATGGGTCTTATTAGAACTGCCTAATTCAATAATACTTTCTATCGTGGAGGTCAATTTAGTCGCGATAATTAATTAAATAAGGTTGATGGATTCAATCATATAAGGATATATGATTTTCAATTATACTAAATTTACGTGTGGTCTAGTAGTTTTTCTTTCAAATATTGAAAGAAGTCTAAATTCGAATTCCCAAAATACTATAAATAAATAAAAGAATTAATTCCAATACATTATATTAAGTTATAAGGTGATTTTTGTATATTATGTAATAAGTTTTTTTAAATCAAAATATTTATGATAATAAACTACAAGGTGTGATGCAGTTGGCAAACTACTACCTCAAACTGACGAGTTACTTGATGCCTCAATGACAAGGATTCGAAACCCATTGGAAGCACTTTGTGGCTAAGGAGCAAGCCGAACTTCAGAACAGGATTAATCCCACCCTTCGAGCGTAGGGACACATCGTGGTATTTAAAAAAATATATATTTACGATAATAACTAATAATATTTGTTATAGTGAGATTGTTGAGTGTATACCTCGTTGTGAAAATATATTTGTTTAATCAAAGTTTATTCTTTGTAAAGAAACAAAGATTTTTGGGTTCATGTCGTGCTTGGGCTTTACAACTAGCCCGGATAATAACTGAAAAAAATAATAGATATTTATAAATAAACTCAA
Source organism: Prunus fruticosa (assembly GCA_018703695.1). Classification (NCBI taxonomy): domain Eukaryota; kingdom Viridiplantae; phylum Streptophyta; class Magnoliopsida; order Rosales; family Rosaceae; genus Prunus; species Prunus fruticosa. The sequence continues at coordinate 56,345,706 of CM031918.1, read as the reverse complement.
TCCTAGACATGTATTTATAAAAAAATCTAAATACTATTTAAATATAGAAACACACCCAAAATCAACCCCACAAATCAACAATTGTATATTTGTTGAGTGTGTTTATAAATGGGTTTTAAGTGTGTGTAATGATGAGTTTTGGGTGTATTTATAAAGTATTTTGGGTGTTGGTTTTTTTTTATAATTTCAGCCCCATTTTGGGTGTTTTAATGAAACTTCCAAAAAATAATTGGAAAAATGGGCGCATTTGACAGTTGTACATGGATGACTGGGCACAAGTATAACTATTAAAAAAAGGGCGAAAACGGAGAATTCTAGAATTTGAGAGCCCAATTCTTCCCCATAAAAACCCGCGTATTCAAATCCAAAACCCTAGAAATCGCAGGGGATTTTATTGTGGTGATTGAGATGGGGATAATTAAGAGCAGCTTCTCCTTCATAATGGGCACGGTTGCAGGGGTCTATATCGCCCAAAACTACGCCGTTCCTAACATTAGGAAGCTCGCCGATACTGCCGTCTTCATTGCCAAGCAATACGAGGAGAAGTACCGCAAGCCCAAGAAGCGAGACGACGAATAGGATCTTTGGTTGTTCTGCGACGCCGTTTCGAACCCAGGTTATCGTTTTGGGAAATTCCTTTTTTTTTAAATATTTGTTCTGTTTTTCTGGGATCGGTACCCGATGAAGAAAAATTTACTGAAGAAAGTGTTATAGATTATTTGTAATGAACTTGTTTCTTTCAAACTTCAATTTTAACCTTCAAATGAAAAATCTATATTCTTTTTCATTGTTATTGAAAAGTTGTGAAGGAGTTCTGTACTTTGTACAATTTATTGCTGCTGTGTCTGCATTTGTATAAACATAGCTACATATGAAGCTTTTGAGTCAATAGTAGCTGTTGAGCAAAGATTCCTTCTGGATCATGATGCTTTTAGTGGAGAATCAAAGTTTTGCTTGATTGTACACACTTATTCTCGAGTGTCAAGTGAGAGTGTGCACTTTCACATAGTGAAAGTAATCAGCTGTTGAGCAAAGATGCCTTATGGATCGTGATGATTTTTCAGTAGAGAATCAAAGTTTTGCTCGATTTTACACACTTATTCTTGATTGTCAAGTGAGAGTGTGCAGGTTCACATAGTGAAAGTAGTCAGCTGTTAGAGTTCAGCCCTTTTAGCAGCTTATTTTAGTGGGTAATGGTTTAGAGACATATGTGTATGTATTACACATGTAGTATTAATGAATGATATTAGATATTATGCATGAAAACCTCAAGCCCTCTAAGAAATGTAGATAGATTTTGCGTAGAGACGATTAGATAGGTCCCTGAATTTGGCATTTTAAAGGGGGAAATATTCCTGCAAAGCAGGCTAAGGAGTCCAAGGTCCAAAAGTTTGGATAGAAATATGGAAGGCCATTGGCAAAGAGGCCAAACAGAGTATCAATACGCGCAGAGTGGGACTATCAGCCTTGGATATGAGGGTTGGAGAACCTTCGGTAGAGTGGGCACAATGTGTGGATTGACACAGTTGAGGGGCACGAAGCTGGCTACTACTGTCAGGAAGGTCTGCTTGGCAGTGGTGGTTTGCTCAACTTGGAGTGAGAGAGATAATAGAATCTTTAGGAATGAATCTTCTCCCCCTTCCCCTCTTAAATGCTGTTGAATTCTGTCATCAATACAGTCAGGAGTCAGGAACAGATGAGTTTCTTATGTTAATTTCCTCAGAGATGTTTCCTCAGGAATGGGGTATCTGATCAAAGTTTGGTTGCCTCGATTTCTGCATCTATCTTTTCGTGCTGCTGGTACAAATTTGTTTGGTTGCTCCCTGCTTGTCTAGGGTCTTTCTTTATGCCTGTTTTAGTTTGATATCTCCTATTCTATCCTCCTTCCCTACCCCCAACCCCCACCCTACCCCAACACCCAAAAAAAGAGAAGAGAAAAGAAAGCACTTCATTGTGTTGTATATTCTAAATGGGCTGGATAACATTTGAAATAAGAAATTGAGGCCTGTGGTTCTGAACCCAAGCTGATGCCTTTGGAGAGAGAGATGACCCTAGCCCAGCCCAGCAAAGACAGTTTGTTTGGCTGCTAAACTACTGGAAACGTGTAAATAATGGGCAAAGGTCATCAGGTGAAGGCACTATTTACCTTTCTGTCATATCTTATAGAGAGAGTCACAATGAAAAAAGGTCTAATGTGGCGGACAAGGTTAGGTCAAAAACTCATATAAAAATAATCGGTTAGCAATTGGAATCTGATTAGCAAATACTTAAAGAGGTGATTAGTTTAATCATAGTGCTTGAATTATTAAGTGAATCAAGCGGAGCAGGCAGTATCTAATTTGTGGTGGACAAGAATTGGAATTGTTTATCTCAGTCGTTGTTGCTCATTGGATAAAGGGAAGGCAACATGCCACACAAAACGTAGCAAAACACGACACCATCCCACACTAAATATTCTTGCAATTGCTATAAAACCACAAATGCCACCATCGCTTTAGATTCTGTCCTCAGCAATGTTATTCTTTATTGCCATGCAATAATGCACCATACTTTCTAATTATAAAAAGAAAATGGCAAATAAAAAGTTATTGTGATTCTCTGACTGGCTTAAGTCATTAAATAAATTTTACCCATAATTATGACTCCTTCATAGTATATGTCCTTAGTAAATAAAAAGAAATGGCAACAACTCCTTTTACCTTTTTTTGGGGCGAAACTCCTTTTACCTTTCTTTCTTAATCAAACCCTTAAACACGCTCTGTGCGTTATGGAAAACTAAATGCCTTCACAGTAGCCAGCCACTCTAATATTCAAAGGGCCATTATTGGCTTTAGGAACCTTTACCCTCAAACAAATGTATAGGTGGGGTCTTCAAGCTTCCATGTTTCAATGAGAACACTCTGACCCAAAGTTCATGTAAAAGGCTCCATCTTCTTCTTCACAGTCGTTGTCATTGCTACCACCAATTATCTCGTTTTTGGGAGACAACCATAGATAGTTTCCCACCAAACCTTCCTTCCTTCCTTTGAACATGCGGTGGCGTGGCCATGAATTAGCTGCCTACCACTTTCTTTGATGCTCAAAATGGTTCAAGGTTTTTTGTGGAGAGGATTTAGCTATGCAAAAGGTTTTGGCCAGACTGAACTCGGGTTCCACTCCTTTGGTCCCACACAGGCAGAGAGGCTTTGTGTGGTCCTCAGCTGCTAAAACGCACAAACAAAAAGGGAGGCAAGTTGTTCTTGTCACAGAGCCTTGCTAAATGAAAGGATCAAAAGCTCTTTGCCGTACTATTTTGTTTGGTCATCATCACATCAACAGTGACAAAAAATATTGAACACACTTTATCACAAGACAAAACTATTTGTGGCAAGCAACTTTAGTTACGGTGGTGGATAGCTTTTTGAATACTTTTCCATGAAAATGAGAGGGGATCCTCTTCAAATCTAGAAGAAGCAAATTCCTGGTTTTCTCTTTTGTCACCCTGCATAGCGTTTGGTTGATGGCAACCAGATTTTCCGAACACAAAATAGCAGTTTGGGATGAATTTGTCATCCTTCTGTGATTAATTTCATTAAAAGGCACAAAATAATGTACACAAGCATATGATATAGTACAAAGATACAACCCTAGATATACTCCAATCCCTTTTCTTTTCTTCCCTTCAACTTTCTCTTCAATGTGCTACGTATACTAGGGAGAAAGTTTAAAAAAAATCCTCTCCTTCCTAGGACCATAACAGAGGATCCTTCTCCTCTTCATTGAATAAGCAGCAAGTCTGAAGCAGAGCTTGTGGACACCCCCGATGATACCACTCATAACAAATGTTGTAAAAACCCTAAGAACATCCTTCACACATCAATTACTGTGGGTTGAGACCTTGATGCAGACCGCGATCTCGACTCTTCAATCTTTGCAGCCACTTCAGCCACGACAAGCCTAGTCAGAAGCAGCCCTGCAATTAGAGCTGCTCCCATCAACATTGTGAAAACTCCACTCCAGCTTATGGCTGAAATATAGCCGGTTAATAATGGACCGATAGCAGCCCCAATGGAGCCTGTTCCATCTATAATTGCTGTTACCGTTGCCAATGCCCTCGAATTCCCACGCAATGAGCTATGTGTTCCCAGGTCTGCGGACACAGCTGTTGTTATTAGAGCATATGGCCCATTAACAAACATGCCGGTGATGAACATAAGTGCAATGTTCACAGCCATGGATACATGGCCATAGCTTCGGTAGAAAAAGAGAGCAGGGATAGCACAGTACATGAAACTTGCAGCTGTGATGGCTCTGGCATCTAAACGATCAGAAATATGGCCAGCAAGGATTCCTCCAAGAACTCCTCCAACATCGAACAATGTAGATAAGTTACCAGATGCCTCACTGGATAAGTACTTTCCGTCAATAGCTGCAACATGTGTTAAATGAAAGTCAGCCAATCACAAGAGTATGCCGTGTTAAAATGTAATGTGAGCCAAGAAAATGTGTTAAAATGTTCACAATGACTGAATTTTGAATTGTTGACAAACAGAAATATGCTACTAGCCAGTTAAAGAGAACTCCCTCCAAAGACTAGACACCTACACACCACATGTAATGGTAGAAAATTTTCAGTGAAAGTTCAGTTTCTTTAACTTCTCTGGCAATGCCCTTATCATATTTCAGTAATAATATGCCCCCATAAAAAAGCACATCAAGAAATGCTCTTAACATAACTACAAATGTGAAACAGCAAGGAAGTTGAATTACCTGTGTTACTAATGTAGAAAGGAAGCCAATAGAGAAATGTATAAGCCACCAACTTGGAAAAGAAAAGGCATAGAGCAAAAGGAGCAACTCCAGGAATTTTCCAAGCTTCTAGGAACCCCACAGCACTCTCCTTCACCTTAACCTCTGGTTCCAATAATGGTTCTGTTACTCCTGCTGCCCCACATTTCTTGGGAGAGTCCAATTCATCTTCTTCGGCTCCAACAGAGTCAGGACTAACAGGCAAGAATAGAAAAACCACCACACCAACAGTAGCAATTATGAGACCAGGGACTACAAAGGACCAACCCCACCCGTATTTCAATAGAGCGGAAGCAACCAAAGACCCTGTAATGTTCCCAACAGAAGTATGAGCATTCCATATACCCATAATCAGCCCTCTTTTCTTCTTACCAAACCAATTACCAACAACTGCGACTACTGAAGGCCATCCAGTCGATTGGAACAAACCAGCAAGCAGTTGAACCCCAAGGAAGTAATAGAAAGTGTGAATATTTGCCCAATATCCAATTCCAAATAATGAAGTAAAGACCCCGGCTCCCACCATTCCGATGGTTAGAAAGATCCTTAAGTTCGTTCTATCACCCAAATGTCCAGAGAAATACATTCCTATAGCATATACAGCCAAGAAAGCTAGGTCAACTTCACCAAGCAAGGCTGTGCCATCTGATCCATTAAACGGGGCCCAACCATCTCGAAGAATCCTAGACAACCTTCTGCCTTCAGCTGGTTCACTTAAGTAAGTCATCCTCCATGGGAAAAACTTCAAGCTCACATCTGAAGATTCGGGATCAAGGGTACTCTTGACCACGCTCGTGGTTTTTCGAGCGGCATGGTAGCTAGCATATGCTAAAAAAGTAACAATCAGAACAATGGCTTGGTGGGTTTTGTAGGAAAGGGGGGATTTCTTTATGTACTCTAATAACCGAATCCCTGGGGGCTTGCTGTAATTTCTCTCTGGTGCTGGCTCTGACATTGAAATCATGTATTGATTTTCACTCCAATATTAAGGGGAAGAAGAAGCTCTACCTCCTCTTATCCAGCAAAACCTTCAAGCTAAAGAAAGAGTGAGTCAGTAACATACAAGATGGCAATCCCACAAACAACAAGAATGGAATTAACCAATGAAACTACCAATTCCTAAAATTCTTAGAACTACAAATCTCACAGTTCCATTATCTTGAGTGGGGGAACAAGCTCAATTTGACTTCTTTAATACCGATTCAGAACTTCTAATCAAATATAAACATACTTCACTATCAATTCCCAACTTCCAAACATTCTTGCCAAAGTCAGAGGCTGGTTCAGGTATTTAAGAGAAAGTAAATAGCCTGAATGTCAATTCACTAGGAAATTCCCAATCGAAGTTTTCAGCATTATCCATAATTCCAGTAGAAATTCAATAGATCGGAACAGAAAAAGAAACCAGATTTATAATCCTGATAAATTTCAAAAGAATCCAAATCAATCTAACTTGAAGATCATGCAGCTGAACTAAAGCCATCCGCATCTCAAACTACCAAGAATTACAGGGGAAAAAGCCTTGAGACAGGAAAAAGGAACATTTTTAACAATCAGAACTGAAACTGTGACTCACCTAACCAGAACAAAGCATGAAACTTTGGAAAAAAAAAAACCCATTTATAAAAATCTCCTGGAAAAAGAAACACAAAAACAAAAACAAAAACCATCCACGTTCTCGCCACAAACAAAAAATAAATAAAACGGTCAAAGGAAAATACAAGAATCTTATCGTTTGACCAAGCAAATTGGAAACAATCAAAAGAGAAACACGAGAATCTTTCTTGCTTAGAGAGAATCAACGTTCTGAAACACACAACAAATTGAAAAAATCCAAATAAACAAACAATCAAAAGAGAACTACAAACGGTCAAAAAGTTTGAAAAAAGAAACATATCCAGCTGAAAATTACAAGGATATTTATATATACAGGGTGAGGAACATATACCTTTTTAGCTTAGCTGAGCGAGCCTGAGTGTAATGCTTTCTACTATATTCTCTCGCGAGTCGCGAGGTTTCTGGCCGCAAAATCCTCTGGTTTTTCGATGAAAGTTGCTCAACAAACAACTGCTTTGGTACGAGCTTTTTAAAGAGAATGCGCAAACCAACGTGAGCTTCCGATGCGGGAGGGTAATTATATTTTATGATAGTGAAATCCCCACATTGTCCCCGGTTTCCCTTCTTGGTCCTCTTTCGCTGGATTCGGATTCTCAGCTTTGGTAACTGACTTCGGAATCGGAGTTGACGAAAATACCCTTTTGGGAAGTGATTTGTCGTGTTTGCAATAGCCTGCTGGCTCTGCAAGCACAGGAGGGAGGTGATTTGTCGTTTTTGCAATGTTTTTCGTGAGATTTAACGCCATAAAGTAGGATGACTTTTTAATTGGGCTTTTGGAAACGGCACAGCATTCTGGAAATTCAGCGTTCCAAAGCCACTAAATTTACGACACCAACAAAAAACGACACATGGACACATGTAATTACAGGTGTCAATAGAAGCAGGGCAAAGACGACACCGTTTTGTGTCGGTGAAACTGGTCGTTCAACATTTTGGCAATACCATACCATGCATATGTCACACGGTGCTGTCTGTCAAATGACAGACAGCCTTGTCTTTTTTACCCTTTAAATATTAAGGGGAAAAAAAACATTCTGCATGTGAAAACACAAGCAGGAATTTACCTAAAACAGGAAGGAAAAAAAAAAAGTGATTGTAAGCTAAGGGTCACAAAATTCAACTTTTCCCATACACAGGCACTTCTTAGTTAAAAAGGGCAATTTGGTTAAATGGATCAAAAGATCACCACCTCAAATAGCGTGGCAAATTCGTAATTCTACTAACCCAACCGGGTGCAGCAATCGTCCATCCCACTGGGCCCAACACATTACAAATAGAGAGATGCTGCGGGAAGAATCACGGAAAGGAATATCCGCATATCCAAACGAAATTATCCGCATATCCAAACGGAATTATACCTGACGTGCTTCCTATATATACTTCCCCCGCCAAATCCCGGGCCTACAGTGCCATGTAGGTAAAACACGTGCCCATGACGTGGCGAGGCGGATGGTTAGTGGATGCTGTTTAAGCACTCTCTTGGCGACACGTGGCAAAGCATGCTTGGCCCTGTGTAGAATGCAGGTCTACATCAGGATCAGGACAATCCAATCCGACCGCGAAAGGAGACACGTAGAAATTAGGAAGAAACTTCGTTTTTTTGTTTCGAGTCGACGTTTTCGGGGCTGTTTTGGATCATATTATTTATTTATTTCGGCCTCATATTATTTATGAGGGTCTCTTTTACTATCGCGTTAATTGATTCGGTTCAATCTTTTTTACATTTAGGGAAGTTTCTTAAGTTGTTTTGTTGTCTACAACCATTGAATTTGGGTAATAAAAACGATGGGGTAGAAACCCGGCCCAACCGAGAGGACCACAACAGAGCGTGAACGATGTTCTCAGCTTCTCACTCAGTAACAAAGAAAGACACATGATTGCATTTTGTCCTCGCAAAAAGAAGACCCCATTTTGTATGTGCACTTAATCTAGCAGCTGATAATAAGTTTCAATTTTATTTTTATTGGGGTAAGACAAACAACTTGATATGGAAGAGACGAACGCCAACGTAGAAGCATTGTTTGTTTTTCTTTTCTGATGATATTATATGTTATGCTCTACTCTAGCGCCACAACATTGATTCATGAGATTGTGGTTTTCATTTGACCTTCTTCTCCATCTGAGGTGTTTTCAGCATAAGACCCATATAAACATGGAGCACGTTGAAGAAATATCTCAACAAGAAAAGCTCGCTTGTGGCATGGGTATATGATGTAGACAAGCAACTCGAGGAACAGATAGAATGCAATGGTTGTTGTAAGACTGATTATAGTCAACTTCAACTGTTAGAGTTGCCTGGGATAATAATGCTTCTAAAAGGAAGGAATTGTGAACTAAAACAGATTGAGAGTAATGGGCCTGGGCCTAGGCCAAGTCTGAAAGATTGTGAACCATTCACAATTCTTTAATAAATCGTAAATCGTGAAATATAATGAGAACCCATAAATTGAGTTACAAAAACATTTTAACCAAAAATAAAAGAGTTACAGAAACAAAAATCCCAAACATTAAATGGTGAGCAAAGAAAAATAAGAAATATTGTAAAAAGTATTTTACATAACACAACTTGGTACAACCCAAATTGAAGGTTGTCTGCTCTTCTTTAGTAAGATCTTCACATCCTCGGTGTAAGGTTTTAAACCACAAGATATCTCTTATAGAGTCATATCCACGGCCTGGTTGCACGCCCTGTGCAACCAAATTCACATTTAAAATGGATTGAGTAGTAATATCAAAAGAATAAAAGACCAAATGATGATGATGTAATTTTAAGTTGTTTTGTTGTGAATGGGCGGTGTCTGATGCAGTGGGTTATAACCATGGTTTGAAAAAGTCGATATTATCGCCGATAATATCGGATTTTTTGACTTGCGATATTTTCAACACATACCAATTAGATTTCGTCATAATGTCGAGAATATCGCCAAAATATCGGAATCGATATTGTCGTGCAAATTCAAGCTGAAATGGTGATAATATCTCGATATTATCGATAAAATATGAGTACAAATTCTGGAATTAATCTTACCTTTTGAAGCGTTCATCTATTTAGCAGGTTGCACGTTTAGCGCCGCGAGGCGTGGAGAGGCGTGGCAACGTGTGGCGAGGCGGATGAAGGGCGGCTATTCTGCAAGCACTGCGAGAGGAAGAAGATGACCTCACGTGGTTTTTTTAGGGTTCGTTGGGAATGAAACGACTTCGTTTCATATAGTTAATGAAACGCACGCTTAGCACTGACGTTCAGCGTGCCTTTTTAATTATTTTTAAATCATGATGTTTTGTTTTTAACAAACAAGTGCTTAACGTCTCCCACTGAAACACCACTACTTACCCTTTTTTATCTGAAACACAACTACTTACCCTTTTTGTCTTTTCATTTTTCTTCCTAAATTAATATATTAACATATATATATATATATATATAAATTTATTTATTTATTTATAGTATAACCCTAATATATGAACTGAATTGCGTTTTTATTTTGATGTTGAATAAATATTTTAGATTTAGGGATTGATTATTATGCATGAATAAGATCATTAGTTCTTTTATTTTCTGTTTTATATTTTCGGCGTGTAATATTTATAACGTCTTTAAAATGTCTGTAAGCTAATATTTATTATATATGATAAATTTCTATATTAAAAAAGACACCAAGGGGATTCAAACCCCTCCCATTTTACTCATTCAACACCTTAACCACCATATTACTTATGTTTTTGTGAAAATATGCTAAAATATTTATATATATACATGGTTTTGTTTTGAATTTTTTTTTGCAAGAAACAAATTGTTTTGAATTCTTTTGACCATTCCTTTTCAAGTTTCTACTTTTGATTATGGTGTGTTTAATCTTTTTTCATTAATTACTACATATTTTCTACACTCACAGTGTTTACCAGCTCGCTATATAATTAACTTAAATCAGTTAAATCCATCATGCAATGCATTTCCTTCCAAATTTTTATGATAAACTAATAGATAATTGACTAAATAAACATCCTACAAAGTTTCAATAAAAATTTCCAAGTTTTTCTTACAATTTCCATGGTTTTTATTCAATTTTTATCGATATCGATAATATACCGATATTTCCATCAATATTTCCGTATTTTTGGCCTACCGATATTTCCGATATCACCGATATTTTAGACTTTGGTTATAACACATTGTTTTCTATTTTGTTCAATGATTTCATTAATTTTATTGTTGATGTGCTTGGCACCTCAACAAAATGAGTTACAACTTCTTTGGATTTCAATCCGATGTTACTTACGCGTACTTGAAACACATGATGTTCTCTAGAGCGTGAATGATTTTTGCTCACTATTTTAACCGAAAGTGTACCCTCAACACCCTTCTCAACATTTGACACGTGTCCCTTGGCATAACCATAGTTAACTATTTACTTTGTATTTATGCAACCATGGTTATGTCAATAGACACATGTTAAGTGTTAAGAAATGTGGTGAGGCACCTTCGGTTAAAATGGTAAGAAAAATGCTCCCAAAGTAAAATGGTATATTTTTGCTCACCATTTTAACCAAAGGTGTACCCCTCACCACCCTTATCAACACTTGACGCGTGTCCCTTGGCATAACCATGGTTAACTCTTTACTTTATATTTATGCAACCATGATTCTGTCAATAGACACATGTCAAGTGTTGAAAAGAGTGGTGAGGGTACACCTTCAATTAAAGTGGTGAGCAAAAATGCTCCCAAAGTAAAATGGTATATTTTTGCTCACCACTTTAACCGAAGGTGTACCATCACCACCATTCTCAACACTTGACACGTGTCCCTTGACATAACCATAGTTAACTCTTTACTTTGTATTTATGCAACCATGATTATATCAATAAACACATGTCAAGTGTTGAAAATTGTGGTGATGGTACACATTGGGTTAAAGTGGTGAGCAAAAATATACAATTTCACAGAGAAAATGAGCAACAAGAACAAGTGTGACATGTGTGGGGACTCAATCTTTCAACATTATAGAATTGGCCAAAAATTTCCGAGAAGCTCATGGGAAGTTCCTATGCAATATATGCTGCACGGGATATGAGAACTATAATGGGTTAAAATCCCATTACAATTCATACCATCATGTAAACTACAAATTCTGTGCTACAGAGAAGTGTCACGCTCTAATTGTGGACAATCGCACCTACAAGAACCACAAGAAGTCGTGTGCCAAAAAGTGAGCAACTATATGTTTGGTAATATGAATTTCTTATCATATATATGAATTACAATTTCAGGGTATTGCATTTTAACTCATTTGTGGAAGATATTCTACACTTCAATCATGATCAAAATTTGAGCACCATTTTAACCGAAGGTGTACCCTCACCACCATTCTCAACACTTGACACGTGTCCCTTGACATAACCATAGTTAACTCTTTACTTTGTATGTATGCAACCATGGTTATGTCAATAGACACATGTCAAGTGTTGAAAATGGTGGTGATGAATCACTTTCACTTATTAAAGTTTTAACAAATCTACCTCTTCAACTTTTGTCTTCCCAATAGAAACCTTATCTTTTTATCTCTGATAAGCCATTCCTAAACAATGTCCCGGTCGTAGCAGCAGCAGCAGTTATAAGGCGTTCATGCACAGCATGTCTTGTCGATGGTTGCTAGAAGAAGCGCCTACCGACTTTTGAACATTGACCCTACACGTTCTGTCATATCAGTTACATTAACTTTTGCATCCTTAGTGACCTCTTCAACAAGAGAAAAGCTTGGTAAGCACTTTGGTACGATTCATGACAAGACTCACAAGCTAGAAAAACTCAAATTATTTATGAGAAGAGTTGATATGGAGCTTCAACTTTCAATAATGGGGGTCTTATAGCCCTCAAGGATTTTCCTTGCTAGTGATCTAGGGGGCTCTGTCTTTGCTCTGCTCCCCTGCCTTTGTACCGTCTCTATAGTGCCTCTAGAATGCCTCTATAATGCCTTAAGTTAGTGAGAAATTGGGGAAGTGGTGTTTAACAAAATTGGGTTCAAGAAATTACTTCGATTTTTGGTGCAATTAGAAACTATATTTTATTGCTTCCATACAAATATAACATCACAATGAGTTTGTAAGATTTGAATTTTTAATGTATTAATTACGAATTTCAGTGTTTTTAATCTATAATATCTCTATAGTGCCCCAAAAAAAAAATTGTGTTTGGGACAGGGACAAAAACCACATTTTTGTTGTTGTTTTTCTTGTATATAAAGAAATATTGTCAAAGCAAGGTGACATGGTTCGAAGCTAGAGATTTATAATATTATATTCAATTATCAATTAATATATAATCTCCTAATTAGTGTTATTAAATATTATAAACTAGCAACACTAATTATCTAATTAACCAGAAGTGAACTACATTTTCAAGAAAAGAAAAGTTTTGATATTTGACACTATAAAGAAAGGCTTTTAAAACTTGGTAGATAGAGAAAGAGAGATAGGGATTTATATTTGGCTCACCAAACGTATTATTGTAACAAAAAATAAAGCCTGCATGTATGCAGGAGATGTGAAATGATTGCAAAATTTTAATCCCGAAATGAAAGCCATGTGAGAGTGTGCAGTGATAGCTACAAACATGTATTTCTTAAAGATGCCTTCTGGATCATGGTGCTTTTAGTGGAGAATCAAAGTTTTGCTTGATTGTACACACTTATTCTAGAGTGTCAAGTGAGAGTGTGCACTTTCACATAGTGAAAGCAATCAACTCTTGAGCAAAGATGCCTTATGGATCGTGATGATTTTTCAGTGGAGAATCAAAGTTTTGCTTGATTTTACACACTTATTCTTGAGTGTCAAGTGAGAGTGTGCAGGTTCACATAGTGAAAGTAGTCAGCTGTTAGAGTTCAGCCCTTTTAGCAGCTTATTTTAGTGGGTAATGGTTTAGAGACATATGTGTATGTATTACACATGTAGTATTAATGAATGATACTAGATATTATGCATGAAAACCTCAAGCCCTTTAAGAAATGTAGCTAGATTTTGCGTTGAGACGATTAGATAGGTCCCTGAATTTGGCACTTTTAAAGGGGGAAATATTCCTGCAAAGCAGGCTAAGGAGTCCAAGGTCCAAAAGTTTGGATAGAAATATGGAAGGCCATTGGCAAAGAGGCCAAACAGAGTATCAATACGCGCAGAGTGGGACTATCAGCCTTGGATATGAGGGTTGGAGAACTTTCGGTTGAGTGGGCACAATGTGTGGATTGACACAGTTGAGGGGCACGAAGCTGGCTACTACTGTCAGGAAGGTCTGCTTGGCAGTGGTGGTTTGCTCAACTTGGAGTGAGAGAGATAATATAATCTTCAGGAATGAATCTCTCCCTCATCCCCTCTTAAATGTTGTTGAATTCTGTCATTAATACAGTCAGGAGTCAAGAACAGATGAGTTTCTTATGTTAATTTCCTCACAGAGATGTTCCTCAGGAATGGGGTATCTGATGAAAGTTTGGTTGCCTCGATTTCTGCTTCTATCTTTTCGTGCTGCTAGTACAAATTTGTTTGGTTGCCCCCTGCTTCTTTTGGGTCTTTCTTTATGCTTGTTTTAGTTTGATATCTCCTATTCTATCCTCCTTCGCTACCCCCAACCCCCACCCGACCCCACAACACTCCACCCCAACACCCAAAAAAGAGAAGAAATAAGAGAGCACTTCATTGTGTTGTATATTCTAAATGGGCTGGATAACATTTAAAATAAGATATTGAGGCCTATGGTTCTGAACCCAAATTGATGCCTTTGCGAGTGAGAGATGACCCTAGCCCAGCCCAGCAAAGACAGTTTGTTTGGCTGCTAAACTACCGGAAACGTGTAAATAAGGGGCAAAGGTAATCAGGTGAAGGCACTATTTACCTCTCTGTCATATCATATAGAGAAAGAGTCACAATGAAAAAAGGTCTAATGTGGCGGACAAGGTTAGGTCAAAAACTCATATAAAAATAATCGGTTAGCAGTATATTGTTTGTGGTTCATATGCAATTGGAATCTGATTAGCAAATACTTAAAGAGGTGATTAGTTTAATCATAGTGCTTGAATTATTAGGTGAATCATGCGGAGTAGGAAGTATCTAATTTGTGGTGGACATGAATTGGAATTGTTTATCTCAGTCGTTGCTTATTGGATAAAGGGAAGGCAACATGCCACAGAAAACGTAGCAAAACACGACACCATCCCACACCAAATATTCTTGCAATTGCTACAAAACCACAAACGCCACCATCGCTTTAGATTCTTTCCCCAGCAATGTTATTCTTTATTGCCATGCAATAATGCACCAAACTTTCTAATTATAAAAAGAAAATGGCAAATAAAAAGTTACTATGATTCTTTATTGCCATGCAATAAGCTACAACTTCTTTGGATTTCAATCCGATGTTACTTACGCGTACTTTAAACACATGATGTTCTCAAAGCGTGAATGATTTTTGCTCACTATTTTAACCGAAAATGTACCTTCAACACCCTTTTCAATATTTGACACGTGTCCCTTGGCATAACCATAGTTAACTATTTACTTTGTATTTATGCAACCATGGTTATGTCAATAGACACATGTTAAGTGTTGAGAAAGGTGGTGAGGCACCTTCGGTTAAAATGGTAAGCAAAAATGCTCCCAAAGTAAAATGATATATTTTTGCTCACCACTTTAACCAAAGGTGTACCCTCACCACCCTTATCAACACTTGCACGCGTGTCCCTTGGCATAACCATAGTTAACTCTTTACTTTATATTTATGCAACCATGATTATGTCAATAGACACATGTCAAGTGTTGAGAAGAGTGGTGAGGGTACACATTCGGTTAAAGTGGTGAGCAAAAATGCTCCCAAAGTAAAATAGTATATTTTTGCTCACCACTTTAACCGAAGGTGTACCCTCACCACCATTCTCAACACTTGACACGTGTCCCTTGACATAACCATAGTTAACTCTTTACTTTGTATTTATGCAACCACGGTTATGTCAATAAACACATGTCAAGTGTTGAAAATTGTGGTGATGGTACACATTGGGTTAAAATGGTAAGCAAAAATATACCATTTCACAAAGAAAATGAGCAACAAGAACAAGTGTGACATGTGTGGGGACTCAGAGGGCCTCTCTTTCAACATGATAGAATTGGCCAAAAATTTCCGAGAAGCTCATGGGAAGTTCCTATGCAATATATGCTGCACGGGATATGAGAACTATAATGGGTTAAAATCCCATTACAATTCATATCATCATGTAAACTACAAATTCTGTGCTCCAGAGAAGTGTCACGCTCCGATTGTGGACAATCGCACCTACAAGAACCACAAGAAGTCGTGTGCCAAAAAGTGAGCAACTATATGTTTGGTAATATGAATTTCTTATCGTATATATGAATTACAATTTCATGGTATTACATTTTAACTCATTTGTGGAAGATATTCTACACTTCAATCATGATCAAAATTTGAGCAACAAAGTAAAATGTGACCATTATTATTACGTAACATATTATGTTATATTAAACAGAATCTAGAAACAACGAAAAGAACATGCACACAATACAATTGTGAGCTCTCCTCGTATATGGGTAAATTTGTTATTAATGACATAAAGAAAGGGCATGTGAGCTCTCCACTCACACTGTTGAACTGTTTCATTTCATAAAAGATTTTTCACCCCATTTATCTCCTTTGCAACCAGTTCTTTCCCATCTCCATTATCGAAAATCAAGGTGTTGCTTTTATGCTCTCTATGATTTATTTTTTCTATATGTAGAAAAAATCATTTTTGAACTCTCATTTTTGTACTTATCTAATTTTTCTCTCTCTCTCCAGTTCTCTTCCCTCTTCATCTGTCGTTGAAGTGCTCTGTTTGGTTTCCTTTCTCTATCTATTTTCCCATTTAGATTATCATTTTGTTTCTCGTTTTCTTTTGCAGCTTTCTTCAGAAAGAAAGCTTGAATTTCTAAGCTATGTTTGATTTGATTTTTCTATATATTTCTTGATTCTTCTTTTGATTTTGTTTTGCAGCTTTCTTTCTTTAAGAAAAGCTTGAAAAATTGAGTGGGGGCCCGTGACCACCCTTCTCAACACTTGACACGTGTCCCTTGGCATAACCATAGTTAACTCTTTATTTTGTATTTATGCAACCATAGTTATGTTAATAGACACATATCAAGTGTTAAGAAGGGTGGTGATGGTACACCTTCAGTTAAAGTGGTGAGCAAAAATGCTCCCAAAGTAAAATGATATTTTTTTGCTCATCACTTTAACCGAAGGTGTACTCTCACCACCCTTATCAACACTTGACACGTGTCCCTTGACATAACCATAGTTAACTCTTTACTTTGTATTTATGCAACCATGGTTATGTCAATAGACACATGTCAAGTGTTGAGAATGGTGGTGAGGGTACACCTTCGGTTAAAGCGGTGAGCAAAAATGCTCCCAAAGTAAAATAGTATATTTTTGCTCACCATTTTAACCGAAGGTCCTCACCACCATTCTCAACACTTGACACGTGTCCCTTTACATAACCATAGTTAACTCTTTACTTTGTATTTATGCAACCATGGTTATGTCAATAAACACATGTCAAGTGTTGAAAATTGTGGTGATGGTACACATTGGGTTAAAGTGGTAAGCAAAAATATACCATTTCACAAAGAAAATGAGCAACAAGAACAAGTGTGACATGTGTGAGGACTCAGAGGGCCTCTCTTTCAACATTATAGAATTGGCCAAAAATTTCCGAGAAGCTCATGGGAAGATTCTATGCAATATATGCTGCACGGGATATGAGAACTATAATGGGTTAAAATCCCATTACAATTCATACCATCATGTAAACTACAAATTCTGTGCTACAGAGAAGTGTCACGCTCCGATTGTGGACAATCGCACATACAAGAACCACAAGAAGTCGTGTGCCAAAAAGTAAGCAACTATATGTTTGGTAATATGAATTTCTTATCGTATATATGAATTACAATTTCATGGTATTGCATTTTAACACATTTGTGGAAGATATTCTACACTTTAATCATGATCAAAATTTGAGCAACAAAGTAAAATGTGACCATTATTATTACGTAACATATTATGTTATATTAAACAGAATCTAGAAACAACGAAAAAAACATGCACACAATACAATCGTGAGCTCTCCTCGTATATGGGTAAATTTGTTATTAATGACATAAAGAAAGGGCATGTGAGCTCTCCACTCACACTGTTGAACTGTTTCATTTCATAAAAGATTTTTCACCCCATTTATCTCCTTTGCAACCAGTTTTTTCCCATCTCCATTATCGAAAATCAAGGTGTTGCTTTTATGCTCTCTATGATTTATTTTTTCTATATGTAGAAAAAATCATTTTTGAACTCTCATTTTTGTACTTATCTAATTTTTCTCTCTGCTCCAGTTCTCTTCCCTCTTCATCTATCTTTGAAGTGCTCTGTTTGGTTTCCTTTCTCTATCTATTTTCTCATTTAGATTATCATTTTGTTTCTCGTTTTGTTTTGCAGCTTTCTTTCTTGAAGAAAGCTTGAATTTCTAAGCTATGTTTGATTTGATTTTTCTATATATTTCTTGATTCTTCTTTTGATTTTGTTTTGCAGCTTTCTTTCTTTAAGAAAAGCTTGAAAAATTGAGTGGGGGCCCGTGACCACCTTTCTCAACACTTGACACGTGTCCCTTGGCATAACCATAGTTAACTCTTTATTTTGTATTTATGCAACCATAGTTATGTTAATAGACACATATCAAGTGTTAAGAAGGGTGGTGATGGTACACCTTCAGTTAAAGTGGTGAGCAAACATGCTCCCGAAGTAAAATGATATTTTTTTTCTCACCACTTTAACCGAAGGTATACTCTCACCACCTTTATCAACACTTGACACGTGTCCCTTGACATAACCATAGTTAACTCTTTACTTTGTATTTATGCAACCATGGTTATGTCAATAGACACATGTCAAGTGTTGAGAATGGTGGTGAGGGTACACCTTCGGTTAAAGCGGTGAGCAAAAATGCTCCCAAAGTAAAATAGTATATTTTTGCTCACCATTTTAACCGAAGGTCCTCACCACCATTCTCAACACTTGACACGTGTCCCTTTACATAACCATAGTTAACTCTTTAATTTGTATTTATGCAACCATGGTTATGTCAATAGACACATGTCAAATGTTGAGAATGGTGGTGATGAATCACTTTCACTTATTAAAGTTTTAGCAAATCTACCTCTTCAACTTTTGTCTTCCCAACAGAAACCTTATCTTTTATCTTTGATAAGCCCTTCCTAAACAATGTCCCGGTTGTAGCAGCAGCAGTTATAAGATGTTCCTGACAGCATGTCTCGTCGATGGTTGTTGAAGAAGCGCCCACCAACTTTTAAACATTGACCCTACACGTTCTGCCATATCAGTTACATTAACTTTTGCATCCTTAGTGACCTCTTCAACAAATGTTGCAGCAGATTGTCTAGCCTCTTTAAGCTTCATCGCTTCATTAAGACTTAGCTGTAGTTTTAAAACAAACAATCAAGGTCTTTCTCTTCTTGTTTCTAAAAGGTAAAATGAATTTCTATGAATTACAGTTTCATGGTATTACATTTTAACTCATTTGTGGAAGATATTCTACACTTCAATCATGATCAAAATTTGAGCAGCAAAGTAAAATGTGACCATTATTATTACGTAACATATTATGTTATATTAAATAGAATCTAGAAACAACGAAACAAACATGCACACAATACCATCGTGAGCTCTCCTTGTATATGGGTAAATTTGAAATTAATGACATAAAGAAAGGGCATGTGAGCTCTCCGCTCACACTGCTGAACCGTTTCATTTCATAAAAGATTTTTCACCTCATTTATGCTCTCTATGATTTATTTTTTCTATATGTAGAAAAAATCATTTTTGAACTCTCATTTTTGTACTTATCTAATTTTTCTTTATCCTCCCAGTTCTCTTCCCTCTTCATCTGTCTTTGAAGTGCTCTGTTGGGTTTCCTTTCTCTATCTATTTGCTCATTTAGATTATCATTTTGTTTCTCGTTTTGTTTTGCAGCTTTCTTTCTTGAAGAAAGCTTGAATTTCTAAACTATGTTTGATTTGATTTTTCTATATATTTCTTAATTCTTCTTTTGATTTTGTTTTGCAGCTTTCTTTCTTGAAGAAAAGCTTGAAATTCTAATAGCATCATTTTGATTTTGTTTTGCACCTTCTCATCCAAGAAGGTATCGCATTCATTGTTCTTCCTCTTTTTTTTTATGCATTTTTCTCTCTTGGATCCATTATTGTTTTGATTTTGTTTTGCAACTTTCTTTCTTAAAGGAAACTTGGACTTCTAAGTTCTGTTTAGTTAGATTTGTTCTATATATTTCTTGATTCTGGTTTTGATCTTGTTTTGCAGCTTTCTTTCTTGAAGAAAATCTTGAAATCCTAATTGTCAACATTACTTCTCGTCCAAGAAGGTAACTTCATTACCGCATTCATTATTCTTCCCCTTTTTATGCATCTTTCTCTCTCCTTTTTCCATTCTCGTTTTGATTTTGTTTTGCAGCTTTCTTTCTTGAATGAAGCTTAAATTTCTAAGCTCTGTTTTGGTTTGCTTTTTCTACTTGTTTCTTGATTCTCATTTTGTTTTGCACCTTTCTTTCTTTAAGAAAGCTTGAATTTCTAAGTTATGTTGGTTAGCTTTTTTCTATATATTTCTTGATTCTGGTTTTGATCTTGTTTTGCAGCTTTCTTTCTTGAAGAAAAGCTTGAAATCCTAATCGTTGACATTACTTCTCGTCCAAGAAGGTAACTTCATTACCTTCGGCTGCGCAAATCTCACGGTCTGGAGCTCCGGGCCAAGGGGATATGCGTTAACACGTGGCTTCCTTCTTTTGGGTGCTGTTTGTGCCTAATAAATCACGGCATGAACTGACGGAAGGAGCCCCTTTCCTCGGCCCTGGCACTCGCTCGAAGGACTAAAACGCAGCATTTTGCCAAGATGCTTGGCCTTCCTGAAAGCAAAAGAAAAATTGCCAAGGGATGATCATCTCGGCCTAGATTATAGGCCGAGGCCAAGGCCAAACAAAATCACGGCCAAAGTTATTAAAAGTCAAATCATCACGTGATAGCAGGGTCTCATGCTTCATTTAATGAAGTAATGCCTCTGTTTATTGCAGCAAACACACTGGCCACAAATAAGCATTTAATGCACGAGGGAAGGTGGGAAGTGACTGAAGTTCAGGATTTGGTAATAGGAATCAGAATGATTTCAGCAGACATTCTCACAAGAATTCTTATAGCTTGAGAGATTAACTAACTATCAGAGCAATAAATGCGTCCCCACGGCCATAAGTGCAGAACCCATGGTAGGGGCGGCGGGGATTCACCAGGATTTATGGGGTCACACCACCATATTTTCCTGTAATGCACTTTCAATATTTTACTTGCTTTCTTAGGAGTAGTGTTAGCTTGTAAGGAAAATCCGTTCATCAATATATCATACGACCCTTGATTTTCAAGGCGTTGGAGCACCATTTCTGTTATTCGCTCATTCACCCCATATATCATACGACCGTCGCTCACTGAGCAATGCGCGGAGCACCGCCCAAAATCCACCATCAACATCACCATTAAACGGCCTTGTAGCTTAGGCCGTGGACCTAACGGCCGAGATTAGTTCCTCTCTCGGCCACGGTCGCTTGATTAGAAGTCAAGTTCACACAGGCGCACCACGTAACCATCTCCATCCAAACCACATCTCGACGCACGGAGACCGTGCTGGCACGTCACGCACAAACGCACCACATCCAAAAGCAGGAAGCCGCGTGTCAACGCATATCCCCTCGGCCCGGAACTCCAGGCCGTGAGAAATGTTACCATTAGATGGGGCATCTGCAAACTACGTAACAGGATCCACGCACTAAGCCTATGTCACGGTCACAACTGGATAGACATACAGAGATAATGGGTATGAGATACATGGCTATGTGGCTCTAGTGCAAGTGGGAGATTGTTAGAAATGTGCCCTAAGAGCCAATACATTTGATGTAATCTCCTTAGAATACATTTCGTATATGATACATAAAGGACAAACTTATTTGTTATCTTTTACATCGTCTAAAGAAACAAATGTCCAGGGTATGCTAAATAAGAGATAAAGTAATCTAAAGAAGATTAGATTCATGAGACCTTTAATCTCTAATTGTAGTATCCCAAAATGTTCCTAATCATAGGTTATCAAATGGGCCTTGATAAACCGTCAAGATTAGCACATATTATGTATGCTCAATTGGGAGGATGGTTAGTCTCAAACCATTTGTGTAGTTGACACTAATACAAGTATGTGAGTGCTCATTAGTGAATGAGTACACTGAACGCGATCAACGTAGTTCTCGTATGGAATATTTATCTATATGTCAAACGAGAACTCATAGTTGCAATAATGCAAATTAGTCCTTAGACCTGAGGCATCATGATTGTCCTGTGATGCGTTATTGATCTTTGATAGCTCTTAAAGGCAAGCCGTAAAAGATTTGTCTTAAGTGTTGTTGGGATCTCTTAATTCATCATAGGGGCATGTGAATGTACAATAAGGAATCTCTACTTTCGATAAAGAAGGAGAATGTTTCAAGATGTGATTCAGGTAAATCTTTGGCCAAAGTATTTTGAGCTTGATTTAGAAAGTTGTTCTTAATCATGTTCTTTTGAATCACATGAGGTTGTAAATCATATTAGGGGTTTGACATAATCAATCTGTACCCTAATAATATGATTTGAAACATTGTATAAGAGAAGGACCGTATTGCATTGCAATTCCAACTGAATAGGTTCTTCATCTATTATGGTTAGCTTGGGTAGCCTTGATATATTGCTAGATGTCACTCTTGGCTTGTGGAAGTCCTAGGATTGATTGTGATCGATCCAAATAAAGGAAGAATTAAAAAGGGGTTTTAATTCCAGTTGGTTAGAAAGAGTTCTTATATTTTCCCACTGCCTTGCTAATTAGAACCTAATGGATCGCATACCTTAAATGGTTAACTTTGAGTAATACAAATGAGAATGAGGAAATCAATTTGATTGATTTGATGTTGATGATTTACTACGTGTAAAAATGTATTTGGGCCTCGGTAATAATTAACGGGAAGCCTAAATGGTTGGGTATCAAGGCCAAGGGCTTAAGACACCTAAATATTATGGTTTAAGTGTCATAAGGCCCAATTTTGGAAGCCCAATGGGTTTTGGCCGAAAATGTTTAAGTAAGTATGTATGAGAATTGTTTCCATAAGCTCATTAACACACAAACACAATCCAACATCAACCAAATGGGTTTGGGAGATCAAAGAGAGAAAAAGAGAGTTTTCAAGAGTGAAATACTTTCATCTTTCAAAGTGGTTTAGATTGAAACCAATCTTGAGAATCTTGCATTAGCATCCAAGTATTCTCAAGATACTTCTTCTCATCTCAAGGTTCCATTGGTGTGGAGATTTAGAGGCCATATACTTTTGTGGCTCACATGGAGGAGAAAGATCAAGGAGCAAAGATCAAAGATCAAAGAGGAGATCAACAAAGAGGAAATCATCAAGAGAAGACCAAACAAAAATTGATTCATATAATTGCTTCAAGGGTAATTAAATCTTATCCTTTCTCTTGAATTTTCATTTATGAAAAACATATCAATGTTCATGGCTTAAGATACTTGGAAGAAGTTTTGTTTTTGAATTTAAACAACTACCTTAGACTTCCGCTGCGATTAATTTGATTAAATGCATGTTTAATATTCAAATGAACTTTAGAAAAATGTTTTGAAATTCCTTCAACATGTGCAGTGTGGTTGTGCGGGGCGTGCCAACACGGTCTACTTTGCGTCGAGATAGTAATACGAGTGAAATGGTTAAGTGGTGCGCCTGTTTGAATTCGACTCCTAATCAAACGATTGTGGCCGAGAGAGGACTGACTCTCGGCCGTCAGGTTCATTGCCTGAGCTACAAGGCCGTTTAATGGTGGTATTGGTGGTGGGTTTTGGGCGGTGCTCGCGCGTTGCTCAGGGAGCGACGGTCGTATGATATATGGGGTGAATGAGAGAGTAAGCAGAGATGGTGCTCCGGCGCCTTGAAAATCAAGGGTCGTATGATATATTGATGAATGGATTTTCCTTACAATCTAACGCTACTCCTAGGAAAGCAAGTAAATGTATTGAAAGTGCATTACAGGAAAATATAATTTGCTCCATGGAAGGCTTTTGGTTTGGTGTTTGAACCCTTTGAATGTAGCTTGAGCCTGGTATTTATAGGAAGACCTCTTGGAAGAGTAATTGTAATACCCCAAAAAAACTCAAGGTGAATTTTCATATTTTAGTGAAAAATAATGTAATAGTGGAGAAGAATATGGGTATTTTATCAAGTGATTTTGGATTGAGATTATTAAATTAAGTATGTTTAATTTGAAGTTGGACAAAAATGACCAAAAAATACCCCTATGTGTGAAAGATTACCAAAATGCCCTTGTAGATAATAACCACACAAAAAAAAGGCAACGTGTAAGCCAAGCCTTCTTCCCTCCTTCATTCCTTCCCCCTTCCCTCATACAATCCCTTCAAAAAATCTGGTTTTGATCTCAATTTGGATGAGTTGTAAACCTAGGATAGGTGAGTCACCTAGTCTAAGCTAAGAAAAATTAATTGCTTAAACTAAGATAAATTTTTGGGATGAAAGAAATGGAAGTTGGGGTGAGGAAGAAATGAGAAGATAGGAGGAAGAGAAGAAGAGAGTTTCTAAGGTGAGTTGATTTCAAAATTTCTGGTTTTAACTTTGTGGTTGTGTGATTTTAATCTCTTAAAGAATGATTTGAGTCATATGAGTGTTGGGAAGATTGAATTGGAAGATGTTGAATCTCTATTTTTCGGGTTGGGTGGATAGAGTGTGGATGTTGTGTTTTTGGTTGTATTTTGAGTTTTTGATGAGTTCTAATGATAGGTATGAAGTTTAGAAGAGTTTTAGAAGCCTTAAGAACCACTTGGGGTGTTAGAATGGTTGAAAACAGCTTTGAACAAAATCCGGAAATTTGCAGCCCGCGAGCCTCACTTTGGCTCTATTTTTCTCCAAATCCTTTGAGTTTTTGAGGAAACCATTTGTTGGGTTTTAAACTAAACTTATCAAGGAACAAAACACAATTGGTTTCGTCGATTTTGGTTGAGTTTTGATAGGTTGAACACTTGTGCAAAGTTTGGAAAAAACTCTGTTTTCTGCAGAAAAACCAGCCACGAGTCCTAGTTTGGAGTTGGTTTTCTCCTTCATTTTAGATCCGTTTTCAGTGTGGTTTGTTGGGTTAGAAACTAGAGATACTAAGATTCTAAACAACTATAAGTTTACCCATTTTCGTTGACATTTGGTTGGTCAAAATGACTCACAAATATCTGGGATTAAATATGGAAAACAGGGGAAGTTGCAGGATTTCTTTTTTAAGATGATGAACAGGAGCCGGAGCAAGCCCACTTGCGGCTCCGGCAAGTGGCGGCACGTGGCAGCTGTTCCGGCAGCCCTGATGCCATATTTTTAGTTCATTCGACTAGATTTTTTCGATCCGAGTCCGATGGTATATGTTTTGAGTCAATCCGAGGTGGTGCAAAGTATGAGTTGTTGTGGGGCCCACGGGACCCAAATAGAAACTTTGGAATAACGGGTGTTGTTGGCCTTTTCGGTGTTGACAGGGCATAAGACAAAATTTTAGATTATTTTGGACGAGATTTGGCCGCTTTGGACCCGGGTTGGTCTTAGGGGCATTTTCGCGCATAATCTTTGAAATGCGCAAGTTGAGTTTGGTCTTAGGTGAAATAGCGTGAAGATTGCTCAATAATAATTTGGATTTGAATTTGTTCAGGAATTGGATCAAAAATGTAGATTCGGCAACTAGAGAGAACTTTCGAAGGGTAAATTTGGTACTTTAGCTAGCTGGACTTGAGATAGGGTTTTCCTGATTTCCGATGATTTGGCTATATCACTTTTAATCTTGGTGCTTATATATAGTATTATAAATATGAATATTATTGTTGCTTTGCTCGATGAATATTATTTGATGTTATGTGAATGTTATTATTGATGTTTTTCCGTGAATACTATTGTTGCTTTGCTCGATGAATATTGTTTGATGTTATGTGAACATTATTATTGATGTTTTTCCGTGAATATTATTTGATGTTATGTAAATATTATTATTGATGTTTTTAAGCATGATATATTATTGTTATTATCTATGGCATTATTCAACAGAAATAAATGATATTTGTGCTGCACTACATATGCAGTGGTGTTTGGAGTGTGTGTGTGAAGGCTTTAGATATATCTGAATAAAATGTGAAATATATTCAGGTGACGGGAGAGAGCTTGAATATATTGAGGTAATGGGAGCAGGGCCTTTAATGATAAGTGAAAGTTGAGAAATTAGTAAACAAAAGAAAAATGGGTTAAGGGACGGATGGGTGCTAGTTCATATTTTAAGGTATTTGGAGCCACAGTGGTAAAACGCATGGTATGGGACATGCATGCTTGTTGCCCTAGGATATGAATTAGTGGGATTAGAAGGGAGTGAGTTCATGGCATCACCGCATATGCAAATTTATTTATTTGGTATGATTGCATAATTTGTATATCTTCTGTTGTTTGATGCATGACACTTTGATTAACTGTGATAGCTGACTTTGAGGGGTTTGACGGTACTCTCCTGGGCATTAAAATGCTCATACCCTAATAGATTGTGCAGGATTAAAGAAGGAATTTGAGGAAGCGGGTTCAGCTGAGCTGCTGGGCTTTAATTGTTGATTTGTGTAATTAATATTTGTAAGTAGTCAACCGTTTGTTAAAGCACCTAGTGTGTAGATAACTACAAGCTACTGCGACTCTGATTTTGTGTTAAGTAAATTTGTAGTAATTGTGGCTCTTTTTCTCATCATATCGTGGTTGTAGGATTTTACTCTTATGATCATGGTATGACTCACACCATGATTCGGGAATATTCTTTATTTTCGAATCGGGTCGTGACAGTAATCGAGGCTGAAAATCTGCATGGTGGAGCCTGGTAAGAGCAAGTGGGTAGTCCAATCGACATTTGAGATCGTGAAGCATGGTGGTGTGACCCCATAAATCCTGGTAAATCTCGGCCGCCCCCCTGATCGTGGGTTCTCGCGCTGGCCGTGGAGACGCATTTAATGCTCTAATAGCTTGTGACCTAATCTCTCAAGCTGTAAGAATTTTTATAAGAATGTCTGCGCTTAACCATTCTGATTTCTGTCACCAAATCCTGACGTTAGTCACTTCCCCTCTTTCCTCGTGCATTAAATGTCTCTTTGCAGCCAGTGGGTTTGCTAGTCAGAGGCGTTACTTCATTAAATGAAGTGTGGGCCCCGGCTGCCACGTGATGATCTGTTTCTAATATCTTTGGCCGTGTCTTTTTTATCCTTCGGCTTCGGCCTGCAATGCCGCGGTCGAGGCCGAGATAATTATGCATTCGTTGCTTTTCCTTTGCTTTGAAGAAGGTAAAAACACCTGATGGAACGCGCGTTTTGTTCATGAGCAGGTGCTAGGGCCGAGAAAGGAAACCCCTTCGGTCAGTGTACTACCGTGATTTATTAGGCACAAACAATTACAGCATTCACTATTCTTCGTATTTGTATGCATCTTTCTCTATCCCTATCTCCATTATTGAAAACTGATTTTATACATATACAAGAAGGTAACTTCATTGTTGCATTCACTGTTCTTCGTATATAACTTCATTACTTAATAATGAGTGCTGTTATTTAGTTTCTATTAAAATTTGTTAAAATATTTCAACTCAAAATTGGGGGCAAAAGCTCAAGAATCAAATAATTCCTAATGCCAAGATGGGGAAGATTAAAAGAACAAGAGCAGCTCTTATGTATAGCAGAAAACTAAAATGGTTGTCAGTTTTATATTAGATTAACATTTACTTGAATTAATACTTGATTATTGTGTGTGATTTTTGCTAATCATTTACTATTAGAGTGACTATTCATTTGTTGTGGCTTGTTTAGTATTGATCTCTAGGTATAATTGGTCACATTTAAAACAACCTTGCCATCTATTGTGGCTTGTTTACATTTATAATTGGTCACATTTACTATTAGATTGATTGTTCATTTGTTGTGGCTTGTTTACTGTTGATCTCTCCCTAATTATTGTGGCTTGTTTTTCACAAAGAAAATGGCCAACAAGAACAAGTGCGACGTGTGGGGAGGGCCACTCTTTCAACATAATAGCATCATCCAAACATTTCTGAGATGTTCATGGCAAGTTCCTATGCAATATTTGTTGCACGGGATATGAGAATTATAATAGGTTAAAATCCTATTATAATTCAAACCATCAAGTAAACTATAAATTCTGTTATGCAGAGAAATGTCACGCTCCGATTATGAACAAGTGTGACTCTGAGGTAACCTTCTATTATTATTTCTTATACACATTTCTATGATATATAGTCTCTTTATTTATGATCAATTATCTAGCTTCTTAGAAAGAAACCTTACCGCTCTCTCCTTCTGTGAGTCCTAAAGGAAAATTCCATAGAGGGGGAAGGAGGAAGAAGCGTCACTGCCCCTACTTCCCTTATTCTCTTCTCGTATTTTCTTTTTAGGTTTGTGAATAAGTCCACTAGGCATTTTGAATAAAAAGCCCCTTGTGGTGGTTTCTTCTGAGCCATGGTTAGATTGAAGTTCCCTATCACCCCTTTTAGTCTATGTTCTCAATCAAATCCTGCTCTCAAAACATGTTCCTTAATGCCTCTCATGTTCTCTAAATTTGATTCTATATTGTCTTTGATGGAGGTTGCTCCAAATCACCCAATTGTTCTTTGGCAAAGTTATTCTTTTCGTTTATATTTTCCCTAGATCTGTTACGAATGCGGTGGTGGGTGTGGCTGCTACGGCGCTTCTTCAAGTGGTAGTGATAAGGTTCGCCTAGGCTCATGGATTGTTTTAGGGTTTTGGTTATGTTGAGTTTGTGAGCTTTGTTTGAGCTTATGGTTAATTGTGGTGATGTGAGCTAGTAGTTTTAATGCGGCTTTTGTCCGCATTAGTTTTGCTTTTAGCATGTTAGTTTGTTGCCCTCTTGGGATTGGTATTTTAGATATATTGTTGATGTCTTTGATTGTACCATTGAAGTTTACCTAATGAAGATTCTATTTGATAAAAATAAAAAAATAAAAAATTATCTACCTTCTTAGCCTCCTTGAACAACCAAATTTTGTCTATTTTTTGCCTAAAATTGAAAATGCTTAAGAAGTATTCGATAATTGATTACACATTTGCTTGGCTTTTTGAACTATTAATTTATGCATATTTTAAATTTTTCATTCGATAATTAACTTCCAAAAGCTTTTTGTTTTTTATACAAAGCTTTTTGAACTTTTGAACTAGTAAAAACAAGACTATGTACTTATACTTGCGATACCTAGACGCTCATTCTAAGGTGGGTTGTGGAGCTTGCCCATCTACATTTGACCAACTGAATAGGTTGAAAGCCCATTATCCATCTCTCCACAAAAATACTCACATCCATTGTGAGAATAAAACTTGCAAGTAGCTTGTGTATAACAGATTATAGATCACTCACTCCACTAGATCCCTAAAGACACTAGAAATCACTCACTCAACTGGATCCCAAAACAAAAGAACCTATATCATTGTTAGTTGCACTTGTGGGCGTTTCCTTTGGCATAGATTAGGGCCTATTATCAATCTCTCCACAAAAATAATCGCATCTACTGCGGAGAGAAGAACTACAAATATTTTGTGTATTCTAAATAAGAATCCCATGCCTAATACTGGGTTGGTCAAAAATGGATGAGCAACCTCCACAACTGACTTTAGCATGGACTATCCTGAGATGTCGCATGCATGACACCATATCCTTCATTCAATAATTGATTAGACATTTGCTTGGCTTTTCGAACGATTAATCATGCATATTTTAAGGATTTCATTCGATAATTAACTTCCATGCTTTTTAGTTTTTATACAAAGCTTTTTGAACTTTTGTCCGAGTCTCAACGATCCTATTCTTAAAGCCCAAATGTCAACAACAAATTCTTCTCCTTGATTCTAGTCTTCCTATTTTGGCACAACTAGAATCTTGTCTGTATTAGTTTTCTACCTAAACTAGACTCACTGTATGCATATAAATATGTACTCTATACAAATTGATAACACACAAGGAAATACACTTCTACATGGTATCAACCTAACCCTAGGATTTAATCTTCCTAATTTGATCCTTCCCTTTCTCTCCCTATGGAGTCAACCATTTCCTCTTCCTCTGAGTCATCTCTTTTCTTCCCCAGCCCAAACTCCTCCCAATTTCTTAAACTCACACATACAAATTACCTCATCTGGCTTTCACAGCTCAAACCCTTCCTCATCGATCATAACCTTTGGAAATTCATTGATGGCACCCATCCTCAACCTTTTGCCCAAATCTCCACTCCAACCACCACCGCCGCCACCATTCTTCAACCTAATCACGCTCATGCCTTATGGTACCAACACTACCAGCTTATTGTCAGTTATATAACTAGCACGCTCTCTGAGTCCATCATTCCTCTCACCGTTGACTATGACTCTGTTGCCGACTTATGAAATTGCCTTCAACACTATTTCTCTCAATCCAGTATGGCTAGTGAATCCGTTCTCCACTTCCAACTCATGGACATCCAAAAAGGCTCTTAATCCATTGATGAATACCTTCGACATGCCAAGTCTCTTGTCAATGCCCTTGCTGCCATTAACGAACTCGTCCCTGCCAAAGATCTCATCCTTGCTGTTCAATAAGGTTTAGGTCATGATTACAAGATGTTGGTCACTGCTCTCCTTAATTCTCCTCCTTTCTCTAAATTTCTTGATCTCTATGCGCATTTGTTAACTTTTGAAGCCCAAACTCCTCGTTCCTCCACTAGTTAAACCACAGCCCTCATGGTGACCCAATCTCCTACCAATGGCAGCAGCTACTCCTCCTCCAACCCACCTCGTGGTGGCGGTCCGTCCAACTCTCGCCGTGGTGGTTGCGGTGGCTATCGAGGACGTAGGCATGGCGACTTGAGGTTGGTACCTTGAACATCCATTATGTTGAAAAACCCTTATTTGAATATTAAACATGCATTTAATCGAATTAATCGCAGCGGAAGTCTAAGGTGTTTGTTTAAATTCAAAACAAAACTTCTTCCAAGTATCTTAAGCCATGAACATTGATATGTTTTTCATAAATGAAAAGTCAAGAGAAATGATAAGATCTAATTACCCTTGAAGCAATTATATGAACCAATTTGTGTTTGGTCTTCTCTTGATGATTTCCTCTTTGTTGATATCCTCTTTGATCTTTGCTCCTTAATCTTTCTCCTCCATGTGAGCCACAAAAGTATATGGCCTCTAAGTCTCCACACCAATGGAACCTTGAGATGAGAAGAAGTATCTTGAGAATACTTGGATGCTAGTGCAAGATTCTCAAAATTGGTTTCAATCTAAACCACTTTGAAAGATGAAAGTGTTTCACTCTTGAAAACTCTTTTTTTTTTCTCTTTGATCTCTCAAACCCATTTGGTTGATGTTGGATTGTGTTAAGTGAATGTGAGCATAAAAGCTCGAAATTGGCCATTTGGATATAGGGTTCTTCAAAAATTGGGATTAGTGGTGGAATTTCAAGGCCTAATATGAAATGGGGAGAGTTTTAGATGAGGTTTTATGCTAAAGGATATTTGGTTGACGAAATTGCCCTTTGCATTGTTGACGAAATTGACAGAAATCCTAATTTATCCTCAAATTCGCTACAAATACAAAATTCAGGGTTAAAATTGAAGAAACTGAAATTACATATTCAAAAGTGATTGAAGTGCCAACTACATGACGGAAAGTGACTTTTGCCCTTATTTGAACTTTAAGACGGTGCCACGTGTAACGGTACACGTGCTAGTCTCATTCGGATTTTCTTGTACGTTCATCTTCTTCAGCTCGTCGAGGATTCGATCAGTAGACATCGCATGAAGTAACTTCCGAGCTTGAAATTGGCAGTTGGCATTTTGGAGCCGATACTTGAAACCGATTCGACCAGTCCGATCCGGACCCGAGTTAGTGAACCGGGCAAGCATGATGCTGGATCTGGGTCCGTTCTCGGACCCGAACTTCGACCCGAAGAAGTGGGTGAACTCGGCGTGTCAAAGTCGGCACCCACAGGACTCAGTCGACAAGCACCTGGTGGATCTCGAGATGAAGCTCCAGATGGTGTCGGAGGAGATCGCAGCTTCGCTCGAGGAGCAGAGCGCCTCCTCCCTCCTCCGCGTCCCACGTGCCACACGTGACGTCGTTCGCCTCCGGGACGACGCCGTCACACTCCGCTCGGCCGTCTCCTCCATCCTCGACAAGCTCAAGAAGGTAGGCACCAACCACTTTTGTGTTCAATTCTGTTTGGTTGCTGAGAAAACGTGGGAAAATTGGACGGTGGTTTGGAAATTGAATGATCAATCATGTGCATTGTGCAGGCAGAGGGATCCTCAGCTGAGTCTATAGCGGCGCTTGCGAAAGTTGATATAGTGAAGCAGAGGATGGAAGCTGCATATAAGACATTGCAGGATGCTGCTGGGTTAACTCAACTGAGTGCAACCGTGGAGGACGTGTTTGCAAGTGGTGATCTTCCTCTCGCTGCTGAACATTTAGCCAGCATGAGGCATTGTTTATCTGCTGTTGGGGAGGTAATGCTTATTATGTTTTGAAAGATTTGGTTTTTATAGTTAATTCAATACCACCTTGGTTTGCAAATTTGATAGATTTGGTGGAATGGAAAGGTATCAATGATAAAACCCATGATTTTAGGTTGCTGAATTTGCTAACATAAGGAAGCAACTTGAGGTCTTAGAGGATAAGCTTGATTCAATGGTGCAACCACGTCTAACAGATGCAATATCCAATCGCAAGGTCACAATTCACAACTTTTTTCTGAATCAATTGCTTGCTTTCTATTATTTCCCAACAAATATCCTTTTTCATCTAGACTCGTAATGAACATGATAATTGGTACATGTATTTGCAGGTTGACATTGCTCAAGATTTGCGGGGAATTCTCATTCGAATTGGGAGATTCAAGTCCATGGAATTACATTATACAAAAGTTCACCTAAAGCCCATAAAGCAGCTGTGGGAAGATTTTGACGCAAAACAACCACCGCCTAATAAGCTTGCTACTGAGAAATCTCAAGTTGAAAGGCTATCCACTACTAGTGAATCTCAATCAACTGCTCCCGCAATTCTATTCTCCAGCTGGCTTCCAAATTTCTATGATGAGGTGCTACTTTATCTTGAACAAGAATGGAAGTGGTACTCTTCTCACTCTTTGATTCCCGGACTTTTAGATTCGGAGAGTCTTTTGTTCAGGGTTAAAAACAGTAACTTCATATTTCACAAGTTGATGAATTCGATGATGATACTTCATCTGATATATGTTCCAATTAAAGTTTTGATACTTCATCTGATCATTATAATAAAAATGGTTTGTTATCCTGTTCGTTGTGGAAGTGCTTACATAATAAAAAATTATTAATGTGTTATTATGAGAAATTGAATTCATATATAATTCTCAATGCAAACTGTCACATGATTGGTGACATGGCACATTTTCCAGGCATCTGCATATTCATGTTCCCTATTGTGATCTTTACAGTATGTTAATAAAAGTTTGATATTTGTATCCTTGTAAAGCACGAAAAGGAAAATTCAGGATGGATTTATGATGATGTTATAGAATTTTATTTTCCAGTCATGGAATACAAAAGTTAGCTTTAACTGCTGTGTACAGGTGTATGGTTGCCTTTCCTGAGGATTACAAATTTCTAGTTCCAAAGCTGCTAGTTGAGACAATGGCAGCTGTCGGGGCCAGTTTTGTTTCTCGTATCAACCTTGCGACCGGAGATGTTATTCCTGAAACAAAATCATTAGCAAAAGGTTTGCATTTGACTTTATTTTTTGTTAGTATTAGATGTGTTGTTTTACATGATACGATCAGAGACTTACTCTGCTTGATCATTCCATTTGTTTGTTGTGTATGAGAATGGGTAACTTGGAATTTCATTTCCATGTCGTTCTGTTACCAACTTTTCTTCACTTGAAACTTGTACCGATCCCAGTGACTCTCTCTCTCTCTCTCTCTCTCTCTCTCTCTCTCTCTCTCGGGATTAATTCTTTATTATCATGTCTCACATTCCTTACTTTATATTGGCAGGTATATTAGATATTCTCTCTGGTGATATGCCAAAGGGTATCAAGATCCAGACAAAGCATCTGGAGGCTTTGATTGAATTACACAACATGACCCAGACCTTTGCAAGGAATATTCAGCACTTGTTTTCAGAATCTGATCTCCGTGTTTTAATGGATACGCTAAAGGCAGTGTATCTTCCATATGAATCGTTTAAACAGAGGTAAGAAAGATCCAAATTTGAAGTGGTCATTCAGGCCTGGCATCCCATTTTTGTTTAGAGTTGCCTTGGGAGCAAGAGAAGCTGGTTTTCTTTTCTTACTTGCATTTGATTTAATTTGGATCAGCATTTGATTTCTGTCTTTCCAAAATGCTGGATATGCTGTTGTATTTTAAATTGTGGGATTTTCTTATTAGTTGATCAATGATGAAACATATATTTTAGGTATGGACAGATGGAGCGAGCTATACTTTCTGCTGAGATTGCTGGGGTGGATCTAAGGGGCGCTGTTACTCGTGGTGTGGGAGCTCAGGGAATTGAACTTAGTGAAACAGTTCGCAGAATGGAGGAATCCATTCCCCAAGTAATTGTACTTCTTGAAGCAGCCGTTGAGAGATGCATCAGCTTGACTGGAGGTTCTGAGGCAGATGAGTTAATTCTTGCAATTGATGATGTAATGTTACAGTATATTTCTACCCTGCAAGAAACCCTGAAATCATTAAGAGTTGTCTGTGGAGTGGATCATGGTAGTGATGGTCTTGGTTCAAAGAAGGAGGTGGGATTGGATAAGAAGGATGGCCAAAGTGCACGTAGAGTTGATTCGATTTCAAATGAGGAGGAGTGGTCCATTGTGCAAGGTGCTCTGCAAATCCTCACAGTTGCAGATTGTCTAACTAGCAGATCCTCTGTATTTGAAGCTTCGCTGAGAGCTACTCTTGCTAGATTAAGCACAACTCTCTCTGTTTCAGTTTTTGGTTCAAGTGTGGACCAAAACCTGTCACATGTTCCTAGTGATGACGGAAATGGGGAACCATCTTTGGGTGGAAGGGCTGCCTTGGATGTGGCAGCTGTGCGGCTCATTGATGTTCCTGAGAAGGCTCGAAAACTCTTTAACCTTTTAAATCAGGTGTGATTAGATTTAACCTTTTAAATCAGGATGTGGCAGCTGTGCGGCTCATTGATGGAGCATTGTTTCTTTGGGTGTGTAATAATATTGACATTTCCTTTTGTTGCAGTCTAAAGATCCCCGGTTTCATGCGCTTCCACTTGCGTCTCAGAGAGTTGCCGCATTTGCTGACACAGTTAATGAACTTGTATATGATGTTCTCATCTCTAAAGTACGACAACGCCTCAGTGATGTTTCTCGGTTGCCAATATGGTCCTCAGTTGAAGAACAGAGTGCTTACCATCTCCCAACCTTCAGTGCTTACCCGCAGGCCTATGTGACTAGCATTGGTGAATATCTTCTTACTTTACCACAGCAGTTGGAGCCTCTTGCGGAGGGTATCTCCAACAGTGATGCTAACAATGATGAAGCCCAGTTTTTTGCAACAGAATGGATGTTCAAGGTACCAACCTCCATCTACACTATTTTGTAGTAAGTCCAAATAATCGATAGAATTTGTTGGAGTTTCGGGCATCCCATTTGTGAAATGATCTGGTAGTCAATAAGGTTTTCATTCTTTTGGAGATCCTCTGTTATGGTTAAAAGAAGTGCTCGAGAAGTTCATCGATGTTTGGAAATTTTAATCCTAGTGGCTTCCTTTTATCAAAATTTTAATCCCATGCTCTTGTTTATAATATGCTGTCTCTCTGTATGAAGGTCGCAGAAGGTGCCACTGCTCTTTACATGGAGCAACTGCGAGGAATTCAGTACATCACGGATCGAGGATCGCAACAGTTATCTGTTGACATTGAGTATCTGAGTAATGTTCTTTCTGCCTTGTCAATGCCAATTCCTCCGGTCCTGGCCACATTTCACACCTGCCTTTCAACCCCAAGAGACCAGCTCAAAGATCTTCTCAAGTCAGATTCAGGAAATCAGCTTGATCTTCCAACTGCAAACCTTGTTTGTAAGATGCGGCGTTTGAATCTAGAATAGTCATCTTTGTCTTGGAATTTTTAATTCCTTTCATTTTGTACCTATTATACTCCTTGTCCTTCACAAAAACTATACGCCATGGTGAAAAAAAAAAAAGTGAGATACTTTAACGTGCCATGGAAATTTTTCCTTATCTAGTAGAAATCATCTGAATTTGTGTTGTTTGCATCAGAAGTGATAATTAAAGCATCCATCATTCTGGGTTT
Source organism: Prunus fruticosa (assembly GCA_018703695.1). Lineage (NCBI taxonomy): Eukaryota > Viridiplantae > Streptophyta > Magnoliopsida > Rosales > Rosaceae > Prunus > Prunus fruticosa. The sequence goes on along the minus strand of CM031918.1, from coordinate 56,309,738 downwards.
TCAACATTTAGCTATATATATGTACATGTTTTTTATAGTTTGCGTTCCATAAAAGAGCCTGTTTTCACACAACGACATTCTGTCCGTTCACGACTAGAAATCAGAAGCAAAAATTTCTTTCGTCGTTGCAAAATCTCTTCAAGTATTTTCTTGATCACTGAAAGGGCATTTTCTTTTTAGGTCAAACCACGCCACAATAATCTTATTTTCAGAAAAGCATGTCATATGTGCTCCATGAACACTCCTTGATACATGTCATTAAAGTAATATCGTAAAGATTACAACGAGTCAAAGGTGATAAAGGATATACGAGATGCTGGTAATTCCAAATTCACATGCCCATCAGCGAAGGGAATTCAATTTGTCCACTCTTAAAGTAGTTCGGCAAGATGGATATAAGGTTGCCCTGCACAAACCATTGCTTGCCATGAGAAATTATTGACCGCCCACAAATCTAAGCGTCATGTTTCACCAAATTAATCTGCCCCCTTTCCCTCCTGCAAACTATAAAAAGAAATACACTAATCTGCGGATTATGATTGGCAGTTACCTCCATCGACCGATTAACTGCAAAATCTTATATTGCAAATGAAGGGAACACCTTGCATCCCAGTCCACCGTAGTAGATTCCAAAGCTACCTATTTCACATGATAATGTAATTTACAGATTTACCACGACTTAAAAATGATTGGCATTTTTGCTCTCACTGCCAATTATTAAAAAGTATTGCTTGTACCAGTTCTAATATTAAATTTCGATATGCTAAGCTAAAGGGGGAGGGGTGAAAAGAGGGAAAACTAATGAGCCTTTTGAAAATTAGAAACCATTGCAAGGGTGAAAAACCAGACCATTTTCTAGTAAGTACGTAGAGTCCCCTAAAAAATACCTTGAGAGCAACATGTAGCACATTATCCACATCTCATGATTGGTATCTTCTCCCTCCCCAGTTAAACACATAGCAAACAAGCACCACTTGCAATAGAGTGGTTAAAACTGAAAACCAGATAGAAGACGGAGGAAAGAAAGGAAGGAAATATTGTATCGGTTGGCGATGATATATAGATGATAAATATGTTACCTCAAAAATGATTAAAAACCATCATCTTCCAGCTGCGGTGGATCAATCATGCATTCATTTTCGGGTCTGATGTCTTAAATATGTGACAACACAGAAAGTAGCCAACAATGACTTCCCAACAGAAGGGGATGTGAGACTCTGAAAACAATTGTCTCAGAGAAGTTTCATACTGAAAAATTAAATTTACCTCATTCAAGTCTAAAATGAATTTTAAAATGAGTTACAATAATAGAATAATACCTACCTCAACCCTTTTCTCCGCTTATAATATTGATGAAAGGGAGATGGTATAGTCTCAACAAAGCTGTGAGATAGCAAAAGAGTTTCACCCATGATGAAAATTTAATTAAGACTCCAAATCAACATGTTCATAAAACCATAGAGATATGAAAATCTACCTCAAAAAATTTCAAAGCTCAGACATCTATCTACACAATTCATTAATATGGGCGAACTGGACTTCTAGGTGACCTCCTGTGACTATGCCTAACAGGGGAACGTGACCTGCTTCGATCACGGTACCTATCCCTGCCCCCATCTCTTCCATTCCTGGACCTCCAATCCGCCCCTCTCCCTCCATCCCGACTACCTCTGCCATTCCACTCTCTAGACCTTTCACGATCTGAATCGCGTTCTCGATATCTGTCCCGCTCCCTGTCACGATCCCTATCACGATACCTGTCCCTATCACTTGAATTACTTCTCCTTCTACTCTCATTTTCCTTCTCCCTCTGTTTCCTCCGTTCTTCTGCTTCTTTCTCCCTTGCTAACCTTTCTTCTTCTCTTGCCTTCTCCTTAGTTTCCTGAAAATAAAGTCCATGTATTGAAGTCTCTGAGAAAGAAATGACTTTTTCCCTTAGCTTCAGTAATTCACCATTCAAAGAGAGACTCACCTTGTACTCAGCGATAAAATCTCGGACCATGCCATAACCAATATGCTGCTTCCCTGTAACATGAGACTGAGTCCTCTCTAAAGCATCATTGGCCACAAGAAATGAACCACATATCTCGCAGAGTGCCATTTTTTTCTCCTGTGCAAGCATCAACACTTTATCATTCTGAGGGTGTTGAGCCAAGGCTGTCTTCTCAGAATTAAGCATATCCACCTGTCAAAAGAAATTTTAAATAAATCAAAGTCAACTTTCATGTACCTGTAATTGTATGATACAGAATCTAATAAAGGTATGTACAATAATAAACATTGTGGGCAGTGTGTAAACTGTCTGGAAAAATCATTTGCAATATAGGAAACTAGAAAAACTCAGGATATAATAGCAGCACCTTTCTCATGAGTGCTTCAGCTTCATCCACCTTTCCAGCTTCACCAAGGGTCTCAACTTGTTCCAGCAAGTTCTTTATCTTTTCCTCCAGAACAGATAACTGTTCAGACTTTTCTGCTGACAGTGGCGGTGCCGGTGCAGGTTCAACCTCCTGAGCAAGGCGTTCTCGCCCACGCTTTACTCTTCTATCTAAATCCATCACCTGCAACGCAAGTAGTATATGACCAATAAATATAGGTGAAAAAAAAAACTAGAGATCATGAAGACCAACAGGAGATGTGTAACGTACCAATTTTTCACAAAACTGAGCTAGTTCAGCTTCAAACTTGGGCACATATGCATCATGCCTTGGGGACTCCTCAAAACTAAAATCAATGACATGAAGAATTAAAATAGAAAGTAAAGTCACATCCTGAAAGCAGGGGAAAAAAGAAAAAAGAAAAGGCTTTAAACAAAAGTAAAAAGCAACAGGTTTTGAGCTGGAGGACATTATCAGAGGAGTGAAAAAAAAATGGACAATCTGTAGTCTTCTGGTGCCTTGAATTTTGATATTAAAATTATGATATACCTGAAATGCAGTAAGTTCTTAAACTAAAGAAAAGGGAGAATGCATTAAATGACCCCTGACCATCACCTAAGGTCGAAAATAGAAGTTCAAGTTTTGCCAAAACAGTCTAGACATTCTTCTTAGACTCATAAAGATAGCAATTACATACCATTTCCCCCGATAATTCATGCAAAAATATCTATTTGCCAACAGTATAGAGGTAAGAAAAACAAAAGAAATCAGCTGACAAAAGGTCCAATCAATAGGAACAGAACCCCTTGGGGGGAAAAGTAGATCACCACTGACTGCTTTTAGCTGAACTGTCAAGCATGTCATAATTGTCTCCCAAAATCAATAATTATGGCAATAAGCATATATGAATGATCTAATCCAGCAGATCATCACTAATCAAACATATCACTCTATATCCTGTCCTACTACTTAGTAATTTCTGACTTGGAAATTGATAGATTCCTCTTCCCTTCTCGGAAATATCTTATCAAAATGTTTAAATCAGTTACCTCAAAAAGAAAAAACCAGCAACCGCTTAGCATACCATGTAAGGCATATCAAAGTTTCATCCTACACCCTACATCACACATATAAAGCAGCTAACTTATTCATACGAAGACAAGATAAGCAACAATCTTACAACAGAAGCAGAAAAATGATCATCAGTTGTAAGTATTGCGAGTTAAGCATGCTCAACTTTACAAAATGATGTGTAGGTTTCAATAAAATCATGACAAAACAATTAACGAACAAACACAAATGACCCCCTTTTGATTGCATCAAAACTGAATGCACACAAAAACACTGTAGAACGCACAATGTGAAACCTCAATAACATTTCCGGAATGAAAAATTATACACTGTATTAAATGTTCACTTAATCACCTTTCTTTCAACTTTGGGTCATGAATTTTAGGGCAGGGTCCTGATTCAAAAACAAAAAAATTACAGTCAGTGAAACCATGCACTCTGCAAACACAAATGAAGTATATGATTCAAAAGAAATTGAGATTTCTAATCATCATTTAAGCATTGGGTCTTATTTTCTTTCCCGTGCTTCATCGGCAAAAAAAAAAACATAGTTTAAAACAAGTCAATTTCAACAAGAAATTTAATTGCAACTCACCTAGATCACTTCGGGTATTGATGAACAGATCGTGAGGACAAAATCGAACCATATAGGCTCCACAGACCTCCTTATCATCCCAAGTAATTTCCTTGTACCCCTTTCTCTCTTCCTCCGTCAAGTTACGAGCTGGAATTCACCAGAAACCAGTACTCAAAATCAATAAAAGTTAATTTAAAGCAAGACTAACAAATAAAAAATCAAATAAAAAAATCAAACCCCATTAGAACTGTTATCTTTTTCAAACAAATCCAAATTTACCAAATCATAACATCCAATTGCCCGAGGAAGCAAAAACAAATAGGTAGGTAGCAAAGCAACGATTAACTAGGGTTTATAGGAAATACCTGCGCCCATAAGTTCGTCTAGCAGAGCTCTCTGAGCGTCCATGACTATGGTGAAGTGGTGATTTGAAATTAAGAAAGATAATAATTAGACTGGTTTGGGTTGGAGAGAAAAAATTCAGAAGGGTTCGCACCAGAGGAATCAGTGAGGGTGGTGAGGACCGGGCAGTGAAATTGGTCCTATTGCTTTTAGGCCATCTAGGGTTTTGCTCACCAAGGAAGGACTAGAACGATCTGAGAAAGAGAGAGAAGAAAGGGGTAAGTTTGGAGGTGGTGGTGGCACATGTGGAGGGTACTAGTGGTAATAATTTGGTTCTTCACTGTGACCGTGACATGGGCTGTTACAGTTAATTCATCTTATAAAACTTTTATTTTAGTTAATACTTGCACTGAAATAATAGCCTATATTAAGATATAAATAATTGAAAAACATAAAAAGAAAAAGAAAATTAGGAGAGGTAGGGGAGTATTCACTATTTCCTCATGGTTGTTTTTGTAGCTTATTATCTAGTTTTTATTTTTTATTATTATTAATTGTTGTTATCAATATTATATTATAAAAGTAGTAGCAATATTAGCCCCTACCATTTTTATTTTGGCCAAAACTTATATATTTCCCCCTGACATTAACACTTAAAGTTGTGAAGCTAGTAACTACACATCCCATATCACTTGAGCCAAATTTTAAAAACAATATTTAGGGTGTTTACCAACAATAGTTTTATGTTTTCATTACATTGTTCAACTAAGAAATCAGAACCCCGTTGCTAAAATTCTAAAGAGGGACATAAAATCATGGAGAGTGTATGGGACTTGAGGAACAATTATAGGTACACAATTCTGATGCATCAGATGAAGGAGAGAATTATGGAAATGTGAAGGTGGAGACTAACCTTGGAGTCTTGTGTTGAGGTGACAAGGACTGGACTGTTGTCTCTTGCTAAAGACAAGAAGGCCTAGAGTTGGAAAATTATACAAACAAAACAGAACAGATGGCTCAAAAACTACTGGTAGCAAGGTGCATAGCAAGGTCCAGCCACAAGCATATATGTGCTATTATCCAAAATCCTGCAACTAATTTTGTGGTGCTCCTTGGTTTTGTTTGTTCTAGTAATCTAACCCAAATTCTCTGATCAACCAACAACAATTCTTACTTCTTCATCAACCACAACCAAACCCTATCTGCACACACTTTTCTATCATGAATAATGATACAGTTGACAAACTGGTCATCTTCCTAGCAAAGAGAGATGGCATTGACAAGCTTGTTAAGACCTTCCAATATGTCTCTAAGCTTGTCCACTGGCATGTTGAGGCTAAAAACCCAGAAATTGCTCAAAGAGCAAAGCAGTGGGAAGTTGCCTCTGGCCTTAGCCGGAAGGCTTTTCGAACCGGCCGGTTTCTCACAGGATTCAATGCATTGAGAAGAAGCCCTGGCTCCACGCCTACCCTTCGGTTCCTTGCTGTTCTTGCTAATGCAGGGGAAATGGTCTATTTCTTTTTTGACCACTTTCTTTGGCTCTCCAGAATTGGAACCCTGAACCCAAATTTGGCCAGGAAGATGAGCTTTATATCAGCCTTTGGTGAGTCGTTTGGATATGTCTTCTTCATCATATCTGATTTCATTGCATTGAAGGAGGGGCTGGAGGCAGAGAGAAAGCTCGGTGCTTTGGAGGACAAGAAGATTGAGAGTTTGAGAAAGATTAGGAGTGATAGAGTGATGAGGTTAATGGCAGTTGCTGCTAATGTTGCAGACTTGTTCATTGGAGTGGCGGATATTGAGCCTAACCCCTTCTGCAACCACACTGTGACTCTTGGGATCAGTGGGCTAGTCTCTGCTTGGGCTGGTTGGTACAGAAACTGGCCCTCATGAGGTTTCAAGAAAAACCATGTTGATGAAGTAATTAATCTCACTGGCTTAAGACTTGGTTATGCATCGTTACTAGTTACACAAGTTTAATTATGTGTATGAATGGTTTTAGATGTTTCAAATCAACGACGCTTTCTTCATGCCCTGGCTAATTTTCATTCAAGTCAAGTTTGTCCATAGTTTGTCCATTTTGGCCTCCCAGTTATTCAAATACATACCAAAGTAGAACTGACTGTTACAATTGCTATGCTTACGGTTCGCTCTGGTTATGAAACATTATTGAAGGTATATGATTAGCATTGTTTGTTTCTCTTTCCATATTATTGGCCTTTGGAGAGATTTACCAAAGAGATGTCTAAAACATGGCACTATCATATCGTGGGTTCGGATTTTGGTTTTGTTGAGTTGCCTATAAGAGGAGAAAGAAAATGTGTAGAACAAGGTTACCGGTTGGTCAGGTTAATAAGTTCGTCCACTTGCAACCAAGTTTGAATTTGCTTATCTGCAAATTTGATCCGAGCTTCTTAAACCTTGAACCAAATCGACCTTTTATGTCATTTACTTTCTATCTAAGATCATCACTAACTCTTCATTTAAATTATAATTTAATGAAGAAACTTATTAAATGATGCTTTGCATTGCTCAAATTTGATTTTACGTTGAGATAATAAGGAAATGTTTGGGATTGCTCTAGTAACGATGGAGCACATTATTCTCAAGCTGTATGATGGCTGCACAAACGACATGTCGTATGTAAGCAAGGTTGTCGGTGGAAAACGACAAGTCGTACTATCTAAACGACGGAGAAGGGCGTTGGTATACATGGCGGTGATCCACGTGTAAATTAACCGTCTAAAGCGGAAATGACTAATGTAAGAAAGAAAGACTGAAAAATGAGTTCTTTAAGCGTCAAGACAGACTCAAAGACGAAGTTGACTCACGTAATATGATAAACTAGAGAGAGTTTATATAGCGAATTTTCCCTGATTTCGAGCACACTTTCCTTGCATTTTCTCAGCAACCAAACAGAGAGAGAGCGGTGCCAGAGATCAGATCAGATGGCGGATGGAACTGGGCACTCGCGTTATGTGAAGCTGACGAAAGATCAAGCGCCTGTGGATGACATTAAGCCTGGGGAGCTCAATCAACCCATCGAAGTTCCTCAGGTTTCTCGCGCTTTCTCTTGTCTGATTTTTCATATTTTTTGCTAATTATATATATATAGGTTTGCTCTGAAATCTCTGTTACTGATATGAATTTATTTTCCTATATATGAATTGCATTTTCGTTAAAACTTAGGATATCGATTTTTGTTGGCAGAGTGTAGTGGAAAATTGGTTTGGTTTTTGATTTGTACTTCTGATTAGAAGGTCTTTGGGTGATAGAAGAAAGCCTTATAAATTTAAATAAAAAATTAGCTGATTTGTGTTGTTTCTTATAGTAAATCATTTTTGGGATTTTCGTATTTTTTCAGTGACCTATATGTTTCTAATGCCCTTTCTAAGTTTTGTGGGGAACTTTGCAAATCAGATTTTGAAATCATAGTTAAAACCCTTGTATCATTGTAAATCTTTGGTACGTTAAATAATCGGCCGGATCTGAAATTCTGTTAACTTATAAGTTTATCATATTGCATTCTTTAACCTGCTTGCCTATATAGATCGAGGATGCGTGTGATTTCCCAAAAAAAAAGGCGACTATATGTTTCTGGCTACAACTTGAATATGGTTACAAATTACATTTATATTGCGGATTTATGGGGCAGATGCTAATGAGTTTCCAAATTTTACATGTGACTTTCTCTACATTGGAGGTTAGTCTTGGATAAGGATGTAAACACCAACTAATCCGGTGTATTATGGGCCAGTTGAATGTTCACAGGTGTAACGAATGCGGACAACCTTTACCTGAAAGCTATCAGCCCCCTGCAGATGAACCTTGGACAACTGGAATTTTTGGCTGTGCTGAGGATAGAGAAAGTTGTAAGTTGATATGGGAACTAGCTTTTCATCTCTTGTACTGTGATATAGTATGAAGCTTGTGCTTATCTTTGATTTTTCTTTAATTAGATACCTTCTTTTTAGGGGGGATTTGAATTCTCTCAAGCTAGGCTTAGAAACATAAGCAAACCCTCACAATAGGGTTTTTCACTTGTTTGTTAAAACTTTGAAATATGTTACTCTATAACTCTAGCAATGTACTGTTCCACATTCTCTTATTACATTTTATCAAGTAGGATGTTTATGCCCATTCAATTAATTGACCATGTCCTTGTGATGGATTAGCACGAACTTCCTTGCTCTTACTACTGTGTATTAAGACTGGTTCCAATAATTGGTTTTACTGCAACACGAAAACAATCTACTGATAACATTGTGTTTCTTCACATCTTCAGGCTTGTCAGGGCTCTTTTGTCCATGTGTTCTGTTTGGGCATAATGTTGAAAGCTTAAGAGATGATATCCCTTGGACGAGACCTTGCATTTGTCATGCCATTTTTATTGAAGGTGGCATGGCTGTGGCAGCAGCAACTGCAATCTTCTATGGTGTTGACCCAAAGACTTCGTTTCTTATTTATGAGGGTCTGTTTTTTTCTTGGTGGATGTGTGGGGTATACACAGGACTTGTTCGCCAATCCTTACAGAAAAAATATCATCTAAAGGTAATCTTATTTCTTCTCCATTTCTCTAATTGATGTCCAGTGGAAGATATTTTTCTTAACCGAATGATGCTCAATGCTAAGCTGTCTTGTTGACTGCAGAACTCGCCGTGTGACCCGTGCTTGACCCACTGCTGCTTGCACTGGTGTGCCTTGTGCCAGGAGCACAGGGAGAGGAAGGGCCGCCTATCGGACAATGCTGTGATGCCAATGACTGTCGTCAACCCTCCCCCTGTTCAACAAATGAAGCCTGCTGATGACAACAACCAGGACTCTGCTGCACCGTCCTCTGCTGACAACAACGGCCATACCAATATGGAAATGCAGGCATTGTAAAATTTAGGCACCCAGGGGCTTTATGTGTGTGAGCGCGTCATTGTTGTAAAATGGTTGAATCACATACACGAGAAGTCATTAAACTATATAAACCTCAGTCTATATAGAGTTTGATCTCCCGGTTTCATTGCAGCGAGTACTGGAGACATGCAATTTTAAAAAGCTCTCACTTTCCAGTTTTACAGCTTATTGCTTCAGTATACGGCTGATGAAATATTTTTGCCGTCTCTTTTTTACCTTTTCGAAGTTTTTGATTTCCAGAAGATGATGCACTAGCTACAAGAAGCCCACGAGGAGTGTTTTTTTTCTTCTCTTTTTAAAAAATGTCCAGGAATGAGATGACATGTACTACCCATCCCAATAGCTGAACCACAATTGAATCAATCCACTGAGAAAGTTGAAAGAGGGCTCTGCTTCTTGGGTTCTTTTCTAATTCATCTTCTTCTTCTTTGTTTTTTTACTTTGGTATAATTTAAGCGGAAGTTTCCCACTTGTTTCCTAATGGTAATTATGGTATCGTATCTCTGCTCAAAACAACCCGCCATGTCATCATAAAGTGGATAATCACAAATTAATACTAATTAATGGGTTTTGCCGCGTTTTATTTATCTGTCCTCTAGCTTGCAATTTCAGACTCCTATGGTAATTAAAATACAAATTACCTTACATACAAGCAAATCAATCTATTTATACCATTTCAAATCAATCTGTTTCTTCTATGGCTAGGCAAGTTTCTTTCTGTGATGGGTGCACAGAGCAAGCCATAATGGAAAACCCACCACCTTCTCATCTTTCTTCTCTGTCTTTGGTGGTGCCTGCTTCTTCTAGTGATGCAGCAGTGCCACTTGTTGATGCCCAAAATGGTTCGGCCTAGATTGAGTTCAACTTAGTGATGAGGTGTGATGGATGATGGGTAAAGGGGTTTGGACCTTCAGCATGTATGTGAGGGCTTGGCCAATTTATAAACATACAAAAGACAAGATATATGTGGTTCACCCTTAATGAATGAGCTACGTCCACAGAGAAGATGTTCTCATTATGATATTGTTTACATTTGTACAAAGGGGATTAGACCCAAAGATAAATGGAAGAAGGCCTGATCGGTTCATAATTGTATATCATTTTGTACCCTTCTAGCTTATGATTTGGTTATGTTTTTGAGTTAAACTTGTGCTTTTAATCCTTTTTGTGTTTATCTTTCAGTTAATTGAGATTTATGTAATAATGATGGCTTTGGATAGGAAATGATGCAATCCAAGCATGTTAAGGCCTGATTTGGATGAAGGGAAGAAGAGCTTAAAGACAAACTCATTTTTTTGCTACAGCCCCCTGCCAGTCCAGTTTCGTAGGTCATATTGCAAGCTTTGTTTCAGTAACCTACATAGCTCGAATGAGGCCACATTCTTCATGAAAGTTGTTCCAATGGGTGTGTACTATAACATATCCAAAATTCAGCCCCATTGGATAAATCTGGAGTCCGTTACCTAGCAAACACAGAACCATGCTCAGGATGGATCTTATCAGCGCGGAAAATGAGTTAGCAATTTGTTTCGGCCTTAACTTTTTCCTCCGACCTTGGATTGGCCCAAATAACATATGGCTGGAAAGAAGACATTCTGAACTTCAATTTTGAGTGCTTAAAGTCCTAATTTGATTAAGAGAAGCCCAAGTTGTAAGCCCTTGAAGTTGCTGGTCATGCTGACCTCAGCATGTGCTGGTTGGATGCTTGGTCATGGTGACCTAGGCATGAGCTATTGTTTCTGGATGGAAGCTTGGTCATGCTGACATGAAGATGAGCTAGGGCTGCTAGTGAGATTTATTGGTGAAGTGCATCAACAATTTTCTAATACAAGTGCATCAACCAATTCATATTTTCTAATTCAAGTGCATCAACCAATTCAGATTTTATAATAAAAGTGTTGTATGCATTAGCCATTTTGAATTCAGATTTTCACTTCCCTTAGGCCTATAAATAGGGAAGTTCTCTAAGCTTGTAAACACACCCCAAGGGGGGGAGCTCTCAAACACTTCTCTAGAGCTCCCTTCCCTTCTCTCCCTCAAATTCTCTTAGTTTCATTTTCTAGTTTTCAATTGTTGTAATGAAATATTTGTGCTGAAATTCTCCTTAAGTTTTTCTTTGTTCCACTTTACTTTTCATTATGTAAATTCTTTTCTTTTGTTTCAAGTTTGATTAGTTTCCAAGTTTCAATTATGGTTCATGTTCTTATTCATTATGCTTATAAGTTAATATGCTAGTTTGAATGATTGATCACCATTTAGGCTTGCATGTTAGCTATCTTGGTTTGAATTAAGAGTATACACCATGCTTTAATTTGAATTGAACTATGAATAGGAATAGTATGTATGGACATTCGACAACATGGATTAGATACATGCTTGGTTGTTTAAATTGTTCTTCTATGCTTAATGGGTTCCTAATGCTTAGTTTTGGGTTAGACAACAAATGATCAAATTAGGGAATTAGGAACACAAGGTTAGGACCAAACACCATGGCCTAATCATACATTAGCTATAACCAATCCATTAATCTAATTGAACTTGGGAACTTATCTACTTGAGTTAGTTATTTTCTTTCTTCCTTGTTTTATTTATTTCCTTTTGTTTTCATTTATGTTTTGTGTAGGAAATCTGAGTTGGATCCTTCAATCACCAATCCCTGTGGAATCGACCTCGCACTTACATACGCTAAACTACCAACGGCTCGTGCACTTGCGAGTATCACAAGTTGAGGATGCAGTTGAATCAATTTTGGAGCAGCTGTATCTACGCAACAAGGCCTAGGGCCTAAGGTACAAAGTTAGGAGTCTGGAGCCCAGTTGTCAAGTCCCCGGGTCTGGAGACCCAGGACTTGAAGGCCAGACTGGCAGGAGAGTCCTGAAGAGGAAGCCCAGCTCAGTTTTTGGATCCCCTCTTAAGTGGAGAGTTGTATGCTTTTATAGGTGAGAGAGAGCCTTCACTTTTTGTTGTTTTCCGATGTGGGACTCCTCTTGCTTTGCTTAGAGTTCCTTCTAGTCTTCTAGTTGCTTGGTCAGTTATGGTGTCAACAGGAGTCCCCCAAGTTCGCGAGTAAGAAGGTACTTCTTTCTTGGGGATTTGTAATTTTAAGTGCACTGGCCGAGCAACACCGTAGTTTGTCTTCCAAGTCGTATAGTGCACTATCCCCAGTCCCCCAAGTCCCCAGGTAAGAAGGACTTTGGAGGGAGAGAAGTTGCAACAAAAAACCTAAGTGGTTTGGAAGGAGAGAAGGTTTTTTTTTTTTTTTTTTTTTGTGGCTAGGTGAGCCAAGTAGGCACCTCCCCCAAATTTCCTTCTGCATGTAGCCTACCGTTCGGCAGGTTCAATTTTTTTATTTTTTTGTGTGGCTAAGTCAGCCATTTGCTTTGGTAAGGGAACAAAGCTTGAGGGTTTAGCTTCCTTGCCGAACGGTAGGGAGCATGGAGAGGAAAATAGAGTCCCATACGGGCTTGGCTTTGAGGCTTCGGCATGGAATTGGAGCCAACATCAAGAGCTGGCCTCTTAATGTTTCGGCAGGAGAGCCGGGCATTTTAGGAAGAGCCGGGTCATGTGGGTTTAGCCTGGGCATTTAGCAAGGGCTGGGCCGCAAGGGCTTCGGCAATGACTCTAGTTATAGCTTGGGCTGGGAGAGGCTGGGAGATCTAGAAGCTGGGAATTTTGGAATTTTGGAATTTTGGAAAGAGTCTAGGCTTCGCAAAGAGCCAAGCTGCAGATTTGGCTAGGCTTGAGTGTTGGGCTAGGCGGGGGACCAAGGTGCCGATCGGTAAGGGACATCCATGGCTTTTATTGAGCCTGTTTTGCTCAAGATAGGGCTAGGGAAGGGCTAGGCCTGAGTACTCAGCTTGTCTTAGCATGTTGCAAGGTAATGTGCCTAGACTCGGGGTACTAAAGGTAGGCTTAGGCACCGGGGGGGGGGGGTGCTGAAGGCATGTTGTAAGAGATATGTTTAGGCACGGGGGTGCCGAAGGCAAAGGGGGTGCTAAAGGCACAAGGGTGCCGAAGGCAGAGTGGTTTGCCAAATGCACAAGCTTGCATGTCGCAATGCAATGTGCCTAGGCATGAAGGTGCCAAAGGTAGGCTTAGGCAAAGGGGCGCCGAAGGTGAGCTTGGGCACGGGGGTGCCTAAGGTGGGCTCAGGCACGGGGTGCCGAAGGCGAAACAAGCTTGCATGTAGCAAGGCATGGAGGTGCCAAAGATGGGCTTAGGTGCGGGGGTGCCAAAGGTGGGCTAAGGCACGGGGGTGCCGAAGGTGAGCTTAGGCGCTGGGGTGCCGAAGGTGAGCTTAGGCAAAGGGGTGCCGAAGGTGAGCTTGGGCACAGGGGGCCGAAGGTGGGCTCAGGCACGGGGTGCCGAAGACGAAACAAGCTTGCATGTAGCAAGGCATGGAGGTGCCAAAGATGGGCTTAGGTGCGGGGGCGCCAAAGGTGGGCTAAGGCACGGGGGTGCCGAGGCAGGCTGAGGCACGGGGGTGCCGAAGGTGAGCTTAGGCAAAGGGGTGCCGAAGGTGAGCTTGGGTACGGGGGGGCCGAAGGTGGGCTCAGGCACGGAGGTGCCGAAGGCGAAACAAGCTTGCATGTAGCAAGGCATGGAGGTGCCAAAGATGGGCTTAGGTGCGGGGGCGCCAAAAGTGGGCTAAGGCACGGGGTGCCGAAGGTGAGCTTAGGCGCTGGGGTGCCGAAGGTGAGCTTAGGCAAAGGGGTGCCGAAGGTGAGCTTGGGTACGCGCGGGGGGGGGGGCGAAGGTGGGCTCAGGCACGGAGGTGCCGAAGGCGAAACAAGCTTGCATGTAGCAAGGCATGGAGGTGCCAGGGCTTAGGTGTGGGGGCGCCAAAGGTGGGCAAAGGCACGGGGTGCCGAGGCAGGCTGAGGCACGGGGTGCCGAAGGTGAGCTTAGGCGCTGGGGTGCCGAAGGTGGGCTCAGGCATCGGGGTGCCGAGGCAGGCTGAGGCACGGGGGTGCCGAGGCGAGCTCAGGCACCTGGGGGTGCCAAAGGTGGGCTCAAGCACGGGGTGCCGAAGGTGAGCTTAGGCGCTGGGCTGCCGAAGGTGAGCTTAGGCAAAAGGGTGCCGAAGGTGAGCTTAGGCAAAAGGGTGCCGAAGGTGAGCTTGGGCACGGGGTGCCGAAGGTGGGCTCAGGCATGGGGTGCGGAAGGCGAAACAAGCTTGCATGTCGCAAGAGGAAGTGGCTAGGCACGAGGGGTGCTGAAGGCATTAGACTTGCATGTCGCAAAACTGCCGAAGGGCACGGGGTGCCGAAGGTGCCAAGCTTGCATGTCGCAAGAGGAAGTGGCTGGGCACGAGGGTGCCGACGGTGGCACAAGGCTTGCGTGTCGCAAGGCAATGTGGCTAGGCACATGGGTGCCGAAGGTGACACAAAGCTTGCGTGTCGCAAGGTAATGTGGCTAGGCACATGGGTGCCGAAGTTGACACAAAGTTTGCGTGCCGGAAGAAAAGGTGTGCCGAATGGAGCCAAATGGGATCTGGGCTAGGCAAGGAAGCGGTGAGGGCCTAGGGTCTGAGCTCAGTTTCGCAGGAGAGCCAAGGTTGGGCCTAGGCTAGACCTTCGCCAGGTTTGTGGCATGAGCCTTCCTGGGTGGGTCTTGGCTTGACCTTCGCCAGGTTTGTGGAGCTGGGCTTCGAGAGGCAACAGGCTGGAGCTGGGCCCTAAAACTGCGGCATGTTGATGTGATGTCTGAGTTTGACTCCTGATTACTTCGGCACAGATAATGCTGAATGGTTAAGGATGATGATTGGAGGGGTGCCGAAGGGCACTGAAGGAAGGGAGAATGACAGAAGCCTTTTGTGTCGATTCCCACAGACGGCGCCAACTGTTGATGCCCAAAATGGTTCGGCCTAGATTGAGTTCAACTTAGTGATGAGGTGTGATAGATGATGGGTAAAGGGGTTTGGACCTTCAGCATGTATGTGAGAGCTTGACCAATTTATAAACATACAAAAGACAAGATATATGTGGTTCACCCTTAATGAATGGGCTACGTCCACAGAGAAGATGTTCTCATTATGATATTGTTTACATTTGTACAAAGGGGATTAGACCCAAAGATAAATCGCCTAGGGCCTAAGGTACAAAGTTAGGAGTCTGGAGCCCAGTTGTCAAGTCCCGGGTCTGGAGACCC
Source organism: Prunus fruticosa (assembly GCA_018703695.1). Lineage (NCBI taxonomy): Eukaryota > Viridiplantae > Streptophyta > Magnoliopsida > Rosales > Rosaceae > Prunus > Prunus fruticosa. The sequence continues at coordinate 56,294,315 of CM031918.1, read as the reverse complement.
AGGACTCGAAGGCCAGACTGGCAGGAGAGTCCTGAAGAGGAAGCCCAGCTCATTTTTGGATCCCCTCTTAAGTGGAGAGTGGTATGCTTTTATAGGTGAGAGGGAGCCTTCACTTCTTGTTGTTTTCCGATGTGGGACTCCTCTTGCTTTGCTTAGAGTTCCTTCTAGTCTTCTAGTTGCTTGGTCAGTTATGGTGTCAACACCACTGAAGAATGGGATGGGAGATTTCCTTTTCGGGAAATATGACATGCAGGACTTTATGTATAGAGAAGATGTGTTAGAGCAGGTACACGAGGAGCGGAATGGAATTGAGGTGTAGCAGAAAGAGACCTAAGAGGCAGGCCTCGTTGCTGAAGTGTTTGGAGTTCTGGAAGATTATGTGCTGCTTTCAATTTTAAGATCTTGAGAGCCTTCATTTTGATTCTTTTTATCTTTGTAAACGTTGTTGATCGAGTTTAAGTGCAATAAGACTCATGTTTTCATGTCTTTTAAAATTTTGGTTATTAGCAATTGCAAAAATAACAAAATAAAAAATATAATAAAAGTATTTTAAGTCACGCAACGCATGTTATTAAAATGGAAGTGCGAGGGGAAGGGCTAGTATATAAATTGTGCAAAACAAACCAACAAAATTAAGTAAATAGCTCAGTATAGATAAACAAATTAAGAAGATAATTTCCACCAAAAAAATATAGAAGAAAAGAAAACAGATAATGACCATTACGAAAGTGTACAACGATATAAACCGCAATTCACCCATGTCCTCCCAATCACACACATAGACATGACCTACGTGGCTTGGCGGTTAAACCTTTTTGACCTTTTTTCTTTTTGAATTGTATAACCTTCACAACACAACCCTTCACCAAAACGTCGCATTTCTTGGTTGAATATATAAATAACTCCTCCTACACAGAGCAAATTTGCATTAACTGCTTGCTTTCATTCATTTCAGTTTTTAGTTTCGTTTACTCAAACCAACCCTGAAAGTGAAATCCATTGTTTCTCTCTAACATTTGACTTGACTGATTTTCTGGCAAAATGGCTAGGATTGCACTAACCGCTCGATTTCAGCAAGCAATTACTCCCAATGCTCTTCGATCTTATCTTGCAGAGTTTATCTCAACCTTCTTCTTTGTGTTTGCTGTTGTGGGCTCTATGATGTCCTCCAGTGAGTCATTCTCTTTTCTCTCTTTCTAAAGAGTTTTGTTCTGTCAGTTTTTAACGGAGGATTTTCAATCTATTGTGTTCTAACTTGTAACTGGAGGCATATATCATATTGTTTGGTCTGTTACACTAGAAGCATTAATGGAAGCATGAAATTTGGACGTACCAGTCCCTAAATTTTTAACAGTTTGATGGCAAATGTTGTTGTTGTTACTTTAATTTGTAGCCATTAATATGTTTGCTTTTGTTGTATGGCACTGGCAGGAAAGTTGATGCCAGATGCTGCATCAGACTCAGCTAGTCTGGTGGTGGTTGCTATAGCCAATGCCTTTGCATTGGCCTCGGCCGTGTACATCGCAGCCAACGCCTCCGGTGGCCATGTGAACCCGGCTGTCACCTTTGGCAAGGCCGTGGGGGGACACATTAGTGTCCCCAATGCCATCTGCTATTGGATTTCTCAGATGGTGGCCTCTGTCATGGCTTGCCTTCTATTGAAAGTGACTATTGTTGGGCAGGTACTTTTTTTTCTTTCACATAGCTACAATTCTAGTATGTTTTAGTCTGTTGGGTTTTTATAAATGCAGGATCTTAACAAGTTTTAACTAAAACAATTTTCTTTTTTGGGGTTTTTTTGTGGGGATTATGCAGCATGTTCCAGCTTATGCAATTACAGAAGAAATGACAGGTTTTGGGGCATCAGTTTTGGAAGGTGTGCTTACATTTGGGTTGGTGTACACAGTTTATGCTGCTGGTGATCCTAGAAATGGTGCGGTTGGGGGAATTGGGCCCCTGGCAATTGGGTTGATGGCAGGAGCCAATGTCCTGGAAACTGGGCCATTTTCTGGTGGATCCATGAACCCGGCTTGTGCATTTGGGTCTGCAGTCGTTGCCGGTAGCTTCAAGAACCAAGCTGTGTACTGGGTAGGACCTTTGATTGGTGCTGCAGTTGCTGGACTTCTATATGACAATGTGGTGTTCCCTACCCAAGTTCCAGATTCTCTTACAGGAGTTACAGAGGGAGTTGGGGTCTTCTGAAATTAAACCATTAGGGCAGATTCTATTATGATAATGTACTTTTTATGTTATTAGCATTAGTCATTAATTCTTGTTTCTGATGTAACATTTGTAGTTTGTTTCTTATGTAAACATTGTTATTAGTTTTTTAAGAACTCTAAATTTTTCTTTTTCATACGACTAACACTAGGTCTAAAGCATATAGAAATAACTTATCTTTTTAACTACTTAAGATACAAGTACATTGTAATTATCAGAATTAGTATAGTAAAAATTCGATTAATCGGTCCAAAATAAGCTACATCATATTAAAATAGATCATTCTAATAAAGTCCTGTTTGATTAATCTCACAAGAATCTTGTTGTTATAAAATAAAATAATTGGAGTATAGAATTACCACTGAAAATGATAGTGGAATTATATATTTTCTTGTGGCGTTTGCAGATGAATTGAATTTCCTCTCAAATAGGAACTCACTCAAATTTCTCTCTCCTTTTCTTTTCTTCTCTCTTCTTTTCTTTCTTCTCTCTTCTGATGGTATGTATTACAATTGATAGACTAAGCCTATTTATAGGCGTTTCTGAAATACTTCCGTGAGCGTCCAGTGCATTGCACAGTGCACTTCCGTCTCAATTTTCAAACCATCACTTTCATCCGTGAGTGAACAGTGAAATTGAACAGTGAAATTCTTCTTTCATCCGTGAGTGAACAGTGAAATTCTTGCCTCATTTTCAAACTTAATAATTTAATGTGGGCTCCACTTCCACTATTTATAACACTCCCCCTTGGAGACCACATATCCCTAGATTAGTTGCCTCATTAAAACCTTGCTTGGAAAAACCCAGTGGGAAAAAACCGAAGCGAAGGAAAAAGAGTACAACCTTACTTGGGACATTAGAGTAATGTGAAGTGCGCACATGTTGCCTCGTTAAAACCTTGCTAGGAAAAACCCAGTGGGAAAAACCCTAGTCGAAGGAAAAAGAGTACAACACGCTTATGTCCTGTGTTAGAGGACTCTTGAATGCTCCCCCTGATTTTGCATGCTCTAACTTGATTGCTTGCAGAGTTGTCGTAATCCGATGCCATGCACTAGCTTCTGGAATGTGCACTTGGGTAAAGATTTGGTGAAGAGATCTGCCAAGTTATCGTTTGAACGGATTTGTCTGACTTTGATTTCTTGATTCTTCTGAAGCTCATGCGTGTAGAAAAACTTTGGTGATATGTGCTTGGTCCGGTCACCCTTGATGTACCCTCCTGTGATTTGAGCAATACAAGCTGCATTATCCTCATTTAGAATGGTTGGAGTGTCCGTTGTTGAGGGCAAAGCACAGGTGCTTCGAATGTAATGAATCATTGACCGTAACCAAACGCATTCACGACTAGCTTCATGGAGGGCAAGTATTTCTGAGTGATTGGAAGATGTGGCTACCAACGTTTGCTTTGTTGAGCGCCATGAGATTGCAGTTCCTCCACATGTAAACACATACCCATTTGTGAGCGTCCTTGATGTGGATCGAGAGAGAGATATCCTGCATCAGCATATCCAACAATACTCGGGGCATTGGTCGACTCACTGGAATAGAATAAGCCCATGTCTGCGTTCCACGAAGATATCGTAAAATATGTTTAACACCGGTCCAATGTCGGCTTGTTGGAGTAGAGCTGTATCTTGCTAACAAATTTACTGAAAATGCTATGTCAGGTCTGGTACATTGTGCTAAATACATTAAAGCACCTATTGCACTAAGATATGGCACTTCTGGACCAAGTACCATCTCATCATCCCCTTTCGGACGATATGGATCTTTCTTAGTGTCGAGGGACCGAACGACCATTGGAGTGCTAAGTGGATGAGCTTTATCCATGCCAAACCGCTTTAATACTTTTTCAGTATAATTTGATTGATGCACCAAAATTCCATCAGCACTGTGCTCAATCTGTAGGCTAAGACAATATTTTGTCTTTCCAAGATCTTTCATCTCAAATTCGCGTTTGAGATAATGCAGTCTTTTGGAGCTCTTTAGGAGTTCCAATTAGATTCATATCATCAACATAGACTGCCACTATTGCAAATCCAGAACTCTGATTTCTTAATAAACACACATGGAAGCAGGATCATTTGTGTATCCTTCCTTCAGGAAATACTTGCTGAGACGATTATACCACATTCGCCCAGATTGTTTCAACCCATATAATGATCTTCTCAATTTGATTGAGAACATAGCCCGTGGTTTATTACCTGGCTGCATCGGGCATCTTAAGTCCTTCTGGAATTTTCATGTATATGTCGGTATCCAACTCTCCATACAGATATGCGGTAATGACATCCATAAGTCTCATGTCAAGTTTTTCTGAAACCGCTAGGCTTATCAAGTAACGGAACGTAATTGCGTCCACTCCTGGAGAGTATGTTTCCACATAATCAATTCCAGGCCTTTGTGAAAAACCTTGCGCAACAAGTCGTGCTTTATACCTTGCAATCTCATTTTCCTCATTGCGCTTTCTTGTAAATACCCACTTGTAACCTACCGGGTTCACATTGAGTGGGGTTGGAACAATAGGTCCAAAAACACTCCTTTTTTCCAAAGAGTCTAATTCTGCCTGGATTGCATCTTTCCACTTAGGCCAATCTTGTCTCTGTGTGCATTCATCAATGGAGCAAGGCTCAACATCATCAACTTTTATGATCTCAGGAGCCACTAAGAATGCAAATATATTATCGATGATTATCTCATTTCTGTTCCACACTTCATTAGTGGATGTATAATTTATGGAGATTTCTTGGCTTTCGGGTACAGCTACCACTTCAGGAGCACATGTCTCATCAAAGACATTTTCCTTCTCAGGAAGTACCCGTCCCTCTTGAGGGGGATTTAAATCATGAATTATGGGCTCTCCATTTATTTCATTTGCATTCATTTTGGCCATCAGCTTCCTCTTTCGAGGAACTGAGTCCTTTGAGCCTAGTGGTCTGCCACGCTTCAAGCGTGCAGCAGATGAGCCTGCTTCCTGGCGCATTGCCTTCTTCATTATGAACATCAATCCTTGCAGGTGCATTTACAGCTGGGATATGTGATTTCATCACCTTCGATGCATCATTAAAAGCATCTGGCATCTGATGTGCAATGCTTTGGAGGTGAACGATCCTTCTCACTTCGTTGTCGCATTGAGCGGTACGAGGATCGAGATAAAACAAAGTGGGTACATCCCATGATAATTCACGTCGTTCTTCATGAACGAGTTTGCCTTGTTCTTTAGGAACAGGTTTTTCTCCCCTAATAGTGGGAAAATTGTCTCATCAAAATGACAATCCGCGAATCGTGCCTAAAGATATCACCAGTGAGGGGCTCCAGATATCTGATGATAGATGGTGAATCAAAGCCAACATAAATTCCCAATCTGCGTTGAGGGCCCATCTTAGTACGTTGCGGTGGTGCAATAGGCACATAGACCGCACAACCAAAAACTCTTAAATGTGAAACATTTGGTTGATTGCCTAACACAAGCTGAATTGGAGAATATTGATTGTTGGCGACGGGCCTCAATCGCACCAGAGATGCTGCATGTAAAATGGCATATCCCCAAGCAGAAACTGGCAACTTTGTTCTCATTAGCAATGTGCGTGCTATCAATTGAAGACGCTTAATCAAAGCTTCTGCCAAGCCATTTTGAGTATGAACATGGGGAACAGGATGTTCAATGTCAATGCCTAACGACATGCAGTAATCATCAAAAGTCTGAGATGTAAATTCACCAGCATTATTCAGTCTGATTGACTTAATGGGATAATCTCGGGAATTGGGCTCGTAATTTAATTATCGGAGCCAAGAGCCTAGCAAATGCCATATTCCGAGTGGACAAAAGGCAAACATGTGACCATCGGGTAGATGCATCCACCAAGACCATAAAGTATCGAAATGGTCCACAGGGAGGATGAATAGGCCCACAAATGTCCCCTTGAATTCTCTGTAAAAATGATGGGGATTCAACATCAACCTTTTGTTGTGATGGTCTGATTACCAACTTCCCTTGTGAACAAGCTTGACAAAAGCTGTCATTTGATACCATAATATGTTTTGTCAATAAGGGATGTCCTTCAGAGTTGGTAATGATCCTACGCATCATGGTGGATCCAGGATGACCCAACCGGTCATGCCAAAGCTTGAAAGTATTTGAGTCAATGGACTTTTGGTCCATGATACTATGTGCCTCAATTGTCTGTATGGTTGTATAGTACAACCCTGATGAGAGCGCACCAAGCTTTTCCAATATACGTTTCTGGGTATCATTGGAAATAATACAAAGATATTCCATGTTTTTCTCATTCTTTGTTTCAACATGGTAACCATTCAAACGAATATCTTTGAAACTCAACAGATTTCTTCTGGAGTTAGATGAATACAAGGCATCTTGAATTGACAGTATTGTCCCATTTGGTAACATAACTTGGGCTATGCCTGAGCCTTCAATCAGGTCTGTAGGTCCTGAATATGGTTGTTACCTTTACTTTTGTAAGCATCAATTTTGAGAAATACTTTCGATCTCGAAGGATTGTATGAGTAGTTGCACTGTCGGCAAGACAAATATCTTTGCTAGAGCTCTTGTTTTGGGGGCATCCATAATTTACATCCATGCCTTCAAATAAAATAAGTTGAATCAACAATCATTCAAAATATTACCATTTTTATTGAATGCAGAAAGGAAAATAAACAGTGCTTCAGATAATACAAATGGTACATGAAGGAATTTAATCCAATTCGGACCCATAAATTTCATTCCCCCTTTCAGTAACAAAATCGGAAATATCTAGATGCGTCTTGTCTAAACGACGCGATATTTCCGATGAGCCGTCTATGGCTGGCGGACCTGGTGCAACATAATTTGTCTCCACTTTTCTGTTTTTAAGTGAAGTTTGATAAAGATCCGCCAAGTGCCTCGGCGTACGACATGTACGCATCCAATGTCCCTTTGCACCACATCTGTAACAAGCTCTTTCATTATTTCTAGGCACATAGCTTGCTTGTGTTTTCCCCTTATTTCTGGGTGCATTTTTGCCATTCATGGGTGGATTGTTTCTTGGCCCCAAGCTGTATGAGTGAGCACCACGATCTTTTCTACTCCCTTGCCATCGGCCACGTTTGCCCCCTCGCCAACGTTTGTGGATACTACCACGAGATGAGGTGGCATTCACTTCCCGAGATGCAACATTTATTTCAGGAAGTGGTGCTGAGCCTGTTGGGCGAGATTGGTGATTTTTCAACAAAAGCTCGTTGTTCTGCCTCAGCTAGCAAGAGGCAAGATACAAGTTCTGAGTACTTTGTGAAACCACTATGCCTATATTGCTGTTGCAGAAGCACATTTGAGGCATGAAATGTACTCAGAGTTTTTTCGAGCATATCTTCCTCAGATATATTTTCACCACATAATTTCATAAGGGAGGTGATCCTCTGCATAGCTGAATTGTATTCTGGACACTGTCTTGAAGTCTTGAAATCTCAAGTGTGTCCATTCATATCTAGCTTTTGGGAGAGTCACCGTCTTCTGATGATTATATCTCTCACACAAGGCTTTCCAGAGGACCAATGGTTCATCAATCACCACATATTCGCTCTTCAGCGCTTCATGAATGTGGCGGCGGAGGAAAATCATGGCCTTCGCATTTTCCTGAGGTGATGCATCACTTCCATCTTCAATTGCTTTGCCAAGGCCATTAGCACGCAGATGGATCTTGGCATCCAGAACCCATGATAGGTAATTGTCCCCAGGAAGCTCTAGGGCAGTCGAATTCCAATTTAGCCAGATTTGCCATCTTCAAGAGAAGAATGAGATGCATTAGAATTCGCAATTTTACTCAAAATTTCAGATTCGGGATCCTGGGACATTAAGCCATTTATTAATAGGAACTTCAGGCCCTATAATTGTTTGAGTAACTTCAGGCCCTCATTTTAGTTGGTTATAAAAATAAAGTGCTATAAATTTACTGGTATGGACGATAAACCCGCACCATACTTTAAATGAAAGTAAATGTGCGATAAAGTAAATTGCTTGTTATATGGACGTTAATCCCGCACCATACTTTAAATAAAAGTAAATGTGCGGTAAAGTAAATTGCTTGTTGTATGGACGTTAATCCCGCACCATACTTTAAATAAAAGTAAATGTGCGGTAAAGTAAATTGCTTGCTGTATGGACGTTAATCCCGCACCATACTTTAAATAAAAGTAAATGTGCGGTAAAGTAAACGTGCTAGTATGGGCACTAATCCTGCTCCATACTTTTAATAAAAGAAATAAAAGGCAGTTGTGTGGACGATAAACCCGCTCCACACTTTAAATAAATACTGCCGTATGGGTAATAAACCTACACCATACAATAAATAAAATAAGTGTGGGAATAAAACCACCACTAAAAATATAGGAAGTACATATTATATTTTGTGGGCAATATAACTGCACCACTGTATAATAGATGGGTTTTAAGATCACACCATCATTTTATTATGAGGATTTGCGTTACAACGCGATGGGTAATGAAAATTACACCACCATAAAACAACAGAATGGGGTATAAAACCGTGCCATTCCAAATTATATTATAAAGAAATAAATTAAGCAAACATGGATGAAACAACACAAAAATTGTGAGAACACAAAAAAGAAAGTTTGCATGTCGTCGTAGTAGTAGAGCGAGAGGAGACATATGACGGAGAGGAGAAAGAGAAATAACCACATAGTGTTGGCTGAGAAAATTTAACAGTGGAGAGACTATTAAGTCGCTAGATAACGTGTTATAAAATAAAATAATTGGAGTATAGAATTACCACTGAAAATGATAGTGGAATTATATATTTTCTTGTGGCGTTTGCACAGATTGAATTTCCTCTCAAATAGGAACTCACTCAAATTTCTCTCTCCTTTTCTTTCTTCTCTCTTCTTTTCTTTCTTCTCTCTTCTGATGGTATGTATTACAATTGATAGACTAAGCCTATTTATAGGCGTTTCGAAATACTTCCGTGAGCGTACCGCATTGCATCACAGTGCACTTCCGTCTCAATTTTCAAACCATCACTTTCATCCGTGAGTGAACAGTGAAATTGAACAGTGAAATTCTTCTTTCATCCGGTGAGTGAACAGTGAAATTCTTGCCTCATTTTCAAACTTAATAATTTAATGTGGGCTCCACTTCCACTATTTATAACACTTGTCTCTTTTTCGATTAATTCATTTGATTGTTTTATCATATATAATTTAACGACTAATAACGGAAATTAGAAAATGAACGGCGACGATTGCCCTCATGTGCAATCTAAACGTACACAAAACACAAATGTTATCAAAACAATTCCAAAACCATCGACAGCAATGGCGCCTAAAACCCTCTCATCTTTCCTCTCACCTTTCACTCTCCCCTATCACCTCACAATCCCAAACACCAAGCTTCTCAATCTTCACTCGAAATCCACTCTCATACTCTGCAGATTTTCACAGCCACAAAAGACCCATCAGAAAGCAACCGTTTCAGAGACCCAATCATTGGATCCCCCACACGAACCCGACGGCATCGGAGCGGCCTCACCGACCCCAGGCGACCGGTTCCTCGAACGACACCGTTCCTTTGAGGCTGCAAAGGTCTTGCTCAAAGAGAAAAAGAAGAAGAAGAAAGAGAAGCCCGTGAAGGTTTCTACGAACGTCGCTTGTTGTTATGGATGTGGAGCTCCGTTACAGACTTCAGAGCCTGATGCTCCGGGTTATTCGGACCCCGAGACCTACGCATTGGTATAAATTATTCATGTAGGACTTTAATTTCATTTGTTTTGACAATGGGATTTTATTTTTTTTAGCTACTGAATTGGGTTGTAATTTTGCTGTCGCTGTTTTAAGTTAAAGTTTAGTTCTTGCATTTCAAAGAAAGAAAAGCACTTCCAGGTCCAAAGTGCTTTTACTGAATTGGGTTGTAATTTTGCTGTTGGTATTTAAGTTAAATTTTAGTTATTGCATTTCAAAGCAAGAAAAGCACTTCCTAGTCCAAAATGCTTTTACTGATGTTTACTTGAGTTCCAGATGCTCATATTTTGCTTTTGCTTACCAAATGTAAATGCGCAGAAGAAGAAGCACCACCAGCTTAAGACCGTTATATGCGGAAGGTGCAAGCTTCTGTCACATGGGCACATGATAACTGCTGTTGGTGGGAATGGGGGCTATTCTGGCGGGAAACAGTTCATTATGGCTGAACAGCTTCGGGAGAAGCTGGCACACCTGCGCCATGAGAGAGCATTGATAGTTAAATTGGTAAACTACTTTCTAACATTTGCGTTGCTACAAAGTAAGTGAGTTGCCTTGAGGAATGTTAAATTCTATGTCTTAATCGGTTACTCACGTATAGGTTGATATTGTGGACTTCAATGGTAGCTTTTTGGCTCGTGTGCGTGATTTGGCTGGTGCAAATCCTATAATATTAGTGATTACTAAGGTATTAAACTGCCTGTTGGTGCTTATTTAATGTGATATTGATGTAAGCGACTTTTCTATTGATTATGCTTTCTAATATCAGGTTGATTTACTTCCCAAAGGGACTGATTTTAATTGTATTGGTGATTGGGTTGTAGAGGCCACTGCAAAGAAGAAGCTTAAGTAAGATTGGTTTCCTTGGCTATGCCTTTATTTATGGATAATATTATCAATCTAAAAAGTTTCCTGGAATTCTCGATGAGAAAGGAATTCATCCAAACTGGTCCCATGTAGTTGGGATTAGGGCTCTGTTGAGTTTGAGTTATTTGAAACAGTGGTTACTAAAATTGAAGCTTGAATTATACTTCTAAGACTCTATTATTTGCAGTGTTGTAAGTGTTCATCTGACAAGTTCGAAGTCTTTGGTTGGAGTAACTGGAGTTGCATCAGAGATCCAAAAGGAGAAGAAGGTTCTTTACTTCTCTTTTTGTGCTTGTGCGCATGTGCATGTGTGAAGTTCATTAATCGGACTAATTGATATCAGAAATTAAAGCTAGCTGAGTAAATAGGATGACCTATTTTTTACTTGCTATTCTATGAAACAAAATATAAATGTGTATCATTTAAATTTATTTCAACCTGAATTCATTGGCTGTTTTTTGGTGCAGGGGCGGGACGTTTATGTTCTGGTTAGTCTCTTAACTGACAGTTTACTTAATGCATTTAATACTCAGTATGTGCTGTTGCCAAGTGATTCTAAAACATTTTGAAACCTGAACAATTGTGTACATAATACATGTAACAAGAGGGAAAGCAGTTGTCGTTCTTTTTCCTTATCAATTGATTATCCTTTGGTTTTAATTCTTTTACTCTGCTCTAATTTATCAAAAATAATATTTTCATTATTTGAGAAATATATTTATGTATATTTATCTTTTCATATCTGATAGTTCACATTACACTTTTTTTCTATAGGGCTCAGCAAATGTTGGGAAATCAGCATTCATCAGTGCTTTGCTGAGTAAGTTAATGACATTCATTCTGTGTTTTGTTGCCTTTGGTAGGCATGTAGCTTATTCAAGATTAAAGTTAGATACAGTTCTATTTCAGAAAGATAATTGACCAGTGTTTCATTTACTAAATGAATTGTTCTTCCTTTTACTTGACTTTTTATTATTTTTGTGATACCAGAAATGATGGCAGAAAACGATCCAGTTGCGGCATCAGCGCAAAAGTACAAACCAATACAATCTGCAGTTCCGGGAACTACCTTAGGTCCAATTCAAATTAATGCTTTCCTAGGAGGAGGGGTATGCCACAGTATCTTTATTTATCAAGAACTTTTCAAATCTAGCATAGTAACCTTCTATTTCATGCAGAAATTATATGACACACCGGGAGTTCATCTCCACCATAGGCAAGCAGCAGTGGTTCATTCAGAAGATCTACCTGCCCTTGCTTCGGCTAAGGGGTCAATCTTTTCCTGTATGTTTAGTCAGCTTAGGGGGTCATTCTTACCCTGTATTTGTATCCTTTTAGTAGTTTATCTGTTGGTATCTTCTAGTTAGTGACTTTTGGTTATTCTTAACCAGAATTCTCAGGTGTCCTCTGGAAATGGAACAGCAGGGAATGGCTATTCAATATTCTGGGGAGGTCTTGTCAGAGTAGATGTCTTGAAGGTTTTGAGTAGTTTCACATATATTGACTTTATCAGGCTCATTATGGATGGTCTTTCCTGACTGAACAAACTGTCGATAATTTCAGGTTCTCCCTGAAACACGATTGACATTTTACGGGCCAAAGAGTCTTCAGATTCATATGGTACCTTCTGAAAAGGCAGATGAGTTTTACCAGGTAAACCATGGTCTCACTTGAGATTAATCATATTTTGTAATCTTTTTATAAGTAAAGCAGGTATTCGAAATATTTTGAAAGCTACCTTCTTGGGCTGTGTATGCATATTTCTCTTACATATATGATACATTCAATATGAATGCCGTGGGATTTTTTTGACATGTTGCAGAAAGAACTTGGAGTTCTGTTAACACCTCCAACTGGAAAACAAAGAGCAGATGAATGGAGAGGACTTGAAACTGAGCGTCAGTTGCAAATAAAAATTGAAGATGTGGAGAGGTGCATTGTTCATGCTCTTAACTTTACCTCTTTCAACATTTGTTATTTGATTTTGGTCCCAAGTAAATGCCGAATTCATGCATAATTATATTGGTCATATGAAAAGTTTCTTCTCTTCTCTGTTCACACAGGCCGGCTTGTGATGTGGCCATATCAGGTTTAGGATGGATCACTGTTGAACCCCTTTGCAAATCATCGACAAGTTCCAATTCCAGAACGGAAGCAACTGCAGGAGAACTGCATTTAGCCGTGCATGTCCCGAAGCCAGTTGAAATATTTGTTAGGCCCCCATTGCCAGTGGGTAAGTCTGGAGCAGAATGGTATCAGTATAGGGAGTTGACTGAGAAGGAAGAGGAAGTAAGACCAAAATGGCATTTTTGATGCTTGTAATTTTTCATGGCTATGACAATTTACATGTATATATATGCAATCAATTTTTGTTGTAAAATTGAACAAAGGTAAATTTTCACATATAGAATGTGAAAATGAAAATGACAACAAATGCGAGGATTGGTTCTTATAGAACACAAAAACATTTCGACCGAAAAAAATAATCACAAAATCGATCAATAAGTGTAGCCCAAGATCTAAATTTACTTCTCAGTTGGGCTTTTGATCATGTTCTGTAGTTACCAATTTCAGGGACGACGCCGTTTTGGTATAGCCCAAGAGCAAAAATAAAGGCCCAACTTTCCTTTTGAGTTCTCTTGAATCGAAGCCAAAGTAGTTTTCCCGCCTTGCACGTGCCGCGTGTTCAAATTTGAAACTTTTGAGTTCAGAGTGTTTCAGAGGAAAGGAAAGGAAGAGAAGCAGAAGCTCCTCGTCTAGGGTTTTCAATCTCTCTCACTGTACGTACACTCTCCTTTGAAATTGGAAAAGCTCAGCAATGTACATCAAGGAGATATGCTTGGAGGGGTTCAAGTCTTACGCGACGAGGACGGTGGTGCCCGGGTTCGACCCGTTTTTCAACGCCATAACAGGTCTCAACGGGTCGGGCAAATCCAACATCCTCGACTCCATCTGCTTCGTCTTGGGCATCACCAATTTGCAGCAAGTCCGGGCTGCCAATCTCCAAGAGCTCGTCTACAAGCAAGGCCAGGCCGGCATTACAAAGGCCACCGTCTCCATCGTCTTCGACAATTCCGACCGCTCCCGCAGTCCCCTCGGCTATGAGGCCCATCCCGAAATCACAGTCACCCGTCAGGTAAGTCATTTGCCGGGTTTCGGTAATTGGGTCTCTTTTTGGCGTTCAATTTTGGGTTTTCTTGCGTAAAAATTTCTTTCCTTGACTGTCATTAGTGTTGGATTTAGTGATAATTTGCTCGAGTGATTATAATGGCCTTTGTATTTATCTAATTGTATCCGAATTTTTATTTTTTGGGTTCAAAATGGAGTTAATTGCTAAGTATGTGATAAGATACTATTGGTTTGCTTCCTAGATTGTGGTTGGTGGAAGGAACAAGTACTTGATCAATGGCAAACTTGCGCAGCCTAGTCAGGTCCAGAACCTTTTTCATTCGGTGCAGCTCAATGTTAACAACCCGCATTTTCTTATAATGCAAGGGCGCATTACCAAGGTTTTAAATATGAAACCCCCTGAGATTCTGTCCATGCTTGAAGAGGCTGCTGGGACAAGAATGTATGAGACCAAGAAAGAGGCGGCCTTGAAGACACTTGAGAAGAAACAGAGCAAAGTCGATGAGATCAATAAGCTTCTTGACCAGGAGATACTGCCTGCCTTGGACAAGTTGAGGAGAGAAAGGACACAGTACATGCAATGGGCTAATGGAAATGCTGACTTGGATCGGCTTAAAAGGTTTTGCATTGCATATGAATATGTTCAAGCAGAGAGGATTAGAGACAGTGCAGTGTGTGAGGTGGAGCAGGTGAAGGCCAGAATTTCTGAGGTCGACGATGATACGAGAAAGACGCAGGCAGAAATACAAGAAATGGAAGCACAAGTGTCCAAGTTAACAGCAGAAAAGGAGGCTAGAATGGGTGGAGAAGTAAAAACTTTGTCTGACAAAGTAGATGCGCTTTCTCAAAATCTTGTGAGGGAAGTGTCTGTACTGAATAATAAAGAGGACACTCTGGGGACTGAAAAGGAAAATGCTGAAAAGGTAATTGGTTATATTCTATGATTCACTGCATTCTTCTTATTCTATTGAGCTCTTTCAAGTTTGCTATATAGTTATTCATATATTCCTTGGCTTAACAATTGAATAATTATAGCATTTACATCTTGATGTTGGCAGATTGTCAGCAATATTGAAGACATGAAGCAGTCTGCAAAAGAGACGGACTTTGCTATAAAAAAAGCTGATGAAGGTGCCGCTGATTTGAAAAAGAGAGCAGGGGAACTTTCTCAGAGTCTTACTGAGTATGAAAAGGAGTACCAGGTAAGATTTGTATCCTATGTTGGTTTTCTACTTAATATTGCCAATGTTAATGAATACAGTTGTCTGCAAACCAAAGTATTTGTCACTGTGATTAGGGTGATTAATTCAAGAAATCTATGTTTAGGGCATACTAGCTGGAAAGAGTAGTGGAAATGATGAGAAATGCCTTGAAGATCAATTGGGTGATGCCAAAATAGCTGTTGGGAGTGCTGAAACAGAGTTGAAACAGCTGAAAACAAAAATAAGCCACTGTCAAAGGGAGTTGAAAGAGAAAAATAATCAGCTAATGTCAAAGCGTGAAGAAGCTGTTGCCGTAGAGAGGGAGCTTACTGCTAGAAAAGAAGATCTGGCAAATGTTAAAATGGCACAGGAGTCTCTTCCATATAAGGAGGGCCAGATGGAAGCATTACAAAGGGTTAACATGCTTTCTGTTTGATCATTCGCTCTGCACCTAAATAGTTTGTCATCTCAATTTGGCTCTTATTTCTGTAAATGTATATTTCTTCAGGATCGTGCATATGAGTTGGAGCAGGTGCAGAAGTTGAAGGATGAAATGCGAAATCTTTCTGGTCAATTAGCAAATGTTGACTTCACATATCGGGATCCTGAGAAGAATTTTGATAGGTCCAAGGTCAAGGGTGTAGTTGCAAGACTTATCAAAGTGAAGGATAGCTCCACGATGACTGCCTTAGAGGTCAGGGGTGAATTATTACACATAATTTCATTTCATGAATTAGGTTATGTATCAACTCTTACATTAATACAATTTGCAGGTTACTGCTGGTGGAAAGCTGTTTAATGTTGTTGTAGACACAGAGAGTACAGGAAAACAACTTCTTCAGAATGGAAACCTTCGAAGAAGAGTAACAATTATACCTTTGAACAAAATACAACCTTATACTGTTCATCCTAGGGTTCAACATGCTGCTGTTAAATTGGTTAGTTTCTCTATCAATACACCCCATCCTCTTTTCCGTGCCGTGTAGCACATTTGCTGAAAACCTTGATTTCAATTTCAGGTTGGCAAGGAGAATGCAGAATTGGCACTTTCTTTGGTTGGTTATGATGAGGACTTAAGAGTATGCATCGAGCAGGCCCATATAAAACTTAAATCTGATTTTATTTTTTAATTCATATATTAGGGAGTGTAGAGTTCTTTCGTCCGGTTTCTCTGTACTTAGACAATTGTGGGTGCTTGGAATTTGTTGTAGGCTTCTTTCTTTGTCTTTTGGGATATTGTGCAGACACAATCAACAGACTTTTGGAATTTATATTGCACTTTTTAACTAAATTCAATGTTTATTGCAGAGTGCTATGGAATTCGTTTTTGGTTCAACCTTTGTTTGCAAAACTATTGATGCTGCAAAGGAGGTAGGACCAACTTTGCTAATTTGTTCATGTAACATTTCTAGAACAGTGCAATTCAAGTTGTAGCTTTTGTGCTTGC
The DNA here is from genome assembly GCA_018703695.1 of Prunus fruticosa. Taxonomy (NCBI): domain Eukaryota; kingdom Viridiplantae; phylum Streptophyta; class Magnoliopsida; order Rosales; family Rosaceae; genus Prunus; species Prunus fruticosa. The sequence continues at coordinate 56,277,707 of CM031918.1, read as the reverse complement.
TTTGGAGATGGCTTATTCTGAAGTTTTACCTGTTTATGCTGAATCCTTTGGCATGCCGAAGTTTGATTTGATGTAGTTTGATTCTAAAATATGTACTTCTAAACCATTCAAATCTATATTTAGTAGGGTGCATGACACATTCTGCATCTTCTTGAATGTTTTCTAGGTTGCTTTTAACAGGGAAATTCGCACCCCAAGTGTCACTCTTGAAGGTGATATCTTTCAGCCTAGTGGCCTTTTGACTGGTGGAAGCCGCAAGTAAGTCCTCCTTAGTTCAAATTGGTCTAGACATGGATATATCTGATGCTTTATTCCTCTTTCTCTCAAAACATTGCTATTGTTAACATTTTCCTGACTAATGCTCCAAACTTATCATTGTCTTCTTTATCATTTTTAATGTTCCACTGAGTAACTAAAAGCTAACATTTCTTTTCGAAAAACTAAAAGACGCTTTCAAGTGATTATGTCTGTATCTAGTTAGTCAGCCTTCTAAAGCAACAATTTACTGTCACAGGGGTGGGGGTGATCTGTTAAGGCAACTTCACGAGCTGGCTGAGACTGAACAAAAACTTTCTGTGCATCAGAGAAGATTGACTGAAATCGAAGCTAAGGTTGACCATGAGGATTTTTTTTTTCTCTGCATAAGAATAGATGAACTTTTGTGATAGTCAGGCCCTTCTTAATTGCAACTCAATACATTAATACTGTTTTTTTGTGGCTGTTTCTGCATTTCCTTGGGAATTGGAAGCATTTGTACATGAATTGATCTTCTTACATATTTCATTTATATTTTTGTCGATTCTTAAATTGCAGATTACAGAACTTCTGCCTCTTCAGAAGAAGTTCATGGACCTTAAAGCACAGTTAGAACTTAAATCGTATGACCTTTCGTTATTTCAGGGCAGGGCTGAGCAAAATGAGCACCATAAGGTTTCCAGTTCTCTCTTTTTCTGGGCATATGGAGCACACATTTACTCTGCAATTTCCTTTACTGGTTCATGCAATCATTTGATGTATAATTATTTTTTGGTGCTACCTAGCTTGGTGAATTAGTAAAAAGGATTGAGCAGGAGCTTGAAGAAGCACAATCTGCAGCTAAAGAAAAGCAGCTTCTTTATGAAGATTGTGTGAATAAAGTGCTAGTGCTTGAGAAATCAATCAAAGATAATGATAATAGCCGGGAGGGAAGGCTCAAAGATTTTGAAAAGAAGATTAAAGAAACAAAAGCTCAAATGCAATCAGCTTCAAAGAATCTCAAGGTAGATTTTGATATTGCCGAGTAGTAATATAAGGATTGTCCACACATGAGGTTTTCTAAATATATTACTCCTCCCTTGAGGTTTCAAGCTAATTCATTGTAGTTTATTTTTAGTTTACTTCGTGATATAACCATTATCTTTCCATCTCTTTCCATTATATAAACTTGAGAGGCAGGGTCTGTCAATGTTAAAACTTGAAACCACATAAAAAATGGAGGAATGTCATGTAAGCCTGGGAGTTCTGTAGGATGTTCATGTTATTCAGAAGTGATCTTGTAGCTTATTTTTATAGACAACTGCTCAGGTTATTTTAGTTGCTGAGTTTGTAAAAATATCTGCTTTGATTCCGCAGTAGCTCTTTAACTTTTGTGTGGCATGGTTTTACTCACTGCTAGGGGCATGAAAATGAAAAAGAGAAGCTTATTTTGGAAAAGGAAGCTATTATAAAGGAACTTGCATCTTTGGAGACTCAGTTAGCTTCTTTGAGAACGCAAATTGACAACCTAACTTCAGAAGTAGAAGAGCAGAGAGAAAAGGTAAAGACTGATGTTTGATTTGACTAGTTCTCTTGTGTACACTTTTCATGGTGCATGCATCTCTATTGCAGGTAGCTTCCACAAGAAATATGCATGATCAGGCACAATCTGAGCTTAATTCAATTCGGATGAAGTTGAAGGACTGTGATTCCCAAATTAGTGGCATTCTTAAGGAGCAGCAAAGACTTCAACATAAACTTAGCGAGACAAATCTTGAACGGAAGAAAATGGAAAATGAGGTAATTTTCTAATTTCCCTCTATATATGTTCTCCAGAACATTATATGCTAACCAACCTCCTTTTCGATTTTCTTTTCTAGGTAAAACGAATGGAAATGGAACAGAAAGATTGCTCTACGAAAGTAGACAAATTGATGGAGAAGCATGCCTGGATTGCATCTGAGAAACAACTATTTGGTAAAACTGGGACTGATTATGATTTTGGCTTGCGAGATCCTCGTAATGCAAGGGAAGAACTTGAGAAACTGCAGGCACAACAGTCTGGGTTTGTGACTTGGAATTTTCTTTTTCGTCATTTTTGTTTTTGATTGTCTGCTTCTAAGACTGAAGTATTTTCACTTTGAGATGATCTAAACTTTTGAAGTTATGCTATTAGTATCTTCCATAATGCAAAGATGACTTTCCCCCTTCTTTTGTAGTCTTGAGAAAAGAGTGAATAAGAAAGTTATGGCAATGTTCGAGAAAGCAGAAGATGAGTACAACGATCTCATGTCTAAGAAGAACATCATTGAGGTTGGTTACCCTTGATCTGTCCAAATACCATTTTAGCTTTCTTTTTCTTACTCTAGGTTTGCCTTTCCTAGAATGATAAGTCTAAGATCAAGAAGGTGATAGAAGAGCTGGATGAGAAAAAGAAGGAAACACTGAAAGTTACTTGGGTAAAAGTTAACAAGTAAGTCTTCTTTTATGTCATCACCTGCTTTGAAATTTAGTTGACTTTATTATCATCTACTTAGTTCTCTATTTTTATGATGCTCTTGGTTCTTTCTTCCATTACAACTTTCAAAATTTTCTTCCTTCAGTGACTTTGGATCTATCTTTTCTACCCTTTTGCCCGGCACAATGGGAAAGCTTGAACCTCCTGAAGGGTGCAGCTTCCTAGATGGACTTGAGGTTCGTGTTGCATTTGGTGGTGTTTGGAAACAGTCCTTGTCAGAACTGAGTGGGGGTCAACGATCGCTGCTTGCACTTTCTCTCATCTTGGCATTGCTTCTCTTCAAACCAGCTCCACTTTATATACTGGATGAGGTCCGCTTAACTTTTACTTTATGATATATCCAGCTACTCCATAGTACCAAATCCAGCTACTCTTTTTTGTTTGGAGTAATGTAGAAGGCTGCTTATAGTACTTGCAATAGAGTTTCTAAGCGCATATGTCGCTCTCTATTTGTTTAGATGTAATTTTTGTCGGCATGACATTCTCTTCATTTGCAGGTTGATGCGGCTCTTGATCTAAGCCACACACAGAATATTGGAAGAATGATCAAAACTCATTTCCCACACTCCCAGGTCTGGTGGATTCTCTCATTTGCATATTCTTTTTTTTTTGTTTTTTGTTTTTTTTTCTCTTTTCATGATAAACTTTGATTGAAACCTCTGAAGAATTTTGAACCGTTAAAGGGTCCGAACTTTGGCTGTAATCATTGTATGGGAAACATAGTTCTTACATGGGGCTTAAATAAGAATGGTGCTTTACGCATGGGGTTTAAGTAAGAATGAGTGATGTCTTATAAATTATAATCAAGCTGTCTTCATCTCTCTCTTTGTTCTCATCACATTTTGCAGTTTATTGTGGTTTCACTGAAAGAAGGCATGTTCAACAATGCTAATGTTCTTTTCCGGACCAAATTTGTGGATGGAGTTTCAACTGTTCAAAGGACTGTTGCAGCTAATCAGAAATAGTGATTTTGGTTATTTTTGGAGAATCATGAATTCGGTACCTCTCCAGCCTCATTCCCATATATTCTTTCTACTGTATTTTTTTTCATGTTCATTTTCACTTTGGTAGCTGCTATAAAAAAATATGGTTGCGTTTTGGTAGTCTTACGGCTTTTCTATGAACTTTGACTTATAACTTGCTAACTTTTCTGTTTTGTTTCAGATGTTTACAACATGGACCTTTCTGTTGAAGCTTATTTATGTGAAACATGTGTAGGGGAAAACATCTTGTTTTTCTGCTTTTGTAATGCTATTTATGTAAAAACAATTTCCAGCCTTCATGTATGTAAAAAGTGTAAATGTAATTGTTGCCTACTTTTTAGATTTGTAAAATACTAATTTGTGATTATATTTATATGCTCGTAAAAAAACAAACAAAATGAGTTGCGGCTTTTACAAGATCACAGAGGAACATGAGAAAATCCGAGCTTCACATGACAGGATTTTTAGGATCCTCACGCGTCTTTCTTGTGGCGGTGCGGGGCTCCAAAAATATGCAACATGTCTTGTAGTGAATGTCTCCAGAATCTGAAGTTATTATAACAAAGTGCATATCTTGGGAAGGGAAGGAAGGGATTGAAAATACCTGTAATCACCTCGCTCCATCCGATTTTGATTTTCCCAGGAAAACAGGATTTGAAATATATTATATTATAAACCAACTTGGTACTGCTACTTTGAGTAGTAAATTCTGAAAAAAGAGTTGAAGGGTGAAGGGTGAAGAAAGTGAAATAGGAAAAAATTGTCAAAGCGAAGAAAATTATATTCAGATTCGTTGCTTAAAGAGTAGACTGCATAAACTACAATATTAACAACAAACTGATAACTAAATGAAATAAAGCCGTCCAAATGTACCTCCATTTGACTTTGGAGCAATGTCAACTGAGAGCGGGCAAGACTAAGGAAGAACAATGCTTATATAAATAAATAAATTAGTTAAAATTTCAATTGCCGTTGACTTAACGCATTGACAAATTTACATGTCAAATACCCAATTACTTAAATTCATTTTTTTTATTGTTTAGGAGTGAACAAACCCTTTAAAAAAAAGATAATTATTTTGCACGCTCAAGCATTTTGCCTGTCTTCAATTCTTGCTCTAGAGAGAGAGAGAGAGAGAGAGAGAGAGGGAGAGAGGGAGAGAAGGTAGGAGGAGGTAACACCTGTAATTCTGATAAGCAACGGTTGCTTTGATGGTGACACAGAGGCAGAGACTAGTTGACTTTGATATAAACATTTCCAAAAAATAATTTGTTTCTTAATTATATTTTATATGTACAGCTAAATCTTGTTCCAAAATGATGCTCTAAGATACTTGTCCATTGGGTATTTGGGCCATTTCATGAAATCCCTAGAGACATGGAAAATCCCATGACTTGATTTGTTTGTTTCAAATCAATAATTCTATTTCAATGTCTTCATATCATCACTTATTAGAAACAAGTAAGTTTTAATTCTTTATTTTTGTTTTAAATATTGAATGGGGTTGAAGTGTCTTAAGAAAACAGTTAACAATGTTCACATTTTGGTGACGTACGTTCTTCTCTGTATATATATAGCTGCACCAGAGTGCCATTTTTGATATGCATTGCATTGCATTGTGGCTAAACACACACACGGAGAGAGAGAGAGAGAGAGAGAGAGAGAGAGAGAGAGAGAGAGAGAGAGAGAGAGAGAGATGAGGAGCAATCAGGTTCGCTTGAATTGTGGAACAACAATGCCTGTCATTGGGTTGGGCACTTATTCCTTCCAAAATGACAGGAAAACAACACAACAAGCCGTCCATATGGCCCTCAAGGTACACTCCGTACAATTCTTTTTTTCAAAAAAAATAAATTAGAACTTTTTATCAAGTACAAAATGAATGAGAGCATATTCTAAAAGTGCATGATTTTGTAATGCAGATGGGCTGTAGGCATTTTGACACTGCAAAGATATACGGTTCTGAACCAGCCCTAGGAAGCGCTTTGACAGAGGCCATTCTCGATGGGAAAGTCGAAAGAGAAGACATTTTTGTTACATCAAAGTTATGGGGAAGTGATCACCATGACCCTGTTTCAGGACTGAAGCAGACTCTCAAGTAAGCAAAGCAACGTCCATTGCTGTCATTATTAACTATATATAAATATAATATACTTATATTTATTACATTCAACTCAATTTGGACCCGTACCATATCATGTCCTTCGATCACTCAAAGTGCATGTGAATTCAAATACAATCTGCTTTGATCTTCTTACATAAGCAGGATCTCTTCTCCCTTCTCTAGATGAGATCTCACCTGACCTCTTTTAACTAAAAGATAAGATAATGAGGATGAGGATATCAATGAAGACAAAATCCATGGCCTAGGATTTTGAGAATAAATCCATGTAAGTTGATAGATGGATAGATACTATATCTTTTGTCAAAACATAGAGAATATTGAGAGGAGATAGTGGAAAGTGTAGAGAGAATGAGAGTTGTGGAATATTTTCTGATTTTCACTTATGTCTTCATTACTTACAATCAACACATATATATATACAAGTTCCTAAGCCCCCCAAGTTAGGCAACCAGCCTAGTCAAGCCCCCTAAATATTGTAGGTGCCAAACATAGTTAGGCAACCAACTTAGTCAAGCCCCCCAAATATTGTAGGTGGCAAACATTAATTGACTACATAATTAACACATTAATTGACTATTGCTAACACTCCCCCTCAAGTTGGTGCATAGATATCACCAATGCCCAACTTGATCAGTGAGTTGTGGAATACTCTGCTAGAAACAGTTTTTGTTAATATATCTGCCAGCTGGTCTTCGGACTTGACAAACGGAAGCTGAATTTCTTTATTTTCAACTTTCTCTTTAATGAAGTGTCGATCCACTTCAACATGTTTGGTGCGATCATGTTGAACTGGATTGTGTGCAATGGATATTGCAGCCTTGTTATCACACTGTAGATGCATTTCGAATGTAGGTGCATATCCAATCTCTCTAAGCAATTTTCTCAACCAAAGAAGTTCGCAAATTCCTTTGGTCATTCCTCTAAATTCCGCTTCTGCACTAGACAAAGCAACGACATTCTGTTTCTTGCTTCTCCAAGTAACCAAGTTACCTCCCACAAATGTGAAGTACCCTGATGTTGATCGTCTATCAGTGATGTTCCCTGCCCAATCTGCATCTGTATAGCCACTGATATTTAGATGACCATTTTTGGAGAACATAAGTCCTTTTCCTGGTGCTGACTTCAAATATTTAAGAATCCGAAAAACTGCATACATATGATCTTCACTTGGACAATGCATAACTGACTAGCAACACTGACAGCATATGCGATGTCGGGTCGGGTATGGGACAAGTAGATCAATCGACCTACTAATCTTTGGTATCTTTCTTTGTTAGTGGGTACCTGATTGGGATATTCCCTAAGGTGGTGATTCTGAACGATTGGAGTGTCAACATGTTTGCAATCTAACATTCCTGTTTCTGCCAATAAATCTAGAACATACTTCCTTTGTGAGAGAAATATGCCTCGCTTTGATCTAGCAACTTCAATGCCCAAGAAGTACTTGAGTCCACCAAGATTCTTCATTTCAAACTCTTTTGCCAAACATTTTTGTAGTTGAGAGATTTCCTGCATATCATTCCCAGTAATAATCATATCATCGACATAAATGATTAGAGCCGTTACCTTTCCTCCCTTGTGTTTTAAGAACAGAGTATGGTCAGAATTACTCTGCTTAAAACCATAATTCTTCATGGCCAAGGTAAAACGCCCAAACCATGCTCGAGGAGATTGCTTCAATCCATATAATGTCTTTCGTAATCTGCACACCACATTAGCATGAGTAGATGTAACATATCCTGGTGGGATATCCATGTAGACTTCTTCTGTGAGTTCTGTGAGTTCTTCACATCAAATTGGTGGAGAGGCCAATCAAGATTTGCTGCAATGGACAAGAGCACTCGAACAGTGTTAAGTTTTGCAACAGGGGCAAAGGTTTCTTCATAGTCAATACCATATGTTTGTGTGTATCCCTTTTCCACAAGCCGTGCTTTGTAACGTTCAATTGACCCATCAGCATTGTATTTCAAAGTGTAAACCCATATGCATCTGACAGTCCTTTTTCCTTGAGGTAAGTTCTCCAGTGTCCATGTGTGATTTTTCTCCAGAGCATGCATCTCCTCCTTCATTGCCTGAACCCATTTTGGATCCTTCAATGCCTCACTCACTTTGGTTGGAATATGAATTGCGGATAACTGGTGTACAAAGCCTTGAAGGGGTGCAGATAATTTTTCAGTAGAAACATAGTTTGTAATTGGGTACTTTGATGCCTTGCCATTATCCGGTGAATACCGAATTGAGCGGTTTTCACGGTTCTTTTATCAGGTAATTGATATCTAACAGGTTTATCAACTAAAGCAGGAGATGTAGTAGAATCACGTATCTCAGGATTATTCTTAGGAGATTGATGAGCGGGTCCTGAGATGTGAGGGGGGTCTTCATCAGTCTCGGAGGTGAAATATGAAGAGATATCATGTTCTTGGCAGGGAAGCGATTGATTGCTGGGCTCCTGGTGACCGGTCGCTTTTTGGCATATTCGAAATTCTTCTTCAAGACTTTTCTGACGACCGGTCGCTGGGCTCTTGGCGACCGGTCGTTTTTGGGCAGGTTCGAAATTCTCCTTCAGGATTCTATGACAACCGGTCGCTGGGCTCCTGGGGACCGGTCGCTTTTGGGTAGGTTCGAAATTCTTCTTCAGGATTCTCTACGACTGGTCGCTGGGCTCTTGGAGACCGGTCGCTTGGCTCCTGCTCCGAAATTCAACTTCATTGCTTGGGTTTGTTTTGCTCCAATCTTCAAGTCCTTGAATTCCCAAAGCCTCTTTGTTCATTATGCCTCTTTGAGGCATAGAGTTGGACATCGGATCATGGAAGAACATCTCCGACTCCATAAAGGTGACATCCAAAGTGACATACGTACGACGGCTGGAGGGGTGATAACACCGGTATCCCTTCTAATGAGCAGCATAGCCTACGAAAACACATCTGAGAGCACATGGATCAAGTTTGCCACGTTGATTCTTATGAAGGTGAACGAATGCCACACAACCAAAGACTCGGGGCGGAAGCATTTGAACGGAGGGCAAGGGCCCATGTTGGGCAAGTGCTTGTAAGGGAGTCCTGGAAGTCTAAAACTTTGGAAGGCATTCGGTTGATGAGGTAGACTGCGGTGACTATAGCATCATCACAATGGTGACGAGGAACATGAGCTTCAATCAGAAGGGCTGGTGCTGTTTCAAGGAGGTGTCGGTTTTTCCGTTCCGCAACACCATTTTGCTCGTGCTGTCTCATGAATCATGCCTTACATCTGGAAGTATGTTTGAAAGTCATGATTGACATATTCGCCCCCATTATTGGAGCGAAGAACTCGGATCTTGGTAGAACTGAGTTTCAATCTGCCCTGTGGAAAGGCTGAAACACAGTAAACACTTCATTTTTATTCTTTATCAAGTACAACCATGTCATACGAGTACAATCATCCACAAATGTCACAAACCACCGAAAGCCAGAATGAGAAGTTATAGGTGAGGGCCCCCAAACATCAGAGTGAATTAACTTAAATGGAGTAGTACTCTTATTTGAACTTAATGGGTAGGGCACACGGTGACTTTTAGCCAAAATGCAAATGTCACATTTGAAGTCGGAGTCCTTGAAATCTGATAATAAGTTTGGTAGAATATGCTTCATATATCCAAAGGATGGATGCCCCAATCGACGGTGCCACAACAGACTTGCCTTTGTTTGATATCATGTGTCACATTGTGAGCCATGCCTGTCCTGAGATCCTCCATATAATATAGCCCCCCTCTCTTAGTACCACGACCAATAATCTCCTTAGTGTGAATATCCTGAAGTAAACAAAAACTCGGGTAGATTAATACACAACAATTCAATTGTTCAGGAATTCTGACTAACTGACATTAGCTTATTTGATAAAGATGGAACAAGTAAAGTATTAGATAATGAAAGAGAGGATGAGAGAGCCACAGTGCCATCCCTGTCACAGGAGAAGTAACTCCATTGGCATTAGCAATACTAGTTCGTCTGGGTTGACTAGTACTCAGAAAATCATTAGGATCAAATGTCATATGATCGGTTGCGCCAGAAAATCAATTATCCAAGCCCGTTGAATTTCTATCATCCGAAGTATGGAATACATAGCCAGAGTCACCACTTGCAGCTTCATATCTCTTTTGATCTTTTTCATATCGTGCAGTTTCAGTCGGGGTCGAGGTCTGGATCATCGGGGTCGGTTGGTTGGGTCACGGCAACACCTAGTCCAGGTGAGGCCAATGGTTCGGGTAATGTGTCTGGGTCGGGATCGGTGTCGTCAATGCTTCTAGGTAGGATGGTTGAGAAGAGTTGATGGTGCTATTTCCAGCAGGAAAAAAACATCTTCTCCCATGATGGAAACAACAATTCAAGATTAGAGTCAGCAAGATCGCGCTCTGATACCATGTCAAAACATAGAGAATATTGAGAGGAGATAGTGGAAAGTGTAGAGAGAATGAGAGTTGTGGAATATTTTCTGATTTTCACTTATGTCTTCATTACTTACAATCAACACATATATATACAAGTTCCTAAGCCCCCAAGTTAGGCAACCAACCTAGTTAGGCAACCAACCTAGTCAAGCCCCCCAAATATTGTAGGTGCCAAACATAGTTAGGCAACCAACTTAGTCAAGCCCCTAAAATATTGTAGGTGCCAAACATAGTAGGTGCCAAACATTAATTGACTACATAATTAACACATTAATTGACTATTGCTAACATCTTTTGTAGAAGAAATAAACAAACTAATGCAAATATCGAAGTGTGAACAATAAAAAATATATTTGATTTGATTGTTGCAGGAATATGGGCATGGAACACTTGGACATGTACCTAGTGCACTGGCCAGTGAAATTGAAGCCATGGGCTTGTAATCCCATTCCAAATGAAGACGAGTTTGAAGATTTGGACTTGGAGACCACCTGGGCTGGCATGGAGAAGTGCCTGGACTTGGGGTTGTGTAGGTGCATTGGTGTAAGCAACTTCTCCTCCAGAAAGATTGAGCAGCTTTTGGATTTTGCTTCTGTGCCTCCAGCAGTCAATCAGGTAAAATTTATCAGGGATTCTGCAACCCCAACAGCTTTAGTCAAAATAATTGCAAATTCATGAGGTTACATGAAAAATTCCCAACCCCCCCTGGGTAATGGGCGATTCCTTTACTATTTTATTATTCTACGTGTAGGGTTTTGGTTACAACTTACAGCTTTATGAAGAGTAAAGACTACCACTATATCTATAGAAAAGTCAATGATTTAGGTTTTCTAATTTTCTGTTGGTCAATAATGTTAATGCATTTCTTCAATTCAAAGGCAACTATGGATATTATTGTCCTCCTCATCAGTCATCACCATCGATCATAATATATACAGGTGGAAATGCACCCAATGTGGAGGCAAACAAAACTTCGAGGGGCATGTGGGGACCACAATATCCATGTAAGTGCTTATTCACCACTCGGTGGGCCCGGGAATTCATGGGGATCAACACTTGTGGTGGACAGCCCAATCATCAAGTCCATTGCCCACCAGCGCAAAGCAACCCCAGCCCAGGTATGAAATCCAATCAAATAGCAAACCCAAAGTTTTTTTGTTTTTACATTTATTTTTAAAATGTAAAAAAAAAAAACAAATGTTAACTTGATTTTTTACTTAATAATATAGGTTGCCCTAAGATGGGGATTATCAAAGGGATCAAGTGTGATTGTGAAAAGCTTTAATCCAGAAAGGATGAAGGAGAACATTGGGGCCGTTGATCTGAAATTGGACGACGGCGATCTCATGGAGATAGACAAATTGGAAGAAAGGAAGATCATGAGGGGGGAGTCTCTTGTGAACGAAACCACGAGCCCATACAGGACACTTGAAGACTTATGGGATGATGAGATTTAGTTCATTCATTTTACATTACATTCTTGTATAATTGTATGCAATCAATGTGTACCGTACCTTTCAAGTTTCATCTGCAATGAAATATTAAATACAAATTGTGCCAAGACTAATTTTAAGTAGAATTTATCCAATAGATTTTGAATGCCAGCCAGTTTTCTCCAAATCATGATCCTGCCATTTGGTCTTCCCATAAACATAATAAAGAGCAGAATAAGGGTAGAATACGAAAGAGAAAAAATAAAAAACTCACAGCTACATTTGTTTTCCCCATTTTCTCCATATCCAAATCCTGCCATTTGGTCTTCTCATAAGCATAATTGAAGAACTGGATTTTGGGCAAGTGTTTGGTTGCATTACAAGATGCTGGATATGAAATTGCCTTTGAAGATTTGTTCTTCTCCATTTTGTTTTCTGGCATGCATTTTGATCTTTATCGTCCAACTCCAAACCGATTTGCTGCTTTGAATGAGAAACCTTCAAAATTGGCTCTTTTCTCCACTTCTGTGTAATTATTGGGTTAATGAAACTTAATTACACACACAGCTATCCTATGTTACATACTTTGTTATAAGAAAAAACGAAGGTAAAAAAAAACAGATACCATACTCATGCCTGCTTTGAGCTGGCTAACATCTGAATGGAATGCAGTCTAATTTTCCACAAGCCACCTGGCATTGTCATTGGACAGCGGCGAAATGCCTTGCTCGATATGCTGGAAAGAGATACGATAACAATATGAGCCAGTGGAGTAAAACCACTAAGAACATGTTGTAGGATCAAGGGAACCTTGAACTGAGTTATGTAGCTGTCACAGTTTGGGTTGGCTTGGGACTGATTAATTTGACTATATAAACATCCAAGTTTTCCAGGTTTAAGAAGCAGAAAGTTTGGAAGGAATGCATGAATTTTCAAATGTTTATCAAAAGTACCTCAAGAAGATAGCCATGCAGCCAATCCAATGTTGGGTTGAATGTAGTTGCTGATAGATTGAGAACTGTCGAGCCCTGTTGGAATGAAAATGGCAGAATAAATAACCAAGGATAAACCAAGAGCCAATTCAGAGTTTAAAAGGAACCGGAAATTACATGAAGACACATGCATACCTTGGAGTTGAATGAGCAAAGATAGTCCTGAATGGTGTTTAAGTTGCTTATCAGCTTATCTCTGTCCTAGAAAAGGAAACAAGAAGGTTGGGGGGATTGTTTCTAACTTTAAAAACTTATCTCAATTAACAAACACTTGGGATGTTATTCAAATGAGAAGAAGAAGCAAAAATAAGCCTATATCCAAGAAAAGAGAATACACAATTGTAAATACCTGGCCTAGAAGTTTATCACTAAATGTATAAGTTGAGAACCACTCCTCTAGTAACGTCTGCAGACAAGAAGTGTAGTTAGACAAAGTGATGCAAAATTGAGAAGACAGCACAAACAATGAGGGAAAGGCTGAACATAAGAACCATAAAAGTAAAGCAATCATCTTGCAGTTGCATCAGCGATACCAGAAAACTCGAGAATTGCTTTACCAAGAGCCATGAGGAAAAGTGTGAGAAGTTTGTATTCATGTTTTTATGAAAACTATATGTTATCGAGTGTATCTTAATGATTTGGAAGCCTACGATGCAGACCAGAAAGGAACCTAAAGCAACCAAGACCAAAGCCAACGAACTCACACATACAAAACAAGGACAGGGAAAAATAGAATTTGTACAAAAATTTATATAAGTGATAGAGGACGTGATCACACATTATGATCAAATTCAGCCATCTTCAGAACTAGAGGTATAATTATTGGTCCAGGTCCAGACTTCTCTTTCTCAACAGAAGTACTTTTAAGCTCCTCTGGACCTTTAGGACTTGCACCTGCACTGCCACAAAATTAGTTAGCGAAGTGATATCTTAAAGGTTCAACTCTTTCACTTCAACAAATATTATGTGAGTGTGTCTGTGGTTGTATGGACCTTCAACATTTTTACTAGAACCACCATAAAAAGTAGTTGCACAACTGCCATGTGTTTGATAAAATTGGTTAAACATAAAATAAACTTTCTGAGAAATATACTTAGCTGCTAACCGTTTTTAATCTCAGAAACACTTCCTGCTAGGCCAATGGCTTCCAGGTATTCTGAAACTTTGTTAACCTTGTTAGCTGTTGTCCCTTCTTCCGTGCTGGCACACTCATTTGCCTCTAGAGTTTTCTCTTCCACAGGAGATGATGGTTTATTTTCATAATCCATTAAATAAATGTTTGGATCCAAATGCATTCCCTGTGATTATCATTAAAAGACAATATTGGAAATCATCCTAGTTGACAGTGAGAACTGAGTGCACGGAGAGCTTGCTAATGCTTCCTACATTTTTTAGCCAAATAACTCAACTATGACATGCTTGCTAATACCTCTATTATTATTGGTTTTCCATCCTTGAGTGCTTTCTTCAAGTCACCAGCCAATCCTGGGGAACACATGTTACAGGACAGAGATTATAAATCAACAGCAAAAATTCAGACAAAACTTTGTTCTTGCAGAGAGAGAAACTGCTGGACATGCTCTCACGGGCCTCAAAACTATATTCTGATTCTCTAACGGTTACCTTCAAAAGTTGTCATCTGAAGAGAAGTATTAACAAGGAAGGAGACTACCTTTACGAACAATCCTGCATTCCCTACAAAATTCAGTAATCAACTCTTCGGAGGAGTTGAAGTCTCGTGCCCACACAGGAGTAGTGTTGGAAATTGGCTCAAATGTAGAAGAATTTTGGAGTTGCCCATGTGAGTCAAAGTTAGTTGCCCATGTGAGTAAATGTTGGCTTACTATGAGGTCAAAAAGGGTGGATTGTTTGGTAGCCATCCATTGGTAAGTTTGGTAGCCAACAAATGAATAGTTGAAGCTTGCATTCACACTCATGCATCTTTGGCTATAAATTGGAAGAAAATGGTTTCATTTGTAGCATCCCACCAAGTATTGAGTAGAAGAGAAAAATAGCAAGAAAGGCATCTAGCCAAAGAGAGAAATCTCTCTAATTGTTCTTTGCTTTGTATCATTGTTTTCTCTTCAATTGTTGTGAGAGTGAGACTTGGGTGTATTTGGGGCTTTGGGTTTTCTTGAGTGATAAACACTTTGTATACTCTCTTTGAATATAGTGAATTACTCCGTCGTCTCCAAACTGGATGTAGGCATTGCCGAACCAGTATAAATCTTGGTGTTCTTGTTGGTGTTGTGTTTTGTGTTCCATTTATCTCCTGCTAGTTGTTGTTTATTTTTCACTCACAATTGGTTGACGCTTCCGCACAACAAGTGGTATCAGAGCTCCAGTTTTAAGACTGGGGTTTCGTAGGAGTGAAAAATTCGTTGGAGCTACAGTTCCGTGAACAGTGCTGTATTTGTGAACAGTGCCGGAGTAGATGGCTGGAGATAAAGACGAACTTATGAAGGAGAAGGAGTCGACATCGTCTTCGTCGGCACCTACATCCAATAGACATCCTATCGCTACTACAAGGTTAGAGGTTGATAAATTCAATGGCTCTAATAATTTTGGTATGTGGCAATGTGAAGTTATGGATGTGTTGTATCAACAAGAGTTGGATATTGTTTTGGAGAATAAACCCGAAGAAATTGATGATAAGCAGTGGAAGAGACTTAATCTTCATGCTTGTGGCTCTATTCGATCATTCCTTGATAAGGAGTTGAAATACCCGTATATGAAGGAAACTTCTGCTAAGGAGTTATGGACGAAATTGGAGGAGAAGTATATGACCAAGAGCGCAGAAAATCGGCTCTTCTTGAAGAAGCGACTTTTCCAATTTCAATATCGTTCAGGTATTTCTATGCACGAACACCTCAATGATTATAATAAAATACTTGCTGATTTAGCAAACCTTGATGTGAAAATTCCTGACGAGGATAAGGCACTATGTTTGTTAAATTCATTGCCCGATGATTATGATCATTTGACAACTACTTTGTTGTATGGAAAATCCGAGGTGAAACTTGAGGAGGTGTCTGCGGCATTGGTGAATCATGAGTGTCGTAAGAAGGACCAGAAGACTCACAATTCACAAACCGAGGCACTAGTTGCAAGGGGTCGAACAGAGGAAAGAAAAATCTAGGAAGCGGGGAAAGTTTCCTGCCATAGACGAATGTGCCTTTTGTCGCCAAAAGGGTCATTGGAAGAAAGACTGCCCCAAATTGAAGAACAAAGAGAAGGAGAAAGCGAATTCTGAAGCAAATGTTGCAAAATCTGGAGATGATGATTTCGAGTTTGCTTTGGCTAGTTCATCTGCTGATGGTCACTCCGAGGAGTGGATTTTGGATTCAGGTTGCACCTATCATATGTGTCCCATTCGGGAATGGTTTTCTAGCTTTGAGGAGCTGGATGGTGGATTTGTTTTGATGGGCAATAATAATGCCTGCAAAACACAAGGGATAGGCAAAATCTGTTTGAAGATGCATGATGGAACAGTCGAGAGAATTGAGTGATGTTCGGTATGTACCGGATATGAAGAAGAATCTCATCTCATTGGGCGCTTTGGAATCCAAGGGTCTCAAGATCACCATGGATGGTGGAGTTCTTAAAGCTGTGTACGGGGCACTGGTGGTGATGAAAGGTACAAGACGAAATAACTTGTATTTCTTGCAGGGGAGTACAGTTTTTGGTGGAGCAGCTGTCACTGAAGCCTGACGCGGATAGCACAGACACCACAAGGTTATGGCATATGCGTCTTGGGCATGCTGGTGAAAAAGCGTTGCAAGGATTGGTGAAGCAAGGCTTGTTGAAGGGTGCAAAGGCATGCAAATTGGAATTTTGTGAACACTATGTGCTTGGTAAGCAAACTAGAGTGAAATTTGATACCGTTATTCACCACACTAATGGCACTCTAGATTATGTTCACACTGATGTTTGGGGACCTTCCAAGAATGCACCTTGGGGAGGTTACCATTATTTGGTCTCCGTTGTTGATGACTTCTCTAGAAGAGTATGGGTGTACACCATGAAGCGTAAAGATGAAGTCTTGAAGATATTCCTGAAGTGTAAAGAGATGATTACGCAAAGCGATCGAAAGATCAAGACTCTAGATCAGAAAATGGTGGTGAATATAGGTCTGAACCTTTCTTGAAAGGTTGTCAAGATGAGGGTATTGTGAGGCACTTCACGGTTAGGGAGACACTGCAACAAAATGGGGTGGCAGAGCGCATGAACCGTACTTTGCTTGAGAAAGTTCGGTGTATGTTGTCTAATGCTGGATTAGGCAAGGCGTTTTGGGCTGAGGCAATTAGTTATGCAAGCCATCTCATTAATCGGTTGCCGGCTGCTGCGAACGAGGGCAAAACGCCCATGGAGGTATGGTCTGGTAAACCTTGTACTGATTACAAGTATTTACACATATTTGGTTGTTCTGCTTACTACCATGTCAGGGAAAGCAAGTTGGATCCAAGAGCAAAGAAAGCTCTGTTTATGGGCTTTAGCACTGGCATGAAGGGATACCGACTCTGGTGTCCAGATGAGAAGAAATTTGTTGTAAGCAGATATGTGACTTTTGATGAAACTGCTATGGTTAATCAGAACAAGCATGAAGATGAAATTGAAGCAACCAAGACCATGAGTAGTTCAAAGCAGGTGGAGTTACTAAAGACTCCAGTTGTTCCAGGTAAGGTCTGAAGTTCCAGACACTAGTCCTACAATTGATTCATTGTTCAAGTTTAAGCGTTGCTTGGACTTGATTGGAATTTGTAAAATTTGTTGATTGCCCCTTTTGGGGATTGGGAGACGACCATTGGGAGTGTTACTATGAGAGTTTGTTACATGTTGACCCAAGGTGGAGATTGTTGGAAATTGGCTCAAATGTAGAAGAATTTTGGAGTTGCCCATGTGAGTCAAAGTTAGTTGCCCATGTGAGTAAATGTTGGCTTACTATGAGGTCAAAAAGGGTGGATTGTTTGGTAGCCATCCATTGGTAAGTTTGGTAGCCAACAAATGAATAGTTGAAGCTTGCATTCACACTCATGCATCTTTGGCTATAAATTGGAAGAAAATGGTTTCATTTGTAGCATCCCACCAAGTATTGAGTAGAAGAGAAAAATAGCAAGAAAGGCATCTAGCCAAAGAGAGAAATCTCTCTAATTGTTCTTTGCTTTGTATCATTGTTTTCTCTTCAATTGTTGTGAGAGTGAGACTTGGGTGTATTTGGGGCTTTGGGTTTTCTTGAGTGATAAACACTTTGTATACTCTCTTTGAATATAGTGAATTACTCCGTCGTCTCCAAACTGGATGTAGGCATTGCCGAACCAGTATAAATCTTGGTGTTCTTGTTGGTGTTGTGTTTTGTGTTCCATTTATCTCCTACTAGTTGTTGTTTATTTTTCACTCACAATTGGTTGACGCTTCCGCACAACAAGTAGATGCCAATGGTGCACTGAATTGGATAAAAAGAGAGAAGAACCAATGTTTTTAGCATATATTCAAATGTAAAATTGAGGAAATAAATAAAATTGAGAGACATACTCTGTGGATGTGCGCAGCAATTCATATACTACATCTGTCTGCAACAGTCATTAAAAGACCACAAATTGAATAAAATAAAACTTCACGGGGAGGGAGGGAAGGAGATAGCGTTTTCATGAAAGATATTGAAGAAAGAGGACCTGCATGACATTAGGCAAATTCAGCCTTTGCGAAATTTGGGTAGCTATGGTGGACTTTCCGACGCAGGCAGTTCCACATAAAAGAATAATTAGTGGCACTCTTTGATGGTGAAATCTGAAAGAAATTAGGGAACCCCCAACAGAAAAGTGAAGGACAAATGAAAGTAGGGTATTACCATAAAATGCAGCAAAAAAGGTTACCATGTTCTTCGTTCTATTCAATTTCTAGGTACTACCTACAAGGAATTTGGACTGACCTAGTCATCATCTTGTAACGATTTACGTACTCTTCCCCATAACCCCTTTGCTCCATAAGCTGCAAATATAGAGATGTGTAACAAAATAAATAAATTCTTCAGCATCTTGAAAGTTTGCTAAGTGCACCTCTTTTGTGGTACAAGAACAACAACTACGTACAGACAGAAGCATGACATTACCTTAAACATATTAGCTTCCAAATCAGACTGCGAGCTGCAACACAAAAAAAATGCAAGTGAAACCATTGATAAAAATCTAAACGAAACTGAAACCCAAAAAACAACAATATACAAAATAGATCCCAAAATAAAAAACTAGCTAGACCAAAAGAGACGGCATACACATCTAGAAGGCTGTTGTCTACGAGCAGCTTCTTGAGCTCAAGAGCGATTTTGACAGCTGCTTGATTTGGGATCTGAACCACCACCACACAAATTCATAAAATAAAGAAAAACATAATTGTAAAAATAAAAAAATAAAAATTATACGAAGACGTAATTAGGAAATACAGACTGAATTGAGGCAGACACTTAATACAAGAAGAATCAAAATTTTGAATTTGTTTGTGTGGGATTGAGACCTTAGTGACGGTTAACATTCGGCTGAGCAAAAACCTGGAAAAAACGTAGTAGTGCTCGGCATCATCACCCAACCACACCTTCACCTGTTTACAGAACAAAAAATTTACGAGTCTGATATTCTCAGGAACCAAACAGAGGAGAAATGCGAAGAAAATGAAGAACCTTGACAAAGTCGTATTTGGAGGAAGCGTTGATGATTCTACGACCCATATTTCCCTGCAATCACTCAATGCTAAGTGCATGTACATCTACCATCAGCATCTCTTTGCATCGGCCACCTCTTTTACGTAAAAGATAATGATGAGCATTTCAACGGAGGAAAAACATGCAGCCTGGTTAATATATTATTCCTGAAATGACAAACTCATACCAACCATTCAGAATGTACGTACAAAATTTTGTTGGTATTAATTTGCAATGGGATGTGGCAGGAACGTGGGCATTGGAACATGTAGACATAAATGTTTTTAGTTTAGTTTAGTTTAGATTTTTATTTTTATTTTTATTTATTTACAAACCTTCCATTGCAAGCTGAAAAGTGGACTTGCCTGCTATGGTTTCGGAGCTTGGCCGATTGAGGCGACATGTGGTAAAAAATATAACCACGATCATTAATAATATTCGTGAGGAAAAATGTTTTGAGTGCAGCAACAGAGAAGTTTGATGAGAACTCTAGTGGGATTTCATGAACAGCAGCAACAGTATCGACAAGAAATATCATTGCGTCTCCTTGTTCATATATACAGAAAAGATGGAGGAGGTGCACGTACAATTGAAGCGGTCCTATACTCTATGATGAACTTCCAAAAAGTGGTTAAGGACATATGATCTTATTTTGAACAAACCCTAGATGGGCTCTCTTAGGTTACACAAACGAACACTATGAAGACAACAATTTATTAAATGAGTTTGCACGCCAGCAAGTTCCTCCTGAGCCCCATAATTTCGTATCTCGCATCGAAGAGCTGAATTTTGAAGTGTTGGGTGCAATAGATGAGGCTGGATATTAGTCGGTGGAATCCAAAAGGATCGAATTTTGTAAATTATGCCATGTAAGTAAAAACTTTGTTTCACAAGCTGCTGCTGCTGCAAGGTTCTTCTAAGTATTTGTTCTCCATTTTGTTTTCCCACATCTGATCTTAACATCAAGCCGGTCCCTAACTGGTTCTTTTCTTCAGCTCTATGAGAACCATAACAAAGGGTTATTCATCTAAAAACCCAACCTCAGAAAAACAGCAGAAAATTTCATAAAAGAATGAAATCAAGCACGAACCAAATGAATGTAAAGTACTTTTCAGAGAAATAAAAATTGAATGTAAAGTTGGTGATGAGCATAATAATTTGATTCTTTATTTTACGTATGTTATCATATCTTCCCCTTTTAAAAAATTCATATATCACAAGTCAAATTGGAGAATCGCATTGATTGAAAATAGGATGCAACAGTCCAAAACATGATTGATATCATGTATAGTTGAATCAACCTAAACCTTTCATGTGCTTTTACCTTGTAATGTTTAGATTAAACAAAAATAATAAAGAGTGATCTATGTTCCATAATGCGTCAAAGAGAAATCAAATTATGGAAGTCCAACTCATACCTTCCTTCATCTAGCATCTGAATGCAATCTACTTTTCCACAGGCCGCCTATTATTTTCATTGGATACTGATGAAATGCCATGTTCAATGCACTGTATAAAGAACTTCATTATCAGGGAAATAAATAAAAATAGCTATATGAGCTGGTGAGTAAGATCACTAAGAACACAATGTAGGATAAAGGGAGGGTCATGCAACAGGGAACTGTGAGTAAAACCCCTACGAACAGGACTTAGGATCATGGGAGCTGTCTCTTGTTCCAGCCATGGCTACTAGATTTTATGGAATAAATACATAGCAAAGTAATATCACTTGGGACCCATCAGTTGGGCCATAAACATCAAAATTTTCTAGGTTTAACCAGCAGTAACGAGGCCAGGACAACACAAACTAAAAAAAATCCATCAGAAGTACCTCAAGAAGATATCCATGCAGCCAATCCAATGTTTGTGGGAATGTGGTTGCTGATATATTGACAACTGTCAAACCCTGTTGGAATAAAAATGACAGATAACTAACCAACGATAAACCATGAGCCAATTCAAAGATAAAATGAAATTCAAATGACATGAAGGCACTTACCTGCGAATTGAATGAGCATAGATAGTCCTGGATGGTCTTTAAGTTTCTTATTAGCTTATCTTTATCCTGGAAATGAAAAAAAGTAACTTGTAAATTAATTGCAAAAGAAGTAAAGAAAGCAAGTCTAATTGAAAACCTCATCAAGTAACAAACTCTCAAGATCTTATGGAAATGAGAAGAGAAAGAAAGAAGCTCAAAATACCTGGACTATACATTTATCACTCAATGTACGAGTCGAGATCCCCTCCTCTAGTAATGCCTGCAAATGAGAGTATAGGTATACAAATTACAAAATAAGTCAAGATTCAGAATATAACACAAACGATGAGGGAAAATCTGAGCATATAAACAGTAAACGTAAAGCAATAATCTTACAGTTTAATTGAAAACATGAAAAAACTCAAGAAATTCTTTACAAAGCCACAAAGGGAAAAGTATGAGAATGTATACATTATTTTCCCCACAAAACCGTGTCTTATAAAGCGTGTCTTAATGAAACTAATTCAGGATTTAGAGGCCTATGATGCAGAGAGGAGAGCAGGAACAGCACTAGTATTGTCGATTTTTGGCACCACCATTCATTGTGCATTTAAATTGGCACTACTCTAATTGATGTGCATGCACAACAATAGCTGTCACAACTACTTGTAGGCATAAATGCCAAGTTACTTATGAAAAGGAGTAAGGACAAAGCCTTTAACACAATGCATTTGCACAAAAACAAGGACAGGGAAAAAGATAATTTCTACCAAAAACTATACACATGAAAGAGAACGTGACAACACCTTATGATCAAATTCAGCCATCTTCAAAACTAGAGGTATAATTACTGGTTCAGGACCAGACTTCTCTTTCTTAACAGAAGTACTTTTATCCATCTCTGGACCAGTAAGACTTCCACCTGCAGCACTACAAAAGTAGTTAGAGAACTGACATCTTAATGGTTCAACTCCACTATTCACTTCAACAAATATTGTGTGTCTTGTTGGCAGATGTCAGTTGCAACTGACATCAGCATGTCTTTTGATAAAAGTATGTTTCTAAACAAAAATATGAGTGGTTGAACAGAACATAAACATTCTGAGCAATATCCACAATGGGGGTTAACCTTTATTCTCAGAAACACTTTCCGCTAGGTCAAAAGCTTCCAGGAAATCTGAGACTTCGTTCACCTTGTTAACCAGTGTCCCTTCATCAGAGCTGACATGCGCAGTACTGTTGCTAACTTCAGAAGGATTTCCATTTATACTTGGAGAATCGTTTTCCATGTGTGTTTTGGAACCATCTGCTGCAAGGGACTCTGCCTCTTGAATTTTCTCTTGCACATGAGCTTGTGTTTTATTTTCATCTTCCATTAAATAAATGCTTGGATCCAAATGTATTCCCTGCAATTACCATCAACAGAAAACAAAATTGTCCAAGCTGAGAGTGAGAAAAACTAAGCAGGCAAGAAGCTTGCTAATGCTCATCATATTGTCATCGTAAATTTTCTTAGCCAAATAATTCGCATATATGACCTAATAACAGTCCCTCTCTATTGTTCAGCATCACAAAATTCAACACAGAGACAAGATTAGCACTCTCTCTCAAAAACAAGAAAGTCCCTTCTGCAGCATGCATTTCAGCAAGGCTCGTCAACATTTAAGCCCTACCATGCACAGACCATCTGTGAGGAATTCACCCCATTGATCAAGGAAAAGGCAACTTACCAATCTAAGACAAATACTCAATTTTGTTCATCTTCACTTCAAGAAAAGGTTCAGGCAAACAACAAGATAATTGAGACTTGGGCAGAATCTTTTATAACACAAAATAGAGCACTGAGTGATGAATTCGTTAGACATATATGAGGTTTTTCAGGCATAATATTTGACCAAGGTCATAGATCTTTTCATAAGAAAAAAGAAAGACAAAGGAAGAGATAGAAAGAGAAAAAGAAAACTAGGACAAAATTGAATTACGATGTCATTTACATCCACCATGACTTGGAATTTAACCATACCTCTATTATTATTGGCTTTCCATCTTTCATAGCTTTCTTCAAATCCCCAGCCAATCCTGCGAAGCACGTGTTCCAGAACAGAGATTATTAATCAATAGACTAGCATAAAGGCATAGAAAAGTTGTTATTACAGAGAGAGAAACTACTGGCGTGCTCTCAGACATAAAAACCATTCTGGTTGTCTAAAGTTCAAAAGTAGTCATCTGACTCATCTCAGCAGATGTTATAAAAAAGAGACTACCTTTACGAACAATCCTGCACTCCCTACAAAATTCAGTAATTAACTCCTCAGAGGAGCTGAAGTCTCGTGCCCATACAGGAGTAGATGTCAATGGTGCACTGAATTAGAAAAAAATGACACAATAAACACTCTAATATTGTTCATCAAAACAAAAAGCTTAACATAAGCAACATTAATTAATCAGCTTAGCATAGGATCCGGACATTCAAAATGTAAAAGTCAGGAAATAAATAAAACAGGGACATACTCTGTTGATGTGCGCAGCAATTCATATACCATATCTGTCTGTAACAATCAGTAAAAGGACAAAATAAATGTCAATGACATCTTTTTGCAACTCAAAACAGTCGGTAAATGGGAGGGAGAGAGAGAGAGAGAGAGAGAGAGAGAGAGTGAACATGACAGATACAAAAGAAAAAACCTGCAAGACATTAGGCAAATTTAGCCTTTGTGCAAGTTGGGTAGCAATGGTGGACTTTCCAACACAGGCAGTTCCACATACAAGAATAACTAATGGCACTCTTTGATGGTGAAACCTGAAAGAATTTGGCCCCACACAGAACAAGAAAAAAGGTATTACCATAGAGTTCAGCAAATTTACCATCTTTCCCTTATTCAGTTTCTAGGCATTTCCTAAAAGCAATATAGATTTTAGACTGACCTCGTCATCATCTTGTACCGGTTTATGTACTCCTCCCCATAACCCCTTCGTTCCATAAGCTGCGCATACAGAGATGAACTAAATTCAACACCTACAAAATTTCAAAAAGCGCGCTACTTGTTGGACAAGCACACACACATGACATTACCTTAAACAAATTGGCTTCCAAATCAGACTGCGAGCTGCAACACATCACAGAAACACAAAGTGAAACCATTTATAAGAATCCTATCAGAAAACAAGAAAAAGCAAAATAAAAGATGAATAAATGAGTGAGGACACAACATACACATCTAGAAGGCTGTTGTCTATTAGCAGCTTCTTGAGCTCCAAAGCAATTTTAATAGCTACATAATTTGGGATCTGCAATCACCACCATAAATTCATAATAAATTAACAATACAACTGATGATTAGAAATTACCAAAAGAAACAAATAGTTGAATTGAGGCAAACATACACACACACATACACTTACATACACAGATATTGGAAATTAATAACAAGAATCAAAACACTGAATTGGGTTGAATGGAATTGAGACCTTAGTGACAGTTAACATTCGGCTGAGCAAAAATCTGGAAAGCACGTAGTAGTGATCTGCATTATCGCCCAACCACACCTTGACCTGTTTGTTTTTCAGCACAAAAAGACATTCGATTCTGATTTATTTCTCAGGAACCAAACAGAAAGAGAGTAGGAAATTAAGAACCTTTGTTCTTTGGGTAACAATAAAATGAAGAACCTTGACAAAGTCGTATTTGGAGGAAGTGTTGCGAGAAGAGAATCTAACGGAAGTAAAAGAGACGCCACTTCCTCTGTTATGATTATTGTCGTCGTCCAAGTCTTCTTCGCTGATATTAAGGTTGTCGTCATCGTCGTTGGTGTTAGGGCTTGAAACCACAACTTCCTTGCCTTTCTTCATCGTCTCTTTATCTGTCTGTAAACCCATTAGTTCGAAGTTGGAGTTTTAGTTTAAGAGTTGAGTGATGATCTCAGCGGAGAATCAAGCAGACAAATTTTCACGCGTCAGCGCTGTCAACATCATCTCGTTTATTTCCTGCTCTTGTTCTTCTTTTTCCCTCCCCTCTAGGTTTTTGCCACGTCAGCCTGGTCATGTAGTAGCCTAGCAGGTGGAGGTTTTTTTAGTTTCTAAATAAATACACCCAACAATTGATCAGTACACCCATCCAAAGAAATTTTCCCACCCCCTTTTTTTTTGTGATTACAGGAAATTTCCAGATTTAATTTGAGTGCAATGACCAAGATATTAAAACATAAATAAAGTGATAAAGTTTTAATTAAAAATATAATCTGCGAATTATCTCTTATTCAATGGATTTTCACGAGTGTTCCAATATCATAAGTATTGCGTCATGTGAATGAATTGAGAAATTAGTAGTGTCTAGTATTGAAAACATTAATATTTGCTTTAGATTAGTTTAACTGAGATTTGATTATCCATTTATTATCCCAAGCACTAACATTTCTTTCCTCTAAAGCAATTTGGGTTTGTTCAATAATGTGATTATTGTGTGTTTGTTTTGCTGAGGAGATTAGAAGCGTAGTAGAAACAGAAGTACAGACCAAACAAGAATGCGAATTAAAACATATGTACCATGAAATTAAGATATTATGGCGAAAAAGGGTTGCCCAACATGCACTAAGGGAGAAGTGGGTCGGGCAAATATAACCCTTATAATTATACGTTCTTGGCTGTTGCCTGACTGTGGAAGAATAAAACTAACAACCTTCTTCCTGTGTCAACTTCTGTGTTAAGCATCCAAAAGGGACAACAGAATGAGTACAGTAACTATAGTATACTGATACAGTCTTCACAGCAAGAGTAAAAGCAGCTTCAATCTGAATCATCTGTGTATAAAATCAAGGAGCAGATTCTGATCATCAAATAGCATCTTCAAATCTCGAGTCTTCCGAAAGAATCTACTGCCTTTCTTTCCTATGCTGGTTCCGAAAACGCTTGATGGAAGAAGAGATTTGGTATCTGGTCTCCATTGCAACTCTTTGAGAGTAGAAAATAAGGTTGAGAGGGCAGGAGATATCTCCTTGTCCTTTATATTCTTGCACGACACTACTCTAAGGCATTCAAGCTCTTTCCAGGGAAGAATTACTGACTCCAGACCCTCTGTTGTTAACACTGAGCATCCTTCTAGAGATAGGAACTTCACCCTCCTGTTAGAACATTATATCCCATTAAAATAGCAATGCAAGGATATTCCAAATGATAATTCAATGACCAAAAATCTAAAAACAGAAGTGTTTTCACCCCTTCAAATTTGCTTTAGGACCTCAGCAACTCTAACAGTTAACTAAAATCATATTACAACTGTCCAGTCTTACAACAACGATCGCAGAAAAGGTTTTAGCTTATTTTTCTGCAGATCTACTCATAAAGTTCATAACTTTCGTAAATTGATACCAGATAACTAATCTTAGTACAGGGTGAATTCTATACATTTAAATACATTAGTTTTATACCAAAATTTCATCCCCATTATTATGTTCTTTAGAATCTTAACATGCCAATATCAATCTCAGGCAACTAAAGACATAATATAGCAAAAAGAATCAACTACCTGCAAGTACTTGCTAGCCTGAACATATCATTGTCCAATCCCCAACAGTCCTGAAAAACAATCTCCCTGGCCGCTCCACACACCATAAATAAAGCTCTCACACTCTTCTTATCCCTCAATTGACACTTCTGCAAATGCAACCGCTCAAGGGCAGGGCAAGCACCCAAATACTCTTCGGGCCCTGGAATAGTTTCAATCCTCTTACACGACTGAAACCTCAAAGTCTTCAAATTTTCACAATATGAAAGTGCAGCCAACCACCCACCATCCATCCTATGATCACAGAAAGTCAATTCCTCCAACATTTGGCAACACTGCCCAATTGCCTTAATCCCATCAAAGCTTCCCTCACATCCACAAAGCTCAAGCTTTACCAATCTCGTGCACCCTTGAGCTAAAATCGTAAGCCCAATATCCGAAACCACTGAACTATAAAGTCCCTCTACATTTGCAACCAATTTCAACACTTGCAAATTCTCACATGCCGCAATCCCACGCAGCACATTGTCACTGCACTTGTGCAATTCCAATTCTTGGAGAGTGGGGCACTCCTCTGCTACACTCAGCAACCCCATTTCACTCGCACCAATCACCACAAGCTTCCGCAAGTTGGGGCACCCACTCGCCAACGCATCAAGCCCTCTGTCAACAACCTGAGGTGGAAGCAATTTGAAATTTGACTCGGAAACTCTCTGCTTCGGCGAGAACTCGGAACTGGTATGGAACGAAAACATTCTATAACTCAACAAAATGCCCGAATTTTGGTCCGAAAACAAGGATCCATATAGCATATCAACCTGATTCAGGTTGGGGAACCTCGAGATCAACCGACCCGATTGGAGAAAGCTCCAGTCCAAGACCTTGAGCGACCGTACAAGGCGGCCTTGGAGGTTGAGCCAGCGCTTGCAGACGAGCGAGTTAGGCTTGCGCTGCGACTCGGGCAGCTTGGCGAGGATTTTGAGGAGGATTTCGTCGGATAATAGGGAGGTACGGTCAATGTTTGCCCAATTGGGGATTAGGGTTTTGTGGGTGGGTTTGAATTTGGAGTCTTTGGGCGAAGCAAGTTGCATAGCGAAGATGACGTTCTTGAGGGGCGTAGTGTTCTTAAGCCAGATGTCTGACCAGCTCGACGTCCTCTTCTTCGATGGTGGTAAAGGGCTAGTCTTTGTGTTTGGTTTCTCTGCCCCCAACGACATCGTTCGAGCGTGATGGTCTTCCTCTGCAACTTCTCTGTATCCCATCTTGTCTTCTCTGTTCAGCTCTCTCTCTCTCTCTCTCTCTCTAGATCACATTTCTCTCTCTCTAGATTTTGTCACTAACAACCGCTAGATTTTCTCTCTCTAAAACTCGTCTGTGTTTCCATCTAAACACTTTTCCGGGTGAAGGAGATTTGAATGGGTCGGAGGTTCTGAGTGTGTGGCGCTTTTTGTTTCTACTTCCAAGATTTTGAATCTAGGACTTTTATCGAGTCTTTGAAAAAGTCATTTGTAAAAATTTAAAACTTTTTTAAAAAATCTCCAGAAGCACCTATTTATATACAGTCAAGTCATATGAATAAGTTTGGCCCAAAAAAAGTGATATGACTAAATATTCTTTTAATTATCTGACTTACAAGTCCTCTGAATAAATATTCATTTGGTTATAACTGATAACCCGACTTCTCTGTGGCCACAAAACACCATAAATATTCTTTTATGTAAAAGAATTTCCCCGGCCAAAGGTTTTCAAAAAGGACTGTACCTCTTTTGGCTGTCCCATCAATATGACCGTTAGATAGCCGTTTATAATTCAAATTTCGTTTTCGAATGTGGGGACAGAAACCAAACCATGGCCAATGAAACAAAGATGATAGACCAGCCTTTTATAATTCAGCGCATAAAAGACGTGGATTGGATTATATTTTCCTTTTTCGTTTTTTTTTCTAATAAAAGGATTTTGTTTTTCCACTTTTGTACTTTCTGATATAACTATGAAATTTAATTGTAAAGGTCTAGCAATAGAAGATAGATTTATTTGTCCTTTGGCATTCCTTGAGTGTTTTTGGTCTCGTGGCATTCAATTTCCATGAATTTGATATGTCATACTCACACAACACACATTCTTTTAAGGGAGTTTCACTAAAATACCCAAAATGATCGCTGAAATTATAAAAATACCTAACACCCAAAACACTTTATAACCATACCCAAAACTTATCATTACATACACTCAAAACTCATTTATAAACACACCCAAAAAATATACAATTGTTGATTGTGGGGTTCATTTTGGGTATGTTTCTATGTTTAAATAGTGCTTGGGTATTTTTATAAATACATGTCTAGAATTGGGTATTTTTATAAATATATATTCTTTTAATTCAATATGTTATTTGGGATCTCAAAAAAACTGTGGGAATTAGAAATCTACGAAAGGACGTGAAGAACAATACAGGAAAGAGTAAAGTAGAAGGGAGAAGAAGAAAAAAAAAGAGTCTAAATTCATTGGGCTAATTTCGTAAATAATAATATATAATATGAATAATGGTCGCCATTCATACAAGTATTACTTTATAAGAATCGTCCGGATATGGAAGATAATATGATTTAAGGGATTCAATTCAAAGCAGAAAGTTCATATTAATTCCGAAAAGAAACCATGGGGAAGGTCTCTAGACCCTAGGGTTTGCCTTACAATGGTAATTTACATATGAGTAAATAAATACATCATCATCTGTTCAACTTCAAGCAGTACCAGGTATTGGCATGACTACAGAAGGACATAATCATACATGGCAGATCAAGAACGAGGAGCCGCCATCTGCTGCTTCTTTATCCTATCCCCGTTCCTCACCATACTGCATCCAAAGAACCAAATTCAATTTACCATGTCATTTCTCTGCTGCATTGTTTTCTATTATGTTTGCTTTCCGCGGAAGAAAAAGAAATAAGGTTTCATGCAAAAACCAGACATTCAAAGAAAGCTGAGGACAGAAGGCATCCACATTCTTTCTTACAACATTACCTGATATCATGAGGGGTGATAAGTATCCATTGGGATCCTTGTGCCAATGCAAAATCAACAAGAGTGTCTAGGCTGATTTTCCGACTTACAGCATCCTGAAGAATAAGTTAAATGCATAAAATTTGTTCATAAGAACCATTTTTTGTGTCTTAAACAAAACAACCTACGCATGTACAAACACAGTCTTCAATCCTGGAACAAAGTACTTGCTTAAATCCGTACCATAAAAACATCGAACTCATCCATTGCTCTAAATGGAGCTTCGGTCATGTCATGAAGAGCCAATGCGAAGCACAATGTTGAAAAGGAGCGTTCCCCGCCTGATTAACAATCAAATGTATATAAATGTTTACTTATGCCATATTCTAAACCCTGATTATGAAAGTGTGAAAAGTCCTGTATTACTCTTGAGCAAAAGCCCAACCAGTCGAAGTAACCAACTCCAAACAATGAAATCATTGATCTATGATGAATTAATCTTGCAAAGCACAAATAAACAGACAATTCATCAGAATATTCAAGAAGTAAACCTGAAAGCCCTCTAGTGTCACAAACAGTGCTGCTTGTTGCATCCTGGGGCATCTTTACCTAAAAAATGGGCACACAGCATCAAGTCTTGGAAAGAGAAAAGGGGACTAACAAAAGAAACACTAAGCTGTCCAGCTATCCACAAGCAAGATATACATAGCTCATCTATATTCTAAACTACTAAAGGAAGAATAAAATGAGTATCACAAAAAGAATCAACTTGCTTACCTCAACAGATAGGGTCTTCTCCTCATAACTCACTTTAATCTGTCCACTGATCCCTTTCTTCCTCAGATGGGTATTGAATCTAATGGCAATTATTAATCAATTTAGAACAGATCGAAAATAAAAAGGTACCTAGTATTGAAAAAATAAATATGGAGAAAAGCAAACACTATGATGAGTGTGACTAGTTATTGTGAAGAGACGACATACTGCCAGGTCAGCTGGCGCTTTAAATAATTTGCATTTCTTTGAAATTTGCTCCGTCGCAAATCAAGGGCTTTGCAGCATGACTGCAATTTAATAATTGAGAAAACAAACACATACATGAGAAACTCTGAGCAGCAAGATTATCCATTTGCCAGGAAGGGCTCAATCAAAAGGTACAGAGTTAACATTGGAGGCTGGGTCTTGGAAAATAAAAAACATTGGAGGTTGGGCATCAGTAGGCATATCTAATACAAGGAAAGTGCCTTGTACAGCCCAGAAATATATACGCTACCCACAAGAAGTATTTCTAAAATCACTGCTATGAAGTAACCTTTCTTGAGCATGCCTAAGCAAAAAGGCTCCTTTAAGCAAGACATGAACCAGGAAGTATTTCTTCAACAGTCCACTTCCACAAACTTCACATATTAAAAGTGCTAAATTAAATACCAGATACAAGCGAAGGAATTGAATCTCTAATTATAAATTTATATAGCAGATACAATTTCCATAGAAAAAACAGAACAAAAAGGGAAACTAGATGCACACCCTAAGTTTCTCCGTTCAACTATCTTTTGCTATGAAGCAACAAATTGTTCCAATAAGAAATAAGTTGATTGCATAACCAGATTAAGGAGCAGCTCATAACAAGTGCGGTCTATGACTGTCCAAAAATTACAGTTATCGCACCAACAAAGCATTATATAAGCTGGAACTTACATTTAACTTTTCTCGAAAAGCTCTATTTCTTTTTTGTTTGCTTAAAATCTTACGTTCCTTTTTCTCATAAGACATTCGGAGCTCATCAATTGATTCAGTATATCTGCAACAGGAAAAAAAAAAAGATTTAAATCTTCTTTATGCTGAAGCTTGGCTATTGTTCCAAAAATGCAGTGAAGACAGACGGTCATGAGAATACCTCTGACTCTCTCGCTCAAGCCTCTGATTCAGCCTGGTTACTTGAGCACTGAGTTGTTCAGGAGTGCTACCATCCCAATCACCTAATGCTACAATTTCACTCTCTGGACAAAGGATAGAAGCCTTTCTAGAACTCTCCTGCAATTTCAGCCAATGCATAACTTCAGAAACTAGTAGATACTAAAGCGAGATCCTTCATATATAAAATTCCAAAATAATCAATAACAATTCAGACACAAGTTTGTACTTGTGTAAAAACCACCATAAAAACCATAAAAGAAAGGGCAGAAAAACCAGGGTTCTGATTTAAGTATATTATCCTGCACAATAAGGTGCCTGGAAATTTACAGTTGTATAGGGAAATGCAGGAGCAGCAAGCAACAAGCAGAACTTCATGAAGCTGTTGCCTCCAAGGATTTAATGCAGAATGCAACCATAGACTAAAAATGATACCTCGCGGAGATTCTCAAGCTCCTGATGGTGTTTTTCTGCATCTTGGATATCATTAAGTACCCTGTTCTTCATTACACCTTCATAATGAGCTTTCTCCTGAGATAAACATGCAGTTGTTAGATATCAAAGACAGAGAACAAATAGAGGTACGGCCATAGAAAAGCACTAAAAACATATGTGCGTGTAAGTTTCGGGAACGGAAGGGACCTCTTCTGCAGAACATAGATTTTGTTCAATCTCCATCATTTCTCTCTCCGCTTCCTCAAAGGCATCAATGTCACCTTTTGCTGACTCTGTTGGTTGATTGGACGCAAAGATCAAGTAAGATGGGAAGAATGTGCTGTGGAACCTAATATGAAAGTTGAACAGCGTTACCATACCAGATATATTCTCAAATGATGCTTTAAGATCATTGGTCTTTGCCTCAGCTTCACCAATTCTGACTTGAAACGTTTCCAGTGACATTTTCCTTTCTTGAATCTCCACTTGGACTTTCTGATAATCACTCAAAATAGGATAGTGTTATCTTCGAAAATATACATAATAGAGTCAACGGTAACATAAAGTTCAACGGAACAGACCGAAATTTCTTGATACAGCTCATCAACAGTTGACGCAGGTGATGTACTAGCTTCAGCAGCATATGCATTGTCAAAATCTTGAATTGCTAGTCTCTTAGACGTCAAATCACGGTCCGCATTTGCACATCTCCTCTACACAAAATAAAAGAAGCAACAGTTGATTAACATACAGCATTAGTGATTTAAATAGCCCACGAAAAAGTATGCAAGTGACATTTGGCAGGAAACCAACCATACAAACAATATTGCAAAAGAAAAATCTTTTTAGTACAACCGGGTCAAACTTAATTATAATTGGACAACTATATTAAATTTTCTTTTAAGAAGCATAAGCTCATAATAAAGAAGAAAAAGTAAGCTATCATTACCTTCACATTTCGGAGATTCTCTTGAAGATCCTGAAGTTTTTCCTCTACATCCCTTTTCCTCCTTCTGCACTGCTGAGCTTCTTCTTGTACACTTAATACTTGTCTTTTAAGCTCATTAATTTGATCATCATAAGAACTACAGAGACGACCAGTTCTAACTCGCTTATTGGGAGGAAGAACCGTCTGGACAGAACCACGAGAAAACCTAGAAAGAAGCAATAAATAAATACTTATTTGTGAAACACAAAATGTGTCTGAACCAAATGAATATGATAAATGACAATACTCAGGGTCCAAACTCATGTTCAACAGTATAAAATCCTAGGACTCAGTCAAAATTATATTTCACAAGTAATAGAAAATCAAATCAGAAGATTGGACAAAACTGCAGTACGTAGATTTATGGTATTTAAAGCAAAGCAAACTTTGGGAACCAGTTGTGAATGTGAAAATTGAATGCATAAGGGAACAGGGCATGGATCTCTAGCTTACATCCTACTGCCATCTAAGGTGTAAACCTCCTTCAAATTTGAAACCCTCTGGTCAAATACAATAGCTTTTCCAGCATCATAATCTCTCACGAGAACTTGCCTTTCAACATTTCCCTGGAAAATTAACCATAGTTGAGCACACAAAAATAAATAAATGTGAAGTCAGGCAAGATCAATAACTAATAGAAGTAACAATTAATCACGGACAAGAACAGAAGAAGCCTGTAAACTTACCATATCTACCAACACGTTTAAAACAGTATGAATTTCAGAATGAAGAAGAGAAAGAGTAGTTGGGTGCCTTGTTTGTGGAAGCATGTGAGGCGGTATATTTAACCTACATCAGAAAGTACGATGGATTGTTCAGTCACAGAAAGAATCACCATGCACTGAATGAGACAGCAATCTGAAGAACTATAGATCTACCTTGGTAATGAAAAGTCATATATAATAATCTGAAGGTCACCGTAGTTTGCTTCTCTTGCACATGTTCTCAGAAGAAGCGAGTCTTTATGATTTGTCACAATGAAAGCATTGAGCAACCTTCCAATGGCATGTTCAACAGCAAGAGCCCAGACGTCGCCATTATTCAAAGTCTGCAGAAACAATCATTGTATTAAAATTGATCACTTAGCATGTAGTTGCAAGTAGCAATGAAATTGACTCCCATCCACAAAAATAGAAGCTTGCTAGAAAGAACAATAAGTGATAGAAGCGTAAATTAGCAACAAGTAATAAGTAAAATTATTTATTATCATCATGTAAATTATATATATTGTAAAACAGGGGAAAAGCATGAAGCAATATGCCTGCTAAGGAACAGAACATGTCATCAGAACTTATGGAAGCCCACTGACATGTTTGTTCTCCTTTACCATGTAATAAACATCGGTCATTCAAAACCATTTACTTTGGTAACAGTACAATACAAAAGTTCAAAAACAACATTACACAGTAGAAGTTTACTAAACTTGTAGATATAATGCAGATGTTCCACACTTACCAAATGAGCACCAATTGGACCAATCGGAGGGCTTTGAAATCTCTGATGATATCTCTCAATTGTGCGTAGAAGGCTTATCACTCTATCTCCACCAAAAGCTGTAACCTGTTTAAACAAAACAAAACAGTTTCCTTAAGCACTGTAGTGTTTTTGGTAAAATGGCAGCATGAGATATAATGCACATGGGCTACATATGCATAAGTGACACAGTACAGAGTCCGCTGTTTTCTCATGCATCTAAGACCACAAGATCGATAGTGCCAGACCTTGTTGGTTTGATTTCGCTGAAGCTCCCGGATGGTATTTGAGATCTCCCGATGCTTCATGTCATAATTTTGAATCTAGAAGACCAAGATGTGATTATAAATACATTCAACAAACATAGCTATTTAAGTCTGACAAACAAATTATGTATTATCGATAACATAGTATATATATGGAGGCAACTTATATTGACAACACAGTTAGATTATAAATTAAAAGGCTAGACATGAAGGTCTTACCAAGCACTGTTTTTTTTTTCTGCCATATACTTAGCTTCACTTTTTCTTTTCTTTCAGGTTCTTTAAACCCTTTCTATTATCCCAATTTTCTCTCAACCACTTAAAGATATACCTACCATGACAAAACGGAGAACCCTGTCCCTTTTATGAAGCAATATGAGGTCCTAAATCATCTGCTTCAGGTTAGTACTTCTTCTTATGAGGGTTCTGGTGCTTCTTCCTCTTTGTACACTCTGCATCAGCAGTTCTGTCTTCCTACTTCTGAATCATGACAGCTCAATATGTTTTGCTTAACATCATTCCCATCTAAAATAGGACTTGTCTATAATAGTAGGCCATTTATCCCCATTATGTGAACATGCATGCCAAAATTTACCAATGTTACTCTCTTATTTGAATTTTTCTAGAAGTAGCCACCTTTACTATTACAAAAAACCAAAGTTATTTGGAATCTGTTAAGGAACATATTCCTAAGATACCATTCCAAATTACTATTTACGGTTCTAAATTCCTACAAGCACTTAACATATCCCTTATCGAAATAGATGAGTTGGGACAAAGGATCTAAAATAACTTAGGCTTTTCCAGAAGTAGAGCTTGTGCTTAAATGCAGATAACTTACTAAAAAACAAAAAACCAGGAGACTCAGGTTTGAAAAGAATGTATGGCAAGATACCTTGGGTTTTTCAAAATAGTTTCAGAATAGTATATATGCAACAAACAGCAAATAGCTATGACACAATCATATCTTTTGGCCAGTCGCCATATCCAATACCATTGTCCACATAAAATTGTGAAGAATTGATTCCAGAGAAGAAAACCGACAAAATAAATGAGGAAAAAACAGAGCAACTAAGAGAGAGACCCAAGAAAAGGATGACAAGAAGTTGCACAACACAATTTTAACTTATTAATCAACAAAATAAAAGGATGAGAAAAAGTTGCGATAAACAATTTCAAGTCAAACATTTCACACCATTTCATTTATCTCTTTGATTTCACTATTTGTCTGTTGCACGCATTCTGATAAGGCATTCTCTTCTTCCTTCAACCTGCAATATCAAATCAGAAGATGCAACAGGGATTAGGTTAAATCTCCCTTGACAGCAATGCAAAATATATACTGATGAAATTAATGACTTTAAACCTTGCAAGCATTGATTCAATGCTAGCAACCTCATTTTGGAGTTCTTTCAGTTTTTCCTCCATTTCAGATTCTTCTGCCTGCAACAGTGTCAAAATCAGTGGTCTAAAAGCTGATAATTTAAAGATGCTTGGAAACAGTCACCTATGTATTCACATGCCCGCTATGTTTTTTGTATATGAACACCGCATGTCACTCTATCTTGGCATATCAAACTGGTTACAACAGTGTCATGCAGAAATTAAAGGATTTCGTCATAATTTTGAATAGGGAATAATTACCATTAAAAAAAAAAGTCATTACAAATTGGGTACGGAAATGAATTTCTGGATACTTTAAAAAATTTGAGCAGTGAGAAGGTGAGTCTTGGGGTTCAACCACTGGCAAATGCATTTGTGTGTTAGATTTTCTATTGCATTGCTATTTTTCATTACTAATCTTGTGTCAAGGTTTTCTAGAAGATAAAGGGTTAATGTTTCATCAGCTTTTTATTAAATCTTGCGTCAAGGTTTTCTATTAAACAAACCCTAATTTTGTCAAGGGTTACTAATTTAGCTAAATCGTTTCAAACCATACCGAATCACTATTCTAGAGATTTTCATGCAAATCATCTAATATTCACATCAATAGAAGCATATTTTCAAGAAAAAATGGTATAACATAGTAAGTTATGCCAAGGAAAAACCGAATGAAGAGAGGAAAAACTCCCATACAGTTAGTTGCTCTTGAACAGTTAATCCCCATGAATAAGCGGCACACAACCACAAACAGAAAAAATCAAAAGGAAAATAAACACCAAACAGAAAAACCTGTGTATTTTTGGCATGCTGCTCCTGGGTATCTTGAACCTGTTGCTGAAGAGACCTAACATAGTTCATCATCTTCTGGATTTGGTTAAATTTGCGGCCATATTCTTCTTCTAGCTTAAGTTTCTCTTTTGTAGCCTGAGAAAAGAATTTGGGATCCGTAAAAAGTAGAAACTAGAAAGGACATAATATTTACATGAACAATACAAGGACACCAGATAGAAGCAATAGAAAGGGAACAGCAATTACACAGCTAATAACTCAAACACAAAAAGACATTCAGAAAGATAACGCATACTTTCAACAATTGCAACATCATAAAGTTTTTCAGCAATTTCATTTAAACCAAAATGCAGTTGTATGTCTTTTTTAGATGACTTGCTAGTGAAAAGAAATCTCAGAGAACATATTTTCTCTGAAACAAAGCAGTTCTAGGCTTCAAGTCTCGTTAAATTACTATTTTTTTCACCTTTAAGAGAGAGAAAAAGAGGGAAGAAGGGGGAAATAAAAAAATTAATCCTTCAGTCAGATGCCTTTTTAAAAGAACAAACTTTCAACATACCAATGCTAGTGTCTGTTGCAATTCGTCCTTCATTCTCCTAATCTCTGATGTCTTTTTCATCATGTGTGCAATTTCAGATTTCTTCAAGGCAAAGCATTCTCTTAGTTTCGCCACTTGACCCTGCAAAACGGATAAAACAAAATAAATGACATCTGTTTTCCTTCTAGATTTTCTTCTGTGTGTTCAATCAATTCCTTTCAAAGTTGGGGACTTGATTCCCCATCATATTGGTTGCCCAATTTCTATCAATGACTTTCAACTAAATCATCAATGAACTATTTATATTAAAAGTCCAGATAAAGCATAGAATGTTTGACAAATGTTTGCCAAATGTTTGACAAATAAGTTTAATTACCATTTATATTGCCAAATGTTTGACAAATGAGTTAAGCAATTTTGTCAAACATTTGGCAATACAATAAACGCCACATATAGGTAAAATAATAGTTCAGAAGAAAATAATTCTTCAGAATTAAAATCGTTCTTAACAAGAGATGTTTTCTGGAACTTGGCAACTCATATTAGTAGGGGATTTGGATAGAAGAGTTATTCATCCCTGTGCAAAGTATCCAACAATCATTTTTAAGAAAAAAACACAAAAATGTCCTGTCCCCAAAGAGAGATTTCTAGCTGTGCCTTAAACTTAAAGAACTCTGCATGAATAACTGCTTTTAACAGATTAGATGGGGATCAATAAATACAATACAATATGAGATGATACCTCTAAACCGGAAAGACAACAGTCCATGTTGAAAATGTAGAAAGACATCTATGACAATGTGAGCAGTTTGTACTCACTATTTGTTTATCAATTTTAGCTTGACATAGAGGTACGCGATCTTTCAGCTTTCCAATTCTTGCATTCTGTTCCTTGAGCTGCTTGTCTACATCATATACCCATGCCCAAGCGAGCTTCTTTTTTAACTGCTTTGCTTGTTGAGATATTTCTTCAACGTGCTCCATGTTTTTAATTTTTTCTTGCAACTCATTAAGTTCCCTTTCTATGGGTCTTATTGAGCCCTCTAACTCAGCAACAACAACATTTGCCTTCTCCAACTGTTTTTCGATGTTTTGCAACAGATCTTCAACTTGCTGAAGAAGTGTGGCCTTGAAAAAGAACTGAGCAATCAAATGTCAGTATATGACACCTATTGAACTCTGTGCTCAGAGAACATGCAACACATAACATCACCTTAAATTTATCTTTGTCATTGCCAGAATGCAAAAACTCTCTGCTTTTGTCTTGACTCATTATTACACATGGATTCTCAGCATCAATCTGCCATAAAGCACAAAGCCATGAAAGCAAGTGCCAAAATTTCAAGAAGAGAAGGGTTGAAATGCAAATAATGCAAACCTGTAATTTTTCTATTTTAAAACAAAATTCCTAAATGGTGTAAATAACGGATTTATCATTCAATTTAGACATTCCATCATCATGAAACAAAAAAATAACAGATAGCAACCTTGTTAGTCTCAGTCTATCATGCTAATTTAGAGGAACCAGACCTTGTCTTAAAATTTAATGAGAACATGCTGATTTCAGTACCTAATAAGAACCATATACATGGACAATCGATAAACAGCTGATGCAAAGGTGACCAAGAAGTACTAGGACGAACACTCACATTAAAATGTTCAACTAGTTCTCGAAGGTCCTCTTTCCGACTAGCAACCTTTTTTCCTGCCAAACACCTCAGATGGAGAACAAGGTCAAATGAAACCCACAACCTCATGAATCAATGTTGTGGCACTAGAATACAGCACAACATATTATGCTGAAACAATATCATATAATATCATCAGAAATGAAAAACAAACAATGCTTCCACAAGGCTCTCATTACTTCTATGGTTTAAGCAAGATGGGGTAACAATATTGGAGAATAAGGTTAACAAGGGATGTAAGTCCATTCATTATGTCTACATGAAACATTATCTTATGTCAGAGGAACTTTCTTTAAAAGAAATTTATAAATGTTT
Organism: Prunus fruticosa; assembly: GCA_018703695.1. Classification (NCBI taxonomy): domain Eukaryota; kingdom Viridiplantae; phylum Streptophyta; class Magnoliopsida; order Rosales; family Rosaceae; genus Prunus; species Prunus fruticosa. The sequence goes on along the minus strand of CM031918.1, from coordinate 56,238,035 downwards.
AGTAAAAGATAGATGGATATAGAAAATAACAATCATGTTTCTTCACGATTTTTAATACATAGACAACCTTGCGGTGCCGGATGCCTCACATGAAAGCACAAAAGAATCAAATTGCCAAAAGGCCAACAAACATGCCACACCAACAATATTTCTAGCTGATCGACACAAAAAAAAAATGTTACAAACAATATGAAAAAAAATTATCCCATTTGTAGTCAGTATGGAAAGCCATTGGGCCAAACTTTTGTGCAGGTAGAAATCCAAACAAACAAATACTATGAAAAATTTATCCACCCAGTATCTGAAAGAATGCTGTAAAATTCTATACACTCCTTGTTTAAGTAACCAAATCCCAAATCTTCCAAAATATAAGTAGGTCCAACCAGAGATTTCCATTTATGAACATGATTGCTAATATGAGTCCAATGAGGAGTTTCTCAATCGAAAACACGTGACAGGACCAAAGAACACAATGGAAACCAGTTTAATGAAGTGGTTAGGTTTCGAAAATTATGTGCAGGGGTACACACACACACACATATATTTATATATATATATATGTATAGAGAGAGAGAGAGAGAGAGAGTGAGGAAAAAAAGAAAACTATGTAAGCAAGGAATGTAAAGTTTAAACCTTGTTGGTCTTTCAAAACAGTGGTGGTTGCAGTTCCAGAAATCCTGCGCTCTATAACTATGACATCACCATATATTTCAGGCTTAAAAGCATCCTCCCCTTGATTTTTTAACTCCACGTGGACAACAGCATAACTGCAATGAAAAATAGCATATAACACTATGAGATAGTAAAAAATATATCTGTGAGTGTAGTTTAAGACAGATACTTAAAAACTGGATAACTTTTTTAAGTGTCTCAAAGGCAAATGGCACCACTTAAGGTGTTCGCTTATCTGATGTTCCTAACATGCATTAAGCCACTTGAAATTGAAGGCATCAAACTACCAACAATTTCATCATCCTTGAACAGAATACGTAGAAGAATTCAAAATGCGGAGCACAATACTCAAAATATTACTATTTCCATGAGTGATTTTTGGAAGAAAGTTGGCAGCAGATGAATTTTACACCGCCCATTTAGAGCTCTAACACAGCTAGAAAGGTGCAAATTTAGCACTTGTTTAGTTAAGCAATCAGTTCGCTACTATAACAAATATTACACATCCAAGAGCAATCAGCAGAGGAGCTAAGAGTTGCTATGTCATACCGCAAACACAAAGCAAAACCAGTAGCCTACAAATTTTTGCAAGAAAGTAAAAAATTGGGGAAAAGGCAAACCCCACGAACCTGCAACCAGTTTTTATAAAATCCTTCAATGTAGACGCTCTTTGAGTGCCTTTAGCTCGACACCCAAATGCAACACACAAAGCTGTAAGTATTGCACTTTTACCACCTACAAAAACCAAAATACCAACAAAAAAAATCAGCTGATATTTACACAAATTTCAAAAACCAACAATTTACAAAACACACTACTTATGGACCAAATAATCCACATAAGAAATGGAATTCGATTCATTATGCATAAATTTTACAGACCCAATTGAAGCACACACATCTACATAGCGGGAGAGAGAAGAAGGCTTACTTCCATTTTGGCCGGTAATGAAATTGACCCAGTCACCGAGCTCAATCTGCAAGCTACTGTGGCACATGAAGTTCTCCAATCGGACTCTCTTGACGATGCCTGACCCGGAACGCTGACGGAAGCCGGAGATGGGGTCTTCCATGGTTGGGTCTGAGAACTAGGGTTTTCTTGCGAAGGACACAAAGAAAGCCCTAAATATACGAGACTGACAATGAATTTAGGGAAGGACGAAGACTCGATTATGGGACTGTAGAGAGAGGGAGTGAGTGAGCGAGGAAGTGCGTTTGGCGGGAATAGGCAACTACTGCGTGTGACTGAGGCGTTTGTTTGCTCGATAAAAGTTTAAATTACAGTAAGGACATTTTCGGAAGTGGAGTCAATGGCACGGTAAATTATGGGAAAGTACATTATATGGCAAGGTCAAATTTGACAATAAATTGCCAACTGGTTCTAGTCTAGTGAAAAATTATTTTGACTTGTATATTAATGGTCTTATGTTACATTCAAATCTCCATGGCACTTTGGTAGTGCATGTCAAAAACTCCTTCTCTTTTGTAGTTTAGATTATTATTCGTATTTTAAAAAATATGTATGTGTCAAAAAATTGACGACAAATTTAACCAACGAACAAAAACAATTTGACGAGTATTTTGAATTAAAAGTTAAATTCAGAAAAAGTAAGGTTAAACATTTGTATAATTATATTTTTTTTTCTCCAAAACAACTTTCCTTCGTATGCTTTTCCTTTAATAATTTAACATAAATTGTTTTCAAGAGACTTGATTGATGGTTTAGGTTGTAAAGTGAGCACATCGGCAGAGGAAAGATGGAGTTGGATCTAGCTATTTAGGAGCCTAATTAAAGTAGAATTGTATTGTTTCTTTCATTTATTTATAGAAGTAACATTTTAATGGCAAAATGAGAAAACATGTTGCTCAACTTAGTAAGCAATGAGGCCAAACAACAAAGTAAGTAGAAATGATGGAGAACAATTAACTAGCTTGTAATTTAATGGTATTTTAATTTCATAAATAGAAAAGATTCGAAATTCGATTCATCCTCCTCCAAAGATGATTAAAAAGTCACGGACCACGAGCATAGGCCCATCTCAAGTCAGCCCAGCCCAGTACAAGTGTCAATTCAGTCCAACTTAAAATATTATCCTCTTTTTTATGTTAAAGAGTCCAAGTTATCTTCGGTTCTCGAATTGTTATCTATCCATTCATATAAATTAAAGATTGTTCTATTACGGGGATTGATTCCAATGTTATAATCAACAATTATTTTCTACGTAATTTTAATACTTGTAGAATTATACACATAAAATATTTATTATTGTCACATTATAAATTCATAATTTTCCACACCAACTAGTGGGCAGTATATACATTGTGGGTGGTGTGTTTTTGAATGACTTATGACATCCTTACTTTTTCTCATAAATTTTTTGTGATGTCAATGTTAAAAAATATGAATAAATGGAGCTAAATGATGCAATACCATATGAAAAGTAAAAGATGGATATAAACGACGTGTCACCTAATAGTCGACGTGGATACACGAGGCGAGGTATGATTGATGCATAAAACTTGGATGCAGTAAGAGATGACCACGTATATGAATCTATAAAGTATATCCTCCTATTTAGGAATGTTGTTTTGATTTTAATTATGAGTGGTGACCACCAGTCAGCTAAACTCATATTATTATTTAGGGTAATTTATTGATTGATTTGAACTAGTAATAATAGAGAGAATTTGGAGAAGGGATTTTGTGGCAAATTAGTATGATTTTAAAAACAAAAACTTTTATTTTAATTTTAGAGTGCATTTGAATTTTATACTTTATTAAGTCAGATATGATCATAATGGCATCTTATGAAAATAAAAAGCCATATATCATGCACCATTTGGCCACAGCCTCCGAAGGACACCTTAAAATTTCCCATATCCACTCTGACCTTTCTGGTTTTGTTCCTTTTGCGATAGAAATGCTTGTCACCTACTCATTTCTGGTGACCTATTAAGTTTCGTACTCTCTCTTTCTCTTCTTCACAAAAACCAAACACCAAGAGAGGAAGAAGAGAAAACAGAGATCTTCTTGTGCTTCTTCATCCTCCTCCATGGAAAAGCATAGAATCTGCAAGATCTGCAACAAGAGATTCGCCAATGGCAAAGCCATGGGTGGTCACATGAGATCTCATCTGGCCAAGCTTCCTCTCCTTGCAAAGCCGCAGTCGCCGCAGTCGCCGCAGCAGCAGCAGCAACAACAACAACTCACCAACTCGCCCGAGTCATCTCCTCCACTTTCATCAACAAACAGGGCCATGCATTCTTCTCCATCTCTGGATTCAGCCATCCATGACGGCGATAGCGACACCGAGTCACACCCGAGGAATCCAACTCGGAGAAGATCCAAACGGCGCCGTCAAGTGATTGGGAAAGCGGCTGAGGCGGCTCTTGAGGCAGAGCAGGTGAGTTCTGTTTCTGATGCTTTTTCAACTGAAGATGTTGCCAGGTGTCTCATAATGCTTTCAATGGATAAATGGGGAAAATGGGAAAAAGCTAAACTAAAAAAACAAGTAGATGAATCTGTAGATGAGGATGAGGACGAGGACGAGTCGGCTTTTCGGGCTCAAACCGGAGCCCTGACTCTGGGGAAGTACAAGTGTGAGACTTGTAACAAAGCGTTTCGATCTTATCAGGCACTTGGGGGCCACAGAGCAAGTCACAAGAAAATAATCAAGACCCAAGTGTTTGATGTTGAAGATGATGACGATGATGATTTTGAAGAAGAAGAAGAAGATGATGATGATGTCATTGGTAACAATGGCAATAGTGGTAATTTGGTTGTTGATCAGCAGAGAACATTTGAGTGTTCATTTTGTTTCAAACAGTTTGATTCTGGTCAAGCACTTGGTGGGCACAAGAAAGTTCACTATTACAACAATTTGACTCACAATGCTAGGAATGTGTCATCATCTTCTACTAATTTTGTAGACAATTTGGTGATAGATCTCAATCTCCCAGCACCAGAGGAGGAAGATGGAGAGCTTAGCCAGCTTGATTTTTCAACAGTTTCTGATTGATGAACTAGAAATTAGGGGTAAAAGTTTTCATTTCAAACATTGTTTTTTTTTTTTTGTAGATACAGATGAACTAGAAATTTCTCATTTCCCATCAGAGAATGGGTATACAGTGATTCTAATAGGTTTTTTTTTTTTGGCTTAATTTCTTATGCTTATTATTTTTTAGCTTGGTGCTTCTGCATGAAATGGATTATCTCACTCCATGACTCTACAATTTCCTTCTCAGACCTCTTCCCTGTCTGATTAGGTAGTGGAGATAAGGCAGTAACTTTTGTGCTTCACATTCAATTAATCTTGTTTAATAAGGTTAATTTGCTCTGTTTGCACTGTCATGTATAAATTAATGATTTACAATGAAGCTGCCCTTGTTTTTGCTCCCTGCATCCATCCAGTAATCAGAACTGTTTTCCTCATTTTCCTGACAAGAAAAGAAAGTGAAATATACAAGGACAAAATACAGGTTTGGAGAGAGAAAGTTCATCAAGTATTTTTTTTTTTTTTTTTTGGTGTCTTTTTCTTTTGTTTGGATATAAAGATTAGCTTCTACCTGTCATCTCCTCCTTTATAGTTTGCACAGTTGGTGAAGAAGTCAAGAGAGAGAGAGCTCAGCAGAGCAGCCAGCTCTCTTCCTTCTTATCTTTTCTGGGTTCTCTCTACTATAGCAGTAGCTGTAACTCTGTGTGGTGAAGCCATGCATAGTCAAGCATGACATAACCAACCAGTCGCATAATGCCATTAATTAGATAAATATTTTGCAATTAATATGTGATGCCAATATAGTCTTCAGCCAAGCCAAGACCTCCAACCTACCCATACGTGGCCCACATGTTTTCCCAAGTGGACTCTTCCTCCCTCGAATTCAATCCTTTCAAAACTCTTTTCCAAGAACTTTGATCAAAAGAAGAAGAATTACAAAAAAAAACTGATTTCCAAGAAATAAAGAGAAAATCTTTCGAATTAAACTCATGATACTAGATTTTAAACTTTTGGGGATAACTGCATATCTGCTTGATTGACTTTGGCTGAATTAATTTGGATAAACCCAAATCTGCATTTATCTAGGGTTTATTGGTTGTCAAGTTAATATTACCAATACGTTTCATTCAAGTCCACTGCCATTTTAACACGCAATTTTGACTTTTTATCCATGGTGCTTGTGGATTAAAAATTACAAGAGAGTGGATGGATAGAGTAGAATTGGAGGGTGGCAATAGCGTACTTTTACTACATTTGCTAAGTTAAACTCGTTTTCAACAATTGCTAAACTATACGTAGACAGCGATTGAACTTAGGTGCAAGCGGACGAACACACTATTTTTACTAAACTAACCTAACACACATATGTTATTTGGAAGCTTGTCAACTAGCAATAAATATTGTTGGTCTCTCTCTCTCCTAGTGTAGACGTCGACACACTTGAACAATTTCATGCATATATATATTTGTAGGGGTTAGTTAATTTTAGCACAATCTCATCCTCTCTTTCAATCTCTTTCAATCTCAAGAAAAATCGAAAAACTTATCAAGACGGAGATTCAAAATTGAAGATAGAGTAGAGAGGTGTCCTAGTAGCCATTAATTATCAATTTTGCAAGAACGTCAAGTTAATAATAACCAAAATTGAAGTGTCATATCAGATATCGTAATAAATAAGTTTAATTTCACAATATAGACGTTGATGGAGGCGAAATGTCATTAACATTTCTATTCAAGGAAGCAAGGGGTCAAAAATGAAATTTTGACCTAAGCTTATTTTAGTTTTATTTATTTATTTATAACTTCATGCATGTTTATGTTTTCTTAGTAACAATGGGTTTCTTTGGAAATGTGCCAATGCAAAGCAATCAAATCATGAGAGGTCTGTTTGCTTCTGCTGAGGTTAGTTGAAACTTGAGTCTCTTGACAGACAGATGCTCTGCTGAATTGGATGTTTCAGGCTATTTTAATATTCTCTCTAGTCAACATGTTCAGTGCACCAAACCAGAGAGAGAGGAGTTTAGCTACATCCAATTAACTTCTAATTGTATTTTAAATTTACTGGTCGAGGTTAATAGTGGCCCATATCTCCAGTATAAAATATGAATCAAAACCTCTGAACCAAAATAACAAATAGTGAGCACAATTGGCTGCACCTATTTTTTCTTGGAAAACAAATGGCCTTACTAGAGCAATCTATCCATAATTTTAATTTTTTCCACAAAATTTCTTGGTTTTGTGATTCTAGTTATGGTTTTTTCTTTTGAGAACGTAGTGTAGGTTTATATTCTGATTCAGTTCAACTTTGATAAGGGTTAAGTCTGAAAACCATGATTGATATGGCAATGGTGGCCACGTATACTGCTCATTTGGCATATTCTCATCTTTCTTTTTGGTTCTTATTTTGTGAAGAACAATTGTAGTCATTGGAATTGTGTTTGTTTCTATGAGTAGAAGAGGACTAAGATAGAGGCACGGAAAAGATACTGTATCTTCGGAAGAGAGAGAAATTGAAAAGCAAAAAAAATTGAAAGAGAAAACGGCTGCACACTAACACTCACGTTGTGTTTAGGAATTATTATTTTTCAAAATAAAAATTGCGAGGCATTTAGGTTTTGTGTGTGATGTGTCAACATATTAATAGAGTCCCTTAGATGAAATTTTAATGAGGTGGCATATAAAGAATAAAAGTCAAGCAGAGGATTTGGATCTAACTAGCAAAAGTGGGTTATATATAGACCAATAAGTCAGGACAGTGAACCCACCCCCTTACACCCAAATTTGATCACTCATTTATATAGATTAGATTAATTTGAAGTATATTATATATCAATTGTATAAAAATAAAAAATCAATATGAATTCAAAAACAAATCCTTATATGTTACCCCCCCCAAAAAAAAGGATCCGAATTGTAAATCATAATTTTTATTGATTAATGGCGTATATGAAATTGAAACTGTAGATCTATTCTCTTCCAATATTAAAAAGACAAGTATCACTAAATTAATAACTACGTAATAAATTGTAAATTATAATTAGAAATTCAAGATTGATAAGAAGTTGGATCCATACACGTAGTTTTTTGTTCTATATTTCGTGGGGGGCGTTGACAAAGAGAGAAACTAGTAGTTGGGTTGGTGAGTACATACGTTATACATACTGATAAAGCAAAAGGCAGAAAATGGTGAAACATTCAAAATACCAGAAAATGTCATTGGTTAATGCAAACATTAAGAATTGAAATTATTAATTAAATTAGGATAATATGGTAAATTCACACTTTTTCATATTTTAAAAAATTAAAATTAAAAGAAAAAATCAGACAATGGCCTATTTTTATGGAACACAACTACCCATTATCTGTTTTAATTTTAAAATAAATTTTAATTTTTTTAAAAAAGCCTTTCGCAGGCATGAAAGTGCGTGCGGAGAAGCTAGTACACACTGACGGACATGATGAATTCAACCCTAGTTTTCGTCATGCTCCACAATCCCAACGTGCTATCGACTTCCCTCGACGTCTATGCTTTCTTTAATATTAATTCATTATCATCAAACAAAACACCTCATATATTATACACGCATGCCCCTTACATATATGAATTAAGCCATGATCTCCAACAAATTAATTGAGCTCAAGTCCACAAGTATGGAAAACACATTCACACGCAGGCAGCAGCAGCAATCTAGTCCTCGCCTTCTACGAAGCAGAAGTGGAACAATTATTCCGACCATAGCCTTGCCACCAAACAACAGCCAAAGATTCACCACCCCCCGCTCAAAATCCACCACCAAATCAAGAACCACCAGTAAGAATCATGAGGAAGATAAAGTTTTAGTTCTAACGCAAAACAAGGGTCAAGAAAATGCTATTAGACAACAAGGTACTAATTTAAATGTAACTACTAGTAGTTTTGGTAAGTTGTTGCCTCGTGGGAGTACTAGTCCTAGTCCCCGCCCTAGAATATCGTCGGTACCACCTCCACGGTCTCCGTCTGCGTGGGCATTATCTCCAGGGCGATATTTGCCGTGCAAGGTGGCACCGGAGTCACCAGCTGTTTCAACAAAAGCAGCGAGGGTTAAATCCAGTAGTAGTGGTGCTGGTGGCAGCGGCAGCAGTGGTGTGAGTGGGGTTTTGAAGTATTTTAGGCTGCAGAAGAAAGTGTCACCAATACAAGAGGAGGACTTCCACCGGTTTCGTCTTCTGCATAATAGGCTGCTTCAGTGGAGATTTGCCAACGCCAGAGCTGAGGCTTCCCTGCTCGTCGCAAAGAGAGTTTCACAGGTATTTATATACTAAATTAAGCAAATTAGCGAGTTTAATTACGTGTGTTTTGTGTATGAATTGTTTCTTATTGTTTTCAGGATAAAATATTTAGCGTGTGGCTTAGAACATTGAAAGTGAGAAACTATATCCTAGAGAAGCGAATGCAAATGCAAAAGCTCAAGCATGAGATAAAGGTGTACCAGATTCTGAACCCACAAATTTTCCTACTGAATGAATGGGGAAAATTAGATAGAAAAAATCAAGAATCTGTGAGCAGGTTGGTCAGAAAATTGTCTGGAATTTCAAACACCCTCCCTTTGGTCCATGATTCTAAGGTACAAACAATTCATCACATATTTTTGTTTCATATATAAAAAAGGATAGCTTAATTCCACAAAGTACTAATTCATTTTCCTCTGGTGGATCCCAGGCTGACGTGGTGTCTGTATACGAAGCCATGACCAAGGCCGTGCTTGTCATGGAAGGGATTGAAGCAATGGTCACTAAGTTGCTCCCGCAGGTTAATTAGACTAGCTCTCAATTTATACTGTTGAATGCAGAAAAAAAAAAATTAAGCTTATTAATTATTGTATTTAAGCGGTAATTAACAGTTGATTAATATAATTTTTGGATGGTTTGATCAGCTCGAAAAGGTACTTTACATGGTGACGGAGCTCCTAATTGCGCAGAAACAACAGAGAGACTTGGAGGAGAACATAACTATGGTTGCTGCACTTGCGGTGAGTCATAATTTATTGCCGTCAAGCTCATGCCATTTCTAGACAAAACAAATATATGTTATTGTAGAAAATTAAAATGTGACTAAAGGGGTTCACAAGCCCGAATTGAAATATTTATCAAAACTGAGGAAAGCCCGAGTCTAATGCTTGCTTGCTTATTCTATTGGGCCAGAGAGTAAAACAAGAGTGGTACTTCAATTTGAATGGGCTGGACCAAGGCCTATTTAAAGTTTCTAATTAAATCCAAGGGTATTTTAAAAAATTCTTGGGCGCAAACATGAAATTAGCCAAGTTGGTTGAGGCGATAGCTTTACACGCTTCCCACTTGCACCCAAGTTCAATCCCCCTTCCGAAAAATTTACTACACTTTTGAACAGTTGAATAATTTTTTGAAACTTTCAAATTGATGTTATTTTTCTGAACAGGAGGTGGAGGCAAGTGTAAGAGCACATCTCATCCAACAAGAGAGTCAAGGAGCTGAGGCCAACATACCATCGACATATAAAATCCAAATAAACAATACTAAATATTAACGTGGTTAATGTAAATGATATATAGTCTAGAACATTCTTAATCTTCTATTATTAGGCCCCAAAAAAATCATATGAAATTTGATCCATGTAAAAGAAGTTCATCAATGTACGTAGGTTACAGAAATCACACAATGCCATCTTCACTTACTCTCCAAATCCAATGTAAACTTCTTCGTGGCATAATTGTCTTTTATCTTCATACATTATTGTTTAGTTTTGTCTAGCCAGGTTCAGAGGACATGTGTGCAAAGCTCTTGATGATTGGTTCATCTACTCATTGGATGTAAAATAATTCAGTTGAGCACGACAAACTCGTTTATCCAACGGCTACAACTGTTTCACATGCAATCTGAATTCACATTGTAGAAAAATCCTTCAAGTATTTTGTCCAACCCATTTACTTAATTGCTACTTTAACTATATCTTACATACTAATTAAAACTTGTGATTTTTTTAATGCTTAGTTCTTCTTTAAACTCTACCAGCACTATGGAAATACTCACTTATATTTATACACGCACGTCAACAACAAAAACCATAAGAGCAAAATAGTACGTAACACTTTGAGAAAATTCCATTGAAATAAAGTAAAACAAGAAAATGCTTCTCCTATACCAATCCCCCCACCATTTGAAAATTAACAAAAAAAAAAAAAAAAAAAAACCCAAAAAAAAAAAAAAAAAAAAAGAAGAAATTAAAACCCCTCAAGGCTTAAGAGTGAATCCCATTAACATTCAGCCGATGGCTTTTGTGGCAAAGGAATATCATCAGCTCCACCCCCACCAACCCCATTATGATCACGGCCACCAACACTAGCCAGCAACTTCCTCTTGGGCTTGGCTTCAAGCAGCATCAATACCACGTCCCTCGTGGACGGCCGGTCCGCAGGGTTCCGGCTGGTGCAAAGCAGCGCAATTCTGAGCATTTGCATCATCTCCTCCCTCACAGGCGCACAACCCGCCCCGGCATTCTTGTCCAGCACGTCATTGATCCCGTCTTTGGTCTTGATCTTGGACCTAACCCAATCGACAATGCTGTTTCCATCTCCAAACTCTGCGTCCACTGATCTCTTGCCGCTTAAAATCTCCATCAAAACCACCCCATAGCTGTATATATCACTCTTTTCATCCACTTGTAGGGTATAAGCATATTCTGCAAAATCAAAACACAACAATGTTAATTTAGTTAGCCACATTTGAAATGGAAATTGCATGGCCCAAAATTGATTTGTGGACATCCATGTCAACCTCTCCCATCTTTTTTTTTTTTCACTGTTCTTTTGTTTTTTTTACTTTTTGCTTTGTACTGACTACTGATGTAATGTAAGTAATAGTGATTTAAAATATATATATATATATATATATGGGACCGAAAGAGAAGAGAAAATGTTGCACTTTTGACCAATTGGACCGACCGACCGACCGACCGACCGACCAATATTGCCATTTGGATTGTGTATTAATTACAATTTAGAAATTGAAAAAGAAGAAGATTTAAGTGTTAAAAGTTTATCCTTTTTGAATTGAATTATCTTTGCTAGCTTAACTTGAAAACATTCCCTGCCTCATCCACCCAACGCATTGGATAACTCAGATTTCGTCACCCTACAAGATGAACTTTAACCAAACAAATCCAAAACCTAATAACGAACAAAAACAAGTACTACCTCACTAACGTACGCCACAGGTCAACCCCCTTCCTCCCGCGCATAATAGCAACATACCATTATCTAATCCCAACCAATTATTAAATTAATTAATTAAATAATCAACAATAAACGCACCTGGCGCAATGTAGCCATACGAGCCGGCGATGACAGACATGGACTCATCGCTCTGGATCAGCTTCGCCACCCCAAAATCCGCCACTCTGGCCTCCATTTCACCGTCCAACAAAATATTGCTCGGCTTTAGATCGCGGTGCACGATCACCGGGTCGCAGTCGTGGTGAAGATAACAAATCCCCTGAGCCACACCAAGCGCTATCTTGTACCTCGTTACCCAATCCGCCACCAAATTTTGCGCCTTATTTTTCCCATGCAACAAATCGTCCAAGTTCCCATTAGGCATGTACTCGTACAGCAGCATGGTGCAGTCCCTGTTGCAGCAGCACCCTAACAATCTCACTATGTTCCTGTGCCTCACGTTCCCCAACACCTCCACCTCCGCCAACACCCCTCTCCTCCGTCTGATCAGGATGCTGCTGTTCTCCTTCTGCTTCCCCCACAGCTTCTTCACCGCTATGATCTCGCCACCTGGCATCTCCGCTCTGTACACCGTCCCAGTGGATCCCATCCCTATAATCTTATCGCTCATCTCCAAACATTCCAGCACATCATCCGCGGTAAAATTCAACCGCTGGAAAGCAGTCAGTTTCCACGGTCCGATCTGCTGACTCTCGTCCATCTGACGGCTGTAGTTCGCGTGAAAGCAGCGGGTCCCAGCGACGAGAACAAATAGCCCGATACCAAACGCGGCCGCCATGATCCAAACTATCGCGCCAGCCGTCTTCTTCGGCTGCTCGTGACCGCGAACCTCCACGGCTCCAGCCGACAACGTGTCAGCCGCACAGGGCTTCGCCAAAACGCCGCCGCATAGGCCCTCATTCCCCGTAAACGACGTCGGGTGGAGATTCGGGAAAATCGAACCGGACGCGGGTATCGGACCGGTTAACAAATTAAACGAAACGTTGAAACTCTCCAACGTACTGCAGTTCTCAAAGTTGGAAGGGATCGTACCGGAGAGAAAATTATGCGAGAGATCGAGGTCGGTGATGGAGGGCAAAGCGGAGATTTCCCATGGTATAATGCCGGTCAGCGAATTACGGCTCAGGTTCAAGTAGAGAAGCTTCTCGCAGTGGCCAATGTCCCACGGAATTGTGCCGTTAAAATCGTTACGTTGAAGCTCGATCCTGTAGAAGTTTCTGCAGCCAATGAAGTCTGGGATTTTACCCGTGAGCTTGCTCGAGCTGGCGGAGAAGATCTGGAGGTTTTTTGCATTCCATATGTTTGATGGAAGGACTGTGTGAAGTGGGTTCTGGGAAATGTTCAAATATGCGAGGTTTTCGGCATTGCCGAGATCTTCAGGGATGGTGCCGGTGAAGTTGTTGCTGCTGAGGTCAACATAAGTCAAATTGGGCAAGAACCCAAAACCCGTCGGAATCGACCCGTTGATTTGATTGTTTTGGATTCGGAAGCGTAACAGGGAAGTGCAGTTGGTTAAGGTGTTTGGGAGGGGGTTGATGAACCTGTTTGAGAAGAGTAGGAGCTTGACGAGCATGTTGCCTCGGCAGAGATTTGGAGGGATTGGACCGGTGAGATTGTTGGACGAGACATCGACCCTCACAAGCTTCTCACTGAAGCCTAAGCTCTGGGGAAGGACGCCTGTCAGTGAATTGTTCCAAAGAAGCAAGTTTTCCAAGTTGGGTAGCTCTCCGATTTTGTCTGGGATTTCACCAACCAGAAAGTTGTCCATTAAACTTATCATTGTAAGCTCCTTCAACGTAGCAATTCCTGGTGGGATTGAGCCGTTGAGCTGATTATCGGACAAATCGAGCGACTTGAGACCTTGTAAAAGCCCGAGACTTTGCGGGATTGTGCCTGAAAATCGATTCTTGAAGAGTAACAATGTGTCGACCCTGGTTAAGTTGCCGAGCTCTGGCGGGAGCGATCCGGAGAGGAAGTTATTGGAGATGTCCAAGTACGTGAGATTCGACAACAGAAACAATTCTACAGGAACTTCACCTGAAAGCTGATTGTATCCGATCTCCATTCGGGTCAGCTCCGACAGAAGGCCCAGTTGCGGTGGAATTGGGCCCTTAAGCGCATTTCCGGCGAGGTAAAGGAACTGAAGTCTCGGGAAAGTTCCATAGCCTTCCGGGATTTCGCCGTCGAAGTAGCTTCCGCCGAGGTTGAGCTGCTCCAAGAATCGGAGTTTGATGAACTCTTGGGGCAAGGGGCCGGTGAAGTTGTTGCTGTAAGCAGTGAAGATTCTCAAGAAGGTGAGCTTTGAAATCCCTGGTGTGAAAGTTGAGTTGAAGAAGTTGCGGCTTATGTCGAGGATTCTGAGGTTGCTGAGTTGGAAAATGGCGGGTTGCAGAGGCCCGCTGAACTTGTTTCTGCTGAAATTGAGGTGAATTAGGGAAGACAAGTAGAGAATTTGTGGTGGGATTAGGCCGGAGAGGTTGCGTTGAGAGAGGTCGAGGGTGACGATTTGGGAGGTGTTGGGGTGGCATTTGACGCCAGACCATGAACACCAAACGGGGTCGTTTGGGTGGGAAGTAGTGGGAACCACCCAGTCATGGAAGGTGGAGAGAGGGTCATTGAGGGAGGATTTGAGGGAAATCAGAGCATTGAGTTGGAAAGACTGAGATGGAGGAGAACAGAGGACTGTGGAGGTTTGGAGAAAGAAGAAGAATGTGATGAAGGGAAAGAGAGAGAGGGAAGAAGACGAAAGTTTTTTCATGGTTTTTGGGGTGTGGGTGTGCTGGGTGAGACTGGGAGAGTGTTGGTAAATTTAAGGGAAGAAAGGTTTTGATGACAGAGAGAAATGCTTTTCAGGAGTGCTGCTGGGTGCAGAGGGTGTTTCATGATGATGATGATTGCTTAAGTGGGTTTTCTTGGTGGGCTAATAATAAGATTGAAACTTGAATGAGAGAGAGAGAGAGAGAGAAGCAAAACTACTTCTTCTCCTTCCTTATTCTTTAGTTCTACTGCTGCAAAGTACCAATGTAAGCTAGTAATCTTGGTTCTCAATGGCTGTTGCTCTCTCACTCTCTCACTCTCTCACTCTCTCTCAGGTCAGTAGTATTCTACCTTTGTCTGATATCCACCTATACTTTTGGTTTTATTGGGATTTCTTTTTCCTTTTCTTTTGCTTCTACTTTTCATCATTCCTTGGTTTCCTTTATCTTTGTGTCTAACAAATTGGCAAGTATTGTAATGTTTAGTAGTGACAAATGTCTCTCACAGGATCCAAGAAAGTCATTCCAATTTCCCACCATATTCTCCTACCATTTTTTAAACAATTTCTCTTTCCTTTTTTCTTTTCTTTTTTTTTTTCCCTTCCTAACATTTTCATTTCAGGTTCAAATATTACAGATGAGTTTGAGTTTTAAAATTGAGGATGCTAGCTTAGATTATTTAACCCATTTAAAAAACCCAATCATCCAAAAATTAAAGCCCAAAGGAATTCTATGCAGGGCATGGCATATCATAAGTGGTTTGTCATAATTTACATGACATGCTGCTGTCACTCTATGATTGTGCTTTACAAAATAACCCAGTATGAAACAAGTTGGCGCGGATGTTTGAAATTCAAGAAAATGTCCGCACACAAAAATCCCACCTCTGTTTTTCTTTTTCCTTTTTGTTTTTTTGGCAGAGACGGTCGATCCACTAAGATCTCTGAGATGAATGTGCATTAAAATATTATACCGCATATACTGATTATTTGGGTTGCTTTCTACTCATTTTGACTTGGATAAAGTTTTGGCATGATGATGGCAAATTATTTACTTTGTATCATTAATCTTGTTAAAGTATATATTACGATAAGAATAAAGCTTCAAACACAATCATCTTCTCAAATCCCGGTTATGCTAATACTTACACTAAACAGCTTTTTTCTTTATTACCCACGCGATTATCGATGATATTATTGGAACTTTGGAAGGGGTAAAAAGTAGATTAAAATATTGTCAAAGTTTAAGCACATTCTTTTTCTTTTCTAATGCAACATTTGTGGGGATAAGTAATGTTTATTAGTGAGATTCTCAATAAGTATTGAAATTAAACATTAGTATGCAACGTAAAATACTTATTGAAGAATCTTTCGTATCCAATCCTTAATGTAAAATATGATCTAATGGCTCATGAGAAAGCTGATGCGTAAAAAAATAAATAATAACTATGCTCGTCCGTATCACACAAAACAAATTACCTCTCGCATTCAGATCAAAATATAATTTTAGTTTAGTTTAGTTACCTAAAGTGACAAGAATATGCAGAGTTTTGAAGTTGAAGAACTACAAGTTAAGCTTTCGTAAGTTGACTCCCTGTCTTTCTATTTCTAGCCAATATGGAAGGAACTATGATCTCTTTTCCAAATTCCAAACTGAACGCAGATTAAATAATAGAAAACAAATAAACAATCAACCAGAAATGTTTGCCCAAAAGAGAAAAATAAAATAAATAAATAAATAAAGTGTGCTAGGAGGAAAATGTACGTATGTATAGTCGCCTTCTTTGAGGGCACTTTGGGACATTCAAATTCTAAGCGCACCCTTGCTTTATGCATGCATGCCTTTATAACAGCGCGTGCTGAGAGCCACAGACCCAAGTAAGTTTTTTTTTTTTTCCATTTCCGTTAAATAAAAAAAGCAAACAGCAAATTATTTACCTCACATGAACCAAAGAGGTAATACCAAATCAACATCAAAGAAAAGACGAGAAATTTGAAAGGGACATGGAATGTTATTCTTATTCTTTCCATGCATTAATTATTGGATTTAGTTTTTTTCTTTTCAATTTCGAATTTACTATTACACCCTTTAGAAAATTAGAAGAAACACATATAAGAACCTTGGCCCGTAGAGGTAAAAAAAGGAGCAGGCCAGGCCATGGGGCCCATGGATACGGTGGGGGTGGCCAGGTGGGGCCCAATACGGAAGAGAGTGTGAGAGTGCTAAAGTGGGGCCCAGAATGACTTTGTCTCCTTCATACCCTTCACTTGTCGTCTTGTCTCGTAGGGAGTCGTCGTCGTAGTGGGTTTATGTAAGTGAACAGCCTTGTCTTCCTTCGCAAAGTTAGTATAAAGAAGATAATAAAATTAAGAAAGTTGAAAATGGATGGTAAATATGGAAAAAGGCACGTGCGAGAGCATGCTCCGGGTGAGAGGCGTGTGAGGGGTGTGGCCCTACCACTTCCATAGGGCATAAGAAGCATCAGGCATGATGGCCAACGCGTGATTTCATCTCAATTTCCGCCCTAACGGTTGCCCCCCATTCTCTTTTTCCTGACGCTTCCGCCCCTTTTACCTTCTCCTTCTTCTCCAGTAAATAATTTGTCCACGTGTTATGATATAAGTAAATATTTACTAATATTTTTATGTTGTTCGCTTATATTAAAACTTGTAAATAAATTATATCACGTAATCATACAATAATTTATCGTTCTCCTCCTATTCTAACAAAGTATATTACCAAATATTTTCCCAAACAAAAATAAACAGAGTGAGTATATATGCATACATGACACGACCTTACTTTTTATTTTCATATTTTTGGGAGATAAAATTTGTATTTATTTAGAACCAGGAGGAAAAAAAAAAGGGAGGGTGGTTTTTGTTATATCCGAGAAATTGAACAGTAACCATCAACAGGTGGTTTTCAGAGTTTTGTCAATTTACGCAAGTTCAACGTGACTGTTGTATGTTGTACTTTGGATAAATCGAATTCTGGGAGTTGTACAGACATGCATGCTTAACGAGTTTCGAAATAAACAAACTACCAAAACGTTGTAATCTGGAATCTGGCAGTGGCGTTTTCTGTTGGCCCTTAGTGCCAAATTTTAAGGCCGACGCCAGAGCCCCGTGCAGCAATTGCCACACAGATGCAAAAGAACAACAAAGATTCAGTTTGCTTTTTTGTATTGTTAGATTAAATGGCTTGCTTTTCATGAATTCATTTTCTGTTTTTTTTTAATAAATAAATAAAAATAAAAGAAAAATAAAATCTTTTGTTCCTAAATTAAATTTAAACACAAAAAAGTTTGTTCTTAATTAGTTCATGCATGCATGTGTTGCTTTGGTTGATATGGTAGCGTGGGAGCTTCTATAATGAGACATTGTGTTGAGGGATTACAATCCAATAGTTCAGTAATAACTCTGCATTGAATTGAACGGTTATTAAGAACTCCCTCGTTATAACTCTTTATTATAATCTCTCTGAGTGGGGTGTGGCTAAGCACTGGGCGGATGCAGGGTTAGGACTAGGAGGACCACATTCAGTAGCAGCATGGTCAACTTTGAAAAGTTCCATTCAATATCTTTATGTAAATAAAGAATCAATAGAAACGGTGAGGTCTGTGCACATGGCAAAGGGCCCAAACATGAAACGTCCGTGGCTGACTAGAAGAAACCAGCATGGCCCAAACCAAAGCAGACAGCGCTATATCTAGGGGAGATGGGAGAGGGGAGAGGGAAGAGAGGGAGAGAGTCTAGATTAAATTTTGTTTATGAATTTACCGAGTGGGCTCCAATGACATAATGATTGAAAAATTGAAACATACTCGAGAATAAAGAGTAAATGAGGGTAAAACAATGACCCCACTTTCATTCTTTCTGCAGAAGGAAAAAACAAAGATCTTGCAGTCCTACACCTCCCCTCCCCTCTCTATTCATTTTTAGTCATTTGCTTGCTCTTTTGTAATTTTGTGAATATATTACTCTAAATCAATCATTTTTAGTTATAATCGAACTCGCCAAACGGAAGGAAAAAATTGTCCCGGCTAATCTGCCTAATTTATATCTTCTCTTTTATTTGCTAACTTGATGAAAAAATTGTCCCTGCCTAAATTGTCCTTGCCAATCTGCCTAATTTATATCTTCTCTTTTATTTTCTAACTTAGTGAATATAAACTTTTCTCGTATGCCTTTTTTTTTTCTTCATATAAGTTATAATAGCATACACTTTCTAATTAGTGGAGAACAGAATTATTAGGGTTTGAAGGTGAGTCAGGACAAGTCAAAGATTTGGACCTAAAGGCTAATATATCTCCTTCAACACGTATCAATCATGTACAAAATACAACTTTGTTCACCGCTCAATTAAGATGAAAATATAGAGGTATATGCTTGATTAAAAGGACACACAAATCAATTTCTTAATTAGTATATATATATATTATTAAGGGAGCATTTTTGCTCATCACTTTAACTTAAGGTGTACTCTCACCACCTTTCTCAATATTTAACACGTGTCTATTGACATAACCATGATTGCATAAATACAAAGTAAAGAGTTAACCATTGTTATGCCAAAAGACATGTGTCAAGTATTGAGAAGGGTGATGAGGGTACACCTTGGATTAAAGTGGTGAGAAAAAATATACTCTATATTATTACCAAACCTTTCCCAAATTCTGAAGAATGAGACATATATATGCAACCAAACCAAAATATCATTAAGTTGCAAATGATGCGTCTCAAAAGTGGTTCATCTTTTAGGAGGGAAAACAATAGGACTAGCAACATCTACTTCAAACCCATTACCCTTATCTATCCCTTCTCTACTCGTTGGTGTCTAATTAAGTGACGTTTTGTGATGGCCAATTTGACCACTTAACGCTTATTATGTTTCCTTTATGCCTTTTTAGGTGCATTAAGGAGCAGATCCCCTTGGTGATAAATAGTAAGTAAGGCACATGGCTTTTTTTATCCCATGTCTTGTTAACTTTCCTAATCCTCTCTATGTAGCAATAGCATCACACTTTTGATTGTAGGATTTGATTTATATTGGTATGAGATGAGGCCAAAAAAACTTTACATCCTTTGATTCCGTCAAGAAGTTGCTTGTTTGCTTTGCTTACGATATTTTAGAAGCGTTTCTGGGTCATAGAAGAGCTTCCTAGAGAAGCATCTATTATGTGCTTATTAAGGAAGCATTCCAAGTACTTTTCCAGGAATCACTTGGATATTTTTTATAATGAAAATTCAAGATTTTTATAATAAAATTTATTTTATTATAAACGCCTACTAGCATAAATACTTTCTAGAAAAGCAATCTCAAATGAGCTCTAAATCTCACCTCCGTCAAGACGAGGGTAAATAAATATTACCTTTGGGGTGGGGGAGGGGACTTATGTTGTCTCATAAGAACTATGGTTACCTTTTTGATTAAGAAGTTGAGAAATTGATATAGGTCGTCAATTGACTTTGATACAATGCAAGTTATATAATTAACAAAAGGGTAAAAAGGGTTAACTAGTTGTAACATGGAGCATAATTTTGTCGTTTGGCTTGAAAACAGAAATAATTTTTTTTTTTTGGATTGGTTTAGAAAGTTAAGATAATTAAGAGGGATCCATGTGATCGATGAGATTTTATCATAATCACCCATTTGAAAACCTTTTTTTTTTTAATATATTGGTGAATCTTTGTGGTCGAAGTGAATTTGAACAACATTCCAAAGAAAAAGGGTCCCATATTATCATTGCATGTACATGCCATGCTCTATCATTTGGGGTTTGGTTAGAACTTAGAAGGGTTTTGAAAAAACAAAAAAAGATGCTTTAAAATGAAGATAGGTTTTGAGATTGAGAGTATGTGTAGGAATGAAATAGACAAGCAAATGATTTAGACCTTCCAAAGCAAAGGGATAAAAAAAAAGGTAGGGAAACTCAGTGTGAGTGGGGGGACGGTTTTGGGAAGCTGCCCAATTTCAGTTCTAGGTAAAGAGAGGATGATATAAAGCAAACTTCACAGTCATATATATATATTTTGCCAATTGGTGTTTAGATTTGTGATTTCAGATGTTTATCCACTTCGTTTTCATGCACGATAAACAAAACTTTGCTTAAAGGAGTAGTTTTCAGGTCGAATATGTCCAACTCAAGAACATCAGCATGAGTTTTGCAGATATATTAATTCAGCCATAAGGCAACTGAGTTTGATATTAACCCTCAGAAAACCAAGGATCAGCCAGCTAGGCAGGGACCCCTCAGGGTCAGCGGAAGAAGAAACATCTGGGCATATACACTTTCTGCATTAACTTTTCCTTTTTGGATATTTTTTTCTCTCACTAATTCATCAGTCACATTCTTAATTGGCTATTTTAGGGTAACGATTGCATTGGCTATTTTAATTTAAAATGCTTTTAAACCCAATTATTGTCTTTTTGTTTCGACTGTCAAAGATGAAGTGGAACCATGTAGAACTCACACTGTGTGAGAGGGTTAGAAAAATGTAAGTAAAAATGTCGAGTTCGATAACATTTTCCGGTCTAGCCTATTTTTTCCCTTGCTTAGGTGAGAGCTAGCATTTCCTTTTATTCCATATGTCTTGCACCAAGTTTTAGATAATTGTTGCGCCAAAAATACAATGTGATGATCCTAGTGTTTCTTATATTCCCCCTTAAAATGCATTGTATTTTATATTTTATATTTGGTTTCCTGCCTTTTGAATCAAATGAAAAGACTAAATGGCATGAAAACTGGCAAGAAATTCAACCTCCTAAGGAGGAAAAACTCAAAAATAGCCATCATTTCCTTTTGGAAGATGAGAAGTTCACTTTAATATATTCGTGTGTGTTTGTTGGATACTTGTCTAAAACCCTAGTCTACATCTTAATCATAACCTTCATCTTTCTCTTTTTTACTCTACTTTTTCTGGCCAAGCCTTTCAAAGCTTATAATTACCATTGCTGGTCATTTCTAGAGACATTGGAGGACAACCAACATACCCGTGGATGTCCTATGAATCATCACAATTGATGTCTTATTTCTTTGCTTCTCTCTCTCTCTCTCTCTCTCTCTCTCTCTCTCTCTAAGGCAAGGCAGGCTCCTCTACCTCATCACTCGTCAACCTAGCTATTTGCTTTTCAATTAATTTCATGCATCTTTCCCTTCACATGGTGTCCAAAACACATTTTAGTCGTTACATTTCATGATTGTTAAACGCGTAAGGATAACCTTTTTGCTCATGACACAACCCTAGCTTATTTAATTGATCTTCAATAGTTTTTGGTTTTTGCATCAAGGGCTTTGTTTTGTTTCTCAAATTCTCAAATACCAAATGCAGCAAAAAGTCTTTTGGTATTTGACATTTTGGTTCTGTTGAAGACTCAAAAGATAGACAGGGTGAAGACTTGAGGGAAAGCAAACCCACTATGCTGATGCTTTCCCACCAAGTAGCAGTGCCAGTGTGGTTCTGGTTGAATTGGTGGAGGAGCTCAAGGAAATGATTGCCTTGCAGATGGTGGATCCAATCCAACTATGCAATTTCTTTCCCTGCACAACTCTTATATCTAAAAGAAATAAAGCAAAAGCAACCCACCAAGAAACACAACAAAACAAAAATAAAAGCAATTCAACTTGTACGTACACTGCTTGTTTCTTTTGGTCTGAGCTTTGGTTTGCCCCATTATCATATCAGAGCCCAGAGCCCAAACCATTTGGTTAAAAAACCCATGTGAAGGCCAATCCCAAACCATTTGGTTTAAAAACCCATGCCAATACCCAAACAAAGAAAACCAACTCACAATTCATAACATAGCAAGAGCAGCCATAGGTGAAAGAAAAGAAAATTGGAAGCAGTCTAACAAGAAAGAAACTTAACAACGCAAGCATCATATTATTATTACCCATGTTCAACGCAACCATATAAATTTATTTAAAAGCAAATTGGTCTCTTGCAATCCCTAAAAGCCGAAGAAGATGAAACTAGGGCAATTATAAAAAGCACAAGCAAATTTGAAGTCAGAAACAATCAACGATAGCGAGGAAGAGAAAGGGTGTTGTTGCTCTTCCAGTTTGCCCTCCTGGAGGGTCGTGCCTTGTGGTGTAAGTGTCCCTTGCCACATAGACCTCTGTTCTTCTTTCCAGCAGAAGTGAGCCCACGAAGCTCCCTGTGCTTGTGGACAGGGTTGCAGATCCAATTGATCCTGGGGTCATTGCGGATGGCATTGTGAGCAGCATCAACCAAGATCACCTCAAAATATTTGTATGTCGAATCCTGCAAGAAACAGAGTCAAAAGATATATTATAACATTAACAATGTGCAATTCGAATCACTAAATATTTATAGTTTTCTTAATTAATATAAGAATACAATACAATCAAGCTAAAGCACCTTGTGCATAGTACCTCATTAACCCAGTAAGAGTTGAGAACCTTGAGACCAGCAAGTTTGCGGCCGGCACGCTCCTCAGCAACAGAGCGCTTGCTACGCTGGAATTTCAATTGAGAAACACCATGGTTGGTGGGTTTGCCATAGACAATGCCCTTGGCAACTGGTCTCTTACGCCCGCCACGCTTCACGCGCACCCGATAAACAACATAGCCCTGAAAAGAGGGCAACTTTAGTCACAAAAATAACAAGTACCAGCAGGAAGTAGAAGAGTTATTGTAATGGATGAATGTCAGAGATGAAGAGCATGATGCAGTGACCTGCTTGGCCTTGTAACCTAAGCGGTGAGCCTTGTCGGGGCAGGTGGGATGAGTGACACGCACAATGGAAGGTTGGTGGCGATACTCGAAGGCTCTCAGCCTCTGCAGAGCCCTCATAACATCCGATTGTTTCTTCCTCCCTAACTCTGAGGTGTACTTGTAATATCCTAATAATATCAAAACCCCAAAATGTACATCACATTCAAAACAGAGATTAAAAGAGATAACAAACAAGATATTCATATTTGATCCAACCTAATCTCAATCCAAATCAAACATAATTCGTACTCTTTCTAGCCCCTAACAGCTTAAAGATGTTCACATTTTTTATTTGAA
This sequence comes from Prunus fruticosa, assembly GCA_018703695.1. Taxonomy (NCBI): domain Eukaryota; kingdom Viridiplantae; phylum Streptophyta; class Magnoliopsida; order Rosales; family Rosaceae; genus Prunus; species Prunus fruticosa. Next base: position 56,214,329 of record CM031918.1, on the reverse strand, counting down.
AACTCATCCAAATTGCACTCATGGGTGCAATAATAGTGAAGAATAAGTTAACATTAATTGTACAAAATTTCCTTTAAGTTGGTTTCTCCATTGTTAATTTACGCCTAAAAGAACTCATGAAATGAACATTTTGCAAACCAAAATAAGGAGGTGAGTTTTGGTTTTGATCTTCCAATAAATCTTAACTATTTTTTTATTTGTACATGGTAAAATGTTCAGTGATGTTACTAATCTTTGATTTGATGCAGAGAGGCTGTCTGCAATACGCAACAAGTTATGATTGCGTGCATTGAAAAAGATACAGACAGAAGGATTAAAAGATGTATGCAGAAAATAACGTACCCATTGCTTTGCTACAGAGTATACAGCCACCGCTTTCTCTTCCTCCGCCTGCAGTTTACGAGAGAGAAGTTCAGTTATATATAGGTTCTGGGTCCAGGGTTTTAGAGTATTTTAGTGTTGGTTTTTCAAATGACCAAAGTACCCTGCGAGGACTTGTTAGGGATAATTTAGGGTTGGCCAAGATGGGCCTGCCTAGACTTCTGCAGCCCAAACTTGTGTAGGAATTTTCCTATTGGGTTCGGTTGGGTTACACAAGTTTCGTATTGGGTTGGGGGACAATGGAATTTCCTTGGAAAAAATATTTTTTTTAAAAAAAAATTAATTGTTTTATTTTAGATGCATTTACAACAAAATATAAAGGATTAAATCATTGTAGTGCTCCTGAAAGCATGTCCCTTATATTTTGCGTCTCACTTTATCTTTATCGTCAAGTCCCATAAAAATTCCGTCAAAATCGATTTTGTGACTCCTACTTGACAAATAAAATTAGAGAGGTCATATCAATTTCTATCGAGTTAGTAACCGACTTAAGGATGAAGAGACAAATTAAGACATTAAACTTGATCGAGGGTCGGAGTAAGGTGCTTCATCATAACTATTAAGCAACAATAAGAAATTGGACCATAATTACACGCAGAATAATTAAAGCCTAATATTAAATATTTCGACGCATTTTCCTGGCAAAAATATATATATATATATATATATATTTCAACGCAGTGTTTTTTTTTTTTTTGGGAAGCATTTTTGTTTAGGTTAAAGTTATGAACATAACTAGAAACTGGGGATGCTTTGGGGAAGCCTAAACCCTTCATCCTCTTGCTGCTAAGTTGTGGGGATGCAAGACTATATAACTAAAAACTTTGTTCTATTCATCATGTAAGTCGTGAGTGCAATATGGTGGCAAATAGACTAGTTGAATTGGGTTCATGTCTTGAGTTGAGTTTGTCAACATTCCATGATCCTCCTGATAGTATTAGGTCATCTGTTAATGAAAATTTACTTGAAGCCTCGAGTCACTGTTTAATTTCTTTGTTGGGCGTTAGCCCGTTTCTTTAAAACAAAAAAAGTTATGAGCATAACAACAACAGACGAGATGTATATCCAAGCAAAAGAATAATCAAGAAGACATAGGAGAGAGCCACCTCCACTATGAACCAAAAATTGGACAGACAGAGAGAACCTTATTATTTTTATATAACACTTTCAATTCAAGAAATAAGAAGTGTGACGCCAATGGAACTTTTGTACCATTCCATTTTAAAATAACCCTATCCATTCATTTCCTCGAGAATATCAAACAAAGCAGGAGTCAGATAGACAAATAAAGGGATCCCACAAACTCTGCCTTTAAGATTAGATTACAATTGCATAGAAAAGGAAGAAGACGAGAGATCCAGGGTCTGAGTCTGAGAGAAGGTATGTGAAGAAAAAAGATAAGAAAAGAGACTCTGAAGATGATGTTTGGTGGAAAAAGCATGGGAGGTGGAGGTGGTGGAGGAGGAAGCATGTTCAGGGCTGTGAGCAGAGCAGCAGTCACAAGAAGTGTTGCTGGTGGCCCACCAATGCAAGAACCCCTTTCTTCTTCTAATTCTAATTCTTCTGCTACTAACACCACCACTACTGCAACTACTTCAACTTCTAGGAACACCCAAAAACCCAGTTCCTCCAATAACCTCTCTCTATCTTCACCCACTTCACCTTTTGCTTCATACAACCTTCCTCTGTCTGCCAATTCTGGCATACCCAGCTGGCCTTCTTCTCCTCATTTTGATGACTTTGATTGGGTGACTGTGGATAATGGGAGCAGTGAAGAAGATGAGGAGAGAAGACATGGATTTCTTGAGGATTTTGTTCTCGGGCCTGTTCCTTCCAGGGATGAAGTTCAAAACGCTGTCTCTGCCCTTCAACAGTAAACAACTCATACTCTTGTTTTTGATACAATATACAATCCCTTTTGGTTTTTTGTTTTCCTGTTATTTTATACTAATAACAATGCATTGTTTCATGAAATTGGTAGGGTTTTCAGTCCTTCTTCTCATGCCCAGTTCATCAGGGATAAATATGCTTCTGAGTTGGAGAGGGATGTGTCTGATCAAATCACAAGTGCCTCAGCTGGTTTGGTGGACAGAGTGTCCTCAGTTGGGGCAGAGTTAGATTGGATGGAGCCTTCTGCGTATCTATGTAATTCAAAGATGTTGCAACCTCATGCTTCTGAGAGAGTTTATGATGCTTTCCATTTATTGCAGACTGAGTCATCCGTGCAGGTCCCTATCTCTGTTGACCCTTATATTATCAGAACGAAACTATATGAGATCAGAGTTATTTATTTATTCATTTTCTGAATAGTAGTTTGCATAGTAGAAATAAATTTAACAATTTAGACCATTGACTCTGTACAATTAATTATTTGTTTTGCAAATCACTCCAAAGGGTGATTGTTGTTTTTTGGCTTCCTGCCTTGCAGCCTTGCAGAGGGTGAAATATACTGCATCCTGTTTTTGTGTTGTCTAATCTCATCATATGAACTTTGTACAATTATGATAAGGGTATTTTGATTTTCTTGTGTAGAGAATGGTGATCTCATTGTCATCTGATAGAGCAGTTTGGGATGCTGTGATGAACAATGAGGTGGTGCGGGAGCTCAGGGAATCTTTCTATGCAGGTTGGTATGACATGAATTTCACTAAGGATTATAATAGTTTTTTTTTTATCTTTAAGCTTCTGTTATATCTTATATGTTGAGGCCTCTTTTAGGTGTTGTTTTCCTGGCTTTAGTTACCTGTTTTTCTTGTTAATGTATGTTCCATGTTGAGATTAAGATGAATTTTGTAGCTTAGAGCAATAAACTTGAAATCAGGTTTTGCTCCTTGCCGGGACAATTCTTCCATTGAAAATACGTAGGGAGGGTTTGATGAATTTTAGACTTCTAATTTAACTAAGCTGAAAATCATGTAATAATTGGGAACTGGGAGATGAAAACCTTTTCAATGCTCACAAGTTCAATGAATGCACACATGACTAATGCTGGTTTGTATATATGCAGCTGAAGACAATAGCTCCCAGAGTCCCGATGAGGACGCCGATGATGAAAATAAAGCAACAAACATTGTGAAGTGGATCTTCCAAAACACCATGGCGAAAGTCATGGAAGTAATTGAGAAAATTACAAAGGTCCTGGGTGACTTAATTAAACCTCCAGGCAGTGAGAAGGTGAATGCAGGAGCTAGCAATCGCTTTGAGGAGAAGCTGAGAACATCGTTCATGCTCACTGTTGTGGTCCTCTTGGTTGTGGTGGTTACTCGAAGCCACAAGGCTTGACCCCAATCCGACGACATCACAGATAGTATATCCCCATTGGATGGATGCCTTGCTGTTGAAATTTTCCACTCCTTTGCACTGTTACGCATTTTATATTTCAAATGCTTTGTTATGAACGTCCAGAGCTGGCATATGGGAGTTTGCAGGTTGCCTGCAATATGGGGATTTGTGGGATATTTAGCTATGTTTTGTTGAACATGCGGATGAATGATCAGTTAACTTTTTGTTCATTGCCAAGAAAGTGAGTCGACGGTTATGCTTGCATTCTCAAGCCCTTAAAACAGGGTTATTGGGTAGTTGTCCTAAAGTTTTAACTATGATTTCCATGGGTTGCAATCGATTAGGTGGATGCATAATAATGGATCCTCTCTCTGATCATATTAGGGTTTACCTGTAAAACGTACCACCTGAATCTTTTCGTAAAAATTAGAATTTTACAATGAAAAAGAGAAGATCATTGAAAGAGAATAATATCCTGGTCTTTTTACTAGAAATTTTGTCAAGGTTAAAATAGATCCAATATCACCTACTAGCTGCACCTACCACAACCGTTCACATTTCATCACTTAGAACCGTCAGCAATTCTAGCAATATCTTCAGACTAAGCTTTTCCCTTTACAGATCTACCATTACCAGGTTTCTCATGTGCTTAATTCCCCCCATTTACACCTCAATTTGCACATAATTCGAATTCGGGCAACTAAAATCGCTGCACTTAATCCAAGCTAATCACATTTAGGAGGGAATCTACATTAGGAGTTACTACAGCTCGGTGGCTGATCCCTCCAAGAACACAACATGTCTTCTTCTCAGTGTTGATTACCGTAACATCTTCATCACATAGACAATCTGAACCAGGTGAAACCTGCATATACCATAAGCACAAAAGAGAATATTTTCGTAACATCTCCAATGTAGCTCATAATGAACATATATATGACTAGAAAAAACGATGATAAAAAAATTTATACTGATAATCATGGTTTTCTTTTAGCTTAAGGCGAATTGCTACGACTCACATCACAGAGGGTATTTCCGAGCTTCAACTTGATTGCTCCACTCTTGTAGACTAGCATTTTACCCATATATCCGCCGGGCAGCTCCTCCAAACTACACCCCTTCTTTGGAGCACCTGTGCTCTCCAGTGATGTTGAGCTTCCAACTTTCTCTTTTCCCTTTGCAGTAGCTGATCGCTTGGTCAGTGGCAAAATGGTAGGAAGTTGAACAAACAACATCCTTGCTTCCACTTTTTCCTCCTGTCAACAAATTTTAGTAACATCCCATCAAATATATCACTCTGTTAAGGGTTAACATTATGATTTCAGAGAGGATATGTTTATCATTAATACTACTAATCTAATACCCACCAGCAGCCCAAGTTCTGCAGCATGGTTTATAGTGCTCTCATCATACTCTTTTTCAGCATCCTCCCCAAATTCATTCTCATTAAGGACTTCTAAAAGAAAAACAAGCAAATGGTAAACACTTAAGAGTGGAAATGAGAATGAAAATCATCATTACATTTTTGCCAATGCAAAAATCATAAGATCTATGAATGACAAGATTAAGATTATTAAAAGTGCCATTAAAAAGACTACCTGGGTCTCCAGAGTTGGGCTTCCTTAGAGGGAGAGTAGTAGGATAGTATGTAGTCTCAGAATCCTGTAAAAGCACCAGAGAAGCCAGATACTTGGTGAGAGAGAGAAGACACGAGATGTAGAGAGAATTACATTTTGGGGGGGTTTGTGTTCTTACCCAACATTCTGTATATCTTTGCTTCACAGTCTGAAGAGGTGCTACATCAGTAGCATCTTCCATGGACACATCTTTTCCAACTTCAGGCAAAGTTGGTAGACTTTGATCATCATCAGAGTCTATGAGTACTGAGCTGCTGCTTTTGCCAGTATTACCATCCTTTGCAGTTCCATATGTTCTAATAGATGTTGAGGATATATCTGCTCCAGGACCAAATGCAACTCTCACTGAAGCTGCAGTTTGAACAGCAAACGTCAATCGAAAGCAGATCCAATATAATCTTAAGAAGTAATTAACGTAGTTCAGACTCCTCTCCATCTGGATATTTGGATTGGTATATCCATTCTATTCAGCTACTCAGCCATCAAGAACATGCTTTCCTATTCCTATGAAATTTAACAAGCAGAGAACAACTACTTATAATATTAAAGAAAATTAATAATTATAAGCAACATGACAGATAATATGTCAAGTTTATAATATGAAAGCAGAGTTAATGAGAAATTACATTTCTTTTCGACTTTAGGCCCCCGTCTTTGGGGATTCTCCTGTAAATGCAAGGATAAAAATCAATTATCTGTTCAGTATATATATATATATATATTACTGAAAGATGATAAAACCGAATTATCCAATATCACATTCTATTGACAATTTCCAATGCAAAATAGATATCATGAAAAGAGTAACAGTAACTCAAGGTTATAAAGTTCACAATCACATTCAGCTGCACATATTGGCAAAACTGGGGAAGTCGGCTGGCTACTGATCTACTGAGATCAATTGAACAAGTGAACATGCATGGAAGGTGAATTCTTTTTCCTTTCAAAATGCTACAAATGGGTTATTGGAAGTGAGTTAAAGCTCATCTTGCAAGTGTCTTAACAATCAATCAAAACTTGCATTTTTCACCAAACAAGATTGCCTTCCATTTTTAACAAGGAACGAAGAAAAGAAAATTTGTGATTCCATCTCCAACATCAAGCTGGTCTTTTCATTTTATCTTTTCTGCCAACCCTAAAGGAAAATCTTTTGTTTTCTTTCCTTCTCTTTTATGTTTAGATATCCAAAAGTATCCCCAAAACAAAAGTATAGACCAACCCAAAAATATCCACATTGTCTTATCTTGATAACGCAACCAAACACACCATACGACCCAAACTGTAGATTTCACACCGCCAACCCTTTCTGAACAACCAAACAGAGCCTTTTGTATTTAGTTAATTTTAATCAATCCCAAAGCTAATATTTTTTTATAAAAATAAAATAAAATAATAATTTTAAAAAGAAGATAAAAAGGAAATTTTACATTTTACATCACCATTATTTATTAAACAGCCCCAAAAAACATCAAATAATAAATGAATAAGTAACTCCATCAAAACACACGCCAAGAAATTGTTGAGCATAAAAAATCATTACGGACAGAAAATGTTTAGTTAAAGAAAGAAAAGATAGTTTGAAAAAAAAAAAAAAAAAAAAAAAAAAAAAAAGAAAGAAAAGATAAGCTTACATTGAACTGACGAAGCAGAGCCTCGGCCTTTCTGGCTTTTTCACCATCGTCATTATCACCAACCTCACTGCATTGATTCCCAGCACAAAACGTTAAAAGAAAAATTCATGTTAAATATTTCCAAGAAATGAAATGAAATGGGATTTGAAGGGAAGGGTTTTTGAGAAATACGGTGCGGGCACTGGTGCTCCGGTCCTTTTGCGACCTTTCGGTATAAACTTATGCTGAAAAAAAAAGAACCAAGAAAAAATCAGGGCAAGAATTCAGATCTAAGATGGAATTGTAGTGAAATTGAAGAAGAAAATTGATTATAGAGAGAGCTGGTTGTTACCGTTCTCGGACGACCAGATGACCCGTCGTTATCCTTATCCATGGTTTTCTGGACGAAGAAGAAGGAGAAAAATGAAAATGGAGAAGGAAAAAAAAAAAACCGGCGAGGTTCGAACCTTGGCGCTGAGAGTAACGAAAGACTTTACAACTACGCTGTTAGTTGTTGTTCGATAGAAACCCTTAAATTTCAATACTTAACCGTAGGAATTTTCTTGAATAACAAGTAGCGCCACGTGTCAACAGATGAATTGTCATTAATGAAGCCCATTTTCCTTTCGGCAAACTAAACTTCCCAGATTCCTTTCGGTTTTTTTTTTTTAAAAAAAAAACCCCTTCCCAAATTCCTATTGTAACTTGATTGGGGAAAAGAAAAGCTGAAAAAACATGGGATATTAGAGCGTGGGCTTCAGCAGCCCAGGCAGGAGGTGGGTCCCAATAAACTGGGCAAGCTCAAAGGTAAAATGAGCCCGAGCTCGTGCCCTGAGGGTTGCGGAAGTTAGCAATAAATTTTTTTTTCAAAAATTACAAATTTTTTCAAATTTTTTTTAAATAAATACCTAGTCATATTCTTTCATTCCCACACCAAAACTCTATACAAATTCCTCTTCTCATATCTCATGTAAATAGTAGTTGCCTTTGGGTTGCCAGGTGACAATGGGTGGAAACACAACAAGCATTTTGCAAGGGCTGCCTAATATTCATGTGAATAGTAATAGCCATTGTCTTGTCCTTGTTCTTTGTTATGAAAAATAGGTGAAAGTCCTCTTATTTCTCATCAAATGTTTTTCGTGAACTAAACGGCACCCAAAAGATTAATGAGGAAGGTGAGCATCTTGAGTGGTTTCACTAGGCCCTCAGTCATCGCCATAACAAGCCGTTCTAGTACTTTCTAATATTCATGGTGAAAGAATTATGGTTCACTACTAGAAAATGATTTTCTTGGCAGCTCCATCAGTGAATTTATGTGGAGCCCCTTTTTGGTTTTGTTTTTTTATTTTTTCGGGGACTCTTTTTCTTGTCACTAGAAATCTACCATGGTGCAGCTACGATTCTCTGCAACATCCTCAACTTGCATAGTTATATAGCAATACAACTGCATGGAAATGAAAAGGTTGTGAAGTTAAAACCCGTCAGGGTTAAACGCTTGCCTTTTTTGTGTGGGGACAAATGATTTAACAAAGGTGGTTAAACGCTTGCTTGATTACGAATGATTTATTTCACGCTTGTATTATTTAACAATGCAATAGAAACTGTTGAAAAAATAGCGAACCTCTACCTATTTGAAAGTGTCTTCACATCAACCCAACCCCAGCACTTTTAAAAGTTGAGGGGTGGTAAATTCCAAGTTCAATTCAAATTATGGGCAGGATCCAATCTCTCGTTCTACTATAAACCGCATGATAGACGCAATACAACTTAGAATAGGCTGCCATACCATTTCATTTCCTACGAATACAAGGCTGGCCAGTTGAGACAACAAAATAGGGTTTGAACGTTCAAGTAAAAGCTGAGCATGAAGCCAGAACTTTTAGAAAACTGGTTAATATTGCTGTGATTGTACAAGAGCAGCCTACAAGATTCACAATTTGCGTGCTCATTGACAGCCCTGAGCCTGGCAAGAAGAGAAACATGATTCTACGAAGGCCATTTTGGGCTGTGATTTTAACTCTAAAGTGCACTATAATTATAGTGATGTATATCATCTAGCGGCTTCATCCGCAAAGCTAGAAACAGTATCCGCCTTGCATAAATTTGATAATGAAATACCCAGTAAAAGTAAATGCTCACTGCCTAGTATATATATATACACATTTGCGTTAGCATTGTGAACATTACATTCAGTGGTTGATCAACTCAACTTCGATACATCACTTAACCTGAAAAATTAACTAAGTCCGAGTCATGTGAATGCTCATCTGCAGACAGGGTTAATAATTCACCATTGATGGAGGCCACGCATGTCAGGGATTAAAACAAAAATTCTGTAGGCCGTCTGTTTGTTCAAATGTTCAAGACAAAATTATGATGTAAATTCCTATACAAACACACTCTTACTGCACACATACACAAATCACATGTCAAAATAATCAATATAGATACAAAGGTATTCATAGTTGCTAATTAGTGGAAGGGGACCATGATGATCATATGATTGGTGTAAGAAAACCTCACAAAAACAATCGTCTCATAGGATTTGAAAAAACCAGTCCATTGCTGGTTTTGACTTCCTAAGATGGATTCATTTAGACAGCAATTGCCATAGAGAAAGTAGAACAGTGTAAATTTCCATTTAAGTGACAAGAAGAGAGTAAAAAGAAACTTAAAAGAATAAGAAGTAAAAGAAACATAAAAGGAAAAGAAAAGTTGAAATGCAACTCCTCCCTTCATTTAAATCAGGGAGGAAACCAGATTAGAAAAAATAGCAACCAAAGCCAAGCACTGAGTTTTGACTCATGCTTCAAACTGCTGACCAAAATGCAAACAAAAGGAACTTAAACCCACCATCCCAACCAGTCAGCTATTTTGTTGTCCAACCCTTGAAAACAGTAACCAATCCATCACAAATCACTCACTCAACTGGATTACAAAATTATTGGGACAAAGAGAAAAGGACCTTAGATGCACATGGCAAAGAGGTTAATATGAGTCCAAGAGCCTTAATTGGAAAATGTTCTACTTTCTTGTGATCGTCCCAAGTTTATTTATCTCCAGCCCCAGGTCATAGTTATAACCAGAAACTTAAAATCTAACAACTAGTCTGTCAAAATGCTACAACCCAACTCCTGCCCCAATCCTCATCAGCATAGTTGCAGGATATCAAATACTGTTGTCAGAAAAAATTTACTGCAATAAACTATTTATCAGCCATTGTCCATCCCAAAACCAACAAAAATCCGTAGTAGCCTAAGCCTCTCTACTAATTGCAACAACATGGATCATTTTGAATACACCGATATGGACTATTTCGAACACACCAGCATGGACCTCTTTCTACCTCAACAAAACATAGCAACACTCAAAGCTTCACAATATAGGCTACAATCAGGAGTTAGGTTTTTTAAGATGCCAATACAATTGTAAAAACTAATGGAGCCAAACCATAGACATCACCAAAATTCTGGACATTAAAAAATAAGCTATAACCAATTAGGAATGGTTTCTTTTACCTGCGAAAGAAAAACTGGAAAAGGACATCAAATCCCATTGTATCATATGGAAATGCAGTTAATATAAGAAAAACATAACACAGCATATCTTCCACCTACCGAGAATGTCAAGCTGTAAGGCATGATTACCTTCTAAAATGGAATGATAACTGCATCATTGGAGCAGCTTCAGCACCATGGCAGTCGGAAAAACTTAGGGTCCTCAAGGTAAAAATTGAATTACAATAAAAACTAGAGAGACAAAACAGTTAGGGCAAACAACAAACTAGTTATGCAACCCACTAAATCAACATAACATCATAAACCATCAGTGCCAAATAATGGGCGTTCAGACTGAACTATGAAACAGAGACATTAGTAAGAAACCAGCAAAATAAAAAAAATTACGTGCAACATAAGCTCCCAAATAAAACGAATCATATTGTTTAAAAATGGCTTTTCCAACATGAAACCGATCAACTGAAGTTCCAGCCCAAGTCTCTGCAAAGGTCATAACATTACAGCAAGGTTAAACGATGTGAGTCCCAAACTTCAACAAAGTCATGGCAAGAGGTAAGAAATCAGGTTCACAAGAGCTCCAAGAAACATCAGTCCTGTCAAAATTTTACATAATGGCAATGGAGAAGTGTCAAGTACTGTAAAAGCAACATATAAATGAATTATGCAGCGACTTCATGTAAGTGCGAATTGACAACAGATAAAATAAAAATATGTAACTCCTCAGAATAAGAATGGAAACTATAAATGTAATCCTATCCATGCGTCTTTAAGACATCCCTGCATAACAAGGCCTTTCAGGGCGATACAACAAAACAGAAAAGAAACAGCACCAAGAAAACGTATTAGTTATAAAATATATCTTCCTTTCCAGCCAGAGGGGAGGCGAAGGGGGGCTCATGTTAGCTTCTGTCACACATTAGAATAAATCGGTGACATTACTTAACAAAATGAGAACCACAATTGTGCAAGAGCCAGGGACGGATATCCAGAACTATCCTGGGGAATCACATACTTACAATGATGGCATGATCATCTGTTTTCCGTAAACAACCTTCATATATAGAAAAGACCAAGTGAAAGTCCCGTTGTAAAACAAAAATAAAAAAATTCAAAAACTATAAAGTAAATCAAAAGACAATACACATCCTTCACCCACCCACTCACATAAGCAGGAGGGAGCAAGGGAGAGACTGATGAAGTTGTAAACTCCTTCTGAGTCCTACATACAAAAGTCTCCATAGTTGAGGGGCTTTCTATTTTTACCGGTTCAATTTTTTTGTAGAAATGGATAGCCCAGCTAGTTCAAGTGGATGAACGTATGGGCAAAGCAACAATTAATCATTTAAAAGATACCAAAAATAATTTCTATAACCAATAGTGAAACAAAAATGTGCTGTGCATACCTATCAACTCGGAGTAATAACGAGGGACCACATCATTTCATGTCCGCCATGAACTTCTCATACTCTGCATCTGCGCCATAGGCTGTCTTCTCTGCAGAAGAAGCTGGAGGAGGAACCGGAGGATTTGTGGCCCATGGCACATTACCAATGCTCTGGGATTGGTCTGCAGTTGATCCAGGTACAGGGGCAGGGGGAGGAGGAGGTGGTGGAACTGCATTATAGTAAGATGAGTAACCATACGAAGATGCAGGATAAGAATGTTGGCCATTTGGTGGCATTGCTGAGCCCCCGTACATATTAGTTGGTACAGATTGCATAGAGGTACTGTTTTCAGATTGAACTCCCGGAGGGGGATAACTCTGTTGTGCTTCATTAGAGGTCACGGGTTGAGATGGTGCACCGGGGGGAGGAGGGTATCGTGCACCGTAAGCAGCCATATGTTGACCTTGCATGGGAGGAGGATACATGGTTGAACCGGGAGGAGGAGGAGGAGGAGGGGCATAAGGAGCATAAGGAGGAGGAACCGGGGGTCCCCATGGAACAGGTGTACCCGCATAGCTAGTAGGTGGTGCATTCCCAAGAGAACCACCTGGGGTAAATTGCTGGGATGGATAGGCACCAACAGGCTGGAGAGAGACAGGGTACGTGGGCATTGTCGATGCTGGAGGTCCAGGAGGCACAGCAGGCTGTGGAGGCTTGCCAGCAACTCTGACAGCAATGGTTCGCTGATCCAGGCGAAAACCGTTCATGCTTGTAATAGCATTATTAGCCATTTGAACGTCTGCATACTTCACAAAACCATAACCTTTACTCAATCCGGTAATCCTGTCCTTAATAACTTTGGCCATCACAATATCACCAAAAGGTGAAAACAATCGGATCAAACCATCATCATCAAGAGTAGGTGGCAAGTATCCGATGTACAAATTTGTGTCATCGTATTCCTTGGTGGGCTTGATTCCAACTGATCCCAAGCCTGGATGTGATGATGCACTGCTAGCACTCCCAGCGCTGTTAGCCCAGGGAGGATTGCTTACTGAACTATTGCCTGGGCCAAGAGCCAATGTACTGGTCTGCTTAGTTGCAGATTCAGGAACTGTCCCACCTAACTCAGCCAAAAAGTTCTGATACTCATCGTCCATTTTCTTCCCAGTTGTACCCTTCACTGGACAATCAATGGTTGGATGCCCACCATCACCACATATCTTACAAAGAACATCACTCTTAAAGGTCGAAGTCCGTGATGGACATGCATACTGTCGGTGGCCCGGTTCACCACACAACCTACAATACTCCTCATCCCTTATTGTCCCATTCAAGGCCGCAAGTTCCCTAAGTTGTTGCCTCTTATGCTCATTCAACACCTCATCCACAGGCTGCAAGAGCTTCTCCACCATCCCAGCCGCAGCATCAAGTGCGTCTTGCGTATCCGCCTCAACCAAAACATGCAAGTCCTCATTCTCAGAAGGGTCAGGTTTCAAATCCCTCTTCTGTTGTAGCCTACCCTCTTTCACCGACCCTTTACCCCTAATGACAATTTTTGCACCAGTTTCTTTCTCCATCCTCTTCTGGGTATTACCCCTCGGGCCAATGATAAGACCAATAAAATTATAACCCGGATATTCTTTCATTGGTATGTAAAGCTTCTTCTGAAGCTTAGGCGGCCTGTAATCAGCTGGAGGCTTAAACGCAGGGTTCCTCTTAATAATCTGAGCAATAATTTCCTGTCTCTCTTTGTTCAACCTCTCACGGGCACGGAACTCTCTAGTATTAATCCTAATTCCCATATTATCATATATAGGTTCCGGTGAAGGAGACCGGGCCCCTTCGGGACGATCATCCAAAGGCAAACCCGATGACAGCATTCGACTAATCTCAAGAAGCCTACTATTCAAAGCTTGAATTTCTGGATCAAACTCAATACCTCCCATGAAATCCGGTAGCTGAATCACCGGCTTCGGCTCCTCATCCGCCCACCGCGACTTCCTCTTCCTCGGGCCGCTACCCGACTCGCCGCCACCACTCTGGTTGTCTGACTCGGGCTGAGGGTCCCATCGGCTGCGGCGGCGGCGCCTGCTCGTCGTCTCCTCCTCCCCGCCGGAGCCATCTCTGTCCGTGCCACTATGGGTGTTGGTCAATCCATTCTCCGACAGCAGGGGCTTTTGGATATCGGGCCTGAGAGCAAGCGTATTGCTGCCGTCGTTTGAATTACCATTCTCAGTACCAGTCTGGGGAATTTGGGCGGGGTTTTGAGCATTGGAAGCTAGGGTTTCAGAGGGAGATGGTGGAGATGGGTCCTTATTATCTGAGACTAGGGTTTCCGGAGGGGGAGGAGGTTTGAGATCGTAGGAGGGTACGGTTTCAGTAGACAGATTAGAGAAAGTAGGGGGTTGAGGATCTAGGGCTTCGATTGGAGGAGGGTTAGGGTTTGATTGGAGAGTCTCCATGGCTTGAGATTGGAGAAGCTTCGAGTTTCGAGTGCCGGAGAGAGTCCAGATGTGAATGCGCTCGAAAGACGAAAATTTTGGTTTGATAAACAAGAGCGGGACGACGCGTATCCAAGTATTTATAGAAGGATAGATCCAATTGTGAAACGGGGGAAATAAAACTAACAACCAAGGCCCGGCCCAATAAGTAAAGAACTGCAAAGGCCAGATTGATCGAGTTTTCTTTCTTTAAACGACAATTAGGGCATGTTCGATAATGTTTTAAGAGGTTGTTTTCATTTTCAGAGAACAAAAATGAGGCAAAAACATGTTTTGTGGCTCAAAATAGAAAACACTGAGAATGTTTTCATAAAATGAAAATAAGTTCATGTGTACTTGTAGAAAACAGAAAAAGTTGTTTTCATAAAGTTGTTTTCATTCTCGTGGAAAACGTTTTCATAAAAATAACTCACATATTATTATTTCAAATTGTACTACCAGACATGTTTCATTGTTTTTGTTTTTTGAAAATGTTTTCTAATTAATCTACTAGACACATTTTCATTTCTTGAAAATGCAAATTCGTTTCTTGTTTTCATTCTCTAAAATATTCTCAGAAAACATTCTCCAAAAACGTTCCGGGACGGGCCCTTAGAATTTGACATCGAGTTTATATTCTGTCTTTAAACGACAGTTAGAATTTTTCCAACTATCCATAAATATAAAATCCTTTTTTCCTAGTTTTGCATTTACATATAAAATACGCTAGCATACCAACACAAATCAGTTGATAGTATCAAAATTCGTTGAATTCGCGCCATATAGCGGATGTAATAGAATGCCCTAATACATTACAAAATTCCACTTTTGCCAATGATCCAATCAATGGAATAATTGAAACAAATGTATCAATCTTCTTGTAGTAGTTCATCAAGTAGCACAACTTGACAATTGGTGAGAAACAATTGAAAATTTTAATCATTATTATCTTTAGGTACATAGAGTGGGAAAAAAAAACATTATACTACAAAAAGCTACACAACAATGAAATTAAAACCTAAAACAAACATAAAAGATGGGAAAAAAAACAATAATAGTATATGAGTGGGCAATTGTATTATCAACGAATAATAAAAGGAGTACACAATAAAAATAAGTGGCAATGGATTAACATATTTATGCACAATATGTGCATTAATAAAATCCACGTTAAATAGGAATTTGCACAAATCAAGCACAATAAAAAAAATGAAGGTCCAACATTTACATTCAAAATGTAATTATTCCTTTAATTACATGATCAAATCTAATCATTAATGGCCTATAAATCTGCATCTTACCCGTTTTAGACAATAGGGATATAATAGGAATAAAAAATTTAAATACAAATCAGTTAAATACAAAAGATTGAGTCAACATATCAAAAATGGAATATAATCTACATGGCAAACTAGTCAAAGGACTTGTATTAACAAACAATAATTCAAGGACTAGACCCAACTATTGGTTGGATTTTTGGACCTCTATCAACTTTTCTATAAATTATAAGTATGATCAAGAAGAACATTAAATTAAAAAGTTTATAATACAATTACAAAGTAATTAGTAATTAGTTCTTAATCTAGTGAGTGATAATGCTAAAAATAAATTGTTGATCTAATGGCAACACTGAAAATATGATTGAGGTTCTTTATTCTCATTTCATGTCTTAGTCCTAATAAAAACTTGTTAGTGATTGGTAACATAATTTCGTGAAAAAATTTAGGAACAAAAGAGCCCAGCAATGCTAGTTAGGAACAAAAACATTAACGGATCCATAACATCGAATTAATTCCCAACAAAACAAAGCACCAAATATTTCTCAACCCTCCCTCCCTCCCTCCCTCATTGAAATGGTCATATAATTATTCATATCTTGAGGGATTGACCACAACAAACTTCCCACATTTCCCCTGCTCATCCGCAACAGCGTTAATATTCCAGGGATTACACGCATCAACACTAGCAGTGAGCTCAAATGGAGGAACATCACTAGACAACCACTGTTGAACATAAAACATTGATTTCGAACATCCAGTGTCAGGTCCCGTGGTGGCGACCTCCACGTGGTCGCAGTACCAGCCCGGGTGCGCCCCGGACCCATCACATGTGAGGCTGAGCCGGCAAACGGGTCCATCCATGCATGGACCACGTACACTAAATACGTCTAGATTGCCACGCTCAAAGTAATCGTAGTACGGGCTCATTAGGCCCCAGGACTCAAGATCCGGAACCCATACCGAGCGGCCCGAGAAGTCTCCAAGGCTCAGGCTTATCTTTGAGTCTGTACCAGCCTTCATGAGCGACCCTGTTTTTATGTAAATGGTGTACACACATTTGTCCTGCATATCAAGATTCAATAAAAAATCATATATATATATATATATATATATAACATATTCAAATAGCAAATAAAATAAAATGTTATAACATATTTGCATATATTCATATTACTTGTAAGTAAACATGCCATAATCCATAAAAAAATCAACAATATTGGGGTTTGAGAATTGAGATATGGAGGAGTTTCTACCAAAGATTAGAGTGGTTAACAAAAATGAGTAGCTGAATATATGGGATAATTGATTATACAGTATACTCACATGAGAATCACCAGATGCTGTATAGAGGAAGAGAGTGATCATGATCAGGGTTAACGTGATGCGGCGGCTCGACATTTTTGCCTCCAACTTGTTAATTAGATGCATAAATTTGAGGACGTGAGACTGAGAACGGAGAAGGGGGTAGATCAGTGCATATGGAGTATTGGTCCAGTACCTTGTAGTCTAACCTACTAGTGGAAGTGTACCTATATATATGTAGGTATGTATGTATAGTAATGGCACTATGGTAAAAAAAAAAAAGAGAAAAAAAAGGGGGTATTATTGACTTCTTATATTTCGTTTATGCTTTAAATGGCTCAAATTTGGAAGATCTCGCAAGTTATTATTATTTTCTTTTTAATAAATGTTATGTTTGCATAAATGAAACAGAGGAGAGGATACCTATATATTTCTAAATTTATTTTGGTTGAAAATTGAAATGTAAATAAAGTTGCAAGTGCTTTGATGCTTACAGAAGGGTGTTGACTTGTGTGGGCTTTAGGTGCTTCCCAAACGTGCACCAACAGAGAGCATCAGCATCCTGTTCATGATTTATTTTTAATGTTTGACTTTTGGTTGTGCTAAGCACAAATCACACTGGCTCTATGATTTCATCTAACAGTAATTTCATCAGTTTTATTGTCCATTTATTCGTCTACACTAATTTTAAACAATGTTCAACCTGTATTTTTAGCAAACTCTTTTACAGTGAAACCAGTTTTCTCAAACTTGCCTTCCTCATTGCTTTCTCTCAACTTCAAATAATCTGCACAAATAAATGGCTTATAGACCCTCAGATTCCCTTCTACTACCACTTCATGTGGGGGCATAAATCCCATTTTCATCTTCAAAGCACCAAAAGAAAGCCAATGAGAATATGCTAACGCATCGCTTTAAAACACCCCTGTGCTCAGATGACCTTAACTTTCCATTGCTCCATACTTGCATCAAGTCCCCTATGTTCACCACAAGAGTTTCAGCACATGGTTCTGTGTCCATCCATTTCCCTTCCTTGATATTTTAAGAGTATAGCCGTGCTACTCTATAAATAGAATATTCTAGTAGTATCGCCGTGAGGCTATACACTTTAAATAGAATATTATAACAGTCTAGCCGCACGGCTATACCCTTTCAATAGCATAATCTTGATTTCTCTTTTTTAATTACTTTATTTAGTAGTTATGTTTGAATTATTATTTACTTAGTAAATAATTAGAATTTAAATATTTTATTATTCACTAAAGAAATAATAATTAAAAAATAATTACTAATGGAAGTATTTAAATAAGGCTAAGATATTATTTAATTAATAAAAAGAAATTTAAAAAAAAGATATTTTAAACGTATAGCCGCCCGGCTATACTTGTCAGTTTAAGGAGTATCGCCGCACGGCTGTACTGTATAAATAGAATATTCTAGCAGCATAGCCGCGTGGCGATAATGTAGGACTAGAATTTTAAACGTATAGCCGAGCGGCTATATTCTATAAAAAGAATTTTAACGGTATAACCGCGCGGTTATACTCTTTAAATAAAATATTTTAAACGTATAGCCGCGGCTATACCCTTTATATAGCATTATCTTGATTTCTCTTTTTTAATTACTTTATTTAGTAGTTATATTTTAATTATTAATTACTTAGTGAATAATTAGTATTTAAATATTTTATTAATTTATGAAGTTAATTAAAATATTTAATTATTCACTAAAGAATTAATAATCAAAACACAATTACAGATGAAAGTAATTAAATAAGGCTGAGTTATTATTTAATTACTAAAAAAAAAATTATTGGACCTAAAGATACTAAACTTATATTTTTTTTTTTTAAATATCTTTCTTACGAACCAAAAACCATAGCTTCCGAATTTGTTCCAAAACCTTTCTTCGAGCCTCGAACCCTAACCATAAGCCCACTATGGAGTAGATACTTTCTCTTCTTTTCCAATGTGGGACAAGTTCATGTATTTCAATCAAACTTCAACAAGTAGTTGATGTTATCGAATCACGGTGTGACTTGGATTTAAGTTTCGAGGCTAAAATCCATTTTTGGAATACTAAAATATTTGGGTACCAAAACCAAATTTCTATGAACAAATTTTCTAAGATTTTCATTTTTAATCAGGTTCAAAGAAGAGAAGAGGATATGAAAGGCGCCTGTAAAGCAAAGAAATAAAAAACTGGGCGAAACTTACAAGAAGACCAGGTATTTGCTTTTGTGAATTTGTGACGAAAGGTCTTTACTTTCTAAAGAAAAACATACGCGTAATTCAATTTTAATTTTTAACCAATTTTCACATCTTCGGAGAATTTTTTCTGGCCGGTTCTCAATAAGGTCATGCAGAGCAGAGAGATAAAATTTAAGTGGACTGCTTTTCTTTTTCCTCTTGTTTGAGTTAACTCTTTATCAGTTTTCACTGAAACTTTTGCACCAGTTTTTTCTGTCTTTATTATCTTGACTAGCAAGTCCAATAGTCGGTAGCTGCATGCTCTTTGGTCATCCACTAGAATGAAGAACCCACTGAAGTTATTTCCTTGGCTTTTCTTATGATGTTGACAAAGGAAAGAAGAAGACTCGTGCAAGCAATTAAGTCTTCATCTCCGCGTTGTGAAATGGAGTACCGAGTTGACAATAATATACACTGTACCGAGCTTCTCCTAAGTTTCGTGGAAAATACTAAACAATGAACTGGGTTGCATTGCCAACAACTTCAAGGAAACTGGGTTGCAACTTGCAATGCCAACAACTTCAGGGAAACTGGGTTGCAGCCAAATCATCCAAATACGCTACACTAAACAAGGAGCCAAAACCAAACAAACACATTTTTCCCCATTCCGTTCCTCTGTAATTTCAAACAAGGTCTAATTAGCTTATCTGTTTTTCTGTCGAACACAACATGGCAGAAGCTGCTGTTATTTTTGTTTTAGAAAGGGTTGCTGATGTACTTGCTGAAATCCAATTTCCCAAGGATGTCCGTCCAGAAATCCAGCGGCTGAGAGATGAACTGAAGCGGATGCAGTGTTTTTTAAAAGATGCGGATGCAAAGCAAGAAAGCGATTTACAGGTACGTAATTGGGTTTCTGATGTCAGAAATCTTGCTTATGATGCTGAAGACCTGATTGACACATATATCTTAAAAATTGAATCCTTCAAGTACAAGAAGCGGAACTTTTTAAACAGATATGCTTCCACTCTCAAAGCGCGTACCAAAATTGGGAAAGACCTTGCAGCTATCCGCAAAAGAATCTCTGACATTTCCATCAGCCATGAAGCATATGGCATAAGAAGTATCGGAGACGGAACCAGTCATGCCTTTGCCAATGAAAGGCTACTGAAGCTGCGGCGATCAACTCCTCGTGGTCAGGATAAGGATATTGTTGGTCTGGAGGAAGATATAGCTACTCTGGTGGCACGCCTTGTCCTGGAGGATCAATGGCGAGCAATTTCAATAGTAGGCATGGGTGGTATCGGTAAGACCACTTGTGCTAAAGAAGTCTATAATCATGGTGATGTTCAAACTTTTTTTGATTGCCGTGCTTGGGTTTACGTATCCCAACAGTTTAGAACAAGAGACATACTGCAGAGCATTATAAAACAAGTTGCAACAAGAACAAAAGACATGACGAAGTTGTTAGAAGAAGAGTTGGAGGAAATGCTTTATAAACTTTTGCAAGGGAGACGCTATTTGGTTGTTTTAGATGATATATGGAGCACCATCGCTTTTGACAGTCTTGCAAAGGCCTTCCCAAGTGATTGCAGTGGCAATAAATTATTGCTTACAACTCGCAACAACAATGTTGCTCTGCATGCAGATGCCCAAAGCCTTCCCCATGAACTGCGATTTCGAAGCCAAGAGGACAGTTGGAAGTTGTTATGCAGAAAAGCATTCACCGAAAGTATTGATAGAGTATGTCCTCGACAATTGGAGGAAATTGGGCAGGAAATTGTGGCGAAATGTTCTGGTCTACCACTAGCCATCATTGTGGTGGGGGGCATGCTTTCAAGGAAAAGAAGGCTGAGTGAGTGGCAAAGGGTTCTAAACACCATCCGCTTACTCTTAGCCCGTGATCCCAATGGTGTATCAGCAATACTAGCTTTAAGCTATTATGACTTGCCGTATTACCTTAAATTTTGTTTTCTCTACTTGGGGTTATTTCCAGAGGACTACTTATTCTCCGCACGTAAGCTTTTTCGGCTGTGGATTGCAGAGGGCTTGATCCCACAAAATGGCGGAAAGATGGAGGACGTTGCAGAGGAATATCTGAATGAGCTGATTGATAGAAATATGGTTCAAGTAGCAAGGTGGAGTGCAAATGAAAGAGTGAAACATTGCCAATTACACGACTTAATGCGAGACCTCTCCATCTCGAAGGCAAAGGCGGAGGAATTTCTATATATTCATGGGAATCTAGTTACAGTAGCTCCAGCCAGTCGCCATGTGTCTTAAGAAATCAAACTAGGGAAGATTGAAGGACAAAGACTAGGGTTTGAATAATAGACAATTGGGTGAATGATTTTCTGATTTCTCATTGTCAACAATACAAGGTATATATATACAAATACAACATTCAATTACACCTATTTCTAAGGCTAGGAATTCGTGATCCACCTTTGGTGGGATTTGATCTAGACTAAATCAAGAAAGTAAATATTACAAATATATTACAAAGATAATTCTTAACACTCCCCCTTAAGTTGGAGAGTGAATGTCATGAAATCCCAACTTGTCACGTAGTGTCACAAATTGATCTTTCCCCAAGGCTTTTGTGAATACATCTGCCAACTGGAAGCGTGTTGGTACATATGAAGGACTAATCATTCCAGCTTGCAGTTTTTCTCGAACTATGTGACAATCTATTTCAATGTGCTTCGTACGCTCATGGAAAACTGGATTTGCTGCAATATGCAAAGCTGCCTGATTATCACAGAACAATGATGTTGGAGCTCTTTGTGGGACCTTTAAATCCTGTAATATATAGCGCAGCCAAGTGAGCTCCAAACATGTGTTAGCTATAGCTCGATATTCGGCTTCTGCGATGATCTAGAAACAATGGTTTGTTTCTTAGACTTCCATGAGATGGGAGAGTTTCCAAGAAATACACAATATCCAGGTAACTGACCTTCTAGTGGCACGACAACCTCCCCAATCTGAATCACAAAAGGCTTTCAAGGCAAGATTGTTGGAGGCGGGAAAAAACAAACCTTGACCAGGAGTACCTTTGATGTATTTAAGGATCCGTAAAGCGGCATCCCAATGAGGTTTGCGAGGCTGATGCACAAACTCACTCAATGTTCGAACAGAGTAAACTATATCTGGCCTTGTGAAGGTAAGATAAATCAGTCTCCCAACCAATCTTCTGTACTTAGTTGGATCATTTAGCAACGCTCCATCTGTGGGAGTAAGCTTCAAATTTTGCTCCATAGGAAATTTGTCTGGACGTGCGCCTGTAAGTCCCGAGTCTTGCAAAATATCTAGTGCATATTTTCTCTGAGACATGAAAATACCTTTCTTGGAACGGGAGAACTCAATGCCTAGAAAATATTTCAAATCTCCGAGGTCTTTGATACGGAAGTGTTGGAGAAGAAACTTTTTGAGACGTTCCATTTCTTGAAGATCATTTCCTGTGATAAGTATGTCGTCAACATAGATAAGCACTGCAGTAAATGAATTACCTTCAGCCTTGGTAAATAGTGAATAATCAGCCTTTGATTGTTGATAACCAGTCTTTTGTACAATATCTGAAAAGGTGGAAAACCAGTTTCTAGAGGCCTGTTTGAGTCCATAGAGGGATTTATTGAGCCGACATACAATGTTCTCCCCTGCGGCGAAGACCAGGAGGAGGCTCCATGTAAACCACTTCATGTAAATCTCCGTGAAGGAAAGCATTTTGGACGTCCAACTGGTGGATGAACCAATTGCGGGGCAGCAGGCAACAGGTAATGAGACATCAGAGAGTGGTGAGTTTTGCTGTGGGAGAAAAGGTCTCTTGGTAATCAATGCCCTCAACCTGAGTGTAGCCCTTAGCAACTAGCCGAGCTTTGTATCGTTCAATGGTGCCATCAGACTTGTATTTGATTTTGTAGACCCATTTGCATCCAATCGGTTTATGACCAACGGGTAAAGGAACCATACTCCAGGTGTTATTTTGCTGCAAGGCCTCTAATTCTGCATGCATGGCATGTCGCCAATTTGGATCATGGATAGCTTGTGCATATGAGGTGGGCTCGGTGGTACCTGTAATATTAGCTAGAAAAGCACAATGGGCAGAAGAAAAGCGAGAGTAAGAAAGAAAATGAGAAAGGGGATATCGAGTACCTGAAGAACGAGGCGTCGAGGTAGAATGATTGACTTGGTTGGACATGTGGTAGTTGCTATGCCATGCCGGAGGGTGTTTGGGACGAATGGACTGACGTGGAGGTGGTATAGATTGTGTGGGTTGAAGTGTGAGCTCGAAAGAGGATGCAGGGAGATGAGTTGGGTTGACCGAGTGTGAGGGGACTTAGAGGGTGCAGAAGAAGTGGATGGGGGGGACACAGGTGAATCGTGATGGGTTAACGGATGTATGTTGGGAGTATTTGGTAAGGGAAGGGTGATGGAATTATTGTCAAAACATAGAGAATATTGAGAGAAGTGAGTGGAAAGTGTAGAGAGAATGAGAGTTGTAGAATATTTTCTGATTTTCACTTATGTTTCATTACTTACAATCAACACATATATATACAAGTTCCTAAGACATTAGTCAAGCTCCCCAAGTTAGGCAACCAACCAAGTTAGGCAACCAACCAAGGTAGGCAACCAACCTAGTTAGGCAACCAACCTAGTTAGGCAACCAACCAAGTTAGGCAACCAACCTAGTTAGGGAACCAAACTAATCCTCATTTATTGACTATTGCTAACACTCCCCCTCAAGTTGGTGCATAGATATCACCAATGCCCAACTTGATCAGTGAGTTGTGGAATACTCTGTTAGAAACAGCTTTTGTCAATATATCTGCCAGCTGGTCTTCGGACTTGACAAACGGAAGCTGAATTTCTTTATTTTCAACTTTCTCTTTAATGAAGTGTCGATCCACTTCAACATGTTTGGTGCGATCATGTTGAACTGGATTGTGTGCAATGGATATTGCAGCCTTGTTATCACACTGTAGATGCATTCCGAATGTAGGTGCATATCCAATCTCTCTAAGCAATTTTCTCAACCAAAGAAGTTCACAAATTCCTTTGGTCATTCCTCTGAATTCCGCTTCTGCACTAGACAAAGCAACGACATTCTGTTTCTTGCTTCTCCAAGTAACCAAGTTACCTCCCACAAATGTGAAGTACCCTGATGTCTTGCCAAGTAACCAAGTTACCTCCTCACTCACTTTGGTTGGAATATCAATTGCGGATAACTGGTGTACAAAGCCTTGAAGGGGTGCATATAATTTTTCAGCAGAAACATAGTTTGCAATTAGATACTTTAATGCCTTGCCATTATCCGGTGAATACCGAATTGGCGGTTTTCCACGATTTCTGCCTATCAGGTAATTGATATCTAACAGGTTTATCAACTAAAGCAGTAGATGTAGTAGAATCACGTACCTCATGATTATTCTCAGGAGATTGATCAGAGGGTCCTGAGATGTGAGGGGGGTCTTCATCAGTCTCGTTGGTGAAATATGAAGAGATATCGTGTTCTTGGTGGAGAGACGACCGGTCGTTGGGCTCCTGGCGACCGGTCACTTTTGGGTAGGTTCGATTTTCAGCTTCAGGATTTTCTGGAGACCGGTCGCTGGGCTCCTGCGACCGGTCGCTTCTGGGCAGATTCCAAATTCAGCTTCAAGATTTTCTGAAGACCGGTCGCTTGGCTCCTGTTCCGAAATTCAACTTCATTGCTTGGGTTTGTTTTGCTCCAATCTTCAAGTTCTTGACTTCCCAGAGCCTCCTCGTTTATTGTTACTATTTATACACCTCTTTGAGGCGGAGAGTTGGACATCGGATTATGAAAGAACATCTCAGGAACTCCATAAAGATGACATCCAAAGTAACATACGTACGACGACTGGAGGGGTGATAGCATCGGTATCCTTTCCTGATGAGCAGCATAGCCTACGAAAACACATTTCAGAGCACATGGATCAAGTTTGCCATGTTGATTCTTATGGAGGTGGACGAATGCCACACAACCAAAGACTCGAGGCGGAAGCATCTGAACGGAGGGCAAGGGCCCATGTTGGGCAAGTGCTTGTAATGGAGTTCGGAAGTCTAAAACTTTGGAAGGCATTCTGTTGATGAGGTAGACTGCAGTGGCTATAGCATCATCCCAATGGTGACGAGGAACATGAGCTCCAATCAAAAGGGCTCGTGCCGTTTCAAGGAGGTGTCGGTTTTTTCGTTCCGCAACACCATTCTGTTGGGGAGTTTGAGGACAAGTGGTCTCATGGATGATGCCATGCATTTGGAAGTAAGTCTGAAAGTCATCGTTGATATATTCACCTCCATTGTCAGAACGAAGGATTTGAATCTTGGTAGAGAATTGAGTTTCGATTTGCTTATGAAATGACTGAAATATGGGAAACACATCAGTTTTATTTTTCATCATGAAGAGCCAAGTCATGCGGGTACAATCATCTATAAAAGTGATAAACCATCGGAAGCCAAAAGTTGTAGAGATAGGCGAAGGACCCCAAACATCAGAGTGTATCAAAGCAAATGGAGTAACACTTGTATTTGTACTTAATGGATAAGAGACTCTGTGACTCTTGGCTAAGATACAAGTATCACATTGGAAGTCAGTGGTATAGGAATTTGAAAACAAATCTGGAAATAGATGTTTCATATAGCCAAAAGATGGATGCCCCAAACGTCGGTGCCATAGCCAAAGTTGTTGCTCCTTCCAAGTCGATGAATACTTCACACTATGTGCCTTTCCCATACTAAAATCATCCACATAGTACAACCCCCCTCTCTTAGTACCACGACCGATGATCTCCTTGGTGAGAATATCCTGAAATAAACAGAAGTTGGGATACATGAGTACACAACAATTTAGTTGCTCAGTAACTTGGCCCACATACATCAATTTATTAGACAATGATGGAACAAGCAAAGTATTTTGAAGAGAAAGAGATGGAGAGAGGCCAATCGTTCCAGCACCAATCACAGGAGAGGTAACACCATTTGCGTTGGCAATACTTGTTCGTTGTGGTGTGGTTGTACTTAGAAAATCGGTTGGATCAAACGTCATATGATATGTGGCTCCTGAATCAATAATCCAACATGTGGAGTCACTTGTAAATGATGTATGAAATACATATCCACAGTTACCTGAGTCACTAAGAGATGAAGAGTCTTTTTCTGGTGTTGAGGTAGACTCTTCATGAGGAATTAACGTTCTCAGAGGATCCGTGGTGACAAGGGCAGCACGAACTCGTTCCTCCAGGAGGAGTTTATCGAGCCTTGAGACTATCCCACCAATCTGGATAGCCATGTAGTTTAAAACAGGTTTCTTGAGTGTGCTTTGGATTACCGCAGTGAGTGCAACCATTCCCATCTGTGGGAGCCTTGGGTCGAGAAGGTGGAGTAGTCTTGTTGGCAGCGGTCTGTCAGCTGGAGATGAGCAGTTGGAATTGGGCGAGAGGGTCGGTATGTTCCTTTTGTTGCCAGTCCTACTCCGGTTGGTGTTGGAGCTCCTAACATCACAGCTTGTCGGATATCTCTCGTCGAACATGAGCATAAGCTTGCTCTACTGTAGGAAATGGACTCATTTGGAGCACATCACTTTGGGCTTTGTCTAGTCGATCATCCAAACCATCCAAGAAAATATAAACTCGATCTTCTTGGATGATATCATAGTATTTTTTGATATCCAACTCGCACTTCATCTCATTTGGACGACGAAAATCGATTTCTCGCCATAAGCCTTGGAGATCATTGTAGTAAGCTTCAATCGAACCTCCTCCTTGTCGCATACGGGAGATTCGCCTTTTAAGATCATACACCTGGGAGGTGTTAGTGCCGTCAAAGTAAGTTGTGGCTATTGCATCCCAAACTCCTTTGGCTGTTGAGAATCTAATGAAGTTGCCAATTAACCTTGGCTCCATGGAGTTGATTAGCCACCCTTTCACGATTGCATTTTCTGTTCGCCATCGGTTGAATGTCAAGTCCGTCTGAGAAGGTGCTGGGAGTTCACCAGTGAGATATCCTAGCTTGTCTTTGCCAGCAACATACATCTCAATAACTTGAGACCATAAAGCATAGTTGGAGCCATCCAACTTAATGCCAATTTGTGCAGAAGAGGTTTCGTAGGTAATAGTCGGGGTCGGGGTCGGGGGGGTCGTATTTGATGTTGATGCTTGTATCTTCATCAACTGAGCCATTTGAGCAGCAAATTCGGTGAAAGTAGTAGGATCGGTGGTGCTACTTCCAAGAGGGGAAAAATCATCTTCTCCCATGATGGAAACAACAATTCAAGACTAGAGTCAGCAAGATCGCTGCTGATACCATGTCAAAACATAGAGAATATTGAGAGAAGTGAGTGGAAAGTGTAGAGAGAATGAGAGTTGTAGAATATTTTCTGATTTTCACTTATGTTTCATTACTTACAATCAACACATATATATACAAGTTCCTAAGACATTAGTCAAGCTCCCCAAGTTAGGCAACCAACCAAGTTAGGCAACCAACCTAGTTAGGCAACCAAACTAATCCTCATTTATTGACTATTGCTAACAATTATCGGGTAAGGTAGGGAGGATATGAGGATTTGGTGCTTGGAGTAACGGGTTGGCAGGTGGGGTAAGGTTAACTGGTGGGTTAGACACATGGTCGTGTGTGTCAGGCACATGAGGGTGTAAGTTAGGTGAGTGCTCTGGTGAATTTGGCAAGTGGGTGGGCTGATCGATAGTGGGAAAGGGAAGTGAGGATGGCCCATTGTCAGTGATGTTAGGAAATGATGAGGGGAACACAAAATTGGGATTGGGTGGTGTAGGAATAGATGAGAATGGGAAAATGGTTTCATAAAATTTGACATCACGACTTACAAAAAACTTGTGGGTCTCCAAATCGTAAAGTTTGTAGCCTTTTTGACCAGTGGGGTATCCAACAAAGATGCAGCGTTTGGCACGGGATCAAATTTTTGAGTAAGATGAACAACAGTTGCATAACATAAACAACCAAAGACTTTCAAGTGATCAAAGGATGGTGGCCGGTTATATAACAACTCAAAAGGTGATTTGGTGGATAAAAGTGGTGATGGTAGGCGGTTAATTAGGTAGACAGTGGTTAAGACACATTCTCCCCAGAAAGCAAGAGGTAAGTGAGATTGGAATAATAAGGCTCGTGCTATGGTGAGAATATGCCGATGTTTGCGTTCGGCAACTCCGTTTTGTTGTGGAGTGTAAACACATGTGCGTTGATACTCAATTCCATTAGTTTGAAAAAAATCTCTCATGGAAAAAAACTCAGACCCATTGTCAACTCTGATGGCTTTAATTTGGGCACAGAATTGAGTACGAGCAAAAACAACAAAAGATTTTAAAAGATGTTGAGTTTCAGACTTATGTTGCATTAAAAATACCCATGTGCATCTTGTGAAATCATCCACAATGGTAAGAAAGAAACGTGCCCCTAAATGTGTAGGAACTTTGTGTGGACCCCAAATATCACAATGTAACAAATCGAATGGAGCATGTGTTGATATAGAACTTAAAGGAAATGGAAGTCGTGTTTGTTTGGCTATGGGACAAATACTGCAATTATCATTAAAAGAAATATTTTTTGAAGGTAGGAATGGAGTCACCAATTTGAGACGAGAAGACGACGGATGACCAAGTCGCATATGCCACAAACTGGTGGGGTGCGAAACTTGATTTGAGATAGGTGTTCTCTGTAATGGAGACATGTAGTAGAGACCACCATGTTGTTTACCCGAGCCAATTATCTTCCCCGTAGCCAAGTCCTGCAAGACACAGAAAGTGGGAAACAAAAGGACACAACAATTTAAAGAATTAGTGACTTTCCTGGCAGACATGAGATTTAAGTGGAAAGAAGGAACACATAAAACTTTGTCTAAGGTAATGTCTAAGTTGAAAGGTACGTTGCCAGTGGAAGTGATTGGGACTGTGGATCCAGTGGGTAAATTAACAATGGGTATTGGGCAAGATTCTGTCTTAGTGAAAAGTGTAGAATCAGAAGTGATGTGGTCAGTGGCTCCGTTATCCAAAATCCAAGGTTTAGTGAAGGCAGAATTAATTGAGACATCTGTAGAAGATGACAGACCTGAAGCAGTTGCATAAGAATTGTTATTACCAAAGACACGGTTTGCCGAAGGCCCATTTGATGGGTTCGGTTGAGAAGACTGGGAATTGGAGAACTTGGTCGGCGCATGAAAGCTTTGAGACTGTTGGCCCCAATTGGAAGTCTAGGCTGGACGTGTAGAGACATTTGCTGCGTTGGCAATATGTAAGAAGGCAGGTGCCTTGTGGTCCGCGCTGGAAGCATGCTTTGGCTGGTGATGCATTTGTTGGTGATGATGATCAGTCAAATATGTGTTTGATGCCGTGGAAAATTTTTGAGAATTTGGTTTTGAATATTTGTTGAATGACGTGATGTGACAGAGGTGGGAGCCACGTTTGAATATTTGGTGTGTGAGACAGATGGACAAACTGATTTGATGAATTGCAATAGGACAAATTGATTGGTGCTGGGTTGTGAGATGAATTGCTATAAGACAAACTGTGTTTTTGAGAAAAGAGTACTTTGGGTAACGGATGAGAAAAGAAAAAAAATTGGTTTGAAGGAAAAAAGATGAGTTGAATTGATTTGTGAATGACGTGACAAACTGATTGACAAACTAGTTGAATATTGGCTGGTTTGATGAAGGTGGACAAACTGATTTGCTGGTGCTTGGTTTGTTGACGGCTGTTGTTGCGGAAGCGATTACTAGGGTTAGGTCAAGAGACAGTTATGGTAAACTGCTCTGATACCATTTTAAGAAATCAAACTAGGGAAGATTGAAGGACAAAGACTAGGGTTTGAGTAATAGACAATTGGGTGAATGATTTTCTGATTTCTCATTGTCAACAATACAAGGTATATATATATACAAATACAACATTCAATTACACCTATTTCTAAGGCTAGGAATTCGTGATCCACCTTTGGTGGGATTTGATCTAGACTAAATCAAGAATGTAAATATTACAAATATATTACAAAGATAATTCTTAACAATGTGAGACCTCTCTCTCTAGCCCGCCACCATGCTATCTACTCTAATAGTTCTTTCTCCCTAGAAAAGTCAAGTCCCAACCTCCGGTCGCTCCTCTTCTTTAAAGTTGATCAGATCAAATGTGAAATTTCCAGTTATGATATATGTACATGTTTTAAACTCCTTAGAGTCCTGGAATTAGAAGAATTGAATGTGAGTTCAATTCCAAGGGAAATTGGAGAAATGATCCATTTGAGGTACTTGGGATTGAAGCGTAGCTCCATAACGGAGCTTCCCGAAGAAATAGGTTGTCTGTCTAACCTGCAGACTCTTGATATTGCAGAAAATTTCAGTCTTTGGAAGATCCCTGATGTGTTATGGAAGATGAAAAGCCTACGCCACTTTTACATGCATGCACGGCTTTTTGCTGGCAAGTTGCGAATTGACACCCTCCAAAATCTCCAGACTCTATCAGACATGCATATTGGTAGTTGGAATGAAACCAGCCCCGCCAATTTAATCAGTCTCCGAAAGTTGGGATTGAAAGGAAGCTTCACTGCAAACAGAGTAAGAATTTTCGATTCCTTAGCCAAGCTTGTAAGCCTCCACTCCTTGTCGTTGAAGTCTGCTGATATTGTGTTTCCATCACTCTCTCAACTCTCTTCTCTTCGCTATGTCATTAAGTTGCATCTGAGCGGAGGGATAATAAAGCTGCCTGAGCCACATGAATTCCCACCAAATCTCAACCAGTTAACCTTGTATCATTCCCGTCTTGACCAAAATCCTATGGAGATACTTGAGAAGTTGCCTTATCTATTTGTTCTCAGACTAAAAAGTTCTTCTTTCCTTGGAAAGAAACTGAAATTTTCAGCCAATGGCTTTCCTCAACTTGAGTTTCTAGAGCTTGAATTTTTGGAATTTTTGGAAGCGTTAGAAGGTGAAGAAAGAGCAATGCCAAAGATTAGGAGTTTACAAATTGTCGGCTGCGGGCGATTACGGATGCTCCCGGAAGAGATAAAGTATGTAACTACTCTCCGTGAGTTAGTGTTCAAAGAGATGCCAAGAAATTTCCTGGATAGGCTGCAAGGAGAAGACTTTCACAAAGTCCAGCATGTTCCCTCTATCGTAAAGTCATAATGGTCTAATTTGCAGGCACCAGGTTCATCTTCATCTTCATCTTTCATCTTTTTGCAGTGGACTTATAAGTCAGATTAATGAACAAACTTTCTAACATTTTCATTTTTCACCAGGTTCAGACAAACAATTTGGATCATGCGTTCTGCATAGATTTGTGGCGGAACAATTTGGATCATGTGTTGTTTACTCACTTGTTCAATGGCAGAAAGTTTTCTCACATGTCAATGAGACCATAAATTTCTTACCAATTGGAGAGAAGATCAGAAAACATCCAGCAATGAAATTCCATTCTTGTATATTCAAACTTGTTAAGGTTAATGTACTGTTATAGCAAAAGCTGTGATACAGTTAACAGCAATGTTTATGTTTATGTTTTTGTACTGAAGTGGTAAATCATGTAATAAAACTTGAGTTTAGCTGTGTGGCTAATTGTTCTTACACTTGTAATTAAGCTCCTCTTTGGTGGTGTTGTCTCTTTCTCCTCTTTTTTGTTACATAATAAACCCATATTTTTGTGTCTTTTCTTTCCCTGGTTTGTCTTGCCCTCTTTCCTTATATACTCAAACGACGTCGCCTAGTACCAGTACTTTTGGCGCGAGCGCGCTGTGCTTGCTTGTTCTAGATTTTTATTTTTATTTATTTATAATTAATGGCCGTTGAAACGTAAAAAGACAGTATTACCCTTGCTTTTTAGTAATCTAAACGACATTTTCTACTTATAATGACGAGTGACCCAACGTATCGAAATTATTGGAAAATTGCCAACAGAAGTCGACGTATTGGGTCGTATGATTATTGTGCAACGGTGAAACTAACTGCCCCATCGGTGCATTGATTCAAATGGCAACTGTCAATTTTATAAGTACCCGCCAGCTTCTCTCTGCTCTGCAAATTGCACAGCTTGAGAAAGAAAACGATGATGAGTTCGTGGGATCACTGGGTCGAAGAGGCTCTTCAGCAACTCGAGCATCTGCAGCTCCTCATGACCATGATACCCATTAACCTCCATCACGGAGCAACCCAGGAAGCCCAGAAGAAACCCATAGAAGATGAACTCGACGTGTTCGATGAAATGCAGCCTTGGGACCGGTCCTCTGTGGAGGTTCACATTTCTGTACCCAAGTTCATAGAACGGCCCCGTGGCATTCCCATTTTGGGTAATTAACAACCATTTCCAACTGTATTTTTTGAAATTTCCCAGTTTTGGACTTACAGTTACGTTTATGGAATTTACAGGAGACGAGGAAGGAACCAAGAAGTTCAAAAAGCTGCTATTATTCTCTGGAAATGACTATTTGGGTTTGGGTTCACATCCTACTATAGGAAAAGCTGCTTCTAAGGTTGTCACTTTGTCACTCTGCTTTTCTAAAGATTGGATCTTTAATTTACCAAGTGTATAAAACCATGCATAACAAGAAGTCAAATTCAACCAGGCAGCTTTAGAACATGGAATGGGCCCCAGGGGTTCTGCTTTAATCTGTGGATATACCGATTACCATAGACGACTAGAGTCAGGCCTGGCAGACTTAAAGAATAAGGAGGTATGCATGAACTTCTCTGTTTGATTACAAAAGTTAAGTTTTATTTCTGATTTCTTTAGCTACTTGTAGGTGTTTTAACTGAAAACTGATGCAAGCTTGTTTTAAATTTATCCCTCTAGGATTGTCTCCTTTGTCCCACGGGATATGCAGCCAACGTGGCCTTGATGGTAGCTTTGGGAAGTGTTGGCTCTCTCTTGGCTGCTGGGAAAACACCTTTAACTCATGAAAAGGTTGCCATTTTTTCTGACGCACTGAACCATGCGTCGATAATCGATGGAATTCGTCTTGCCCAACGACAAAAATCTGTAGAGATTTTTATCTATAGACATTGTGACATGACTCACCTTAATGAGTTATTGTATGTCCAATCTTTGTGTGCCTCTTCTTATTAGAGATATTCTTCATTAATATTGTGTCCATAGCTTAACGTTGCATTTGTGGTTTGCCAGATCAAGTTGCACAATTAGGAAGAAAGCTGTCGTGACTGATAGGTAAGTGATGCTGTTTTGGAATACTAGTTCCTATTAGTGGTGGACATGGTTTAGATTGGATTGGTTTCATCTCAAAATCACAACCGAACCAATTATAATGTGACAGTTTGGTTTGATTCGGTTTGGATAAAAGTTATAAAGAAAACCAAACCAAACCAAACCAATTTAAGATGATTTGGTTTGGTTTGGTTTGGCCGGTTTGGGCCTAAGCCAAATTCTCTTTCTTTTTGCATTTTTTCAACATTGTTAGCCCAAATATAATCAACAAATTCACAACTTGCTTCGTACATAAATCAATTTTTAGAGTACGAAACAATCCTAAAGTTCAAAATGTCATAAAATTCACTAACTAATATAGCTCAATTCAAATATTCATATATAGTTATTAACTAATTAGAGTATTACACATGTTAAATAAAATATAAATAAATAAAGAGATTTTCTATTTAAACCCCGCACTTCTCTTTGTTCACCCAAGTACATAAATCATTAAGCTATAAGTTTTATTATTGTGTAAAAAAAAAAAAAAAGGTCATCCAACTTAATACTTAATCATAGTACATCTATACACACACCCCACCACTCTTCATATTAAGTTTTAGAAAAATACAAACTCATTTACATCCAATTGCCAGATTACTCTTCTCTTTTAAAGACGTAGAACATTGAGGAGCCTACCTCTTTAAAATCTGTGTGGAAGCTGATGGAAAATCTCTTTTATTTCTTTCTTTTTTTAGCTTGGGGTGTATTTAAGGGTATTTTGGGAAGATAGTGGGGTTTTCGTAGAAATTGTGAAAATTTAAATTAGAAGTTGGGGTGAACTTAAAACATGGGGTGAACAAAGAGAAGTGTGAGGTTTAAATAGAAAATCTCTAAATAAATATACACATAAACGGTTTGGTTTGGTTTTGGCCGATTTACAAAAGCTCAAAACCAAACCAAACCATATACGGTCCGGTTCGATTTTTAAACCATTTGACTTTTTCTTAGTCAAAACCAAACTAATCCGGTAATTATAGTTTGATTCGGCCGGTTTCATCTGTATGCCCACCCCTAGTTCTTATAATGTCATTCCAGTCCATATAAATTTCATCTTTGTATAAAGTGTTTCTATTTTGATTTTATCTGTTGTCTTTCACACCACAGCTTGTTTAGTATGAATGGAGACTTTGCACCAATGATTGAGCTGGTGAAGCTACGCAAGGAGCATAACTTTCTATTAGTTATTGATGATGTCAGTCCTTTTCTCACTGATTGTCGTTAAATTACTAACTAATGATTGTCTAGTTACCATGGGAAAGCAACTAGTCCTGTTTGATTGAATTTGTCTATATGAAAGGAAAAGTTTGGCTCTTGTTTTCAATTTCTTTGTGGCGTAAGTATAGTATTAGTGATACAAAGCAAATCTACTATTTGATTCAGGCTCATGGAACATTCGTTTGTGGGAAAAATGGTGGCGGAGTGGCTGAGGAATATGTTGCGTAGATTTCAGCTGCACCAAAATGGATTCAGCTGCACCAAAATGGATTCAGCTGCATCCTCAACTTGTGATACTCGCAAGTGCACGAGCCGTTGGTAGTTTAGCATATGTAAGTGCGAGGTCGATTCCACAGGGATTGGTGATTGAATGATCCAACTCAGTTTACTTACACAAAACAGAAATGAAAACAAGAGAAACAAAACAAGAAGAAAGAAAAGAACTAAGACAAGATGGTGAGGTTGTAGAATCCACCCTAATTGTTCTAATCATGTTATGGCAGCAAGTAAACAAATTGATTCACTCATGAAGATGCTCACAAATAAGTCCATGGTGTTTGGATCAAATTGTATTGAACATCACAAGGACCCCAAGCATGGTGTTTACATTAGGAGACCTAGAAACCAAATCACATAAGTTGCTAATGGATGGAATGAAGATGATCCCCAAACCTTCCCAACAAGAGCATAACGCATAAAACCTTAGGTGATCAGTCAAAGGATGCAAAACAGCTCCATTAAAATAGTGAAGAAGAATTCATGAATGAAATCAAACTTTATAAACTCAAACCATGATACAAGACTAGCAAGATGTTTATTAAAACTAATAACAGAAAAACAAAGTAAAACAAAGGAAATACAAGAAGGAAATAAAAGACAAAGGGAGGAGAAGAAGATAAGGACAGCATGCTAGAGATGGAAAAGATTCATCTCCATGGCTGCTAGGAGGCCAAAGCCTCCCAGCTGCTGCCTTCTCCATTCTCTCCCTTTGTGACTCTCAACTTTCCCTCTCTTTGTGTACAATGGAAGTGTAAATGATGGATCTCAGGATATGAGTTATCTGACTCCCTAAGCTCTCTAGAGACTCCCTATTTATAGGCACAAGGGTTAGGTGAATCAGATTATACAATTAAGTTCACCAACCACACAAATTTCACCTAACACACAATTACATTTGAAAAATAATTAATCTTCTCTTTAGGCCTTGCACCTCCCACTTCATCTTGTTTTATTCCCTTTGGCTGCTGCAACATTCCACCCAAATATAATAAATGCATCTGCATCACCTAACTTCCCCACAATCAATAACACATCATGCTTATGCCATCATGACCAAGCATCCATCCAGAAACCAATACCTCATGCCTAGCTCACCATGACCAAGCATCCATCAGCTCATCCTTATGTCAGCATGATGTGTATTTCCATGGGCTCACGAATTGGGTTGGGCTGAATCAAATGATGACTTTAAGATGTCCATTTTGAAGTTTAGAATGTCATTGATCCAACCACACAAGTATTGGCCCAATCCAAGTTCGGATGAAGAAGATAAGTCCGAAATGAACTTCTAACTCAGGCTCCAGTTTTTGCACGTTTTTGCACCATTTTGCTTCAAATGCCTCAAGTGTATTCCTCTCATGCCAATCAGCCCTTAATATGCATGGATTGCATGAATTATGCTCTTTTGCTCTCTTGGCCTACAAAACACACAAAGAGAGGCAAATAACTTAGAAATCTAAGAAATTAAGCAAAAGAAGTAAGTAAATAGGGCATGTATATGTATGAAAATGTGAACTTAACAGAATACCATTGCGAAAAAGATGTTGACATATGTGTTGGCACCTTGAGTAAAGCTGCAGGTTGCCATGGCGGATTCATTGCTTGCAGGCAAATATTCATGCTTTCTTTTTCCCGTAGTAACGAGAATATAAATTTTAAATTATTTTGAGTTTTGAGTTTATAGTTGTAACATATACACAATGAAAATGATATGCACCAGTCCTGTTAATGCTTAACACTTGAGGTGTAGAGATATATTGAATTATCGCATGTTTTATCTCTTTGCATGTGGAAGTTAAGCATTTGCTTTTTGCCATATAAACAGCAAAAACTGGAAGCAACTCATACAATCAAGAGGTCGCTCTTTTATGTTTTCAACTGCTATGCAAGTGCCAATTGCTGCTGCTGCCCATGGTAATTTTGTATAATTTTGTTTGGTTAGGGTGCTTATAGTTTATGGAACATTAACATCCATTCTACATTCCCTCACATGGTATGATTGTTTTTTCTCTTTATTGGAGTGGTTCATGATGTTCACAATACAAATATAAACTTTGCAGCTGCTCTAATTGTGGCAAGGAAGGAAACATGGCGTAGAAGGGCAATTTGGAATCGGGTGCAAGACTTTCGTGCTCTCACCGGAATCCCAATAAACAGTCACATAATATCTCTCATCATAGGCAGCGAAGAGAAGGCTGAACAAGCCACCGAGTTTGGTTTCTGTGTGTGTGATTTGAAGATGATTTCTACAACTGCATCTTGTCAAAACATAGAGAATATTGAGAGAAGTGAGTGGAAAGTGTAGAGAGAATGAGAGTTGTAGAATATTTTCTGATTTTCACTTATGTTTCATTGCTTACAATCAACACATATATATACAAGTTCCTAAGACATTAGTCAAGCCCCCCCAAGTTAGGCAACCAACCTAGTTAGGCAACCAACCAAGTTAGGCAACCAACCTAATTAGGCAACCAACCAAGTTAGGCAACCAACCTAGTTAGGTAACCAAACTAATCTTCATTAATTGACTAAATATTGTAGGTGCCAAACTAATCCTCATTAATTGACTATTGCTAACACTCCCCCTCAAGTTGGTGCATAGATATTACCAATGCCCAACTTGATCAGTGAGTTGTGGAATACTCTGCTAGAAACAGCTTTTGTCAATATATCTGCCAGCTGGTCTTCGGACTTGACAAACGGAAGCTGAATTTCTTTATTTTCAACTTTCTCTTTAATGAAGTGTCGATCCACTTCAACATGTTTGGTGCGATCATGTTGAACTGGATTGTGTGCAATGGATATTGCAGCCTTGTTATCACACTGTAGATGCATTCCGAATGTAGGTGCATATCCAATCTCTCAGCAATTTTCTCAACCAAAGAAGTTCACAAATTCCTTTAGTCATTCCTCTGAATTCCGCTTCTGCACTAGACAAAGCAACGACATTCTGTTTCTTGCTTCTCCAAGTAACCAAGTTACCTCCCACAAATGTGAAGTACCCTGATGTTGATTGTCTATCAGTGATGTTCCCTGCCCAATCTGCATCTGTATAGCCACTGATATTTAGATGACCATTTTTGGAGAACATAAGTCCTTTTCCTGGTGCTGACTTCAAATATTTAAGAATTCGAAAAACCGCATCCATATGATCTTCACTTGGACAATGCATAAACTGACTAGCAACACTGACAGCATATGCGATGTCGGGTCGGGTATGGGACAAGTAGATCAATCGGCCTACTAATCTTTGGTATCTTTCTTTGTTAGTGGGTACCTGATTGGGATATTCCCCAAGGTGGTGATTCTGAACGATTGGAGTGTCAACAGGTTTGCAATCTAACATTCCTGTTTCTGCCAATAAATCTAGAACATACTTCCTTTGTGAGAGAAATATGTCTCGTTTTGATCGAGCAACTTCAATGCCCAAGAAGTACTTGAGTCCACCAAGATTCTTCATTTCAAACTCCTTTGCCAAACATTTTTGTAGTTGAGAGATTTCCTGCATATCATTCCCAGTAATAATCATATCATCGACATAAATGATTAGAGTCGTTACATTTCCTCCCTTGTGTTTTAAGAACAGAGTATGGTCAGAATTACTCTGCTTAAAACCATAATTCTTCATGGCCAAGGTAAAACGCCACAAGTCGTGCTTTGTAACGTTCAATCGACCCATCCGCATTGTATTTCAAAGTGTAAACCCATCTGCATCCGACAGTCCTTTTTCCTTGAGGTAAGTTCTCTAATGTCCATGTGTGATTTTTCTCCAGAGCATGCATCTCCTCCTTCATTGCCTGAACCCATTTTGGATCCTTCAATGCCTCACTCACTTTGGCTGGAATATAAATTGCGGATAACTGGTGTACAAAGCCTTGAAGGGGTGCAGATAATTTTTCAGCAGAAACATAGTTTGCAATTGGATACTTTGATGCCTTGCCATTATCCAGTGAATACCGAATTGGCGGTTTTCCACGATTCTGCCCTATCAGGTAATTGATATCTAACAGGTTTATCAACTAAAGTAGTAGATGTAGTAGAATCACGTACCTCATGATTATTCTCAGGAGATTGATCAGTGGGTCCTGAAATGTGAGGGGGTCTTCATCAGTCTCGGAGGTGAAATATGAAGAGATATCGTGTTCTTGGCAGGGAAGCGATCGGTCGTTGGGCTCCTGGGGACCGGTCGCTTTTTAGCAGATTTGAAATTCTTCTTCAGGACTTTCTGGCGACCGCGCTGGGCTCCTGGCGACCGATCATTTTTGGGCATGTTCGAAATTCTCCTTCAGGATTTTCTACGACCGGTCGCTAGGCTCCTGGGGACTATTGCCTAACTTGAGGGGCTTGACTAATGTCTTAGAAACTTGTATATATATGTGTTGATTGTAAGCAATGAAACATAAGTGAAAATCAGAAAATATTCTACAACTCTCATTCTCTCTACACTTTCCACTCACTTCTCTCAATATTCTCTATGTTTTGACATGGTATCAGAGCAGGTTGCGGGCCCGGTACTTGCCACGTGATGGGTGGGTCCCCGTTTGGCCCCGCGCGATGGGTGAGTCCCCGTTTGGCTCCACGTAGGCCAAAGGTGCCACGTGATGGGTGGGTCCCCGTTTGGCCCCGTGCGATGGGTGAGTCCCTACATGGCTCCACGTGGTTGCCGATGTGTGGATCTCCACGTGTGACACACAGGAATCCCAATAAACAGTCACATAATATCTCTCATCATAGGCAGCGAAGAGAAGGCTGAACAAGCCACCGAGTTTGGTTTCCTGTGTGTGTGATTTGGAGATGATTTCTACAACTGCATCTAACTTTGTTTACCATCAATGAACAGGAGTTTGTTGAAATCTGGTTTCCATGTAATTGGTATCGCACCCCCAGTAGTGCCACCCAACTTATGCAGGTTTTTGTCTCCAATCTTTCCTCACAATTCCCCTTTCAGCTATGGTTATATTTACAATTTTGGATTGTACCTTGGGAAATTGAAACCTAACTCATTAAACTTAGGAAAATGAAACCGAGCTAACTCATTAAACTTAGGAAAATGAAGGTCTATATACGATAGTAATATGTTGTTTGTTTGGGTACATTCTTATATCTTTAATTGTAATTTTTGGTCATGTAGGCTACGAGTGACATTGAGCGCAACGCATACAAGAGAAGATATTGAGAAGATCACTGTTGCACTCTCTCGTTGTGTCAATTTCCAAGAAATTCGCATCCATGGCTCAAATGGTTATGCAAGGCTTTAGAATTTGATTGGTTTGGATACCAAAAGTTAATAAGTCTAGTAAGAATCAATTAATGTACCATAAGAATAATACTAGAGGCATCAACTAAAGATGGTATTATTTTATTTATTTTCTGTCCAAGAGTGATTGTTGTCAAATTTGTCTTTAATATTGTTTATGAATGTTTGTAAGAAAAAAAATATGTATGGATGTATGTATGCATATAGTCAATTATATCAATGCAAAGGAGTGATAAAATTTGTACTTATAGAGTCTAAGAGTAATTGCTGTGAAATTTGTCTTTTTAGATCATTTATGAATATTTGTAAGAAAAAAAAATACATATATATTCCAAACATGAAAAATTAAAATAAATGTTTTGACAAAAAAAGAAGAAAAAAAAAACAAACGAGATGTGAAAATTCAATAATGGCCTTAATGGTATTGTAATCTAGCAGGGTAAAAACGGCATTGCATATTTATCTTTATTCACGAATTGACCCCAACGTGTCTTGTCTTTTATCATTCGAAACTATTCCCAAATTTCCAATTGGTCCTTTTGCAGTTAGGGACATACGTGCTTAACCGTGCTTCTTCCGAATTTTTAACTCTGCTCAAGGCGTTACGCTCGAACAGTCCAACTACCCCCGCCGGCTTCTTCTCTCTCTGCTATGCAAATTGCAGAAGTTGAGCTGCATTGAGATGTTGAGGTCGTGGGATCATGGGGTCGAAGAGGCTCTTCAGAAACTTGAACACCTTCAACTCCTTCGTTCTCTCAGACCCATTTACCTCCAAAATGGACCAACCCAAGAAGCCCAAAACCCCGTCGACGATGAATTCCATGTGTTCGATGAAATGCAGCCGTGGGACCGATCCTCTGTGGAGGTCCACATTCCTGAACCCACGTTCCAGAAATGGCTCCACGACATTCCCAGTTCTGGTACGGTTCAATTCAACAACTATTTTCCAATTTGCTTTTTGTGGAATTTTCTCTGTTTTGAACTTACATTACGTTTATGGAATTCATAGGAGATGAGGAAGGTACCCATAAGTTCAGAAAGCTGCTACTATTCTCTGGGAATGACTATTTGGGCCTGAGCTCACATCCTACCATTGGAAAAGCTGCTTCCAAGGTTGTCTTTTTGGCATAACTTTTGTAAAGATTGCATCTTTAAGTTACCATGGGATGGGCCCCAGGGGCTCTGCTTTAATCTGCGGATATACCGATTACCATAGGCGACTCGAGTCATGCATTGCAGACTTAAAGAAGAAAGAGGTATGAGCTGCTCTGTTTATACATTATACTCTGCTGATTTAACTTCTTTATGAACTTTGTCATCCATTCTCTTCTTCCTGTTTATTGGCCATGGCCCATGGTGTCAAGGGTCATTTGGTAGAAACTTGTATTTAGACTATGCTCGCTTTAACAGTTAGAAACATACACATGCTTTCCCAGTCAATGAACATCATTTCCTTTTTCATTTCTAGACGAAGTTTAATTGTGTGATTTTTTTGAAGGTCTAAAGCCTTTGATTCTGTTGTTTTTAACTTTATGTCTGGTTTATTGAAATACTTTTTTAGGCTTTTTAGCTCAGAAGTGAAAACTGATGCAATCTTGTTTCAAATTTATCCCCTAGGATTGCCTTCTTTGTCCCACAGGATTTGCAGCCAATATGGCGTTGATGGTAGCTTTGGGAAATGTTGGCTCTCTCTTGGCTGCTGGAAAAACTCCTTTAACTAATGAAAAAATTGCCATTTTTTCTGATGCACTGAACCATGCATCAATAATCGATGGTATTCGTCTTGCTGAACACAAAAATCTGTAGAGATATTCATCTATAGACATTGCGACATGACTCACCTTAATGCATTGTTGTAGGTCTTAAACTTTTGTTTTGAATTTGTGTGCCTCTTCTTATTGGATATGTACTTCCTTCTTACCAATGCATTTTGTGGTGTGGAAGATCAAGTTGCACAATGAGGAAGAAAGTCGTCGTGACTGATAGGCAAGTGCTACTTTCTGTACCATCATTTCAGTTGGAATCAAATTCACATTCATATAAAGTGTTCCTATTGATTTTATTTGTTATATTTCTTATGAATTGTTTTTGTCTTTCACTACAGCTTGTTTAGTATGGACGGAGACTTTGCACCAATGATTGAGCTTGTGAAGCTACGCAAAGAGCATGGCTTTCTGTTAGTTATTGATGATGTGAGTCCTCTTGAGTTATTCCACAGTAAAAACTTGTGAAACCTTTTTAAGATTAATCTTGTACACGCATCAATGATTGTCTTAATTATATTATGAATGAATTCTCCAGTTGCACACAAAAATCAACTTGTCCTTATTGATTAAATATGTCTATCGTACAGGAAAAAGTTGGTCTATTTTTTTCGTTTTTTTTTTATGTAGGCACAAGGTATTAGTCATAAAAAGAAAATATTCTCTTTGACTCAGGCTCATGGAACATTTGTTTGTGGCAAAAATGGTGGCGGAGTGGCAGAGCAATACAATTGTGAAAGAGATGTTGACATATGTGTTGGGACTTTGAGTAAGGCTGCAGGTTGCCATGGCGGATTCATAGCATGCAGGCAAGTATTCATGCTATCTTTTTGCTTAGTAATGATAACAAATATTGTAATTTGTAAATGTACGGTTTATAGTAGTTGTAGCAAATATGAAATGAAAACGCTGTGCACTATTCCTGAGTTACTAAATTTCTCTGAACGATGCTAAATAAGGAGGGAAACTGTGGCTGTTGGTTTTAAAACTTAATACTTTAGGTGTTGAAGTAATGGGTTCTTTTGTGTTCCATTTCTTTCTTTGTAATGGGTTCTTTCCATATAAACAGCAAAAGGTGGAAGCAACTCATACAATCAAGGGGTCGGTCTTTTATATTTTCAACTGCTACGCCGATACCAATTGCTGCTGCTGCCCGTGGTAATATATAATTTTGTTTGTTACAGGTGCTTTAGTTGAATATAATCCCTTTTAAATATGTGATACTTTTTAATACAGAAGTTTCTTTTACGCTGATTCCGGTGCTTTATTTATTATAAATGGTTGGTATGCAAGGACTGGCAGTCTGGCTGAGTGGTAATAGGAAAGAATGTAGATCTCGTAGGAAGTATCAGATGAATTCATGGTTTAGGAGAGAAGCCCAGTTCTGAATATGATATCAAATTATGGGTTTTCAGAGCCAACATATATAATAATCACTTGAATGAGCCAAGTTCAGGAGCCGGCTTGAGCTTGCCTCAAGCTTGGATTGTAAGCCCCATGTATGATTGTTCACGTAACGGAATGGAACAATATCATAATATTGAGCTGTCTTCTACATTACTGTGGCTGTAATTTATCATGCATTATTCACATGCCATGATTAAAGCATTTATTTTCTTATCTCTATTGAAGTTATTCCCTTTGTTAACAATACAAATATAACCATGCAGCTGCTCTTATTGTGGCAAGAAAGGAAACATGGCGTAGAAGGGAAATTTGGAATCGGGTGCAAGACTTTCGTGCTCTCACTGGAATCCCCATAAATAGTCCCATAATATCTCTTATCGTAGGGAGCGAAGAGAAGGCTCTGCAAGCAAGCCAGTTTTGTTTCCCTCTCTATCTGTTTGTGTGATTTGGAGATCATTCTACAACTGTATCTAACTTTGTCTATCATCAATGAACAGGAGTTTGTTGAAATCTGGTTTCCATGTGACTGCAATTAGACCCCCAACAGTTCCACCCAACTCATGCAGGTCTGTGACAAGTCTTCATTTCTGCTACAGTATATTTACAAGTTTGGGTTGTGCTCATCTTGTTCATTTTGTGTTGTGATGCTTTGCTATTTGACCTTATTCAGTCCTGTTGAGTTAAATCTACCATCTAGCTTGTATTCATGAGGTGGAAAGGTTAATTGACATGACCAATTATATAAAAAAATGATTGGTCATAGTGAAAATATGTCCAAAATGCATGTAACAAAGTTTGGAAATTGAAATCTAACGCGTTACACTTGGGAAAAATGTGGGTCTATACTTTAGTTCCTCCCCCCCCCCCCACCCCCACCCCCCACCAAAACAATGGATGGGTTGAAAAATTAATGTTGTTTCTTTTACCCCCCACCAAAACAATGGATGGGTTGAAAAATTAATGTTGTTTCTTTTACATCTTTTTCTTGATACTTTTTCAATAGGCTACAGTGACATTTGAGAGGTTCACAGCCGCACTCGCCCTTTGTGTCAATTTCCAAGAAATTGACATCCACGGCTCAAATGGTGGATATGCAAGGCTTTAGAATTTGATTTGTTTTAGATTCCAATAGTTCGTACTGAGAAAACACATATACTGATGTATGTGGGCCGGCTGTGCCTTTATAAAGCTCCTTCAGACCTTTTTTTTCTTCTTTCTTTT
Organism: Prunus fruticosa; assembly: GCA_018703695.1. Taxonomy (NCBI): domain Eukaryota; kingdom Viridiplantae; phylum Streptophyta; class Magnoliopsida; order Rosales; family Rosaceae; genus Prunus; species Prunus fruticosa. The sequence goes on along the minus strand of CM031918.1, from coordinate 56,169,886 downwards.
TCTTTTATGTTGAAGTCCTAAACTTTTGTTGTTTCATAAGGAAAAGAACAAAGTTTTCAATCTTTCCTGAGCCTATTTCCTTTATAAATCAAACTTGCCAAAAAGCAAAACTTTTAGAGAGAGAAGAACAAGTTTTCAATTCCTAAACTTTAGAGAGAATGTGACCAAAAGACAAAACTTTAGAGAGTGGGGCCCCCGGGGCTTTTGGTCATTACCAGTCATTAATTTAAAAGGATGTTACCATATGGATGGACGCAATTTATTTTTCTTTATACTTTATGCTATGTCTGCATGATATCAATCAAATGAGGGTATTACCATATGGACCACCAACAACATGCACGACCAAAATTCACCAAATTAAAGACCATATATCATTTCCTTATATATATATGATAGGACATATTAATATTTTCTTTCCCACAATAACCACACGTGTGTGCCCCAATACAAAAATGGCTATTTTAGACAAAAGGCCAGTAAACCCCCCCAATATTGATGTAAAGTTCCTAATGATATTTTCCTATTATTATAATATCTATATATATATATATAGAGCTTCCATTCCACTGAAGATTAATGAAACAACCGAGTTGAATCAACCCTTGGTAGAGTTATCCACAGAAGGGCTAGGAGTTGCCATAGCAAGCCACCATTTCTGTCCCATCCACGTGGCAGTAGTGGAAGGAGATGAAGAATAGCACCACCTTGTCGGCTCATCATGCTGCTGCTGCTGCTGTTTAGAAGACTCATTGCTTGCATTTCCATCTTCCCCATCCTCTGTTTTAGCATTCAACATCTGTTTGTAGAAACACGCATTAAATGAAAATGGGGTAATTAATTTCCTTCTTAATTATTAGTACTATATATAAATAAAAAATTGAAAAAAAAAAACAGAGGAAATTAATAATTCACAACAAGGGCTGAGACATCTTAGTACTCACTCGTGGATATTGATGATGATGGTGTCTTCTCTGGTAGGTGAGGGTCCTAGACAATGCAGTGCTAGTTTCAGAGGTGTTTTGGAGGTTATTAGGGTTAGGGTTGGGGAGCTCATTAAGGTTAATGAGGAGGGTGTTGGTGACGGTGACACTTCTCTTGGACTTGGAGGAGGGCCCAGGTGGAAGAAAAATAGGAGGAGAGGCAGAGGGTTTATAGCTCACATTGCATAAAGTGGCAGTCTTGACTGGGCGCCTCTCAGCTACAGGCTTGACAGGAGACCCAGGCTGAGGCTGAGGCTGAGGCTGAGGAGGTATAGGGATGAGGTGGGTGGCTGAGGATGAGGAGGCTGAGGGTGGGGTAGAGATGCCCATGTTTGGCCACAGAAAGGACCCTTGTGGCCTGCATATCCTGAAACCACTCCTCAGTCTCTGTATTTTGGCTGCCTTGTCCTCATGAGTTGCTGTGGCTGCTGCATTATTGTCTCCTCCTTCAAGCTTATCTTCTTCTTCTTCCTGCTCCCCACCCTTTGATTTTGTCGCTGCTCTTTGATCAGTGTCTGATGGCGGTGGTGCTTCTGAGATACTTACTGGTTCTTCCCTGCTTGATTTCAGCATCCCAATTTGTTCCTGCATTAACATTTTAACCTCCATATCCATCAAACATGTTCCATGCTAGCTTAATATCATCACCATTTCATTAACACCATATGCTGTCATATTGATTATCCCCAAATATGATTTACAGACAGTGTTAAGAATGGCATATGTTAAAAAATTTGATTATGCATACAGGTGGGACAATAAATGCTATAATATGCATACATGCTTCTACTACATACTAAATTAACATGAAAGAGACCAATTTTATTGTGTAATTAATGAATAATTGGACATGAAAGTGATCATTATACTGGAAGGCAGTAAGAAGTGATTAATTATATATTCATATCACATTTAATGAACTTAAGACATAACCAGGGGGCCAATTTATATCATCCTACCTTCAAATCAGACAAAGATTGAGAAACAACCATTAGTTGTTCTTCCATCTTAGTTTTCTTAACGATTTGCTCTGCATGCTCCTTCTGCAAAATCCCAACAAACGACAATTAGTAGCACTTAATATTATTTAAAGCAACCATGATCAAGTTGAACCATGTGACAGGTTAATAAAAATTAAAAGGTCCAAACTTTTTTATCATAATATTATATTTAAAGCAGCCAAAGTTGATGAAGGATTGGAAGTGACCAATATACTGGAGGCAGTAAAGAAGTAATTAATTATACGTTTAGATCACATGCGATTAAGATATAAGGGGATAATTAATTAATATCATGATGGTGTACCTCCATTCGAGACAGAGATTGAGACATTTCCATAAGTTGTTCTCTAATCTTATTTTGCTGCATTGTTAGCAGTACTGAATACTCCTGCAAAATCCCATCGAACAATTAGTAGCAGTTAATTAAAGCAGCCATGATCAACATAAACAAATTAAATTGAAATGTCCAAATTTGTTGGTTCACCTTTTGGTTGATTAATGAACCATCATGTTCCCAGTCAAGACTTGTCAAACAAGAATTTGACGTGGTCACTAAAGCTAGATTATCCTCTTGATTCTTGGACACATGAAGCTGCCTGCATATCCAGCCAGAAATATCACAAATACATACAACACCAACTTAAAACAGAGAGCTAGATTAATTTGCCAAAAGAAAAGCAGAGAGCTAGATTAAGGAACTCACATACACATTATACATTAAACACAGAGGACATCAAAGATGAATAACATTAACAGGGTTTACTGTTCACCTTTTTATCTTGGTTATCTCTTCCCTGAGCTCATGAATCTCTCTGGTACAAGTGGGGTCTCGAGTGGGATCATCACCAGGCGCCCACCCAGGTAGTGGGGTCCAATAAGGGTCTTGAACCCCAGCTTGTTTTCTGATATCAAACAGATCAGCACTCTCCAGCCAATACTCCATGGCTCCATCTGCATTGTGGCGCCGCCTAAACCTCTCGGCTCCACCTGGCGCCACCTTGCCCGCCATGTGTTTGAGCAAATGGTCCAACAAACCAGTATCCCCAATCAGCTTCCTTGCCTCAGACCTCAGCGCTGGCCTCAGTATTGGGCTCCCAAATTTAGCACCCTTGGCCTTCATCACCCTCAGCATGTTTTCCTCTGCAGCCTTGTACCTTAAACCCAAATCAAAGCATGAACACATATTAACAAAACCCAACTTCTTAAACAAAGATCAAAATAACTAATATAGCTAATCGAAACAACTAATTAAGAACAGAGTCCTCACCTCCCTGCAGACCATCTTGCCACTGTGTGTTTTACCAATTTCTTGTTACTCCGATCGGGAACTGCTACAACTTGATTCTGATTTTGACGTTTTGTTATAGATTTTGATTTCATTGTGGTTTTCTTGGGCTTTCTATGGTGATCTTGGCGCTTCCTCTTCCTACTCCTAAGGTTCATCTTCCAGGGCACAACAGGAGGAGCCTCGTCCTCTGTTTTCACATCTTCTTCTTCAATATCATCATCTTCCTCCATCACAGTTATTGCTTTCTCATCATCCACATAGAAATCATCACCATTTTCCTCTAGCTCTGTTAGCTCCTTCCCCTTCTCTTCTTCTTCGTCAGTACTATAGCTCGGTGAAGGCTCTTGCCTGCGCAGGTACCGAACATGCCGGGGCTTACCCCACGTCACCATCCCAGTGAACTTTAGCTCCGACCAGCATGGACCCTTTTTGGAAACCACACTCCTGTTCATGACCTCACCGCTCACTGCTGGGCTGGGTGAAGAGCTTATTCTCTGGTAATTTGTCGCAGAGGGTGTAGCAGCCCAGAAGCTCCAAATGTTGCTCCGATCTGCAAGTTCCTGAGGTGGGATTCTCCGGTAAAGCACCTCTGAAGCCATTTCTGCTGGCATCACGTACTTCTCGTTAAGCGCTGGAATCTGCTTGGCCAATGGTTTTGCGTAGCCTCCTTCGGTGATGTGAGTGTGGAGAGAGTGAATGCTTGGGAACCTCACAGCCACTTTGAGCGCACCCTTCTCACTCACCTGCATACAAAAATGGACCCAAAACTCAAAACCCATATGAAATCGAAATCAAAATCAAATCTGAAAAATAAACAAGAATAGTGAAAACTAGTTGTGGGTTTTGGTGAAGGCGAGTACCATGACGACCCGAACCACCTTGAGCTGTTCTGGGGTGGTTCTGGGAGGGAGGTTAGAGTGGTCGATTTCATAGTAACAGCCCACTTTAATGTGATCTATAGCCTCTGCAAAACCCATAAAAATGCACAAAATGAATCAAACAGTTGTAGATAATGGTCCAAAAACGAATCAGAAGAAGCAGGGAAGAAGAAGATGATCAAAAAGGGGGTGTACCTAGTAGCAAACAGATGGGCGATGGAGTGGCAGTTGTGGGCAGAGCATGTCTGGGCAAACAAGGGCTTGGTGCCTTATTTTGCTCTTGCTTCTTTTCCAAGTACTTCATCATCTTCTGAGAAATGAGAAAGACCCACAGTCACCACTTACATATAAACCCACGTAAACTAATCAGTCACCTCACCCTCTCTCTCTCTCTCTCTCTCTCTCTTCAACCAAAACACACACAACACACAACACACACTATTCACCGCGAGCACTATATATATAGACCAAAACGGCATAACAGAAAATAACAAAATATTATTTTGCCCCGATAGGAATATATGTTTTCTCGCATTTTTGTTCATTTAAAAAAAAAATTCTCTTTTTTAAATTTTTTATTACAAAATTGCTCAGGACAATTTTGCCCTTGAGCTGATACATGCCATGGACGCGAGTCGCTTCGAACGTGCGTTTTGGGAGAGCGTAGGGAAAGTAAGGCCCTATTCGGTGACGTTTTCAAATAATGTTTTCAGAGAATATTTTCAAAGAATGAAAACAAGAAAACGAATTTGCATTTTCAGGATTCAAGAATGCGTCTGGTAGATTAATTAGAAAACATATTCAGAAAATAAAAACAGTGAAAACGTGTCCTGGTAGTACAATTTGAGAATAATAATATGTAATAAGCTATTTTTCAAGTATATTTTTGCTAATGTATGTTCTTAAAAAAATAAAAAATTTCTAATGTTATAAAAACCTAGAATTATCTTTAATAATAAGTGAAAATAATAAATAAAAAGGTGGAATTTTCTTCTCGAAAACAGGTAGAACTACAAAAATAAAAGATAAAAAAAAACAAATAAGGGAGAACACATAAAAAAACAATTTCCATATGTTTCTTGGTCAACCAAGAAAATCATGAATTGTTTCCTATTGGTTTATTGAAATATATATTCTATATTCTATATTCATTAATTAAATTTTTTTGGCTAGATAAAAACTCCTTCCCAGCCCGTTTCTTTCTTTCTTCCTCTCCTTTCTCTTTTCTTCTTCCTTCCCTTTTTTTTCACTATCTCTTCATACCACAACACCCACTCCTTCCTTCCATGGCATGAATCCCATCAACCCACCTCTCTGTCTCTCTCTCTCTCTCTCTCTCTCCCCCTCCTGATCAAGTGGTGATGGCGGTGATTCCATTGGGATGGTGGTGGTGTTGGTATCGGCTGGGTTTGATAGGTGGTGGTGAGGTTGGTGTCGGCTGGGTTTGATAGGTGGTGGTGATGTGGGGACTGGGTCTGTGAGGTTTGGTAGCAGTGGCCGTGGTGGGTTTGATTATGGGTTTGATTTTCGTTTCTATTTTGCTGGGTAGAAAATGAAAACATAAATTGAAAACGATAATTTGGCGTTTTCAATTTTTGTACATGAGTTTGAATCTGTTTTCTGAAAGTTATTTTTCATGTTTTCAAACTCTTGCCACCGAACGCATATTTCGACTTTTTTAGAGAATGAAAACGGAGAATATGCTGAAAACGTTTTACCAAACGGCCCTAATGTTCTAGCATTTAATAGTTGGTCGTTCTAATTAGACACACCATGGAGTTTTCAATGAGAACCGTTGGATCTGTTTCATGTATCATTTAAAACAGTCGGATTAGTTTCAATAGAGAGTGAGCCTTGATTTTCCACTGAACTTTGTATAAATAATAAAAAGCTTTACTTTTTTTATGTACAGACAGAGGGAGAGAGAGAGAGGGAAATGGAGCGAAAATTGTTATGACCGGAAACCGATTTAGCAGTGGACTGTGGAGTGGGAAGGAAATAACTTGGAGGTCACGTGCTCCCTTCATACTGGAGTGGTCCCCTACTCTACTCCAGAGCCGGTCCTGAGCTCCCAAGGCCTAGGGCAAAAATCTCAAGTGTGACTATGTACACACATTAATAATAATTTTTTTTTAATTATAAATAAACTAAGCATTGATTTTTTTAAGAAAATATTTTTCTTTTTTTTGAAAATTAGCGATTTGGGGAGGGGGGCTCTTTTCCAGGTTTTTCCTGGGATTCGAAGGGTGACCAAGGGGGGAGGGGGAGGGACCTCACCACTGAGGTAAATCCCTTAGTCAAGAAAATATTTTTCTAAAGATCTTTTTTAGACTTTGACGTATGTCTTTTTAAGATTTTCAGAGTTTTAAATTTTATATTAAATAGAACTAATGACAATAAAAATCTAAACAATCACCACAACAAGTTAGAGTCAATAGCAATAAAGAAACTAAAAATATGATCAATCACACTCAAGCATAAAATGTTCAATTCTAATAATTTTTTAGCGGAAGTGCAATATTGACTAAGTATGAAAAATAGTTTTTGGAATAATCATTTTCTCAAGATAATTTTGTGCATGAAAGTGATCATTATACTGGAAGGCAGTAAGAAGTGATTAATTATATATTCATATCACATTTAATGAACTTAAGACATAACCAGGGGGCCAATTTATATCATCCTACCTTCAAATCAGACAAAGATTGAGAAACAACCATTAGTTGTTCTTCCATCTTAGTTTTCTTAACAATTTGCTCTGCATGCTCCTTCTGCAAAATCCCAACAAACGACAATTAGTAGCACTTAATATTATTTAAAGCAACCATCATCAAGTTGAACCATGTGACAGGTTAATAAAAATTAAAAGGTCCAAACTTTTTTATCATAATATTACATTTCAAGCAGCCAAAGTTGATGAATAATTGGAAGTGACCAATATACTGGAGGCAGTAAAGAAGTAATTAATTATACGTTTATATCACATTAAGTGTGCGATTAAGATATAAGGGGATAATTAATTAATATCATGATTTGTTGTACCTCCATTCGAGACAGAGATTGAGACATTTCCATAAGTCGTTCTCTAATCTTATTTTGCTGCATTGTTAGCAGTACTGAATACTCCTGCAAAATCCCATCGAACAATTAGTAGCAGTTAATTAAAGCAGCCATGATCAACATAAACAAGTTAAATTGAAATGTCCAAATTTGTTGGTTCACCTTTTGGTTGATTAATGAACCATCATGTTCCCAGTCAAGACTTTTCAAACAAGAATTTGACGTGGTCACTAAAGCTAGATTATCCTCTTGATTCTTGGACACATGAAGCTGCCTGCATATCCAGCAAGAAATATCACAAACACATACAACACCAACTTAAAACAGAGAGCTAGATTAATTTGCCAAAAGAAAAGCAGAGAGCTAGATTAAGGAACTCACATACACATTATACATTAAACACAGAGGACATCAAAGATGAATAACGTTAAAGGGGTTTACTGTTCACCTTTTAATCTTGGTTATCTCTTCCCTGAGCTCATGAATTTCTCTGGTACAAGTGGGGTCTCGAGTGGGATCATCACCAGGCGCCCACCCAGGTAGTGGGGTCCAATAAGGGTCTTGAACCCCAGCTTGTTTTCTGATATCAAACAGATCAGCACTCTCCAGCCAATACTCCATGGCTCCATCTGCATTGTGGCGCCGCCTAAACCTCTCGGCTCCACCTGGCGCCACCTTGCCCGCCATGTGTTTGAGCAAATGGTCCAACAAACCAGTATCCCCAATCAGATTCCTTGCCTCAGACCTCAGCGCTGGCCTCAGTATTGGGCTCCCAAATTTAGCACCCTTGGCCTTCATCACCCTCAGCATGTTTTCCTCTGCAGCCTTGTACCTTAAACCCAAATCAAAGCATGAACACATATTAACAAAACCCAACTTCTTAAACAAAGATCAAAATAACTAATATAGCTAATCGAAACAACTAATTAAGAACAGAGTCCTCACCTCCCTGCAGACCATCTTGCCACTGTGTGTTTTACCAATTTCTTGTTACTCCGATCGGGAACTGCTACAACTTGATTCTGATTTTGACGTTTTGTTATAGATTTTGATTTCTTTGTGGTTTTCTTGGGCTTTCTATGGTGATCTTGGCGCTTCCTCTTCCTACTCCTAAGGTTCATCTTCCAGGGCACAACAGGAGGAGCCTCGTCCTCTGTTTTCACATCTTCTTCTTCAATATCATCATCTTCCTCCATCACAGTTATTGCTTTCTCATCATCCACATAGAAATCATCACCATTTTCCTCTAGCTCTGTTAGCTCCTTCCCCTTCTCTTCTTCTTCGTCAGTACTATAGCTCGGTGAAGGCTCGTGCCTGCGCAGGTACCGAACCTGCCTGCGCTTACCCCACGTCACCATCCCAGTGAACTTTAGCTCCGACCAGCATGGACCCTTTTTGGAAACCACACTCCTGTTCATGACCTCACCGCTCACTGCTGGGCTGGGTGAAGAGCTTATTCTCTGGTAATTTGTCGCAGAGGGTGTAGCAGCCCAGAAGCTCCAAATGTTGCTCCGATCTGCAAGTTCCTGAGGTGGGATTCTCCGGTAAAGCACCTCTGAAGCCATTTCTGCTGGCATCACGTACTTCTCGTTAAGCGCTGGAATCTGCTTGGCCAATGGTTTTGCGTAGCCTCCTTCGGTGATGTGAGTGTGGAGAGAGTGAATGCTTGGGAACCTCACAGCCACTTTGAGCGCACCCTTCTCACTCACCTGCATACAAAAATGGACCCAAAACTCAAAACCCATATGAAATCGAAATCAAAATCAAATCTGAAAAATAAACAAGAATAGTGAAAACTATTTGTGGGTTTTGGTGAAGGCGAGTACCATGACGACCCGAACCGCCTTGAGCTGTTCTGGGGTGGTTCTGGGAGGGAGCTTAGAGTGGTCGATTTCATAGTAACAGCCCACTTTAATGTGATCTATAGCCTCTGCAAAACCCATAAAAATGCACAAAATGAATCAAACAGTTGTAGATAATGGTCCAAAAACGAATCAGAAGAAGCAGGGAAGAAGAAGATGATCAAAAAGGGGGTGAACCTAGTAGCAAACAGATGGGCGATGGAGTGGCAGTTGTGGGCAGAGCATGTCTGGGCAAACAAGGGCTTGGTGCCTTATTTTGCTCTTGCTTCTTTTCCAAGTACTGCATCATCTTCTGAGAAATGAGAAAGACCCACAGTCACCACTTACATATAAACCCACGTACACTAATCAGTCATCACCCTCTCTCTCTCCCTCTCTCTCTCTCTCTTCAACCAAAACACACACAACACACAACACACACTATTCACCGCGAGCACTATATATATAGACCAAAACGGCATAACAGAAAATAACAAAATATTATTTTGCCCCGATAGGAATATATGTTTTCTCGCATTTTTGTTCATTTAAAAAAAAAAATCTTATTTTTAATTTTTTTATTACAAAATTGCTCAGGACAATTTTGCCCTTGAGCTGATACATGCCATGGACGCGAGTCGCTTCGAACGCGCGTTTTGGGGGAGCGTAGGGAACAGTAATGTTCTAGCATTTAATAGTTGGTCGTTCTAATTAGACACACCATAGGAGTTTTCAATGAGAACCGTTGGATCTGTTTCATGTATCATTTAAAACAGTCGGATTAGTTTCAATAGAGAGTAAAAAGCTTTACTTTTTTGAGAGTGAAATTAGAAAAATGTACAGACAGAGAGAGAGAGAGAGAGGGAAATGGAGCGAAAATTGTTATGACCGGAAACCGATTTAGCAGTGGACTGTGGCGTGGGAAGGAAATAACTTGGAGTTCACGTGCTCCCTTCATATTGGAGTGGTCCCCTACTCTACTCTACTCTACTCTACTCCCGCCGCAGAGGCAGGAGAGAGAGTTGGTTAATATTGTTTTGTTTTTATCAGCAAATTATAAAAATGAGGGAGCTGCCCAATTGTTCAATGTGTCACATAATATTCTCAAGAATAAAATTTTCTACACCTTTATTTAATTAAAGTAGACAAATCATATATATATATTATATATATAGGATTATTCATTACTTGAAATTATCATTTATGGGCTTTCAAAATGTATGAAATGAGCCCAATAGGCCCAAGAAGTTCAAGGACCATATGATTAAGGAAATCTTTTATTACAGGCGAGCCTTTGAGCCTCTGTTTCTTCACCTAGCCTCTATCCCAGCCTCGTACAAGTCCAATGTCGAGACAAATCAAGGATCAAATCAGTAAGGTAAATGGGTTTACTTCCAACCAGAATAAGATTCCAGAACCCTTGTTCAACACAATTGCTGTCTTCTTCATACCACTGCACTCCAAATTCAAGACATTTTTCACAGATTTTGAGCAAGTCTTTACCCTTTACACTTAGGACCCAGAAATCAGTTGTTAGAGCACTTGCCACTGAATCAGCATCACCACCACCGGCAAAGATGGTCAAAGCCATTCGAGTCCATGAGCTTGGTGGACCTGAGGTCCCTCTCTCTCTCTCTTTCTCTCTCTCTGTTTCCATACATATGCTTTTATGTTTGAATTGGCCGGCTGCTGGGTTGTGCTTTTTATTTTTATCAGATTATCAAAACTCACTTGTGTATAATTACTGGTTACTTGTCTTTATTTCTATCAGTGTTAAAAGTATTTGAGATTGCTGAATTCAATTCGCAGTTTGTGTATAGTGTATCAAGTTTCTTCATAAATAATCCTTCATCGGCCAGTAGATCAGAAAACAATTTATAGTTTTTTACACTGATTATTCAGTATCCATTACTTTTTTTTGGGTAAGGCAGTATCAGTTTATGTCTAGTTTTTCTTAAAGATAATTTATCTTTGACCTCCCATATTTGTCAGCTAAATGCCATTATTCCTTTATTTTCATCGTCATTTTACTTATTTTTGTCATGTGATGGTGTTAGGTCTTGAAATGGGAAGATGTGGAAGTAGGAGAGCCAAAGGAGGGAGAGGTTCGTGTGAAGAACAAGGCCACTGGGCTTAATTTCATTGATGTATACTTCCGCAAAGGCGTTTATAAGGCTGCTACGCTTCCCTACACCCCAGGTTTTGCTACATTTCTAAGATTATGAAGATACAGTTCAACCAAGATTGACTTCTAGCCAATTTTTGACGTCATGTTCTTTTAAAAAACTTTGGTTTTTCTTCACAGTTTTCTCTAATAAACCTTTACCATGAGAGTATATTTTTTGAAATATGGTTAGGAACGATTGGGGTGAACCTAATACAACCTAATACAAGAATGCAGCGCATGACATCAGATAACGATTTCCATTGTTAGATTTGTTGTATATATTTACATCTAAAACTTGTTTGGGCTTTGATAATGGATTTACACAATTTATTTACAAATCAAAACTGATTTCAGGTGTTGAGGCTTGTGGAGTTGTGACAGCTGTGGGACCAGGACTAACAGGCAGGCAAGTTGGAGATCTTGTAGCCTATGCTGGTCAGCCAATGGGCTCATATGCGGAAGAGCAGATCCTTCCTGCAGACAGAGTTGTGCCTGTTCCTCCTTCCATTGATCCTACTGTTGCTGCATCCATCTTGCTCAAGGGTATGACAGCCCAGTTTCTACTACGCAGTTGTTTCAAGGTAGCTTTATATTTATGCAGCAGCATCTGGAATTTCAGGAACCACACATTAAGTCTGTAGATGAAGATAGTTTGAATTACAAAACACGAGATAACCACATCCTGGTTGTGATATTTTAGGCCATGCTAGTTTTAATATTCCTTGAATATGCATGTGGCATTGCAAAACATTTTTATAGAGCTATTAGCATGCACCGATGAGTTTTCCTGTCGAGGAGAATATTCATTTCTGTTAATACTGTTTTGATCTTTATTGTTATCATTGTAAAACTTTTTGGGCAGAATTCCCCTGGTTTTGACAAAGTATGCTCAGTTGTGTTTGAGTTAGTCTTTTTCATTTGTTAATCACGAGCACTCATGGGAGTTGAGGAGCTCTCTCTCTCCCTCCCTATTTATATTTGTTCCTATCATTATCTGATGTAAGATAAAACTACCATTCTTGTTCTCATTCACTTTTTCATTTGTGGCGCACTTGTCGATTCCATTCCACCGGACAATCTGTGGAAAGAAAAAAAACATGACAACTAAGTATGAATTCAATGAGTAAAATGTCCAAACCAGCAAGATAGTACACCTTAAAAAACAAGCTCTATTGTAAACCAGCAACATGTAATCAACTAAGTGCTTCAATCTTAATTTGGGTTCATTCTACAATTGCATGCTTAACATAGCCCATCCTCTTTCCTAATGTTATATATGTTTAAAAAAATTGAAACTTATGTTGCTTTTGTTATTAGGTCTGACTTGAGTGTTGTTATACAGGTTGAACCTGGACACACAGTCCTTGTCCATGCAGCAGCTGGAGGAGTTGGATCCCTTTTATGCCAGTGGGCTAATGCCCTTGGTGCCACTGTCATTGGAACTGTATCTACTAAAGAGAAGGCAGCTCAAGCCAAGGAGGATGGATGTCACCATGTCATAATCTATAAGGAAGAGGACTTTGTTGCTCAAGTGAAAGAAATAACATCTGACAATGGGGTCGAGGTTGTTTATGATTCTGTAGGGAAGGATACTTTTGAGGTAAGCTATACTTTTCTTCTCTCTTTTTTCTACAAATGAACAAAAACACAATCAAGGGAGTTTAGGGAGAGATCATACCCTGTTCAAACTCTGCATAAGTACATTTGAGTAGGCTTCACCTTAACATGGAGCTGAAGTTTCTCAATGCTAGACCAGGCCTATGAAACCTTTTTGAATTTGAGCCAGGTTTATGAATTTTTTAAATGATGAGGGGGTCCATTTAGATGGAATGCTTTAAAGTTAGGAGTTGGATTTTGACAAAAGGCTTTTATGTCAGATCAGTCAATCTAGCTATATTTTATTTACTAAATTCTTAGACCTGAAATATCACTTCCCTAATAGACCCTAAAGTTAGTTACATTGTGATTGTGGTAGTGCAAACGGTTGGTAATCAGTAATTAAAAGAGAAGAAGAAAAGACACCCTCAAATAAGTGTGTTGTGTCGTGATTTATTCAAATGTTGCAAGCCCAACTAGTCTCCCAGATCAACATAATCTGGTAGATAATGAGTTCTGGGTAGGCAGTCTTTTGGTAATTTGTAATTTGGACAAAGAATCCTTAATTGGGAGTTATTGTTGTATTCAGGGATCACTGGCATGCTTGAAGACTCGTGGATACATGGTGAGTTTTGGGCAGTCATCAGGTGCGCCAGATCCGGTTCCATTGTCAGCCATTGCAGTGAAGTCACTGTTCTTGACTAGGCCTAGCCTCTTTCATTACGCTGTAACTCGAGACGAATTGCTAGGGATGGCGGGAGAGGTATTTGGTAATGTTCAGTCAGGTGTATTGCGGGTTCGAGTAAATCACACGTACCCATTGTCTGAAGCAGCACAGGCACACGAAGACCTTGAGAATAGGAAAACATCTGGATCTGTTGTGCTTATCCCCTAAGGCAAATATGAGTTTGGTCTGTTCATTTTAAAGGCTTGTGGTGTGTGTGAAAATGAATAAGGAACGTTTGCCTTCATGTTCAGGATAGCTGCTGTGCCAAATGAAATGGATGTCTCCGACTGCAGTGATCAAGAGACTTTGTTAAGCTAGCAATAAAAACAAGAAAAACTGGACTTATTGTAATATATTGCAAGTATAAATTGCTGATTTCTAAGTTTTATCTTGAATTTATTGTAATATATTGCAACTATAAATTTTCTTTTTCTTTGTATAATTGTGAAAATGGGGTATTGTAACAAGGAGGATAATGATATCAAGGCTTAAAAGAGTAGAAAGAGAATTTGTTCCGAATTGGCAATGTAATGTACCCTAATTAATTTCCATGAACATAAAACTTAGCTGATTTATATGAGCAAGCTTAGCTCAAGAACTGCAATGTAATGTACTCGAGTTACAAACGTTTCTCTCGACGAAGCAATATTAATAAAGCTGCCTTTTTCGGAGAGTGAAATTAGAAAAATGTGTAGACACAGAGAGAGAGAGAAATGGAGCGAAAATTGTTATGATCGGAAACCGATTTAGCAGTGGACTGTGGCGTGGGAAGGAAATGACTTGGAGGTCACGTGCTCCTTTCATATTGGAGTGGTCCCCTACTCTACTCTACTCCCACCGCAGAGGCAGGAGAGAGAGTTGGTTAATATTGTTTTGTTTTTATCAGCAAATTAACTTTCTGTTGCACATAAAAATGAGGGAGTTGCCCAAATGATCAAATATGTCACTTAACTTGGTGGTGAACATAACATTTTCAAGAACGAGATTTTCTACACCTTTATTTAATTAAAGTAGACAGATCATATATGGTTTTCAATATATATATATATATATATATATATATAGGATTATTCATTACTTGAATCAAATTACATTCATTTATATGCATATTGGCATTATACTTTATTGGTAATGTTGTGGGTTAATTGATGTAGCTATCAACTATGTCGTGTTTGGTTTTTAAATTCTATTTGAGGAGCAATTCATCACGATATCCAAATTTCCACACTTTGTTTCTAATTTTGTCCCCAACACTAATTTGGCTTCAGTCAAATTGTCAAAACTTGGTATTTAGATATATGTATGTGTAAAAATTTGTCACATTTACTATGTTGTTTGTAGCAAAGCTTAAGAAACAATTGTGTTATATTTTAGTGTTGGGTACATTTTATTTTTTTTGGGTTGTTTGAAGCAGCCAAAAATCATCACTTATGGGCTTCAAAATGTATGAAATCAGCCCAATAGGCCCAAAGGCCTTTGTTTCTTCACCTAGCCTCTATCCCAGCCTCGTACAATTTCATTGTCGAGACAAATCAAGGATCAAATCAGTAAGGTAAATGGGTTTACTTCCAATCAGAATAAGATTCCAGAACCATTGTTCAACACAATTGCTGTCTTCTTCATACCACTGCACTCCAAATTCAAGACATTTTTCACAGATTTTGAGCAACAATAAGAATTTGAGCAAGTGTTTACCCTTTACACTTAGGACCAGTAGTTAGAGCACTTGCCACTGAATCAGCATCACCACCAGCAGCGAAGATGGTCAAAGCCATTCGAGTCCATGAGCTTGGTGGACCTGAGGTCTCTCTCTTTGTTTCCATACATATGCTTTTATGTTTGAATTGGCCGGCTATTGGGTTGTGCTTTTTATTTTTATCAGATTATCAAAACTCACTTGTGTATAATTACTGGTTACTTGTCTTTATTTCTATCAGTGTTAAAAGTATTTGAAATTGCTGAATTCAATTCGCAGTTTGTGTATAGTGTATCAAGTGTCTTCATAAATAATCCTTCACATAAGTCGGCCACTAGATCAGAAAACAATATATAGTTTTTGACACTGATTATTCAGTATCCATTACTTTTTTTTTTTGGGTTAAGGCAGTATCAGTTTGTCTAGTTTTGCTTAAAGAAAATTTATCTTTGACCTCCCATATTTGTCAGCTAAATGCCATTATTCCTTTACATTCCTCGTCATTTTACTTCTTTTTGTCATGTGATGGTGTTAGGTCTTGAAATGGGAAGATGTAGAAGTAGGAGAGCCAAAGGAGGGAGAGGTTCGTGTGAAGAACAAGGCCATTGGGCTTAATTTCGTTGATGTATACTACCGCAAAGGCGTTTATAAGGCTGCTACGGTCCCCTACACCCCCGGTTTTGCTGCATTTCTAAGATTATTATTATTATTATTATTATTATTATTTTGAATAGAAACATTTGTATTGATAATCAAGAGGAAAAGCTATCCTCGATTATACAACAAAGAGAGAATCTGCTCATTATAAGCAGAAAGCAAGAAAGATTCATCTAAAACTACTCCAACCAAAGATAGGTTAGAAGCTAAAGCACAACTTAAGTAAACTTATCTTAAGACAGCACCTTTACCATATAAGATTATGAAGATACAGTTCAACCAAGATTGACTTCTAGCCAATTTTTGACTTCATGTTCTTTTTAAAAACTTTGGTTTTTCTTCACAGTTTTCTCTAATAAACCTTTACCATGAGAGTATATTTTTTGAAATATGGTTAGGAACGATTGGGGTGAACCAAATACAACCTAACCTAATACAAGAATGCAGAGCATGACATCAGATAACGATTTCCATTGTTAGATTTGTTGTATTTATTTACATATAAAACTTGTTTGGGCTTTGAGAATGGATTTACACAATTTATTTACAAATCAAAACTGATTTCAGGTGTTGAGGCTTGTGGAGTTGTGACAGCTGTGGGACCAGGACTAACAGGCAGGCAAGTTGGAGATCTTGTAGCCTATGCTGGTCAGCCAATGGGCTCATATGCGGAAGAGCAGATCCTTCCTGCAAACAGAATTGTGCCTGTTCCTCCTTCCATTGATCCTACTGTTGCTGCATCCCTCTTGCTCAAGGGTATGACAGCTCAGTTTCTACTACGCAGTTGTTTCAAGGTAGCATTATATTTATGCAGCAGAATTTCAGGAAGTCATTAACCACACATTAAGTCTGTAAATGAAGATAGTTTGAATTACAAATCACGAGATAACCACATCCTGGTTGTGATATTTTAGGCCATGCTAGTTTTAATATTCCTTGAATGTGCATGTGGCATTGCAAAACATTTTTTTAGAGCTATTAGCATGCACCTATGAGTTTTCCTGTCAAGGAGAATTTTCATTACTGTTAATACTGTTTTGATCTTTATTGTTGTCATTGTAAAACTTTTTGGGCAGAATTGCCCCTGGTTTGACAAAGTATGATCAGTTGTGTTTGAGTTAGTCTTTTTCATTTGTTAATCATGAGCACTCATGGGAGTTGAGGAGCTCTCTCCCTCCCTCCCTATTTATATTTGTTCCTTTGAGACTATAACTTTTAAAAACATGTCCTATCATTATCTGATGTAAGATAAAACTACCGTTATTGTTCTCTTTCACTTTTTCATTTGTGGTGCACTTGTTGATTCCGTTCCACCGGACAATCTGTGGAAAGAAAAAAAAAACATAACAACTAAGTATGAATTCAATGAGTAAAATGTCCAAACCATCAAGATTGTACACCTTAAAAAACAAGCTATATTGTAAACCAGCAACGTGTAATCAACTAAGTGCTTCATTCTTAATTTGGGTTCATTCTACAATTGCATGCTTAACATAGCCCATCCTCTTTCCTAATGTTATACATGTTTAAAAAATTTGAAACTTATGTTGCTTTTGTTATTAGGTCTGACTTGAGTGTTGTTATACAGGTTGAACCTGGACACACAGTCCTTGTCCATGCAGCAGCTGGTGGAGTTGGATCCCTTTTATGCCAGTGGGCTAATGCCCTTGGTGCCACTGTCTGTCATTGGAACTGTATCTACTAAAGAGAAGGCAGCTCAAGCCAAGGAGGATGGATGTCACCATGTCATAATCTATAAGGAAGAGGACTTTGTTGCTCGAGTGAAAGAAATAACATCTGACAATGGGGTCGAAGTTGTTTATGATTCTGTAGGGAAGGATACTTTTGAGGTAAGCTATACTTTTCTTCTCCCTTTTTTCTACAAATGAACAAAAACACAATCAAGGGTGTTTAGGGAGAGATCATACACTGTTCAAATTCTGCATGAGTGCATTTGAGTAGGCTTCCCCTTAACATGGTGCTGAAGTTTCTCAATGTTAGACCAGGCCTAAGAAACCAGTTGTTTTTGAATTTGAGCCAGGTTTATGAATTTTTTAAAAGATGAGGGGGTCCATTTAGACGGAATGCTTTAAAGTTAGGAGTTGGATTTTGACAAAAGTCTTTTATGTTGGATCAGTCAATCTAGCAATATTTTATTTACTAAATTCTTAGACCTGAAATCACTCTTCCTTAATAGACCCTAAAGTTAGTTACATTGTGATTGTGGTAGTGCAAACAGTTGATAATCAGTAATTAAAAGAGAAGAAGAAAAGACACCCTCAAATAAGTGTGTTGTGGCGTGATTTATTCAAATGTTGCAAGCCCAACTGGTCTCCCAGATCAACATAATCTGGTAGATAATGAGTTCTGGGTAGGCAATCTTTTGCTAATTTGTATTTTGGACAAAGAATCCTTAATTGGGAGTTATTGTTGTATTCAGGGATCACTGGCATGCTTGAAGACTCGTGGATACATGGTGAGTTTTGGGCAGTCATCAGGTGTGCCAGATCCGGTTCCATTGTCAGCCATTGCAGTGAAGTCACTGTTCTTGACTAGGCCTAGACTCTTTAATTACGCTGTAACTCGAGACGAATTGCTAGGGATGGCGGGAGAGGTATTTGGTAATGTTCAATCAGGTGTATTGCGGGTTCGAGTAAATCACACGTACCCATTGTCTGAAGCAGCACGGGCACACGAAGACCTTGAGAATAGGAAAACATCTGGATCTGTTGTGCTTATCCCGTAAGGCAAATATGAGTTTGCTCTGTTCATTTTAAAGGCTATGTGGTGTGTGTGTGTGAAAATGAATAACGAACGTTTGCCTTCATGTTCAGGATAGCTGCTGTGCCAAATTTTCTTTTTCTTTGTATAATTGTGAAAATGGGGTATTGTAAGAAGGAGGATAATGATATCAAGGCTTAAAAGAGTAGAAAGAGAATTTGTTCCGAATTGGCAATGTAATGTACCCTAATTAATTTCCATGAACATAAAACCTTGCTGATTTATATGAGCAAACTTGGCTCAACAACTGTAGTGTTGTTTACATGCATAACCAGACGCAAATATTTGCCCTTTCGAATGTGCTTGCTTATAACTTATAAGAAATATGTCGGAAATATTGTTGGAAAATATATTGGGCTGTAAAATGTGCAAATGAGCCCAACCAGCCCGGGACTCTATATTCAGACCAAATTGCTCCAAATCAGGCCAGTTCTATGTCGTTAACCGTTTACAATCTATATTTTTGGGACCCATGTTAGATTTTTTTTTCTTAATGTAGAGTAAAACTCACGCGTAACCTACACATTTTTTCTATCTCTCTCCTCATGTGAATACTACGTGGAAAACATGCAATGGTATAACCTCACACACAATTCTCACTACGAAAACCATGGGCTCCTAAGGCGGTTTCTTGGAACTTGTTAGCTTGAGGCTTCTCTATAAATTAAGGGATCCTAGTCCTATGACCACAACACACACTCTTAGAATTGGTTGAGTTGAAATGGGAGATAGGCCTCCCAGAGGCCAATGGGAATGAGTGACTGGGAGGGTTCCTCCCTTTTCTCTTCATACCAGACGCTCGAGATTTGGATAATTGTGCCACGTTTTGTTTTTCTTTACAGGACGTCATGATTAAGTAGGCGATTGGAGATTTACTATGTGCACCAAGCTGGACTTTCAATTATAATTGCAGAATTTGGTCACATTTTCCTGGTTTTATTCTACTAATACATATTTCCTGGCTCATATATTATATATCTTATTATTATTATTATTATTACTATTATTATAGGGTAGAGACTTGGTCATAGATAATTGACCAAGGATCTATAGGTGGCACCAGGTTTCCACCCAACTGGAATTACATCTTTGGCCAGCAAAGTTTGGGCTGAATACTGAGATGTCAACCTTATTGACAATGGAGGATGCAATTCTGAGCCTGCATCAAGTTTCCACACTGCACCCCATGATTGTTGCATGGCACGCCATTCATCACCACCGTCCGATGAGGAAGCCTCCTTCAACTCAACACCAGCAAGATCACCATCTCCCTCCTCAAATTCAATCACAGCAGCAAAATAGTTTGAGTTTGAGCCCTGGTCCACGTGGAATGCAATGGTTTTTCCTGAATAGTCACATGCCACACTGACAAATGGCCATGGAAAAAAAAAAAATTTAATCTAGTCCAAAATGTATAATAAATAATCTACCAAATTTTGCAAATGTAAAATTGGGTTTCATGTACCGTGCAAACTGAATTTGTAACACTCCGGCATCGCGTAGTTTCTCTTGTTGGCCAGGACGTGCCATGGCACCAAATGCAGTTCCGCTCAGGTCGAAATGTGCCGGCTCCGATGCACAAGGTCCTCCGGGGCAAAAGTCCGTGATGACCACCCTCACTGGTCTGCCGGAACAAGATGCATGTTTGGTACATTTTACCTGACGTTAATTAAAATTGAACAAATTAATATATATATTTTTAGAGAGAAGTAATATATTATTATATATACGTCCAAACACTAAAGTTTTATGAATGTCAGCTATTATAAATAATAGAAGAGTGACGTAACATGCCTTAAAAAGAATATAAAAAGAAGGGAAGTTTATTATAAGGGGTGCGTGCAATTACCCCCTAGAAAAAATAAGAAAGGAGAGGAAAAACTTTATACCTGATAACAAGTGTAATAAAACAAGGTTATTATCCACTCTATGTGGGGTGAGTGGGAGATGTAATAAAACAATTATTATGCAATAATCCTTGTTTTATGGCACTACACAAATTAAGGCACTTAGCCTTGTTTTATGGCACTACACTAATCCTTGTTTTATGGCACTACACTAATCCTTGTTTTATGGCACTACACTAATCCTTGTTTTGAGGCACTAAACCTTGTTTTAAGGCACTACCAACCTAAGCACTAATGCATGTTTTATGCTCTCTTGAGATGAGCTAAAACAACTCCTATAAATAGATGGAGTGTGTGCAAGTGAAGAGATGATGAGAAGCATTAGTGCATACTCTCTAAGTTGGTGTGTGTGAGACAAGAAGTGTGAGTGCATATCAAAGAGTTGTAGTGAGTTTTACACCCACAAAGAGAGAAACCTCATATCTCCCTAAACACTCTCCTTTAGGCAATTCACCAAGAGCCTTGGTCTTGGGTACGTGGAATCAATGGAGTAACTTTCATAGCCAATCCAACGACCTTGGAGACGAAGAACATGTAGAATCTTGTTGGCGTGTTCGTGACGTGGAAGCATCACGGTGGGCTAGTAATTGCAAGCGGTTTTTCACTTGGAATCTTCCGCAATGTATGTAGTACCTTATTCCGAATATATATTAACGATTATTAACAGTGGTATCAGAGCTTGTATGCTTGCTTTTCGCCATGTTGATTGATGCATGAGAATATGTTTTTTCTTCCGCAAGAACCACCATGAAAGCATGAACCAAGAAACTTCGTTTTTTGTTCGATTGTTTTTTGATGTTTTCTTTCCATGAAGTATGTTCCTCTATGTGATGAGAACTTACCTTTAAATTTTCGTACTTTTTAAAGGAGTGGTTTAGGAGAAAAACTAAAACCAAAGAGCATGAAAAACGGTTTGTTTTCGAGTTTTTGAGAGCACGTTTGTATGCTGTTAAATTATTTTTCTATGCTGTTTCTTTGCCTTAGCATATTCTCTGTTGCATGAGCTTTCCAATGATATATTGTATGCGTCATTTGGATGCATAACGAAGGAGATAGAGGTCTCCAAAGATGGCCAAATGATCATGAAAATCTGGAAATTTCAGCAAGATGAATAGTGTTCTTCGTGAACAGTGTTCTTTGTGAACACATCCTCTTTGAAGGCGCGTGAGAGCACGTATGTCCTTTGTAGAGCTTCATCTTAGACAAATGGAATCCAATTGTGGACTCCTCCCGTCTATTTTCTAAAAATCATTTCGCTAAGTATCACTTGGAATAAATGAATAATTGTTTGTTTATGAAGTTGCAACATAATGACATGTCATTTAGAAACTAAATATGTTATTAAGTTGTTCATATTTAGCATGCCAAATATGGACTTAAGATTGGTTGAGTTAATTTATGGGTCATACTAGTGGAATTGACTACCCAAAAATGTGTGATGTCTAGGCAAGTTATTTAGGAAACACCTTTGGTGTTTAAGAGGAAATGGTATTTAAGCGAGTTCATCTCCACCACTACTCCCGCAACTTACCTGGTCACATTTTTTCGGTGGACTTTCATTGGTTAACCTATTAAATGGATTCCCAATTTTAGATCTATGAGAGGCCCATGCGCTTTTATGAGACTGCGCAAACATTTGTTTGGTTGGAAACTTTGTGTTTTCTAAGTAGAAATTTGTTTAAAAGTAATTGAAAATGTTTATTTAGACTTGCTTTTTTGGGTGATGATTATAAGCATAGCAAATTTTCGAGTCCAAATTTGTAAGGAAGGATAATTCTTTTCAAGTTATTTTTGAAACAAATAGAAATGTGCAAAACGCTAATACTAAAGTCAATCCTTGTGTTTTATAGATAATGGCCACCAAAAATGTTGTTGCTGACCTAAATAAGGGAGACAAACTTGAGGGTACCAACTATGATATTTGGCATAGGAAAATTCAATATCTCTTGAATGAGCAGGAGTTATTGGAAACATTAACCAATTCAATGATCGAACCTGAGGTTGGGCAAACGGCCCAACATCGCCGTGATCTTGAAGCTTATCAGACTTGGTTCAAAAAGGATCGTTGTGCGCGCTTTACTATGCTAAGCAGCATGCACAATGATCTTATTGGGGGATATGAGAGCTACCCTACTGCCAAGGCTTTATGGAATCAACTAAAGTTTGATTTTGGTGGTACGTCCACCACTCGACTTAGAAGCTTGGTTCTAAAGTTTGAGGTATACCGCAAAAATCCTAAGCACACGATTCATGAGCACTTAAGGGTGCTTTCTAGCATGATACGTGACTTAAAGGCTGCTGGAAATACCCTCACTGATGAGCAGCAAGTGCAGGCAGTCATCAGATCCCTGCCAGATTCATGGAGCTCCATGAAACAAATAATGACACATAATGAGAATATCAAGAATTTTTCTGATATTTCTCGTCATGTTGAGCTAGAATCGGAGCGCCAAGAGGCGACCAATGCTACTGCCCTTTCGCCCAGGGTGGCACGTCTAAGACTAAAGGGTCTAAGCGTAAAGTAAAAGGAAAGGCAGATAAGCAGGATGGGGCAAACAGACTTGCACCAAAGGATGACAACAAAACCAAGCGCCGTAGGGGCAAGCGTGGTGGGAAGAAAGACTTGTCCAAAGTCAAATGCTATAACTGTGATAAGAAGGGTCACTTCGCTCGTGATTGTACTGAGCCGAAGAAGGTATCTTTCTTAACTAAACCTTCCCACATATATGTATGTGAACATGTTTTAGTTGCTAATACGTCCTCTGGGTGGATTGTAGATACGGGAGCAACCAAACATGTGACTCGAGATCGAGAAGGTTTTTTGGATTATCGACGAATTCCAAAGGGCACCTCTAGTGTGTTCATGGGTGATGGAAGCCGTATAGAAGCTTTGGGAGTTGGTTCATATCAACTTCAAATGCGCAATGGGCGCACATTGCTCCTCAATAATGTGCTCTACGTTCCTGGAATTCAGCATAATCTATTTTCAGTTTTAGAGTGTTTGCGTGATGGATATTGTTTTAAGTTTTCTTCTTTTGGTTTGGATGTGTTATTGGATGGTACAATTGTTGGTCATGGTTTTTTAAGGAATAACTTCTTTTATTTGGATTTGAATGATTCCGATTACTCATCTTCTTATATAGCTTATGCTGATGTACATGTTGATTCTGCAACTTGGCATGCTAGACTAGGACATATAGGACGTGATAGGATGACAAGGTTAGCTAGAGAAGGTCTTTTAGGCTCACTCGCTAAAGTTGACCTACCTATATGCGAATGTTGTCTAGCTGGTAAAGCTATAAGAAAGCCTTTTGGTAAGGCTAAGAGAGCTACTCAACCGCTAGAGTTAGTTCACTCGGACATTTGTGGACCTATGAGTGTGAAGGCACGTCATGTCGCCTCTTATTTTCTCACATTTATTGATGATTACACGCGATATGGTTATGTCTATCTGATCGCTCACCGCTATGAAGCCTTGGATTGTTTCAAGCGTTTTATAGCTGAGGTTGAGAATCAGGACAGAGAAGAGTTTAAAGGCTCTTCGCACAGACCGCGGACGCGAGTACTTATCTGAACAGTTTAAAGAACTATGTGAAAATAAGGGGATACGCAGACAACTCCTGTTCCTTATACACCGCAACAAAATGGTGTTGCGGAAAGAAGGAATAGAACTTTATTAGACATGGTTAGGTCTATGATGGCGCAAGCTAATCTCCCAATTTCGTTTTGGGGAGATGCAATATTAACTGCTGCCTACATTCTTAACCGAGTGCCTTCCCAATCAGTCACTTCAACCCCTTACGAATTATGGAAAGGCGAAAAGCCCAATTTGGGGCATTTGCGCCCTTGGGGATCAGCTGGTTTTGTTCATAATACTTTTCACAAGCATGGAAAGTTTGGCCCTCGAGGTAAAAAACATATCTTCATAAGGTATTGCGAGCACTCGAAAGGCTATGTGATGTATGGTGAACATGCTGATGGAGGAATGACTGAAATAGATTCCCGAAATGTGAATTTCATAGAGAATGATTTTCCTAGCATTGGTGATGCCCAAAAGAATCTTGACCTCCATGAGTTGGAAGGAAGTAAAGATATTTCACAATCTTTAAGCGAGGATGGGGAATTGACTCCTAATCCAGGTAATCGCTAAAGAAAGTGACAATGATCTGCAACCTAGTGGGAGTATACCAAAGGATGGTACACCGCTAGAAACTCAAGATTTAATGGTGCGCAAGAGCAAACGAGGAAATATTCCCCGTCGATTTTTTGAAATTGAAGGGGAAACCTTCTTGTGTACTCCAATAGATGAAGAAGAGCCTGCTTCTTATAAGGAAGCGCTATCATCTGGAGCTGGAAAAGAGTGGATGACTGCTATGCAAGATGAGATAAGCTCAATGGACAAAAACAAGGTCTGGGAGTTAGTTGACCTTCCGCCTGGGCGCAAGACCGTTGGAAACAAATGGGTCTTGAAAATCAAACGCAAAGCGGACGGTTCAATTGACAAGTACAAGGCACGTCTTGTGGCGAAAGGCTATACTCAACGAGAGGGTATAGACTATGATGATACTTTCTCCCCAGTGGTGAGATTTGCATCTATTCGCCTAATCCTAGCTATTGTCGCACAAAAGGATTTGAACCTTTTCCAAATGGATGTTAAGACTGCATTTCTCAATGGAGATCTAGACGAAGAGATCTATATGGATCAACCAATGGGTTTTGAGGTCAAAGGACAAGAGCGCAAAGTTTGCCGTCTCAAACGTTCTATTTATGGCCTCAAACAAGCGTCTAGACAGTGGAACATTAGATTTCATACCTCAATCATCTCCTTTGGTTTTGAGATGGTTGAAGAAGACCACTGTGTGTATCTAAAACGATCCAAGGAAAATGTTCAGATTCTTTCATTATATGTTGATGACATTCTCATAGCAGGAAATGACATGGATTCCATTGTCGCCACTAAGAAGTGGTTGTCCGCAAAGTTTGAAATGAAGGACATGGGTGAGGCAAATTATGTGCTAGGAGTGAAAATCATAAGAGACCGTTCAAAAGGACTTCTCAGTTTGTCTCAAGAGACTTACATTAAGAAGATACTTGAACGTTTTCGTATGCATCACTCCAAACCCATAGACACACCAATGGAAAAAGGATGTGTCCTAACCCTTGACCAATGTCCTAAAAATGATGAGGAAAGAAACCAAATGACCAAAGTTCCTTATGCATCTGCGATAGGAAGTCTAATGTACGCTATGTTGTGTACACGGCCAGACATCTGTCATGCAGTTGGTATGGTGAGCCGTTATCAAAGTAATCCTGGACCTGCTCATTGGAAAGCAGGTAAAGAGAATTTTTCGATATCTGCAAGGTACCACTGATCTTGTCTTATGCTACCATGGTGGCGATTTGAGACTTAGAGGTTACAGCGATGCAGATTGGGCCAATGACAGAGATGAACGCAAATCCACCTCTGGTTATGCTTTTATACTTGGAGGTGGAGCTATCTCTTGGTGTAGCAAGAAACAGTCTTGCATAGCCCTATCCACCATGGAGTCGGAATATGTTGCTTGCTCAGCAGCAGGTTCAGGAAGCTGTTTGGTTAAGAAGATTCTTGCAACGACTAAACTATACAGCCAAAACCTGAGGCAGTACTTGTTTACTCAGATAGTACATCTGCTTTGGCATATGTAAAGGATCCGAAATACCATGGAAAATCCAAACACATAGATGTCAGATATCACTATATCAGACAGAGGGTAGCACAAGGAGAGGTTATATTAAAGCATATCTCAAGTGGCAATATGGTTGCTGATCCTCTCACTAAACCCATTGCTAGAGATGTGTTCCTTTCTCATATTAGGAGTATGGGACTACGAAGGTTTTAATATACCTATTTTGTAATTGACTTTATTATTAATGCAATGTTAATCGTTTTTTCCATGGTACTTGTTTTAGAATGATTGATATGATTTTTGCACAAAGATTTGTCACCAGGCTTGAGTCAGCCCACTCACATGGGAGATTCACCTTGGCGCGAGATAGCGAGCAAGATGAGACATTTGTGTTATGTTCTAAAATGCTTAGACAACATATTATGACATATATGTATATCTGCGCCTAAGTAGGCAGCAAGATAAAACACTTCTCTAAATGTCGCCTTAGTTGGAGCTAAGATGAGACCTTGAAAAAGAAAAGAGGTCGATCATAGAAAATTGCCATAAAATCTATGAAGCCTATTGAGCCGAATGTGAGAATCCAGACAGGCGCCGAGAGGGTGACTGAGACTAGAACTCAAGTTAGACATTTGTGTAATGTCTAGACTAAGATTCGTATGACGTATGTCCAATTCTTGGACAAGTGACATGCTCGTTTTATGAGAATACGTTATAGCATACATTTCATACTGTATGTGCTAGATGCGATCGACAGTGGGAGTGATGAATGAATCCCTGCTTCATCACTATGTGAGCCACTTGGATCATTAATTCAGATCCTAAAAAAAATGTACCCTTAGTTGACTTTAGCCTATGTCATGAAGAGGATGCTTGATGTTGCTACTTTAGCTTGTTTTCCTAGGATCAATTATAAGGTCTCAAGGGGCATGTCTAAGAAAGCAGTTAAGTCTAGTTGGATTGATATGAGCGCTTAAGGAAGACTGTTAGACAATACACCATGTTTTTGTGACTCATAGCTGGCCGGCGTCTATGTCATATTTGTTGTTGACATGTCATGAGTACAAAACATATTTGGGGTGTAGCACTGCTTTTATGAGGGGTTAAGAGTGCTGATACCGGTGTAGTCTGAATAAGTCTGGGGTATGTACGAGATGATTTCAAATGATGCACTTTTATTAGTTTGGTGATGACTTAATAAAATGTGCTCTTGTAGCTGTACGTTTTTTCTCGCAAGGTCGCACGACCCATTTCCTGTATGAGAAGAAGAGTATACAAGAGGTTTAAGATGATTATGAGGTTATCACACCCTATGTGGGTGAGTGGGAGATGTAATAAAACAAGGTTATTATCACACTCTATGTGGGGTGAGTGGGAGATGTAATAAAACAATTATTATGCAATAATCCTTGTTTTATGGCACTACACAAATTAAGGCACTTAGCCTTGTTTTATGGCACTACACTAATCCTTGTTTTATGGCACTACACTAATCCTTGTTTTATGGCACTACACTAATCCTTGTTTTGAGGCACTAAACCTTGTTTTAAGGCACTACCAACCTAAGCACTAATGCATGTTTTATGCTCTCTTGAGATGAGCTAAAACAACTCCTATAAATAGATGGAGTGTGTGCAAGTGAAGAGATGATGAGAAGCATTAGTGCATACTCTCTAAGTTGGTGTGTGTGAGACAAGAAGTGTGAGTGCATATCAAAGAGTTGTAGTGAGTTTTACACCCACAAAGAGAGAAACCTCATATCTCCCTAAACACTCTCCTTTAGGCAATTCACCAAGAGCCTTGGTCTTGGGTACGTGGAATCAATGGAGTAACTTTCATAGCCAATCCAACGACCTTGGAGACGAAGAACGTGTAGAATCTTGTTGGCGTGTTCGTGACGTGGAAGCATCACGGTGGGCTAGTAATTGCAAGCGGTTTTTCACTTGGAATCTTCCGCAAGGTATGTAGTACCTTATTCCGAATATATATTAACGATTATTAACAACAAGCTCCACATTCCTTGCCTGATTTGTACAGAGAAGGGCCTATCCCAGTAATCATAGAAGAGAATGGAGGCTGTGACACCAAATTTCCATACCCACAAGACCCGCCTGCATTTACAATTTGTTAACTAAGCAACATCATTATTTCTTAACCAAGATTATTAAACATGCACATATTAATCATGCATTAATTACCGTCACTTCCCGCACCGTCGGGGCTGCCATACCAAGTAGCTCCGGCAGGGTACCAATGGGTGGCAGCGGTCGACAAGTTTAAGTGCTTGCGATTAACGGCAAAACACAGCTTAAAGTAGCAAAATACAGTGATTAAGTACCAAAAGGGTTTTAAACCAGCTAAGGGTGGCTTATTAAGAGTGGCCATGGCTAAGCTGCACTGCACTGCACTTAAGTTGATATGGCTAGTTTAGAGTGTGGTTTTTAGTGTTAAAAGCTTACTGGTTTTTATAGAGGAAAATATCATGTGCCTGTTGCTATCAATCCAAGTCCAATTATTTTTTTAAAATTGGTATTATTAATGGAGTGAAGTGAAGTAACATGGCGTTTTCTACAGGTCGCCTTAATTTGACACAAACTAGAGGACACTTTTTTGAATTACCGTATCTTTTATTGACAGGAAAATAATCATAGACTAATCTACATGTGGTTTGAATTTGCAGGCTCAAGTTCTGCAGATAAGCCAATGGAAACATGGTTTTACTTGCAAATCTTCAAGGGAGGATTTCAAAATAAAACCCATAAATTTAGGCTGAGTATGTGGTGCTTTATTGACTTTATTTTAAGAAACTGGGGAAGATTTCCAAATGAATTTTCACTATTTTTCCATTGTCCAAAATGTCAAATTCAGAGCTCATCAAGTCCAGAATTGATAACCATAAGCTGACTAGACTAGACTAGACTAGACGAGACGAGACAAGACGCGAAGTCAGAAAATCCATCAAGAGGGGTCAACTTCAAATAACAAGATTAACACAAAATAAAAATAAAAAATTCATCTGATAATAAAATCCTTTGTATTAATTTCTATATCATTCCAAAATATTTAGAACAGAGCATAGGTTGTCCATCTTCAATTTGAATTGTCATGCTTTTGAGTTTTTTTTAGGGTAAGTGTCATGCTTTTAGTTTTAGGTAATTAGGTTAATAATTATTAAGTTGTTACAAATAAAGAAATAATTAAAAGGGTAAGTTAGCATAAGTTAGGGACATGGGAGACAAAAGTTTTCATCTTTATTTTTGTAGTTTTCACAAAATAAGATGGTGAGAATGATCAAATTTCAGAAATACTGTATAAAAAAATTAAGTACAAACATGTAAAAAGATCAAATATGCTACTTGACCACTGTGGAGCCATCCGCCCACACGAGACGATACAATCAACTCAAGCAGTGTTATAAATAATGAAAGTGGAGCCCACAATCAAATTATGAGTTTGAAAATGAGGCAAAATTTCACTGTTCATTGACTGTTCACTCACGGATGAAAATGATGGTTTGAAAATTGAGACGGAAGTGCACTGTGCAATGCATCTACGCTCACGGAAGTATTTCAGAAAACGCCTATAAATAGGCTTATTCTATCAATTGTAATACACACCATAGAAGAGAGAGAAGAAAGAAAGGAGAGAGAAATTTGAGTGAGTTCCTATTTGAGAGGAAATTCAATCTGTGCAAACACCACAAGGAAAGATTTAATTTCACTATCAATTTTCAGTGGTAATTCCATACTCCAATTATTTTATTTTACAACACGTTTCTAGCACGATAGTCTCTCCACTTTTCTCAGTTCAACACTATGTGGTTATTTCTCTTTCTCCTCTCCGTCATATGTCTCCTCTCACTTTACTACTACGACGACATGCAAACTTTTTTTTTGTGTTCTCACAATTTTTGTGTTGTTTCATCCATGTTTGCTTAATTTATTTCTTTGTAATATAATTTGGAATGGCACGGTTTCATACCCCATTCTGTTGTTTTATGGTGGTGTAATTTTCATTACCCATCGCGTTGTAACACAAATTATCATAATGGTGTGATCTTAAAACCCATCTATTATACAGTGGTGCAGTTATATTGCCCACAAAATATAATATGTACTTCCTAAATTTTTAGTGGTGGTTTAATTCCCACACTTATTTTATTTACTGTATGGTGTAGGTTTATTACCCATACGGCAGTATTTATTTAAAGTGTGGAGCGGGTTTATCGTCCACACAACTGCCTTTTATTTAAAAGTATGGAGCAGGATCAGTGCCCATACAAGCACGTTTACTTTACCGCACATTTACTTTTATTTAAAGTATGGTGCGGGATTAACGTCCATACAACAAGTAATTTACTTTACCGCACATTTACTTTTATTTAAAGTATGGTGCGGGATTAACGTCCATACAGCAAGCAATTTACTTTACCGCACATTTACTTTTATTTAAAGTATGGTGCGGGATTAACGTTCATACAGCAAGCAATTTACTTTATGAATTTACTTTACCGCACATTTACTTTCATTCAAAGTATGGTGCGGGTTTATCGTCCATACCAGCAAATTTATAGCACTTTATTTTTATAACCAATTGAAATGAGGGCCTGGAGTTCCTCAAACAATTCCAGGGCCTGAAGTTCCTGTTAATAAATGGCTTAATGTCCCAGATCCCGAATATGAAATTTTGAGTAAAATATTTTTGGCATGAAGTTCAAAAATATATTAAGCCTGAAGATTATTGTGAATTCTAATGCATCTCATTCTTCTTTTGAAGATGGCAAATCTGGCTAAATTGGAATTCGCTGCCTTAGAGCTTTCTGGGGACAATTACCTATCATGGGTCCTGGATGCCAAGATCCATCTGCGTGCTAATGGCCTTGGCAAAGCCATTGAAGATGGAAGTGATGCCTCACCTCAGGAAAATGCGAAGGCCATGATTTTCCTTCGCCGCCACATTCATGAAGCGCTGAAGAGCGAATATGTGGTGATTGATGAACCATTGGTCCTGTGGAAAGCCTTGTGTGAGAGATACAATCATCAGAAGACGGTGACTCTCCCAAAAGCTAGATATGAATGGACACACTTGAGATTTCAAGACTTCAAAGACAGTGTCCAAGTACAACTCAGCTATGCAGGATCACCTCCCTTATGAAATTATGTGGTGAAAATATATCTGAGGAAGATATGCTAGAAAAAACTCTGAGTACATTTCATGCCTCAAATGTGCTTCTGCAACAGCAATATAGGCATAGTGGTTTCACAAAGTACTCAGAACTTGTATCTTGCCTCTTGCTAGCTGGAGCAGAACAACGAGCTTTTGTTGAAAAATCACCAAGTCTCGCCCAACAGGCTAAGCACCACTTCCTGAAATAAATGTTGCATCTCGGGAAGTGAATGCCACCTCATCTCGTGGCAGTATCCACAAACGTTGGCGAGGAGGCAAACGTGGCCGATGGCAAGGCAGTAGAAAAGATCGTGGTACTCACTCATACAGCCTGTGGCCAAGAAACAATCCACCCATGAATGGCAAAAATGCACCCATAAATAAGGGAAAAACACAAGCAAGCTATGTGCCTGGAAAAAATGAAAGCGCTTGCTATAGATGTGGTGCAAAGGGACATTGGGCGCGTACATGCCGTACGCCGAAGCACTTGGCGGATCTTTATCAAACTTCACTTAAAAACAGAAAAGTGGAGACAAATTATGTTGCACCAGATCCGCCAGCCATAGACGGCTCATTCGGAAATATCGCGTCGTTTAGACAAGACGCATCTAGATGTTTCCAATTTTGTTACTGAAAGGGGGAATGAAATTTATGGGTCCGAACTGGATTAAATTCCTTTATGTACCATTTGTATTATCTGAAGCACTGTTTATTTTCCTTCTGCCTTCAATAAAAGTTGCAATGTTTTGAATGATTGTTGATTCAACTTATTTTATTTGAAGGCATGGATGTAAATTATGGATGCCCCCAAAACAAGAGCTCTAGCAAAGATATTTGTCTTGCAGACAGTGCAACTACTTATACAATCCTTCGAGATCGAAAGTATTTCTCAAAATTGATGCTTACAAAAGTAAAGGTAACAACCATATCAGGACCTACAGACCTGATTGAAGTCTAAGGCATAGCCCAAGTTATGTTACCAAATGGGACAATACTGTCCATTCAAGATGCCTTGTATTCATCTAACTCCAGAAGAAATCTGTTGAGTTTCAAAGATATTCGTTTGAATGGTTACCATGTTGAAACAAAGAATGAGAAAAACATGGAATATCTTTGTATTACTTCCAATGATACCCAGAAACGTATATTGGAAAAGCTTTGTGCGCTCTCATCAGGGTTGTACTATACAACCATCCGGGCAGTTTGAGGCACATAGTATCATGGACCAGAAGTCAATTGACTCAAATACTTTCAAGCTTTGGCATGACCGGTTGGGTCATCCTGGATCCACCATGATGCGTAGGATCATTACCAAATCTAAAGGACATCCCTTATTGACAAAACATATTATGGTATCAAATGACAGCTTTTGTCAAGCTTGTTCACAAGGGAAGTTGGTAATCAGACCATCACAACAAAAGGTTGATGTTGAATCCCCATCATTTTTACAGAGAATTCAAGGGGATATTTGTGGGCCTATTCATCCTCCCTGTGGACCATTTCGGTACTTTATGGTCTTGGTGGATGCATCTACCCGATGGTCACATGTTTGCCTTTTGTCCACTCTGGAATATGGCATTTGCTAGGCTCTTGGCTCGGATAATTAAATTACGAGCCCAATTCCAGATTATCCCATTAAGTCAATCAGAACTGAATAATGCTGGTGAATTTACATCTAGACTTTTGATGATTATGATTCCTGCATGTCGTTAGGCATTGACATTGAACATCCTGTTCCCCATGTTCATACTCAAAATGGCTTGGCAGAAGCTTTGATTAAGCGTCTTCAATTGATAGCACGCACATTGCTAATGAGAACAAAGTTGCCAGTTTCTGCTTGGGGATATGCCATTTTACATGCAGCATCTCTGGTGCGGTTGAGGCCCGTTGCCAACAATCAATATTCTCCAATTCAGCTTGTGTTGGGCAATCAACCAAATGTTTCACATTTAAGAGTTTTTGGTTGTGCGGTTTATGTGCCTATTGCACCACCGCAACGTACTAAGATGGGCCCTCAACGCAGATTGGGAATTTATGTTGGCTTTGATTCACCATCTATCATTCAGATATTTGGAGCCCCTGACTGGTGATATCTTTAGGGCACGATTCGCGGATTGTCATTTTGATGAGACAATTTTCCCACTATTAGGGGAGAAAAATCTGTTCCTAAAGAACAAGGCAAACCCGTTCCTGAAGAACGGCGTGAATTATCATGGGATGTACCCACTTTGTTTCATCTCGATCCTCGTACCGCTCAATGCGACAACGAAGTGAGAAGGATCGTTCACCTCCAAAGCATTGCACATCAGATGCCAGATGCTTTTAATGATGCATCGAAGGTGATGAAATCACATATCCCAGCTGCAAATGCACCTGCAAAGATTGATGTTCATAATGAAAAAGACAATGCGCCAGCAACGACTCATCTGTTGCACGCCTGAAGCGTGGCAGACCACTAGGCTCAAAGGACTCAGTTCCTCGAAGAGGAAGTTGATGGCCAAAATGAATGCAAATGAAATAAATGGAGAGCCCATAATTCATGATTTAAATCTCCCTCAAGAGGGACGGGTACTTCCTGTGAAGGAAAATGTCATTGATGAGACACGTGCCCCTGAAGTGGTAGCTGTACCTGAAAGCCAAGAAATCTCCATAAATTATGCATCCACTAATGAATTGTGGAACAGAAATGAGATAATCATCGATAATATATTTGCATTCTTAGTGGCTACTAAGATCATAAAATTTGATGATGTTGAGCCTTGCTCCATTGATGAATGCACACAGAGACAAGATTGGCCTAAGTGGAAAGATGCAATCCAGGCAGAATTAGACTCTTTGGAAAAAAGGAGTGTTTTTGGACCTATTGTTCCAACCCCACTCAATGTGAACCCTGTAGGTTACAAGTGGGTATTTACAAGGAAGCGCAATGAGAACAATGAGATTGCAAGGTATAAAGCACGACTTGTTGCGCAAGGTTTTTCACAAAGGCCTGGAATTGATTATGTGGAAACATACTCTCCAGTAATGGACGCAATTACGTTCCGTTACTTGATAAGCCTAGCGGTTTCAGAAAAACTTGAAATGAGACTTATGGATGTCATTACCGCATATCTGTATGGAGAGTTAGATACAGACATATACATGAAAGTCCCAGAAGGACTTAAGCTGCCCGATGCAGCCAGTGATAAACCACGGGCCATGTTCTCAATCAAATTGAGAAGATCATTATATGGGTTGAAACAATCTGGGCGAATGTGGTATAATCGTCTAAGCAAGTATTTATTGAAGGAAGGATACACAAATGATCCTGCTCTGCCCATGTGTGTTTATTAAGAAATCATGGTCTGGATTTGCAATAGTGGCAGTCTATGTTGATGATATGAATCTAATTGGAACTCCTGAAGAGCTCCAAAAGACTGCTGATTATCTCAAAAGTGAGTTTGAGATGAAAGATCTTGGAAAGACAATATATTGCCTTAGCCTACATATTGAGCAAAATGCTGATGGAATTTTGGTGCATCAATCAAATTATACTGAAAAAGTATTAAAGCGGTTTGGCATGGATAAAGCTCATCCACTTAGCACTCCAATGGTCGTTCGGTCGCTGGACACTAAGAAAGATCCATATCGTCAGAAAGGGGATGATGAGATGGTACTTGGTTCAGAAGTACCATATCTTAGTGCAATAGGTGCTTTAATGTATTTAGCACAATGTACCAGACCTGACATCGCATTTTCAGTAAATTTGTTAGCAAGATACAGCTTCTGCTCCAACAAGTCGAAAATGGACCGGTGTTAAACATATTCTACGATATCTTCGTGGAACGCAGACATGGGCTTATTCTATTCGAGTGAGTCGACCAATGCCCCGAGTATTGTTGGATATGCTAATGCAGGATATCTCTCTGATCCACATCAAGGACGCTCACAACTGGGTATGTGTTTACATGTGGAGGAACTGCAATCTCATGGCGCTCAACAAAGCAAACGTTGGTAGCCACATCTTCCAATCACTCAGAAATACTTGCCCTCCATGAAGCCAGTCGTGAATGCGTTTGGTTACGATCAATGATTCATTACATTCGAAACACCTATGCTTTGCCCTCAACAACGGACACTCCAACCATCCTAAACGAAGACAATGCAGCTTGTATTGCTCAGAATCACAGGAGGGTACATCAAGGGTGACCGGACCAAGCACATATCACCAAAGTTTTTCTACACACATGAGCTTCAGAAGAATCAAGAAATCAAAGTCAGACAAATCCGTTCAAGCGATAACTTGGCAGATCTCTTCACCAAGTCTTTACCCAAGTGCACATTCCAGAAGCTAGTACATGGCATCGGATTACGACAACTCTGCAAGCAATCAAGTTGGAGCATACAAAATGAGGGGGAGCATTCAAGAGTCCTCTAACACAGGACATAAGCGCGTTGTACTCTTTTTCCTTCGACTAGGATTTTTCCCACTGGGTTTTTCCTAGCAAGGTTTTAACGAGGCAACATATGCGCACTTCACATTACTCTAATGTCCCAAGTAAGGTTGTACTCTTTTTCCTTCGCTTCGGTTTTTTCCCACTGGGTTTTTCCAGGCAAGGTTTTAATGAGGCAACTAATCTAGGGATATGTGGTCTCCAAGGGGGAGTGTTATAAATAATGAAAGTGGAGCCCACAATCAAATTATGAGTTTGAAAATGAGGCAAAATTTCACTGTTCATTGACCTGTTCACTCACGGATGAAAATGATGGTTTGAAAATTGAGACAAGAAGTGCACTGTGCAATGCACTCTACGCTCACGGAAGTATTTCAGAAACGCCTATAAATAGGCTTATTCTATCAATTGTAATACACACCATTAGGAAGAGAGAAGAAAGAAAGGAGAGAGAAATTTGAGTGAGTTCCTATTTGAGAGGAAATTCAAATCTGTGCAAACACCACAAGGAAAAGATTTAATTTCACTATCAATTTTCAGTGGTAATTCCATACTCCAATTATTTTATTTTACAACAAGCAGTAGGTTTTTGACTAATTTGCATGGCTAATTATAACAATATTATGGCTCAGCCAAACTAATCTAAACGAAAAGAAGTCTGTCGGTGGAGTAGGGCCGTCCTTGATCTTGGATTTTAACATTTTGTGTTACATCATGCACAAAAGGTTTCCATGGATTCAGCCGTTGATGGCGGTTAATGGTCGTTATTATATAAATCGTCAGGCTCTTGCAATTTTCTGGGATGCCATTTCCAAAACAAAAATAATAAAAAATAAAGATCGAATGGCTATAATTTCAACAACAGGGTCACCTATTATATACTAATTCGTAGATTATGGACATTATTATTTCAACGGTAATTGATTAGCTTATGGATGAAATAATTTTGTAATTATGCACACAACCTAGTGAATATATAATGATGGAAGCTTGTTCTAAAATCCCTTTGAGAAAGAAATCTCAACCACCGAATCTATCATTTTGGGTTTTATGTAGAATATATATTTTTTTTCATGGAGATAGATAATCCTAATTTATTATATCAACTTCTGCATGCTAAAACTTTTTGACAAAATAAAATATATACATTCAAGTTAGTTGGGTCAGTGAAGCTTTTGATTTTGTTAAGTCCCCCAAATTAATATACAGCCATATCTTCGTTTAAGAGAATATTTTTAGTGTAGAAAGTCTCAAATTCAGGATCTTCCACTGCATGAGAAACGAAGGCAAAAGCACGAAGGTTCAGGGCCAGACGGACTACTCCAATAACACTCATCCGCAAACCGGTTGCTAGTACAAATAGTGTTAACTATGTGATTTTTGCTTCCTTTGTGTTTCATACGTGTTTGTTTGTGGCCGTTATTTCTGTTTGTTTGCTGGTTTCTGTTTTGGAGTCTTATTGGGCTTGGGGTTTGTGTTATAGTGTTTCTGTTGGGCTATATTTATCTTTTAGCCTTTGTTGGTCTGCATTGGGCCGACTAGTTGCTAGTTGGAGAGGTCAGTTTGCTTTCAGTTCCACCGTCTCACTCCTTTAGGTTTGTGTGAAATTGACACCCATCACCCAAATCCTAAAATATTTTCCGGACTTTCCAATTTTGCTCTCATTTAGATTTGTGAATATCAGGCCTTAATTCAAACAAATACCAAAATATCAACTAGTGGGCCCAATGGAGACCAACAAAGGCTAAATGATTTGTGAACTGAATTGTAAGTCTTGGACTATTTTTTCTTAATGTTATTTTGTTTTTATTCTTCTTGGATTGTATTTTGCTTTATGCTTCATTCAATGAAGTCCAAAATTAAGCGATATTTTAGTTTGAACATTCCACACTAATAATGATGTCTAGCAGTCAAGGAAGACTGCTGTTCGTATTGTCAATCTATATCCTTACAAACTCTATCTTACCAAGATCTACTCTCTCTTTTTTCCACACTGGTGCATTAGCTTGAAAGAAGAAAAGCCATGGTAGCAGCTGAGTTAGGAATAATAACAAGCAAAGATGAGCATTACAATGGCAAGATGACCCTGCTTCTTGTGTTATCTTGTATGGTTGCTGCCATGGGAGGCATTATTTATGGCTATGATATTGGGATTTCAGGTCAGTAAGCTTCTCTAAGAAACACATATATATTGAATTAGTTCTTGTAATACTTGCCAAAAATAAATATAAAAAATTTAAAAAATCATTAACTTATTATTCAAGTACTAATCCTGATTAATTCATGAAGGTGGAGTGACTTCAATGGAGCCGTTTCTCCAGAAATTTTTCCCAGAAGTGCACACTAAGATGAAAGAAGATACCAAAACCAGCAACTACTGCAAATTTGATAGCCAACTTTTAACAGCATTTACATCCTCACTCTATATAGCTGGCCTTGTAGCTTCCTTTTTTGCCTCTTCAGTCACCAGAACCTTCGGCCGAAAGCCTTCAATCCTTGTAGCTGGTGCCTCATTCCTTGCTGGTTCGGCCTTAGGCGGTGCCGCTACTAATGTCTTCATGCTAATATCTGGTCGTATCTTGCTCGGTGTTGGGGTTGGCTTTGCAAACCAGGTATTATGCTCCATATTTGAACTTTTTTTTTCCTTTTTTTACTTAAGACTAGTCTATAGGGTAAAGTACTATTGTCATACATCTGACTTGTTATTTTGTTAAACAAAATTCTTGCAACATAGGATGCCATGGCCGACAAAATTTTCCATTGTTTATTTTATATACATTTTAATAATGTTATGTGTGATAACATTTAGTTCCACACAATCAAACATCCTTGCAGTCAGTCCCACTTTATCTCTCAGAAATGGCACTACCTAGACACAGAGGAGCTTTCAACATTGGCTTCCAATTATGTGTTGCCATTGGAGTATTATCAGCTAACCTCATCAACTTCGGTGCTGAAAAGATCACAGGCGGCTGGGGGTGGCGAATCTCCCTATCCTTGGCAGCAGTCCCAGCCTCAATACTAACTCTAGGTGCTCTTTTACTGCCAGAAACACCCAACAGCTTAATCCAACGCTCCAACGACCACCAAAAAGCCAAGTCAATGCTACAACGAACACGAGGATGCGAAGATGTCCAAGCAGAACTGGATGATCTCATCAAAGCAAGTGAAAATTCAAAAACCATCAAACACCCTTTTAAGAAATTGATGCAAAGAAAGTATAGGCCTCAACTTGTCATGGCAATTGCCATGCCATTCTTTACACAAGTGACTGGGATCAATGTCATCTCATTTTATGCGCCAGTACTATTTAGAACACTTGGTCTAAGTGAAAGCATGTCACTCTTGTCAGCTGTGATGAGCGCCGGCATGGTAGGCACCGGCGCGACGTTTGTATCAATGCTTATGGTGGACAAACTAGGCAGAAGAACTCTGTTTGCAATTGGGGGCATTCAAATGTTTGTGTCACAAGTTATAGTAGGGAGCATAATGGCTGCTGAGCTAGGTGACATTGGTGGAATAAGCAAAGGGTATGCATATTTGCTGATCACCTTTGTGTCTGTGTATGTAGCTGGGTTTGCTTGGTCATGGGGCCCACTAGGGTGGCTGATCCCAAGTGAGATTTTCCCACTGGAGATAAGATCAGCTGGGCAAAGTGTTACAGTGGCAGTAAACTTTGTGTCGACTTTTGGTATTGCTCAATCATTTCTCTCCATGCTTTGTCACTTCAAGTCTGGGATTTTCTTCTTTTTTGGAGGTTGGGTTATGGTGATGACTGGTTTTGTGTACCTCTTGTTGCCTGAGACTGCAAATATTCCTATTGAGAAGATGGATAGGGTGTGGATGGGGCATTGGTTTTGGAACAGATTTGTGGGACAAGTGAGGGAGGATAGTGATTAATTAAGCTGTAATTAATGATGTGGTAAATTGATTGTTAACCCATCTAACCAAAAAGGTTAGAGGTTAATTGGATTTTACCACTTTAGGGTTATTGGCGTGATGTAATTTGGGACCATATGTAGAAGTTTACTGAAAAAACAAATCACATGAGAGAGGGCTATGATGGTTTGTCCTTACTCGGCGGCATGTCTGAATATGAACTAAACTAATTAAAAAATCATATCTTAAACCAATGAATTAGACCTTAATTTAAGCTAACAGGCTTAGTTTATGCTAAATGCCTAATAATCATGCATTATGATAAGTGACTAGTAATTTGCCCTATCGAGGACACTTGGCAAAACCAAGGAAAGCTTAGGTTTTTTTTAAGCACCAGTTTATGGCAGCTTCTAAGCTAACATTGCTGGTCAAGCATGGATATGGCTGTTTTTTCATTCTTTTATTGTATTTTCTTCCATCCCTAATATTTTACTTTATTTATGTGGAAAAATAAAAGATTCTGTTCCAAACTTAAAATAATTCCAATAATTCACACACAACTTTTTGTTGTAGCCTAGAGGTACTCTTCTGTCCCAACAATTGGTAAGTTGAATGGTCCTGCTTGAATATTGAGTTTTGTAACATGACGTGTCTGATAGAGACTGTGATTGCAACCAGTCCAAAAAGATTTGTTTGATCTCAACCAGTCAAGTAAGACTGCTCTACATTTGCTGTTCTCTTCGTACAAGTTACATCTTTGAATTCTCTCTTCCCCTCTCTCTGTGCTCTCTTGTGGGTGAGATTGGAAGAAGCTAGCCATGGCAGTTGGGTTGGCAATATCAAGTGCAGGAGGGCAATACAGTGGCAAGATGACACCATTTGTGCTCCTCTCTTGCATGGTGGCAGCCACAGGAGGAGTTATTTTTGGCTATGACATTGGAATTTCAGGTCTCAATTTCATACTCAAATCAGTTCATTTAAATTTGCAAAACTATATAATGTTAAAGTCAGCAAACTTTATGCAAGTAAACTGCTGTATGTGAAGGTGGAGTGACATCAATGGAACCATTTCTCAAAAAGTTCTTCCCAGAAGTGTACACCAGGATGAAATCCGACATGAAAATCAGCAACTATTGCAAATTCGATAGCGAATTGTTGACCTCCTTCACATCCTCACTCTACATAGCTGGCCTTTTAGCTTCCCTTTTTGCCAGTTCGGTCACTAGAGCTTATGGCCGCAAGCCTTCAATCCTTGCTGGGGGTGCTGCATTTCTTGCCGGTTCGGCTTTAAACGGTGCAGCTTTGAACATCTACATGCTAATCCTCGGTCGCATCTTGCTTGGTGTTGGTGTTGGTTTTGCTAATCAGGTAGTATTTTTTGCCCCTAAACCAAATGCAGGTTTTTTCTTGTTACTTCGTTGCATAATCTATTTGTTTTGTGCAGGCTGTTCCTTTGTATCTTTCGGAAATGGCACCAGCAAAACACAGAGGAGCAATTAACAATGGCTTCCAATTTAGTGTTGGCATTGGTGCTCTGTCAGCTAACCTCATCAACTACGGCACTGAAAAGATCAAAGCCGGTTGGGGTTGGCGAATCTCCCTAGCCATGGCGGCAGTCCCTGCCACAATGCTAACACTTGGTGCATTTTTCCTTCCTGAAACACCAAACAGTCTCATTCAGCGTAGCACAGACCACCAAAGGGCCAAGCAAATGTTACAGCGCATCAGAGGCGTCGATGATGTAGAAGCAGAGCTTGATGATCTCATCAAAGCAAACAACGTATCGAGAACTATCAAACACCCTTTCAAGAAAATCTTAGAGAGAAAGTATAGGCCTCAACTTGTCATGGCAATAGCCATACCATTTTTCCAGCAAGTGACAGGGATCAATGTCATAGCCTTTTATGCCCCGATTCTTTTTCGAACAATTGGTTTGGGAGAAAGCGCATCGCTTTTGTCTGCTGTCATGACCGGCGTAGTTGGTACAATCTCAACCTTCATATCTATGCTCATAGTGGACAAATTTGGAAGAAGAGCTTTGTTCATGGTAGGGGGAATTCAAATGTTGGTGTCACAAATTATGGTTGGGGGTGTGATGGCAGCTCAGCTTGGTGATCATGGTGGAGTGAGCAAAGGGTACGCATATTTAGTGCTGGTTTTGATAGGCATATATGTAGCAGGATTTGGGTGGTCATGGGGGCCTCTTGGATGGCTGGTGCCTAGTGAGATTTTCCCGTTGGAAATTCGATCAGCCGGGCAAAGCATCAATGTGGTTGTGAATTTTTTGTTCACTTTCATTGTTGCTCAAACTTTTCTAGCAATGCTTTGCCACTTCAAGTCCGGGATTTTCTTCTTTTTTGGGGGTTGGGTGATGGTGATGACCGTGTTCGTCTACTTGTTTTTGCCAGAAACGAAGAACGTGCCTATTGAGAAGATGGAGATGGTGTGGGTGGAGCACTGGTTTTGGAGGAGAATTGTGGGGGATTTTAGCAAGGACGCTAAGATAGAAGCGCCTTGATGCGGTTGTATTGTGAATTGTAATGATACAAAATTCACATTACAATAGGATATGTATGGATATAGAAAGTAAGGCCTTTCTGTGTTCGTTTTGAGGTTCGAATGTCATTTTGATGTTGGGCTCCTCTTTCAGTTATTTGAATCTATTGGGCTATCTCTGGGCCCTCACCTTTTGAGACATGACACATTTTCAAAC
Source organism: Prunus fruticosa (assembly GCA_018703695.1). Lineage (NCBI taxonomy): Eukaryota > Viridiplantae > Streptophyta > Magnoliopsida > Rosales > Rosaceae > Prunus > Prunus fruticosa. The sequence continues at coordinate 56,127,447 of CM031918.1, read as the reverse complement.
TATAATAATATCAAAACATTTTCATCATAATTCATCAAGGTAAATAAAGTACATTCATAGTCTCCAATTAAATAAATAATTTTTTTTATGTATTAAATAGTTTTTTTTTGTAAAATTATAAAACAGAGTAGATCCATTCATATTACAAGATTACACATGAAGAACACTGCTTCAAAGGAGGGTTCTTATAAATAAAAAAGCAAAAAATATAAACAATAAAATACAACCCGTACAAAAACAGTAAGCAAACTATGTATTACATAGTTTATTTATTTATACACAAGAGATATTAAGTGAAAGGATAATCAAATCTTAGAACCTCAAATGTAAGAAATAAATACGCTTAATCAAGTTCCTCGTGCCTATTACATAGTTGACAGACAGTAATATTATCTTTTTTTTGGCTGACCACTTAGTAGAATTTTGTAAATTTATGTCACATCCATAAGATAACACATTCAATCACGACTTGATAATATTAATAGATTTGGTTCCTTTGATTTTATATTTGCAAGTAGGAGACCCAATAAAACACAAAATGTCAAAACGTGGGACCTTCAAAATAGGCAACGACCGTTTCATGAAAATAAAAATAAAAATAAAACAAAGATAGGGACACTGCAGTCTACTATAAACAAAAAAAAAATGTTAATCTCAGTCTACGCACACAGCGGTTATGTTCAGTTGAAGTACCCTCCAGAATCCTGGTCCGCGTTTGAGCGCCAACGTGGCGGGACACTATTGGCGGGTTCACTCGACTGACAGCCCAGCCAATCGCAGAGAAGCGCCTTATTTTGAATTTCCTAAATTTGATGACTCTCTCTCTCTCTCTCTCTCTCTCTCTCTCTCTCTGTATCTCTTTATAAAAAAAAGGGATTTTTATTTTTCAATTTCAATTTTCACGTTTCAGCTTGTTTTGCCTTTCGCTTCCAGCTTCCTTGATCAGCAATCCCAAGAGAGGTAATCTTTTTTTATGAATTCGTTATTAGTTTAAAATTAGGGTTTCGTTTGTTTTTGAATATTGGAAACTAACTTTTCTTCAAGTATTACGGTGGTAGTACTGTTCGTTTCTTTTTTGTCTAGTTCCATGTTTGATCAGGCTGCGATTGATATTGATTTGGGCTATTTGTATTTGTACCCAAAAGGAAGTAGGGTTTGAGAATTGGACTGTTGTTGAAAGAGGAATTAAATCTATTTACCAGAAGAAAGAGGACCTAAATCTTTATCCGGTGAAAATGAAATATAATTGATTGAAGCTGATTGGTTTAGTTGAGCTTAAATTTTTTACTTTTTAGTAACAAGAAGAGAAAGTCCTTGATTGTATTTTTTTGGGAGGGGGTTTGATCTTCTTTCATTTCCTTAGCATCCAAAGCTGGTTCCTTTCCTTAGTCTTTTTGTAACCAAAGTGAGAAAACATGCTGAGGTTATTGTAAATTTTTTTCCTTAAATTAGTAGAACCTCCACAAACTAGTAGTTTTCAGCCTTCTTTGACATTTTTTATACTGCCTTTCCTTTAAAACAGGCTAATTTAATTCTGGTTAGTTCAACTGCTTCAATGCCTTCTGCAACGTCACCCCGGTGGCAAGAGAAGGCTAGTGGTTTCTTTTCTACCTCAGGTACCTTTTGATTACACAGTTTCTCTTGTTTACTCCTTTTTTTTTTTAAGTGTTGTTTAACTATAGCTAAGTCTTAATGAAGGGGTGAAGCTTAAAGAAGCTGGACAATCTGCTGGAACATTTGTTGAAGAGGTCACTAAGGATGCAAAAGTTAATGTAACTGATATGGCAGAACGTGTAGGGTCAATGTTCAAAAGTCGGTGGGCGCTTCTTCAAGAACCATCGACAAGACATGCTGTGCAGGAACGCCTTATAACTGCTGCTGCTACGACCGGGACATTGTTTAGGAAGGGCTTATTAGAGACAAAAGACAAGGTTTCTGTTGGGAAGATAAAAGTTGAAGAGGTAGATTTCCTAGAACTTTAATAGGTGAAAGTGATTCATATCCAACTTAAGGCTTGTAAAGATTTCCAGTTATTATGAAAGTTAAAAAACCTACATCTCATGCTAACGTTGAATGGTTTTGACAATAAATTCGTACTTCTGTAAATGCTGATTTGGATTTTGTCTAGAGCTTGACAATGTGAGCTTGCATCATCCATAAAATAGGCATGATTCTGAAGTTGAGATGATAACTGAAACACTTGAAATGGTGACTTTTCTTTCAGGTGGCAAAGAAGACTGCCCAAAAGAGCAAAACTATTTTGAGTGACATTGAAAGATGGCAGAAGGTATGCAATTTTGAGAAAATTGTTACCTTTCTTTTCTTCTTTTTCTATAGACATTTAAAAATTCTTATTTCTTGTTTTTTCATTTTCAGGGTGTTGCAAGCACTGATGGTAAGTCACACAGGGTTCCTTCTAGACTTTATACATATGCATAGCTGTAAGGTGGATTTTGTATAATCATAAACTTCATTAGTTCCCATTTTTTGAAGAATGGTGAAAATGTGGATCCTCTACATCTCCGTATGGTTTTTGCGTTAATGATCAAGCTTTGTATACTAGGATGGTGGTCGCTTTTAATCCTGGAATGGATAGTGATCATAAGTTTAATTTTCATTTGCGCTAATTTAACGTTTATTTTCAGTTTTTGGAGTTCCAATTGAAGTTACTGTGCAACGGCAACAATCTAGCAGGCCCATTCCTCATATTTTGGTAAAATGTGCAGATTATCTCATATTATCAGGTACTGCAATCTAAGAACCTACACTTCTCTGATCTGTATACATTTATTTCAGGAATTATTAACTTGTTCTTGATTGTTTGTGGCTTCTAGGACTAAACACACCATATCTATTTAAAGGGGAGGGAGATAAAAAAGTCATTCAACAATTGGTTTCACTGTACAACCAAGGTATCTGACATATCTGTGTGTGTTTGTGTTTTCTTTTTATTTCTGTCTTTTGAACAAAGTTTTCTGAGTTGTTCAATTTGGACGACATTAATCTAATGTTGTAATATTGCATATATCAGATTCAAATGCATCATTACCAGAGGGAATAAATCCAATTGACGTAGCAGCTCTAATCAAATGTTACCTAGCTACCCTTCCTGAGCCACTAACCACATTTGAGCTTTATAATGAGATCAAAGGTGCTCGTTCCAGCATACATGCGATGAGAAACATGCTGAGGAGGCTTCCAACTGTAAACTACACGACCCTAGAATTTATTACTGCACTACTCCTCCGCATAAGCCAGAAATCGGTTCTTAACAAGGCAGGAAACACTTCTCTCTCTCTCTCTCTCTCTCTCTCTCTCTCTCTCTCTCTCTCTGTTATAGACATGGATTGGTTATTCATAGCCGGATATTTGATAAGCATGCTAAATAGTTGATAACTTTATACAGATGGACACACAAAGCCTTGCAATGGAGATGGCCCCTGTTCTAATTTGGCAGAAGGGCAGGACACCAGACCTATATAGGAAATATTGGAGTGAACCATCAAAAGGTCCTTCCAAGAAGAACTTGGATCCAGAGCCAACTTATAGTGCTTGGGATATGCTTTCTGGTGAGTGGTTCATTCACATAAATACAAGATTCAATTGGACTCCATTCAAATGCAGAGATGATAGAAATATTGCAATGTATATTGTTTCGAATAGGAGCAGTTTATGTATAATGCATACTTATAACACTTGTAGGATGAGAACTAAATACATTGGAATGAATCTCAATATACTTATGCTGACATTTGATGCCTTTGACGTCTTTTAACTACACTTTTTCAAATGTTATATGTGAGAGAAAAAAAGGTGAAGAAATGGAACAGTGAGATCTTTGTTGTTTTTACACTTGACTGATGAAAATAGTCATCTTTATTTGTTCTTTTTAGTTGAAGTTCAACAATGCCAAAGTTTCATTGAAAAAAGAAAAGCCTAAAGCTAAAGTTACATATAAAGTTTTCTATTACTCCCTTTAACCATATGAATGTGTAAATCACATCAGTAGGTCAAAATACATGGGCTGATTGTTTGAAGAAGAGAAAGAAAATAGCACTACTTGTTTTTTCATTAGCGAATTATTCCTGTGTTAGACAAATTATCGGAAACAAATAGGTTTTATATTGTTGGTTTTTTGAAAGAAGGTATTCTTTTTTTTTTTAATTCTTTGTTCCTTTGCTTTACATCTTTATTGTGGATTCAGATGAAGATGATGCTGTAGATGATTCCATTCCCTTGGATGATGGTGTGCCCATTGACTTTGGCGCTATTGAGGTTGTCCAGTGCCTCATGGGACATCACAATGCCATTTTCACAGATGCAAACGAAACAATCTGGAGATGACACAAATTTCTTATTTCCTCATACAGCATGGGATAATTGAGTTGGACAGTCCCAACTGTTAATGTTTCCAGAATGAAATCAGATCTGGTTGAGATGACGATTACAAAGATGTTATGATCTGTTCCAATCCTGAGAAGGTTCAAACTTTATTTCTATTTGGAATACGGTCAACCATGAATTGCTTGCTAGGGGAGAAGAAGCTATTGTGTGCTTAGTGTGCAGCTGTTAAAAGCTTGGATTTAATACAATTTGGACTTGTGATTGGTTTTTGCATTATTTTTTACTTTAGGAGGTGTTAGTGCATCAACATTGGAGTATGTAAATTTCTTAATAATATCAGTTTATACTGAGTTTAAGGTGGTTTTAACTGGCAGTATAGACTGGGTCTATATTCGACCAGCACATTGTACAAAGAAGTAACTTTTTTGGATATTCAACAATTAAAAAAAATATATTTATTGAAGAAAAAGGATACCAGTAAAAATATATATATATTTACTTGTGTCCCGGTAAATAAGCAATAGTTCCCTTTCTTAAAGCAAAGTCACCAACATACTAAATAGTAGTTACACAAGACAAGCTCCCAAGAACTTATAACTCCGACGAGCTTGTAAATGTTTCAAGATAATCAAGCATCTCCGGTGGGAAATCATCGAAAACAATGTCGGGGATCGAAAGGTCTTTTACTTCTCCTAGCTTGGTACTTACAGCATTCTCCTTAAAGAACTTCTGGCCACTTTCACATTCAGTAACCTCCTGCCCAAACATGTCCAACAAGTCGGGAGCCATAGGGTCTTGGTCAAGTTCCTTGCATTCTGACAAAAATGGAAGGTCCAGTTGGGGCTGAGGGAGCTGAGACAGAGAGTAGTGTGGTGGGGAATCAAATGGCAAGATCATATTAAGGGGCGTGGCCTCAAGTATTGGCTGCTCTGCTTCCACATTTAGCAGGTATGGTTTTACCAAATCTGGCAGGGGCACCCTTCTGAACTCTTGAGAATTTGAAAAACAATTGTGGGTTTCATAGTTGAAGCATGATGTGCCCTCCTCAATAGCAGAACTGCATGGATCAGGAGGAACCTGAAAATCAAAAAATTGTAAATGGTACACACTCGATAAACATTCTGTCTAGAAAGTTTGACAACATTAATTGCAACCTTAACCTCTGGTAATTCATGATGGACAAGAGGGCTCTTCCCTTTGTTGTTCTGGGACTGTAGTGATGTTGATTTCTGCAAAATCCTCTCGAACCGCTTCCGTCTTGTGCTCCAGAAATTTTTCACATCATTATCTGTTCTCCCTGGCAAATATGTTGCGATTTTCGCCCACTTGTTCCCGAATTGTGCTTGCAGTTGTATCACCATCCTCTCTTCCTCTGCTGAAAACTTGCTTCCACTTTGTAGTCAAGTTCACATTTTTCGTATCGTTAGCATCAATCTTAAGCAGGAACGTTACAGAAACACAACAACAAAAATTGTCCAAAACCCACCAACAAAGAAAACATGCTAAAATAAAATAAAAACCAAAACTGCGTGTTGCATGTAAACGCATAAATAAACAATAAGTGTTTGCTAATATAAATTATGAGGGCTTACGTCTTCAAGTTGGGTCTAAGCTTGTTAACCCATCTGAGACGACATGATTTTCCAGTTCGTGGCAAAAGGCCCTTGGATCGAATGGAGCTCCAATCTCTTGGACCACATTTCTTCACATGACTTATCAGTACCTCATCTTCTTCAGCAGTCCATGGCCCTTTCTTAACGTTTGTATTTGGCCTCTCCATTTTTGAACAAAGTCTGATCAGTAATTTTCTTCACTCTAAATTCTCCGGAACATATACTTTTCCATCGATTTTCTTACGAAAATTCATTTGGGTTTCTTGCAAAAATGAAATTATTGAGAAGGATATTTTGAATTTGAGTTTTTGATGTGCAGCATATGTACTTGGGTTTGCATGGCTCATCTCATGGATGCTAGTGTTACCAATGAATTAAGTTCAGCCGTTAGATGATCAACTTTATTAGGATTAGGATTGAGTGGGACCGTCAAGCCTCAAAGATGATGAAATTAGAGGAGCCTGATTTAATGATCTCCTTGTTAATTGATCCTCTAATTGTAAATGAGAAACACTGGAACTTTTATGCCACTATCAGGAAAGTGGCAGTTTGGACGGTTAGTGGCAACACCCACAACCCAGCCTTTTCTTCTTTGCTCAAAAAAATAGACGATAAAATTACGTTTCTATCCCCGTTATATCTTTTGATAATATCATCAATCACCAATATTTATTTGATCAAGAAATAAAATCAAAGCAATTTGATTATTTAAAATGAAAAAAAAAAAACAGAACAAACAGACCATTAAATCTATGGAATTTAACAATAGAATATCCCTTCCGCAAAGAAAAAAAAATCTCATAACCCCATCCTTAAAAAAACACGACAACAAACAAAGAAACAATAATCATGGGAAATCTTTCTAGATGTCGGGCAATGTTGCAGCACCAATTCCAAGTGGATGAAGGGTGTTAGAATAGGAGGTGAAACAAACGTTCCAAGTATCAAATTGCCCCTGAAGCTCACAAACTTGTTCAATCTGTTGACTTCGACCCATCATATTATAACTATAGACTTTCTTTCTAGTTGCAAATAGCAAAGTCTTCCCATTCATGACTGTAAACCCTGCAATATAATTAGGGTTAGGCTCCATCAACCCCATTGCTCTAACCCTAATTTTCATAATCCGAATCCATGAAACCGAATCGTAGTCTCTCAAAACCCATGCAGTGAACACACACTTCTTCAGCCTTACCAAACAGATTGACTCCGATGAACTTTTCCTACTTCCCCACTTGAAAATCCCCAAATTGGAAATGTGTAAAGTATCATTCGACCCCTTCCTTGCATCATTAGGCAGTCTTAGTTTTCTTGTGGTATCATTGTTAATATCATATGCCACAATATATGGCTTATAGTATACACTTCCTCTGCGCCTCGAAGGAGCACAACAAACTGAAACAAAATGGACAGCACCATTGTGATAAACAGGCGTATCAAGATGAAGTGTTCTAGGCCCGAATTCATGAACTTTTTTTTCCTTCCATGTGCCCTCTTTTGGCGAGTAAATTTTGCACTCATAATAGGGTACCCAATCTCTTGGTGGCTGAATGATTAGTAACATATAGTCTTGATGATCAGGGTCTGAAATTGGATTGTTAATGTTGCACTCAAGCACAACTCCTCTGGGCCAATTTGCTTCTCCTAAATCTTGTGGGGTTGGAATGGTTAGCCAAGTTTGTGTTGTGGGATTGCAAAGAAATAAGTTATGTTCATCTCGGGTTTTGGTGTTTTGACAAAGTATCAAGCCATTACTTGATGCCAAGACCTTTGATCCGGTGTTTTCGAGAAACTGAAGAGATTTTTGGGGCACACCTGAGAAGAGTTGTTCACCAGGTAGTGAGTGATATTCTACTTTGTCACGATGCTTGAACCCGGTGGAGATGGGTTGAATAAAGAACCCTGAGTCATCCTTGACACGCAAGTTACGAGCTTGGGTCCACGCAAATAACTCGTTTGTTGAGAATTCAGAAAAAAGATTTGCAGACACCTTTGAATCTATAAATAGGTTTTGCTGGTAACCATGAGAAAACATATTGAAGTAAATCTTCGGAAAATTCCATAGCTAATATTCAAAAACCTGCATGCATGCAATAAATTTACAAATTGTCAGCACAAGGAAAACTGTGAGGAGTTCAAAGTATTAGTTAAATTTATGTTGCAACACGAACCCAAACCAATGGCGAACCCAGGAATTTCTATAAGGCTAGGCAAAATAATTTTTTTTGAGAGGAGATATATTATAAGCTTTTTTTCTCATGAAACAAAAATATAAATAATTTTTTTAAAAATCAAACAAAGTCACATTACAAACAAATATAACACCAAAAAGTACAAAATATAAATAAATATCAAATCAAACACATTGTCCAACTTCAAAAAAATATGTTTGATTACAAAAAATATTTAAAGAGCTTACCTAGTGAAGTGGAACCCTTCTTTTTTTGAGTGTATCAAAATCTTTGATTATTGAATCTGAATCAATATCCACAGAAAGCTCTTGCTCTCTGTGGGTGTAGCCTAATATCAGGTACGATTAGAATAGGTCAAGTTGGTAGAGCCTTAGCATGAGTTCTACTTCTAATCAAATTTATATAGGTTTTGATTGATGTTTATTATTTCCTATATACTTTAAGAATGAGCTTATTTTAAATAAAACTATTATTTACTTTACTTAAATTGGGCTATTATTAGTTTATTATATTTATTTGGTGTAGTGGGCTAATATTTATTGGAGTAGGAATAAACTTAACTATATAAACTTAACTATATTTAATATTTTAAAATCTTCCCCTAGGTTGGAGCCCACTCCAGCCTAGTAATAGATCCGCCCTTGACCCAAACCCATTCGAATCAGGAAACCTTTCAACACAAGGGAAAAAAATAAGAAAGAAAGAAGAAGAAGAATTAGGAAACCTACTCAAGAAATAGCAAACTTTCTATCACAATCTGATTCATATAATTATATCTATTTTTTATTGGAAGTAGAGGTTTTCCAATTCGAATGGGTTATACACAAAAAAATAAAATTATTTGGGTTTTAAAAGACCCAAAAAATATCCATTTGGGTTTGCAAGATGGCCCAAGCCCAAGTAATTCTCACTCGAAGCACATTAACTGAGCGAGTCATAATTGAGTTGACCCACCTTCAAGTGGACTAGCCGAATCACCAGCAAGTCAAAACTCGTTCTTCTTCCTGAAGAAGGCCCAGCTCAGAAAACAGAGCAGCAGCTGAGCTTTTGAAAAATGAAAAACCTTCACTCTCTGCTGCCCCTCTCCATGGCTGCCACCAATCTGAACTCCGCATCTATCTTTCTCCTTACGTTTTCATTACTCTTCATGGTAATTTAATCATATTTGATTTGATCACACTATCTTTTGCAATTTCTCCTTGTTTGATTGCTAAGAAAACAGAGGAAAAGTCGAAGATATCTGCTTTTAAGTTTTTCTTATTAACCCAGTTCGATTATTTCATATCTCATTGCTAAGAAAACAGAGGAAAAGTCCAAGATTGCATTTTCTCAGAAATCAAACACTTCTATTTTGGTTCTTTCATTACACACACGATTGGGTAGAATTATTCGTTGAAGATCAAATTTTGAATGGGTTATTAGGTCATGGGACACGAAGCTTCGAATTCCGGGCAATACCCTGTGGTTGTGAGCACATGGCCATTCTTAGAGGCTGTGAGAGCAGCTTGGAGGGTTGTTGATAATGGGTTCTCTGCGGTGGATGCCGTTGTTGAGGGTTGTTCAGCTTGCGAGGAACTCAGATGTGATGGTACAGGTGGGTGCCTGAATTCTTGGATTTAGTTGAGTTATGTTCATGGAAGAAAACTGTTATTAGGAATTTGTGCTTTCTTTCTTTGGTCGTCTGTAATATTTGATTCTTTTCAGTATTAAGTTGTAAATGCTGATTTTTTATACTTTATCTGCTTGATTGGGTAAATTATTTATGTGCATTAGCATTATAGAGGGAGGGAGGGAGGGAGAGAATTGTTTGTGTCTGTCTAAAACTCATGATATAGAAGATGAAGGTGACAGAGAAGTTGTTGCCACACTACTTGATTGTGAAGTTCATGTTAGCTACTAATTAATGAGTTACCAACCCCGGTTTAATTGTTATTATCTTGGATGTGATCGGAAAACCAGGATGAATAATTTCTCACCGACTACAATTCTAGCATGTAGCTTACTTCAATGTCACTTCTTATGAAAATGGAGCTTTAAATGATATTAGAATGTGTCTATCAATTGAGTTCTTGAAGAATGAAATCATAGCCTAACATAAGTAAGTTTTGTTTTCTTAGCATACTAAAACCTTCTCTTCAATTGTGTAACTGATTTTGTGATTTCTCAAATGGAATAGTGCTAAGCATGTTAATGGGATTGATAATTACTATAAGAAATTATAATATGTGATATTATTGGGGCAGTTGGGCCTGGTGGGAGTCCAGATGAGAACGGAGAAACTACAATCGATGCTCTGGTCATGGATGGGGTAAGTAATATTTGCATTTTCCTTCTTTCGCAATTATTTTTCTTATTACTACACCATTTCCTGTTGCTTGCTCTAAAAATCACTATCTATTATGTGTTTGCTAAGGACATGCATAGGTGACAATGGAGGTTGGAGCTGTTGCTGCCATGAGGTATATAAAGGATGGAATCAAAGCTGCTAGGCTGGTGATGCAGTATACCGAACACACTTTGCTTGTCGGAGAGCAAGCCTCAGCATTTGCTATTTCTATGGGTCTTCCAGGTCCGACAAACCTTAGTTCATCAGAGTCTATGGAGAAGTGGACCAAATGGAAAGAAAACCACTGCCAGCCTAATTTTTGGAAAGATGTTGTACCTGTAGATAGTTGTGGCCCTTATCATGCAAAGGACTTCCTGGGCTCTTCTCATGGGACATGTTCCAAAACCACTCTGATGGAAAATATTAAATCAAGATCATCTCATGTGGGTCGTCACAACCACGACACCATATCAATGGCAGTTTTTGATAAAGTAAGTTGATAACCTTAGCAAGGTTCCTTTAAATGCTTTGATTTCACTAATTACCTTCTTTTTCTTGGTCTAGATGGGGAACATTGCTGTTGGTACCTCAACAAATGGAGCCACATTTAAGATCCCAGGGAGGTAAGTTGTACTGAGGCACACTACTAGTTGATACTATTCTAGTCTTATTGGTAAAAGTTAAAACTCAGTTTTTGCTTAGCTGAATCCCTGTTCTTTTCTAATAAAAAAATTATTTGTTAGTACCGTTTGTACTTATTTGCGAAATTTGGTTCTGCTTCTGTAAAATACTGTACAAACAAAGTCATAAAGCTGTTCGACAAAATTGGGTTAGCTTCTCATCCATCTCTATTTGTTGCTATTAATTATGAAAGAATTAATGCCAAAAAAAATAATCAAATAATGATGAAATGAGAAATTTATCACCCCATCCATAGTTTCAATTCACTAGAGGCATTGCTTTCTTGACTGCAGGGTGGGTGATGGACCAATTGCAGGATCTTCTGCATATGCTGATGACGAAGTTGGTGCTTGTGGTGCAACTGGAGATGGTGACATCATGATGCGTTTCCTTCCATGGTAATGGAAAAAATATATTTTAATAAATTATTGGTTATTTTTTGGTCCTAGTCCTAGTTGGGTTCTTTTCTTATGGAGCAAACATTCCTTTGATGGCTGAAGCATTGGAATATTGCTAAAGGATGTCAATTTGGGTCAGCAAATCCTAGTATTTTAGATGATCTTTCCTCCTAATGAAATCCACAATTATTTATGTTCAGAATTTTTCCTTTAAGGTATTGATGAATCATTGGCTATAGACTTGCATATTCTCATATCGTTAATCATTATGAGGTCAGGGTGAAACTCTAATCTGTAGAACAGGTTGAAGTCAATCCCGTATCATAATTTGTCATAAACAAAAAGTAAATACTCTTCTTAAAAAAAACATACCTGTAGGAGGCTTGTTTTGTACTTTCCCTTGTGCATTTTAGCCCCAAATTTTCTTCTGGCTGGCGGCCATGATTGAAATGGATTCCTTGTCAAACTTATGTTGATGCACCTCTATTGAGTCTGTCACTTCCATTTAATGAATCTAGCTATGTACTTTAAATGATTGAACTGCAGTTATCAAGTTGTGGAGAGTATGAGATTGGGGATGGAACCTAATCTTGCCGCGAAGGATGCAATATCACGAATTGCGAGAAAATTCCCTGATTTTGTAGGAGCTGTGTTTGCCATCAATAAGAAGGGCGTGCATGCTGGTGCTTGCCATGGATGGACGTTTCAGTACTCAGTAAGAAGCCCGGAAATGGATAATGTAAAGGTTTACACCGTGGTGCCCTGACAAAGCAACTGACTTCATTGAAATGTTCTTCTCCACACAGTTTTTGTAGAGAATGAATTTTATTTTTTTGAACTGTGTAATCTTGGATGAGAGGTTCAACTTATCGTCAAAATGAGAACATCTTTTGATTAACTTTTGTTGAACTTGGGAGATGACTTTTGTATCTGAGTACTTTGTGGTTGTTTTTCTGTTGAATGAGTCTTAGCACGACATACCTAAACAGACTACAAGCTCTCCTTTCCTTGTAAACGACATGTCGTTTCTATGAAGGTCAACGATTTGATTATCTCATTGACCTCACCTCCTTCGGTTCAACATTGATTTCTTTTCATGAATTTAATTTTATATGACTAGATTTTTGGCATCAAACCAGAAAGAAAATTGGCAAAAAAAAAAAAAAAAAAAACTAGAAAAACATTAAATTTTTATTAAAACTAGAGAAATTATGGAGAGAATATATAGAAATTGAGGTGTAATAGAAATATGATGTTTTCATTGAATTTTTTTGTTCTGTGTATTACAATGAATGGAGGAAGTTCACTTATAGGCAAAGTCGGCAAAGTCTCTTGGCTTCCCATGGATGTGCAATGCATCTCCAAAATTTTCCGCCAATAGCATCATTAAACTTTTGACTATCATTTTCTTATTTTCTTTGTATGGGCTCCATCACTTCTTACGACATAAATATATTAGATCTCTGGCTTTTATTTTTGGGTCAAACTCAAAATATCTCTGGCTACTTTTGGTCAATAAAAGCGCCAATTCCACCTCGCCGGGGGAACTCGGATTAAAAAGAAGAAAAACAAGCGACTTTCACGCGTTTCCTCCAAAGCCCATAACCCGATCACCGGTTTTTTGAATTCCATCTGAAAAAATCTTCAGTTTCTTGGCCTTCAATATCATCTTTAATTATTATCAAACCTCGTGAATGGAACGAGATGTAGATGGTTGTATGCAAACAGAGCAATCTCTCCCACCGGCACAGTTCGATGGCCAAGCCTCGTCTTTGAGCTGCACCCTTTCCTTGGACCACGTTGGGGAAGTCGCTCTTACCTTCAACTCAGATGGGTTGTCTTGGAAATTGGTTGAGCCGCTGGATAATGTAATTTTACTTTCTCTTCTCTTCTTTTATCTTAAAAATAATTTCTTTGATACTTAAGGTTCGTTTTATCAACTCTAGATTGAAATATGTTCTTAATTGTGTATATCATATCAGATTGAATTGTTTATTTATTTATTTGTATTTTTCTGATAGTAGTTTATGAATTTTTTTTATGTCTGATAGTAGTTTATGATCATTTTGCATTGAAATAGTAGTTTTTGATCACTTTTGTTATTAACTTTATTTGGGATACTGCATCATAGGTCGAAAAAGCATTTATAATTGTTAAATGATGAGTTGGTAATAAGGTTGAAGTATGAACATTTGAATTTTTTTCTCTATGTCTGATATATCAGGATGACTCAACTTGTTTGGGCATCAAATCAAAGGTTGCAACCGAGATCAAATTTTCTGATGTGTATGCTGTTGAGTTGATCGACTATGGTTTGATTCATGGATCAAACATTTCAAATGCTAGAAAATGCCTTTCGGGTCACGACTTTGAGGTTCGTTCAATTCCTGTCCTTGGTTGTGTGCTTTCACTCCCTCATAAGATAATGATGTGTTTTTGTGTTTACATACATGCAGATTTACCGCTTTACAGTGCACGGTTTCCAGAGGTCAAAGACTCTCCCTTCACTTCGGGTCCTGGTTGCATATACATTCGGTCATAAGGATCTCCAAACATGTCAGATGTGGGTTAATCAAATTAATGCTTCTCTGGCCCTAGAACAGGGGAGACCAAAGAATCTTCTGGTATGTTTGGTAGTTTTTTTTATCACTATATCATTGTTCATGTTTGGATCTTGAATTCTTTAGTTGGCTGATCAAAATTGACATAAAGTGGTATTATAATTCTTTTCCAGAATTTTTTTTTTCTGATTGACTAGGTTTTTGTTCATCCAAGGAGTGGGAAGGGAAATGGCTGCAAAACTTGGGATTCTGTGGCTTCTATATTCTCCCGGGCTAAAGTGAAAACAAAGGTAGAGTTCTAGATTGCTCTAATCCTAGATTATAAAATTCCACTGAAGTGATACCACTAGATCACATGCAATTATATTTAATGCACTAAGTGATCCTTCTTAAATATTGTTTTCCATCCCTTCATCAGGTGATTGTGACCCAAAGGGCAGGACACGCATTTGATGTGATGGCATCTATAGGCATCATGGAGCTTATTTCATATGACGGAGTTATAGCTGTTGTAAGTTATAACTTCCCTAGACTGACTTTAATCTCTGTAACATAAAAAGATTTAGGGAATTGATTGTTCATTGAGCTTTATACTGTATTACATAAAATGTTAATACATGTTAACGTATCACATTTTCCCTTTTAAAGATTTTTGAACTTTTTGCATCTTGTTCCTAATTACTGATTACTTGCTAATTGATTTGGTTCCAGGGTGGTGATGGTTTTTTCAATGAAATTCTTAATGGATTTCTTTTATCAAGGCATAAAGCTCCATACCCACCAACTCCTTCGGGTTTTCTTCAATCTGCTACATGTGATGACAATTTCTGTGTTCGTGATCCAAATGCAACAGTTATTGGAACTTCTTCTCAGAACAATGAGCAGCAGTCTCCTCTCCTCCCAAGTACAAGTTATGATAGCTCTGGAGTCCTAAATATCAGTACCATAATAATTTATTTCCATACAAGTCAGGTTTCAATTTGATTTATATTTGTAACGGGTTGTTTTCATACATATTACTGGAGGTAGAAAATTACAGGAATTGAAGATATTTCTTCTCCTGTTTGTTTATTTATTTTGTATTAGACAAACCATGATATTACTTTATCATAGTATATTGTGTTTATATTTACCAATGCCTATTACTTGAATAATTTTTTTCTTCTTTTCAAAACACAACAGATCAAGATTCTGAGCTTTCCCTCCCCAATGAGCATTTTAGATTTGGAATTATTCCTGCTGGCTCAACTGATGCCATTGTGATGTGGTACTTCTCTGCATTTTTACTGCTACCAAAAATGTTGTCCAAGTTGATGTTAAACTTGAACAGAAATTGACCATTTTATCATACCCTACTCATATGTTGTTCTCTTTGGCCTAATGTAAGGTGCTCACTTTTTTTTTTTTTGTTAGCACAACTGGGACTCGAGATCCTATAACATCTACATTTCACATTGTCCTTGGAAAAAGGGTGTGCCTTGATATAGCCCAAGTTGTAAGGTGGAAAATAAAATCTACATCGAAGGTTGAACCTTTTGTGCGCTATGCAGCGTCTTTTGCCGGGTAGTTTTTCATTACAATGTCTAAATAAATGACTGGTGATGAAATGGAAAATGATCTAATTTGGTTCTCATTTTGAATTTCTCATCAGCAATGTTCTCTAAAATTCATATGTTCAATATTTGTAGGTATGGATTTTATGGAGATGTCATTACTGAGAGTGAAAAATTCCGCTGGATGGGCCCTAAACGATATGATTATGCAGGAACAAGGGTATTTTTGAAGCACAAGTAAGTCGCTAAAGTAATGAATGTTGGGGCTCAAATCATAAACATGATCTGTGATTCGTTATTGGTTATACATTCACCATGCATGCAGATTATTTTCATTAGCCACCAATGAATTGTGACTAGATAATGATCCTTTACTTCACTTTTTCAGATGTGCTCAACTTTGTAGTAGCTAATTTATATATGTTGCATCATTCAGGTCATATCAGGCAGAAATAGCATATTTAGAAGTCAAATCAGAAGAAGCAAAATCAATTCCTGAAAGAGGAAATTTGGGGGGTCGCAAGCGACCATTTTGGAGCCCAAAGAAATCTGAAAAGGTGGTATGCCGTGTTAACTGCAAAGTCTGTAACACCACCACACCTTGCTCACATCCAGGAGAACCAAAATGGTCCAGGTCCAAGGGAAGTTTTCTTAGCATTGGTGCTGCAGTAATTGCTTGTAGAAATGATAGAGCACCTGACGGTTTGGTGATTGATGCACACCTTTCAGATGGTTTGATGCATCTCATATTAATCAAAGACTGCTCTCATGCTCTCTATTTATGGTAATAATATATGGCCCTTATCTCAATGCACCTTTATGTCTTCTCCCCTGACATAGTTTCCCACATATAAATTTAAAATAATTGGGCTATAAACTGTTAGGGTGGGCACATTCGATGCTGCAGCAATCTTTTGATGACCTATCCAAGATCTTGATGGCAAAAGGATTTTTTATGATAAGTTTGAAAGGCTTACATCCTAAGTAACATGGTAGTCCAAAATCATCTGTTTCTTTTGAAAATTCTCAAGTGTTTTTCTATGTCACACATAGAAAAATTTGAGTTTGTTGTGCTTGCAATGCCAACGAGTTAGGAGTTTCTTATAGAGGTTTTCGATGACAAGTTCCTAAGGATTTATGCTTCTATAACTCCCTTTGCCAGCTTAAGGATTTATCTTTACTTCTTGTGCCTTCAAGTCATATTGACGAGTTGTGAGTTGCTTAAAGAGAGGTTTTGATGCAAAGTTCTTAAGATTTTATTGCTGATTGGCATCCAGTATCATAGGTTGATAGTTTTTCACTGCTTTATCCATGAAGACCATAAAAAGTTGCTTATGCATTTGATTAATTGATACACGCAGGCATCTTACCCAGCTTGCAAGGAAAGGAGGAAACCCCTTTGATTTCAAATTCGTCGAACATCACAAGGTAAGTGTTTCTCATCATGTGTTCATCTCTCTTGTCTAGACAAAACTCATATTGCCTTTACTTGTTTCATATCTCTTGGGTGCACTGCAGACCACTGCGTTTACATTTACTTCTTCTGGCAATGAGAGCGTGTGGAATTTGGACGGTGAGCTCTTTCAAGCACACCAACTATCAGCGCAAGTATTTCGAGGCCTTGTCAGCTTGTTTGCATCCGGTCCTGAAGTTTGATACAAGACTAATGCTTACTCCAGATAATCTTCCACTATGCCTATAATGTATACAACATTTGTTTATTTATTTATTGATTCCATGTTCGAGTTTTGTACCCTAATATTAATTTGGAAGGAATAAATCCAATATTTGCATTTTTCAAACTCAAATTAGTGAATTAAAGCATATTTCCTCTCCCCACCCAACCAGATGAAATCATGTGAAACAAACTAGTAGTAACTAGCTAGTCGGCCCAATCAACAAACACAGAGAGAAACTTGAAGGTCAAGGTTATGCAACCAAGGAAAGGAAAGGAAGGAAGCAAGAATCACGAGATCAACATTATTGATTGATTGATATTATACAGGCTCAAGAAACCTCGCTAATTTTATAATTACGGGCATTTTACAACGGCCATAAAATAATTAACTCATAGTCTACCACATAATTTATATACATAATTATCGAATTGTCTACTAAATACTACACCTTCATGCCAAGCCAAGCCAGCCTTTCTTCCCCATCTTCAAGGTTGACCCGAACTAGGGGAAGTAGAACCTTCTTTTTCCAACACATCAACACCACAAGCATTGTTTAGTGTCCTCCACTGATTAAACTCGTCGCAATCCGGATCAGATTTAAAGCCATATCGACCAACACAATCGGGCTGCACACACATTAACTGCCAAAAGAAACCCCAAATAAATAAAAGAATATCAAAATGGGGCTGAAAAACAGAAAAGGTGAATGGAAATAATAGCACTTTAAACTTTTGATAGCACCATTCATGAGATTTCATCATTTTCTAAAAATTAAAATAAGTCCAAATTGAAATCCTAAAAAAATCTTAGTTACTTGTTGGGCAAGAGATAAGACAAACATTAATTATAACTGAATGCATGCTTTTCTTGTGTAATTAAGTTATAAATTTGTAATCGAAACCTTTGCTTGAGATATGTTGAAAATATACCACAAACAAGCCACCTTTGCATCCTATAAATTAGAGAAAACAACAGCAATGTTAATGTATGCAGCAGGCACATGAGGAATAAAGTTAAGAGGATAAACATAATTCTCAGTTGACTGACATCGGGAACGGGAGCTGCCCCCACCCATCTAATATATTGGCGCAGCAAGCAGCTACTAGCTAGTTGGGCCTTTACCCTTATTGCTTACTCCTTACTCATTATGTAGTATTCACTTGTTGGGCTTGAATGTTTACTCTTACTCTTAATCCAATTCATGGTGTTCACATGTTTGACTTGAATGCTTAACTTTAATGTGGACTTAACTCCACGTGTGCCCCACTATGTGATAGTCCTTCGTAAGGGAGTGTGTTGAAGAAAATAAAATCCCACATCGGAAACTTGACAAATAAAAATACAACAAATAATGAATGAACCCACAACTAGCAATATCGATATTGTCTCCAACTTAACCACCTATAAAGCCCAGTAGGTATGGAATTTCCAATAATATAAGCACGGTTTAAGAATGGTTATTCAAATTCATGGTTTAGTTGTTTTTGGATGAAGTACACCTATTTCAAATGCACCTCAAACTCACAACAATAGCCAAACTGCACCTATTCATGGTTTAATTGTTTTTTAAAGGGTATAAATAACATCAGGGTGTGGTGGTGAGCTCTCTTTGTCCAAAAATAACTTATATAAAACGAGGATATCATTGTTTTGTTATACTCAATCAATCACAGACTGTCATATGAAAAATTTATCATGCGTGGCACGCTGTGATTGACTGGGAATAACAAATAGCATTACAAAAACATAAATACCAAACATTAAACTGTGAGCAAGGAAAAACAAGAAATTTTGTAAAAAGTATTTTATATAACACAAGTTGGTACAACCCAAATTGAAGGTAGTCTGCTCTTCTTTAGTAAGATCTTCGCATCTTTGGTGTAAGGTTTTAAAATGCTCTCGTCTTCATTGTTGTACACACCATAATCATAAAGTCTTTTTCTCGACCCACTCACGCATTTTGAAATTCAATTCGAATATTCTAAATTTCCTTGTGATGCGTTTGCGGCGCGGCCATGCCTAAAGGACTTTTGAACCATCAATATTTTTTTTTCATTGGAAACCATGAGATATGTCTTAGGGTTATATCCACGGACTCGTTGCACTCCTTGTGCAACCAAATTCACATTTGAGATAGATTGAGTAGTAATATCAAAAGAGAAAAGTTTACCGAAGTAATCAAGAGCGTAAAACTTATCTTGGAACTAAACAACTTCTTCAATTAGGCCCCAACTTTGATCAGCACTTTTTTCAGCATAAGTCCATTTTCTGAAAATCAACAACTAGAAAAAGGGTAAAGGAAACATAGGCACACCAGGAATTGAGAGAGAGAGAGAGAGAGAGAGAGAGAGAGAGAGAGAGAACCAACTTGTATTTGTGAGCGAGCGAGAGAGGACATAATTGAACGTCAGCCGACGAGAGCACCGGGGGGAGAGAGAAAGTAGCTGAGGAGAGAAAAATGTGTGACAAACGAATTGAGAAGAAAGAAAATAATGTAGAGAGAGAGAGAGATGAAGAACAAACCTCTATTTGCGAGCGAGAGAAAGAAGCCAGAATTGAACGTAGCCAAGGAGAGCAATGAGGAGAGAGAAAGTAGTTGAGTAGAGAAAAATATGAGACAGAAAAACTGAGTAGAAAGAAAATAACATAGAGAGAGAGAGAGAGATAAAGAACTAACTTGTATTTGTGAGCGAGCGAGAGAGGACATAATTGAACGTAGCCGACGAGAGCATCGGGGGAGAGAGAAAGTAGCTGAGGAGAGAAAAATGTGTGACAAACGAACTGAGAAGAAAGAAAATAACGTAGAGAGAGAGAGAGAGATGAAGAACCAACCTATTTGCGAGCCAGCGAGAAAGGATAGAATTGAACATAGCCGAGGAGAGCACTGGGGAAAGAGACAGGAGCAGAGGAGAGAAAATGTGAGACAGAAGAACTGAGTGGAACGAAAATAACGTAGCATAGAGAAAGATGAAGAACCAACCTGTATTTGCAAGCGAACGAGAGAGAATACAATTGAACGTAGCCGAGGAGAGCATTTGGGGAGAGAGAAAAATGAGGGAAAACAACAATCAAGAAATTGATAATCAAAAGCTAACTAAACAGAGCTTGGAATCTAGAAAAAGTAAAAGGAAGAAAGAACAAACTTGTATTTGCCTTAATGGAGAGCGAGAGAGAGAGAGAGAGAGAGATGAGAGAAGTGGACGTAATTGAGCGCTGAGGAGAGCATTAGGGATAGAGAAAAATGAGGGGAAACAACAATCAAGAAATGATAATAAAAAAATAACCAAACAGAGCTTAGAATCTAGAAAAAGTAAAATGAAGAAAGAACAAACCTGTAATTGACTTAATGGAGAGCGAGAGAGAGAGTTGAGAGAAGTGGACGTAGTTAAGCGCGAGGAGAGCACTAGGGAGCGAGAAAAATTAGGGGAAACAACAATCAAGAAATTGATAATCAAAACCTAACCGAACAAAACTTAGAATCAAGAAAAAGTAAAAGGAAGAAAGAACAAACCTATATGTGACTTAATGGAGAGAGAGAGAGAGAGAGAGAGAGAGAGAGAGAGAGAGAGAGCGTTGAGAGAAGTTGATGTAGTTGAGCGCTGATGAGAGCACTAGGAAGAGAGAAAAATGAGCGGAAACAACAATCAAGAAATTGATAATCAAAACCTAACCAAACAGAGCTTGGAATCTAGAAAAAGTAAAAGGAAGAAAGAACAAATATGTATTTGCCTTAATGGAGAGCGAGCGAGAGAGAGAGAAATGAGAGAAATGGACGTAGTTGAGTGCTGAGGAGAGCATTAGGGAGAGAGAAAAATGAAGGGAAACAACAATCAAGAAATTGATAATAAAAAACTAACCAAACAGAGCTTAGAATCTAGAAAAAGTAAAAGAAAGAAAGAACAAACATGTATTTGACTTAATGGAGAGCGAGAGAGAGAGAGAGAGAGAGAGTTGAGAAAAGTTGACGTAGTTGAGCGCTGACAAGAGCACTAGGGAGAGGGAAAAATGAGGGGAAACAACAATCAAGAAATTGTTAACCAAAACCTAACCAAACAGAGCTTGGAATCCAGAAGAAGTAAAAGGAAGAGAGAACAAACTTGTATTTGCCTTAATGGAGAGCAAGCGAGAGAGAGAGAGAGAGAGAGATGAGAGAAGTGGACGTAGTTGAGTGCTAAGGAGAGCATTTGGGAAAGAGAAAACTTAGGGGAAAAAACAATCAAGAAATTGATAATCAAAATCTAACCAAACAGAGCTTAGAATCTAGAAAAAGTAAAAGGAAGAAAGAACAAACATGTATTTGACTTAATGGAGAGCGAGAGAGAGAGAGAGAGAGAGAGAGAGAAAGAGAGAGAGTTGAGAAATGTTGGTGTAGTTGAGCACTGAGGAGAGCACTAGGGAGAGGGAAAAATGAGGGGAAACAACAATGAATAAATTGTTAACCAAAACCCAACCAAACAGAGCTTGGAATCGAGAAAAAGTAAAAGGAAGAACAAACTTGTATTTCCCTTAATGGAGAGCGAGCGAGCGAGAGAGAGATAGATGAGAGAAATGGACGTAGTTGAGCCCTAAGGAGAGCAATAGGGAGAGAGAAAAATGAAGGGAAACAACAATCAAGAAATTGATAATGAAAAGCTAACCAAACAGAGCTTAGAATCTAGAAAAAGTAAAAGGAAGAAAGAACAAACATGTATTTGACTTAATGGAGAGAGAGAGAGAGAGAAAGAGAGAGAGAGAGTTGAGAAAACTTGGCGTAGTTGAGCGCTGAGTAGAGCACTGGAAAAGAAAGGGGGAACAATAATGAAATTGTTACCAAAACCTACCAAGAGATTGAAATCTAGAAAAAAGGAAACAAACTGATTTCCCTTAATGAGACAACGGAGAGAAAGAGAATGACGTATTATGCTAAGGAGCATTGGGAAAAAAACTAGGGAAAAACAATAAAATTGATAATCAAAACTAACCAACAGAGCTTAATCTAAAAAAGTAAAGGAAGAAAACAAACATGTATTTGACTAATGGGGCGAGAGAGAGAGAGAGAGAGAGAGAAAGAGAGAGAGTTGAGAAATGTTGGTGTAGTTGAGCATGAGGAGAGCACTAGGGAGAGGGAAAAATGAGGGGAAACAACAATGAATAAATTGTTAACCAAAACCCAACCAAACAGAGCTTGGAATCGAGAAAAAGTAAAAGGAAGAACAAACTTGTATTTCCCTTAATGGAGAGCGAGCGAGCGAGAGAGAGATAGATGAGAGAAATGGACGTAGTTGAGCCCTAAGGAGAGCAATAGGGAGAGAGAAAAATGAAGGGAAACAACAATCAAGAAATTGATAATGAAAAGCTAACCAAACAGAGCTTAGAATCTAGAAAAAGTAAAAGGAAGAAAGAACAAACATGTATTTGACTTAATGGGAGAGAGAGAGAGAGAGAGAGAGAGAGAGAGAGAGAGTTGAGAAAACTTGGCGTAGTTGAGCGCTGAGTAGAGCATAGGAAAAAAAAGGAAACAATAATAAATTACCAAAACTACCAGAGATTAAAAATAAAAGGAGAACAAACTGTATTCCCTGAGAGAAGTCATAAGCGAAAAAAAAGAAAAGGAAACAACAATCAAGAAAGAAATAAAGCAAACTAAACAGACATTAGAATCTAGAAAAAGTAAAATGAAGAAAAAACAAACTTGTATTTGACTTAATGGAGAGCGAACGAGAGAGAGCATTGAGAGAAGTTGACGTAGTTGAGCGCTGAGGAGAGTACTGGGGAGAGAGAAAAATGAGGGGAAACAACAATCAAGAAATTGATAATCAAAAGCTAACCAAACAGAGCTTGGAATATAGAAAAAGTAAAAGGTAGAAAACAAACATGTATTTGCCTTAATGGAGAGCGAGCGAGAGAGAGAGAGATGAGAGAAATTGACGTAGTTGAGTGTTGAGGAGAGCATTAGGGAGAGAGAAAAATGAAGGGAAATAACTATCAAGAAATTGATAATCAAAAGCTAACCAAACAGAGCATAGAAACGAGAAAAAGTAAAAAGAAGAAAGAACAAACATGTATTTGACTTAGTGGAGAACCAGAGAGAGAGATAGTTGAGAAAAGTTGACGTAGTTGAGCGCTAAGGAGAGCACTAGGGAGAAGGAAAAATGAGGGGAAACAACAATCAAGAAATTGTTAACCAAAACCTAACCAAACAGAGCTTGCAATCTAGAAGAAGTAAAAGGAAGAAAGAACAAACCGGTATTTGCCTTAATGGAGAGCGAGCGAGCGAGAGAGAGAGATGAGAGAAGTGGACGTAGTTGAGCGCTAAGGAGAGCATTTGGGAAAGAGAAAACTTAGGGGAAACAACAATGCAGAAATTGATATTGAAAAGCTAACCAAATAGAGCTTAGAATCTAGAAAGAATAATCATGTATTTGACTTAATGGAGAGAGAGAGAGAGAGAGAGAGTTGAGAAAAGTTGGCGCAGCGAGCGCTGAGGAGAGCACTATGGAGAGCGAAAAATGAGCGGAAACAACAATGAAGAAATTGTCAACCAAAACCCAACCAAACAGAGCTTGGAATATAGAAAAAGTAAAAGGAAGAACAAACTTGTATTTGCCTTAATGGGGAGCGAGCGAGCGAGAGAGAGATAGATGAGAGAAGTGGGCATAGTTGAGCGCGAGTAGAGCATTGCGGAAAGAGAAAAATGAGGGGATACAACAATCAAAAAATTGATAATGAAAAGCTAACCAAACGGAGCTTAGAATCTAGAAAATGTAAAAGGAAGAAAGAACAAACATGTATTTGACTTAATGGAGAGAGAGAAGGGAGAGAGAGAGAGAGAGAGTTGAGAAATGTTGGCGTAGTTGAGCACTGAGGAGAGCACTAGGGAGAGGGAAAAATGAGGGGAAACAACAATGAATAAATTGTTAACCAAAACCCAACCAAACAGAGCTTGGAATCGAGAAAAAGTAAGAGGAAGAAAAAACTTGTATTTGCCTTAATGGAGAGCGAGCGAGCGAGAGAGAGATAGATGAGAGAAATGGACGTAGTTGAGTGCTAAGGAGAGCATTAGGGAGAGAGAAAAATGAAGGGAAACAACCATCAAGAAATTGATAATCAAAAGCTAACCAAGCAGAGCTTAGAATCTAGAAAAAGTAAAAGGAAGAAAGAACAAGCATGTATTTGACTTAATGGAGAGCGAGAGAGAGAGTGAGTTGAAAAAAGTTGACGTAGTTGAGTGCTGAGGAGAGCATTAGGGAGAGGGAAAAATGAAGGGAAACAACAATCAAGAAATTGTTAACCAAAACCTAACCAAACAGAGCTTGGAATCTAGAAGAAGTAAAAGGAAGAAAGAACAAACCTGTATTTGCCTTAATGGAGAGCGAGCGAGAGAAAGAGAGAGAGATGAGAGAACTGGACGTAGTTGAGCGTTGAGGAAAGCGTTGGGGAAGAGAAAAATTAAGGGAAACAACAATCAAGAAATTGATAATGAAAAGCTAACCTAACAGAGCTTAGAATCTAGAAAAAGTAAAATGAACAAAGAACAAACACGTATTTGACTTAATGGAGAGAGAAAGAGAGAGAGAGAGTTGAGAAAAGTTGGAGTAGTTGAGCGCTGAGGAGAGCACTAAGGAAAAGGAAAAATGAGTGGAAACAACAATGAAGAAATTGTTAACCAAAACCAAACCAAACAGAGATTGGAATCTAGA
The DNA here is from genome assembly GCA_018703695.1 of Prunus fruticosa. Lineage (NCBI taxonomy): Eukaryota > Viridiplantae > Streptophyta > Magnoliopsida > Rosales > Rosaceae > Prunus > Prunus fruticosa. The sequence goes on along the minus strand of CM031918.1, from coordinate 56,102,421 downwards.
AAAAGTAAAAGGAAGAACAAACTTGTATTTCCCTTAATGGAGAGCGAGCGAGCGAGAGAGAGATAGATGAGAGAAGTGGACATAGTTGAGCACTGAATAGAGCATTGCGGAAAGAGAAAAATGAGGGGAAACAACAATCAAGAAATTGATAATCTAAAGCTACCCAAACAGAGGTCAGAATCTAGAAAAAGTAAAATGAAGAAAAAACAAACTTGTATTTGACTTAATGGAGTGCGAGCGAGATAGGGCATTGAGAGAAGTTGACGTAGTTGAGGGCTGAGGAGAGTACTGGGAGAGAGAAAAATGAAGGGAAACAACAATCAAGAAATTGATAATCAAAAGCTAACCAAACAGAGCTTGGAATCTAGAAAAAGTAAAATTTAGAAAGAACAAACATGTATTTGCCTTAATGGAGAGCAAGCGAGAGAGAGAGATGAGAAAAATGGACGTAGTTGAGTGTTGAGGAGAGCATTAGGGAGAGAGAAAAATGAAGAGAAACAACTATCAAGAAATTGATATTCAAAAGCTAACCAAACAGAGCATAGAATCTAGAAAAAGTAAAAGGAAGAAAGAACAAACATGTATTTAACTTAATGGAGAACTAGAGAGAGAGAGTTGAGAAAAGTTGACGTAGTTGAGTGCTAAAAAGAGCACTAGGGAGAGGGAAAAATGAGGGGAAACAACAATCAAGAAATTGTTAACCAAAACCTAACCAAACAGAGCTTGCAATCTAGAAGAAGTAAAAGGAAGAAAGAACAAACCGGTATTTGCCTTAATGGAGAGCGAGCGAGAGAGAGAGAGATGAGAGACGTGGACGTAGTTGAGTGCTAAGGAGAGCATTTGGGAAAGAGAAAACTTATGGGAAACAACAATCAAGAAATTGATAATGAAAAAGCTAACCAAACAGAGCTTAGAATCTAGAAAAAAGTAAAATGAAGAAAGAACAAACATGTATTTGACTCAATGGAGAGAGAGAGAGAGAGAGAGAGAGAGAGAGAGAGAGTTGAGAAAACTTTGCGTAGTTGGTCGTTGAGGAGGAGAGCACTAGGGAGAGCGAAAAATGAGGGGAAACATTAATGAAGAAATTGTTAACCAAAACCCAAACCAAACAGAGCTTGGAATCTAGAAAAAGTAAAAGGAAGAACAAACTTGTATTTGCCTTAATGGAGAGCGAGCGAGCGGGAGAGAGATAGATGAGAGAAAATGACGTAGTTGAGTGGAGGAGAGCATTAGGGAGAGAGAAAAATGAGGGGAAACAACAATCAAGAAATTGATAATCAAAAGCTAACCAAATAGAGCTTAGAATCTGGAAAAAGTAAAAGGAACACAGAACAAACATGTATTTGACTTAACAGGAGAGAGAGAGAGAGAGAGAGAGAGAGAGAGTTGAGAAAAGTTAACGTCAGTTGAGCGCTGAGGACAGCACTAGGGAGAGGGAAAAATGAGGGGAAACAATAACCAAGAAATTGTTAACCAAAACCTAACCAAACAGAGCATGGAATCTAGAAGTAAAAGGAAGAAAGAACAAACTTGTATTTGCCTTAATGGAGAGGCGAAAGAGAGAGAGATGAGAGAAGTAGACGTAGTTGAGCGTTGAGGAGAGCATTGGGGAAAGAGAAAAATTAGGGGAAACAACAATCAAGAAATTGATAATGAAAAGCTAACCAAACAGAGCTTAGAATCTAGAAAAAGTAGAAGGAAGAAAGAACAAACATGTATTTGACTTAATGGAGAGAGAGAGAGAGAGAGAGAGAGAGAGAGAGAGTTGAGAAAACTTGGCGTAGTTGAGCGCTGACGAGAGCACTAGGGAGAGAGACAAATGAGGGGAAACAACAATGAAGAAATTGTTAACCAAAACCTAACTAAACAAAGCTTCGAATCTAGAAGAAGTAAAAGGAAGAAAGAACGAACCTATATTTGCCTTAATGGAGAGCAAGCTTGCGAGAGAGAGAGAGAGAGAGATGAGAGAAGTGGACGTAGTTGAGCGCTGAGGAGAGCATTATGGAAAGAGAAAAATTAGGGGAAACAGCAATCAAGAAATTGATAATGAAAAGCTAACCAATCAGAGCTTCGAATCTAGAAAAAGTAAAAGGAAGAAAAAACAAACATGTATTTGACTTAATGGAGAGCGAGAGAGAGAGAGAGAGAGAGAGAGAAAGAAAGAGAAAGAAAGAAAGAAAGAAAGAAAGAGAGTTGAGAAAACTTGGTTTAGTTAAGCGCTGAGGAGAGCACTAGGGAGAGGGAAAAATGAGGGGAAATAACAATGAAGAAATTGTCTGCCGCGCAAATCTCACGGCCTGGAGTTCCGGGTTCGAGGGGATATGCGTTGACACGCGGCTTCCTGCTTTTGGGTGCGGTGCGGTTGTGCGCGGGCGTGCCAGGACGGTCTCCACCGTGCGTCGAGGTTTTGTTTGGATGGAAGTGGTGAAATGATGCGCCTGTTTGGTCTTGACTTTTTATCAAACGGTTGTGGCCGAGAGGAACTAATCTCGGCCGTTAGGTTCACGGCCTGAGCTACAAGGCCGTTTAATGGTGGTGTCGTTGGTGGTTTTAGGGCGGTGCTCCGGCGCGTTGCTCAGCGAGCGACAGTCGTATGATATATGGGGTGAATGAGCGAATAACAAGGATGGTGCTCCGGCGCCTTGAAAAATCAAGGGTCGTATGATATATTGATGAACGGATTTTCCTTACAAACTAACACTACTCCTAGGAAAGCAAGTAAAGATATTGAAAGTGCATTACATGAAAATTTAAGTTGCTCCGTGGGAGGCTTTTGTTTGGTGTTTGAACCCCTTGAATGTGGTCCTGAGTCTTGTATTTATATGAAGAGTTTCTGGAGGAGTAATCGAGGCTGAAAACCCGCATGGTGGAGCCTTATTGGCGCAAGTTGATAGTCTAATCGACATTTGGGATCGTGAAGCATGGTGGTATGACCCCATAAATCCCGGTGAATCTCGGCCGCCGCCCCAAACGTGGGTTCTGCACTTCTGGCCGTGGAGACGCATTTATTGCTCTGAGGGCTGGTCACCTAATCTCTCAAGCTGCAAAGAGCCTTGTGAGAATGTTTACGTCTAATCATTCTGATCTCTGTCGTCAAATCCTGACTCCAGTCACTTCCCACCTTCCCTCGTGCATTAAATGCGTATTCTTTGCCAGTGGGTTTGCTGCAATAAACGGAGACACTGCTTCATTAAATGAAGCGTGGGACCCTGGTACCACTTGACGATCTGATTCTGATGGCTTCGGCCGTGGCTTTGTTCGGCCTCGGCCTCGGCCTGTAAACGAGGCCGACATGATCATGCCTTAGCAATTTTTCTTGTTTCTCTGAAAGGCCAAGCATCCTGGCGAAAACGCCGCTTTTGGGCAAATGCCAAGGCCGAGAAAAATGGCTCATCCAATCAGTTCATGGCCGTGATTTTTTAGGCACAAACAGAAATTGTTAACCAAAACCCAACCAAACATATCTTGCAATCTAGAAAAAGTAAAAGGAAGAACAAACTCGTATTTGCCTTAATGGAGAGCGAGCGAGTGAGAGAGACACATATGAGAGAAATGGACGTAGTTGAGTGCTGATGAGCGCATTAGGGAGAGAGAAAATTTTTGGGAAACAACAATCAAGAAATTGATAATCAAAAGCAAACCAAAGAGAGCTTAAAATCTAGAAAAAGTAAAAAGAAGACAGAACAAACATGTATTTGACTTAATGGAGGGCGAGAGAGAGAGAGTTGAGCAAAGTTGACATAGTTGAGCGCTGAGGAGAGCACTAGGGAGAGGGAAAATGAGGGGAAACAACAATCAAGAAATTGTTAACCAAAACCTAACCAAACAGAGCTTGGAATCTAGAAGAAGTAAAAGGAAGAAAGAACAAACATGTATTTGCCTTAATGGAGAGCGAGCGAGCGAGAGAGATATAGATGAGAGAAGTGGACATAGTTGAGTGCTGAGTAGAGCATTGGGGAAATAGAAAAATGAGGGGAAACAATAATTAAGAAATTGATAATCAAAAGCTAACCAACTAGAGCTTAGAATCTAGAAAAAGTAAAAGGAAGGAAGAACAAACCTGTATTTGACTTAATGGAGAGCGAGTGAGAGAGAGCATTGAGAGAAGTTGACGTAGTTGAACGCTGAGGAGAGTACTAGGGAGAGAGGAAAATGAGGGGAAACAACAATCAAGAAATTGTTAATCAAAACCTAACCAAACAGAGCTCGAAATCTATAAAAAGTAAAAGGAAGAAAGAACAAACCTGCATTTGCCTTTATGGAGAGCGAGCAAGTGAGAAAGTGAGCGAGCAAGATGAGAGAAGTAGACGTAGTTGAGCGCTAAGTAGAGCACTAGGGAAAGAGAAAAATGAAGGGAAACAACTATCAAGAAATTGATAATCAAAAGCTAACCAAACAGATCTTAGAATTTAGAAAAAGTAAAAGGAAGAAAGAACAAACATGTATTTGACTTAATGGAGAGCGAGGGAAAAAAAAAAAAAAAGAGAGAGAGAGAGAGAGAGAGAGAGTTGAGAAAAATTGACGTAGTTCAGCGCTGAGGAGAGCACTAGGGAGAGGGAAAAATGGGGGGAAATAACAATCAAGAAAGTGCTAACCAAAACCTAACCAAACAAAGCTTGGAATCTAGAAGAAAGAACAAACATGTATTTGCCTTAATGAAGAGCGAGCGAGAGAGAGAGAGAGAGAGAGAGAGAGAGAGAGAGAGAGAGAGAGAGAGAGATGAGAGAAGTGGACGTAGTTGAGCGCTGAGGAGAGCATTGAGGAAAGAGAAAAATTAAGATAAACAACAATCAAGAAATTGAAAATCAAAAGCTAACAACAAAGCTTAGAATCTAGAAAAAGTAAAAGAAAGAAAGAACAAACATGTATTTGACTTAATGGAGAGTGACCGAGAGAGAGAGAGAGAGAGAGAGAGAGAGTTGAGAAACGTTGGCGTAGTTGAGCGCTGAGGAGAGCACTAGGGAGAGGGAAAAATGAGTGGAAACAACAATGAAGAAATTGTTAAACGAAACCCAACCAAACAAAGCTTGGAATCTAGAAAAAGTAAAAGGAAGAACAAACTTGTATTTGCCTTAATGGAGAGCGAGCGAGCGAGAGAGAGATAGATGAGAGAAGTGGACATAGTTGAGCGCTGAGTAGATCATTGGGGAAAGAGAAAAATGAGGGGAAACAACAATCAAGAAATTGATAATCAAAAGCTAACCAACTAAAGCTTAGAATCTAGAAAAAGTGAAAAGAAGAAAGAACAAATCTGTATTTGACTTAATGGAGAGTGAGCAAGAGAGATCATTGAGAGAAGTTGACGTAGTTGAGCGCTGAGGAGAGTACTAGGAAGAGAGAAAAAGTAAAAGGAAGAACAAACTTGTATTTGCCTTAATGGAGAGCGAGCGAGCGAGAGAGAGATAGATGAGAGAAGTGGACATAGTTGAGCGCTGAGTAGATCATTGGGGAAAGAGAAAAATGAGGGGAAACAACAATCAAGAAATTGATAATCAAAAGCTAACCAACTAGAGCTTAGAATCTAGAAAAAGTGAAAAGAAGAAAGAACAAATCTATATTTGACTTAATGGAGAGTGAGCAAGAGAGAGCATTGAGAGAAGTTGATGTAGTTGAGCGCTGAGGAGAGTACTAGGGAGAGAGAAAAATTAGGGGAAACAACAATCAAGAAATTGTTAATCAAAACCTAACCAAACATAGCTTGGAATCTAGAAAAAGTAAAAGGAAGAAAGAACAAACATGTATTTGCCTTAATGAAGAGCGAGCGAGAGAGAGAGAGATGAGAGAAATGGACATAGTTGAGTGCTGAGGAGAGCATTAGGAGAGAGAAAAATGATGGGAAACAACAATCAAGAAATTGATAATCAAAAGCTAACCAAACAGAGCTTAGAATCTAGAAAAAGTAAAAGGAAGAAAGAACAAACATGTATTTGCCTTAATAGAGAGCGAGTGAGCGAGAGTGAGATAGATGAGAGAAGTGGACGTAGTTAAGTGTTGAGAAGAGCACTTGGGAGAGAGAAAAATGAGGGGAAACAACAATCAAGAAATTGATAATCAAAAGCTAACCAAACAGGGCTTCACTACAACAAAATGTTGCTTTAGCGACGATTTTGTCAACGAGGAATTATATTTCCTCGTAGAAGCAGCCTTTCAATGAGGAAAATGTTAAATTCTCGCAAAATGTGACTTGAACGTATTCCCTCCTACGAGGAAACCTATTCCCTCGCTGTATATATTTTGCGACAACTTGTGATATTTGTCGCAATAAACTTATCACTATTACCGACGATTGTTATCTTTGGCAACGAAATAGTTTCCTCGTTGTAGGATGTACAGGAAAATATTTTCCTCGTTCATCACGTATCGCGAGAAATTAAATGACCTTTAGCGATGATAGAGTGCCTTGCTATAGAGGTTTGGCGAGGAAATAGTTACGTTGTCGCCGAAAGGATTCAGCGAGAAACATGAACATTCCTCTTTACAGGCTTCTACAACGGGACTTTAGAGTCCATCCCACGTGGAAACCTATGTCCTCGCTGGAGAGATGTAGCGAGAAACTTGTGGTATTCGTCCCAATAAATTATCACTATTACCGACGATATTTTATCTTTAGGGATGAAATAGTTTCCTCGTTGTAGGATGTACAGGAAAATATTTTCTTTGTTCATCACTTATCGCGAGAAATTAAATGACCTTTAGCGATAATAGAGTTCCTCGCTATAGAGGTTTGGCGAGGACATAGTTAAGTTGTCGCAGAAAGGATTTAGCGAGGAAACGTGAACATTCCTCTCTACAGGCTTCTACGACGGGGCTTCACCGTCGACCGAGCGAGGAACACATTTTCCTCGCTGTAGAGATGTAGCGAGGAAATATTTCCTTCCAAAAGAGATTTTTTGTTGAAGTGCTTGGAATCTAGAAGAAGTAAAAGGATGAAAGAACAAACTTGTATTTGCCTTAATAGAGAACGAGAGAGAGAGAGAGAGAGAGATGAGAGAAATGGACGTAGTTGAGCGTTGAGTAGAGCATTAAGGAGAGAGAAAAATGAAGGGAAACAACAATCAAAAAATTGATAATCAAAAGCTAACCAAACAGAGCTTAGAATCTGGAAAAAGTAAAAGGAAGAAAGAACAAACTTGTAGTTGACTTAGTGGAGAGAGAGAGAGAGAGAGAGAGAGAGAGAGAGTTGAGAGAAGTTGACGTAGTTGAGCGCTGAGGAGAGCACTAGGGAGAGAGAAAAATGAGGGGAAATAACAATCAAGAAATTGATAATAAAAACCTAACCAAACAGAGCTTGCAATCTAGAAAAATTAAAAGGAAGAAAGAACAAACATGTATTAGCGTAAATGGAGAGCGAGAGAGAGAGAGATATGAAAGAAGTGGACGTAGTTGGGCGCTGAGGGGAGCATTAGGAAGAGAGAAAAATGAGGGGAAACAACAATCAAGAAATTAATAATCAAAATCTAACTAAACAGAACTTAGAATCTAGAAAAAGTAAAAGGAAGAAAGAACAAACATGTATTTGACTTAATGGAGAGAGAGAGAGAGAGAGAGAGAGAGAGAGAGTTTAGAGAAGTTGACATAGTTGAGCACTGAGGAGAGCACTAGGGAGAGAGAAAAATGAGGGGAAACAACAATCCAGAAATTGATAATCAAAAGCTAACCAAACATAGCTTGGAATCTAGAAAAAGGAAAAAAAGAAAGAAAGAACAAACCTGTATTTGCCTTAATGGAGAGAGAGAGAGAGATGAGAGAAGTGAACGTAATTGAGCGCTGAGGAGAGCACTAGTGAGAGAGAAAAATGAGGGGAAACAACAATTAAGAAATTGATAATCAAAAGCTAACCAAACAAAACTTGGAATCTGAAAAAAGTGAAAGGAAGAAATAACAAACCTATATTTGCCTTAATGGAGAGCGAGGGAGAGGAGAGAATTGGACGTAGTTGAGCACTGAGGAGAGCATTGGGGAGACAGAAAAATGAGGGGAAACAACAATCAAGAAACTGATTATCAAAAGCTAACCAAACATAACTTGGAATCTAGAAAAAGAAAAAGGAAGAAAGAACCAACTTATATTTGCCTTAATGGAGAGCGCGAGAGAGAGGGAGGACAGTATTGAACGTAGCTGAGGATAGCACTGGGGAGAGAGAAAATGTGAGTCAGAGGAACTGAGTAGAAAGAAAATAACGTAGCATACGATAGAAAAACTGAGCGAAGAATAGTGTCTTTAGATCGTTGGAAACGCTCAGCAGCCACTCGCATGCGGATACTATGAGACACTATAAATAAGAAAATTGCCACTGCCTCTTGAGTACTCACATGTCTATCATTCTGTAGCAAATTTAAACTCTCAAGTGTGTAACACAACCTTTGGAATACATGTTTGTCCATGCGAAATGAGTCATAAATCCTATCTGGATGCCCATTCAACAACTCTTGAACATATTCATGCCCATATAAAACAGAGTTATGACATGGAGTTCTATCTACATATGATTGCCAATATTCATAAATATGCATACAAATTATCATATGATGCGCCATTTCTTCAAGATCTGAATCACTATCAGAGTGATTGTCTTCATTCCTTGTAGACATGTCTAGTACCTTCAAATATGCATACAAATTAAATTCACAAAAATCTGCAAATATGCATACAAATTAAAGTCACAAAAATCCATAAATATGCATACAAATTAAAGTCACAAACATCAAACATAATAACAAGAACAATTCATAAATATCCTCTCAACAACAAACATAAGTAGTAATTCTAAAGACTAGCCAACCACGCTCTCCTCCTTGTTGCTGGCATTGTAACAAAGATTTTCCTCCATTCAACAAGCACTATCTTTTCTAGCATCTTGTTGAATGTATCGTTATCAACATCTCCCATTGTCTCAACAATGCCTATGCATTCTTCAATCGAATACATCTCCTTAGAGGTGCTAGATGCCTCAAGACTCTTTTCCTTTTCTCGCTGTAATTTTTGACTCATAACTTCACTGCAAACATCCAAATAAGATTCCATTTTATCCCATTTCTTTGAACGACGCTCGGGTGGAGCAGCAGTTGCACACTTTCTTTTTCCTTTACCACTCAGAAGCTAAGGGTTGTCACCATCATCATCCAAGTCAACATCGATGTGAACTCCGGTGTTAAGGAAGTTGTTTTCTAACTCACGTTCATCATCTGAGTTAGGAGGAAGTTGACTAGAGGCATAATGCAATTGCCCGGTTGCAGTAGTAGTGTTGAATATCTCCCCTAAAAGTTGATAGTGCTCTAAGCCTTGAGTGCAAAATTGCTTCGCTTTTGGCTTACTCTACAAACCATGAAAATTATATTATATCAAATGTCAAAACCAATTCTTATGTATCAGAGTCAGTTAAAAATAATAATACAAAGACTTCTATATGATATTATTATAATACCTTCAAGTAACTTGCCCAAACATCCTCTGAGGCAATCACTGTGTTTGCAATAGGATCCCACCCAAATCCCGTATGCTCAATCAAATCTGAGAAGTCACGATGTACTTGTCGCAGTCTATTAAACTTAGATTTAAGTTGTGGAATAGTACATTTTTGTCCACATTGTGCATTCAACTCATCACTTATTTCTGCCCAAACTTTCATTTTAAAAGTTGATGTCTGCAAGTCACCCTTCTTCACATGTTCATGCAATATATGTATGAATATTGTCTCATGTCTTGGAGGCCATGACATTTTTTCTTGACCGTCAACATTCTTGGACGCCATATCCTTTTAAAGAAAGAAAATTATGACAACCTTCAATCATGTAATGCACAACTAGAAACTACCAAATAGCCTTCCTAAACTAGTCTAGATTTTTTCTCAAATGCACTAAGCATTGTTTCGTCTAAAACCACAAAACATATAAAGCCAACAATCAATCTGTCAATTACATCTAACAACAGCTCCTGTTTCAAGAGTTTCATCTTACTATGACAAAACCAAATGTTTGACAGAATTGATTTGCATCTTTTTAATTGAATCTAACAGGCAGCTCCTGTCTACAAGAGTTTCATCCTAATATTTCAATTGAATCATATCAAACTTTGCCAAATTTAAGAATCAATCTTGCCCATTTACTACAATCACAGTTATAAAGCAAACTAAAATCAGAAAATAGATCCAGCTCCTTTGACTTAACGAAAGGTAGAAAACATGGAAAAAATTCAATCCTAGTTAAGATCAATTGCAGAAAACAGGGAAAAAATTCAACCATCGACATAAACAAAACTTAAATTAAACTTAGCATAAAGAAAACCCCAAATCTAAACACAAATAACACCATAGTCTTCATACCCAAATCTAAACATAAATAGCAGAAAAAAAAGAGAGTAATTTCTTACCAAATCTTCCAGAAGGCTAGAGCAGCAAGATCTTCCAAGAGAGTGGGAAACGAAATCTGAGAAGAAAACTTTCAGATACACCATACAGAAATACCCAAGTCTAAAACGAAATATTTTATACAAATTTTTCTTACCAAGATCTTCCAAGAGAGTGTAGGAAGATTGCAAGAGTGAGAAGCAAGAAATTTCTCTGTTTCCCGTAGATGAAGGGCGTGTTTCTGTTTCAGACTTGGGCGAAGGGACGAAGACGAAGATGAGGGGACGAAGACGAAGATGAGGGGATGAAGAAGAATACGAAGACGAAGGGCGAGGTAGACGAAGGGATGAAGACGAAGACGAAGCGGTGAAGGGACGAAGATGAGAGGAACGAAGCGTGTTCTGTGTTATGTTTCCCTTGTTTTCTCAGTTTTCCCAAATAGAATCCTGTGTTCTCTAATTTAGGGTTGAGAACGGAGAGAACGTCATTTTGGCGTTTTCACGTTTTACGCTTTAAGCGTGAATTCATTCTCCCAAAATCTTTTCCGTGTTTTTGTCGAGAAAACCCACCGAACGCATTTTTCATCTGTATTTGGGCTCAAAAAACAAAAATGGGCCTCTAAATATCCTACCGAACAGCCCCTAAAATGCCACGAAATTAGATTTGAAAATAAACGGATTGAGAGCAGCGTGAGTAGAGAGTCCACGTGCCTTTTCTTTTTCGTTTGATGGAAACAGAATTAAAAATCCGCATGGTGCTTCCAGAACCTTCTGATCTCGTCTCAGTCTCTCTCTCTCTCTCTCTCTGACCCTCCAAGGAGATATTGTCAATATCTTACTAGAATTTCAACTTGGAAGCCTATCCTGATATCAAGAGCTGAGACAATTGGCGTACAAATTAGCAATTGACATCGTATACGTGCATTGGGTTGTAAAATGCCAGAGTTATTGTGCTCTTACGTACCACATGCAGAAATTTGGGTTTGTGTGTGTGCCAAAACTTTAGACACCGTACTGTCCTAATGTTTAAGGGTTTTAATTCAATTAACTTTAACCCGCACTAATCGATGCATTATCCAATTCCATCCATATGCTTTAATTTGGACATAATAAAAACTTTGCAAAACTCAGATTATTGTGTCCATCTTTGCTTCAATACAATTCCAGCTTTGGCCCCCAATCCCAATAGCACTAACTTGGTGGTTGTGGAATGATTAACATCAGCAGAATTAATTCATCTGTGACAAATACAAAATATTAGACTCTGGTAGAAAATACATATATAAATATAACATTATATCCATATCCATGCTTCATTTGAATGATACAATAACTTGTCACATTGTCCAGCTTCATATTATATTTGTTTCCATATAATATCGTTAGAATTTATTTGAGTATGACATGAAAATCATTGATGATCTCTCTAGCTGGTATCTCTTTCACATTCCAACATGTGAGAAGAAGAAGAAGAAACAGCAGCTTAAATTTGCACCACCCAGACAGAGATGAATGATTGGACAAATTTAGAGATAGAATATTATATATATGTATATTCTTTTACGTAAGGAAACCTTGGCACTATATATCTTGAAAATTAAAGCACAAATCACTTCTTCTTCTTTTTTTCCATAGCAATGCATATCAAGCACACAAACCAATTTTTCTTTTTAAAGGGCGCTATTTTAACTTACACAAACCATTTTATCGTCGATTCATATATTACTCTAAGCGTTGAAGCCCCAACATGCAATGTATAAAACTAAATTTCAAGGGCGCTATTTTAACTTATGCCTGCCAAGAGGCAACACCGTACGTCGGACGATTTGAACTTGAACCTGAACCCGAATACTGCAAATTAGGGTAAAAAGCAACACAGTGATCAGTGTCTATGCCAATGTGGTACTGTCTTAATTCAATCATCTATATCATCAATCTAGATATGCACAGATAGAGAGAGGGACTCAAACACAAAGAACGTTAATTAAGGATTAGGGTTAGGTATTTGGAGAGAAAATTAATTAAGGAGAATGAAATAGGGTTAGGGGTTAGCGAGGGAAAACAAATTTATCAGGGAAAAAGAGAGAGAGAGAGAGAGAGAGAGAGAGAGAGGAGAATTACGGTGAATTTCACTCCCAAATACATATCCAAATATTTCGCATGTAAGAGGAAAAAATTGTTTTAAAAAAAAAGGGTACCATTTTTGAGGTGCCAATTCATCTTTATAATTAATTATACAATTAATACTAGAAGCTCACACCAATACTTTTTTAAAACATTTTTCATTACAAGCCACGGTATTCTTCGCCCGCATTTATTAAAATATATATATATATATATATCTAATTTTTAGTATATTTGATTAAAGAGCGCTTAATCGAGTTGTATTCTTTGGCAAATATGAATTTCATCTTACAAAAGTCATTAGTGTCTATTTTATCTACAGGGATAGAAAGAAAGTGTGTTTAAGTTAGTGGTTTTAGACAAGTTTTCTACTAGGGCAGTTGAGGTCTCAAACAAAAAAAATTAAATAAATAATAGAACTTGTATACGTGGTCAATGGTGTGTGGTAGTGGAAGAAAGACTTGGTTGAAACCAATGTAGTTTCTTCCATGACCCTTTCGGTGGGTTATTGAGAGACGACCCCAAAGTCTCTTCTTTGGAGTTTTCAATACGTCCCCTTAAGGCTTATAAATGACTGAGAGAATACATATTACATATAAAGCTGTATTAATTGGTTGCTCACTTAGTTTCCAGCTCCTCTTCTTTCATTGCAATGTCTACACCAGCGGAGTAAGCAACCCTCTCTCTCTCTCTCTCTCTCTCTCTCTCTCTCTCTTAGAATATTTCAAATCATCTTTCTGATCAATTTGGTTTTGGATGATCTTATCATAGGAATCAAAGAACAACATGGTTGAAAGTTTTTATTTACTTTATCATACAACTGTAATAAGCATTAAAAACCACTACACCAATCAATTAAGGATTTGATCAACATTCTCCCAGTCAATAATAAATTAAACGATCTGCTAAATTATGCTTTTCCTAATTCACTTTGCTAAATTATGTCGTAAATTACGATCATTTTTATCCTTTCATGGATGCATGTAATTTTTATTTTTTTCCATGGAAAATTAAAGAAGCTCGTCTCTGCGCCTATGAATTTTGCAGATACTATCGATCGCTGCCACCGGTGAGCAAGACCTATGGAGTTGCCTGCTTTATGACTGCAGCTGCCTTGTACTTTCAACTTTATAATCCTTGGAACATTGCGCTTGATTATGGCCTCGTCATAAAACGTTTCCAGGTAAAATTAAAATCTCAAAAATCTTCTCTAATTATGGATTATTCAAGGCCGGAATTTCTTCTTTCTTCATTCAATTTTTTCTGCTTCTGATCATGCTTTGTGCTTTTCTTTTTCTTTTACTAATGATGATTAATGAAGGTTTGGAGGCTTATTACCAATTTCTTCTTCCTAGGGCCCTTCTCATTCCCGTTTGCGTTTCGTCTTATAATAATGTGAGAAACATATGACTTTTCGATGGCATTAAGATAACATCATTATCCATGCCTCATTTGAATGATACAATAACTTGTCACATTGTCCAACTTCATATATTATATATTCATAAATATTCACCAAATATATATATTCTTTGGACTTCTATATATATATAAATTGTATTTGTTTCCAATTTGCAATAGAGCAAGATATGGTGTGGGATTGGAGAGAGGACCGTTTGACAAGAGGACGGCAGACTATGTTTGGATGTTGGTATTTGGTGCCATTTCACTTTTGGTAAGCAAAACTATTTAATTTACTATTTGTTTCTCTGATTCTAATTGGACCAACATTGCCAAAGCATTCTATACATGTATTTAATTCCCAAACCTAGCTGTTCCGGCCTGCACTATTATTCTGATTTCTTTATTGTTTAAATTTTTCTTTTCTTTTTTGGGTTCCATAGACATTCACGTTGCAAATTATTAAAATAATGACACATATATATACATGGATTATTTATAGGTGATGGCTGTTGTTCCATATTTGTTGTCTCCGTTTATGGGACCTTCAGTGGTTTTCATGATCGTGTATGTATGGTCCCGTGAGTTCCCAAATGCACGTATCAACATATATGGGCTTGTGTCCTTGAAGGTGCTCTCTCTCTCTCTCTCTCTTCAATTTTAAGTTTAACCATCTCATTTTGGAAATTATATAACACATGTTGTGGGGTACATACAGGGATTTTATCTTCCTTGGGCACTGCTGGGTCTGGATTTGATATTTGGAGATCCTTTGAAGCCAGACATTCTAGGGATGGTTGCAGGACATATCTATTACTTTCTAACCGTGCTTCATCCTCTTGCTGGTGGAAAATTCATGCTCAAGACTCCTCTCTGGGTGTATCCTTTTATGGATCAACAATATTTTGATTTCATTAGTATTGAAGATTAAGTAGACATTAATAAATATATATGCATAATTGTAGACCTTAATGATGAATAATTTGCAGGCACAAATTGGTAGCCTTCTGGGGTGAGGGAACCCAAATCAATTCCCCGGTGGAACGCAATCCTCACGCCGGAGTTGCGTTCCAGGGAAGAAGCTTCCGACTCAACGGTCGAACAACCACTCCACCACAAACAACTCAGGAACCTTATAATAATCAGCAGCAGGCAGCAGCTGATGGAGTTGCATTCCGTGGAAGAAGCCAGCGCCTCAACGGTCGTTAATTAGCTAATCATCTAGCCAGCGCCTACTCACATATGATATATCATCTATGAAATATTTCTATTTTCTAATCAACGTTGTGTACGTACCTTTGCACATTTGGACCCTTTTCTATTCGGTATGCAAGCATGGTTACAATTTACAAATAAAGCTATGTTCAAAAGACTTGGGGTCATGTGAAATCCAAATGCGTTGACCACCGACAACAAGAAGACCTACCAACAAAAATGAAACAAATGGGAAATTACTTTTCCTATGTTGGCCATAGCTAAGCCAATCGACGACATGCATTGAAAAGGTTGAGCTACCAAGTCAACTTGTCCACATTGACTTACTAAATTTTGTTGTCCCTTTCAACTCTACTGTATATGTGACATTATGAATCATATGATTTGAGGTTCAAATCCTTTTCTTTAATGAGAACGCGTTTACTTGTAGGTCCTCGTCATCAATTTGTTACAAGTTTCTCTTTATTTGGTCACATGAGATGTTCGTGTTAGTCTTTGGTTGTTAACATTTTATTTGTACTTAATTTTGCTCTAATTTCTGTGACAGTCTTATTATTAATACCTTTCCTTTTTATGAAAAACAAGAAAGGAAAATTGACAGCCCTATATTTATTAACAGCTCATCAGCTATCAAATTAGATTCATGGTAACTTAGATATGCCCTGTAAATGATATCAAAGACGTACAAAGTATCTTATGAAATCTCGTCCACATATTACATATGGAATTGAAGTCAAGTTTCTATGAGGCAGGCAGTCAGGCTGGCAGTCAAGTCAAACTATAAGGAAGTGAAGTAATCTTCTTTGCAATTTTGGCATTGGCCTTATCCCCTCGTGTTTTTCATTTAGCCCAACAACCGATGTCCCAAATCAGGAGAAGATTCGTGGTAGTTTACACAGTGCCATAATTTCAACTTAGCAAACCCAAAAAAATAAAAACATAATCATAATATATAATCCAAGATTGCAACTTTGTTTCTTGCTGAGACAAGTTAGAGTTCAAAAGAACTGAAAAAAAATAAAAATTACTTATATATAAATAGGTCCTCATTTAAATTAAAATTTGTAAATTAATGCTACTGATTGAGCAATAGATACAAAAGCAAGTTGCACTTTCGTTGAAAACGAACAGAGATTGAAAAGTCATACCTGAAACTGAACAAATTATTCCTTTTAATATAGTCAATCAAGTTGCAAGTTGTTGATTTTAATCCACAGAGGAACCCAAAAAGACAACTGTCGTAGCTTTCAGATACAGGGCAATGCCTCACGGAAATGTTGGCTCTTAATTTTTAAGAGGCAAAATAAGCTTTGGTGGCAGCTAAACTATTCCAACTCTGGAAATGGTGGTTGAATGTTCAAAATGGTTTTGCAGAGGGAGATATTTATGAAATTTTCTTCTTTTCTCAAGAGGATTTGAAGAAGAGCTCAAAGTTTGAGTCTTGACCCTTAAACAACCGGTACGTTCTTATCTTGTTGTTGTGTTGTGTGGTTTTTCTTGTAAGTTGGCGTCTGTGTACTTTCTGGGTTTTTGAAATTTGTGAGCCTCTTTTTGGTTTTGAATGGAACTTTGCATATGTGTTTGCGAGCATGTCTTTGTGTATTTAAAATTTTGGTTCTTTTTGGTAGTTTGAGGCTTATTTCATGAAAATTCATTTCTGAGTTCTCTCTCTCTCTCTCTCTCTCTCTCTCTCTCTCTCTCTCTCTCCTGCCTGCTTGTCGTAAGATTTATGTATTGCTGGGTAATTTGAATTGAAGAAGGTTCATTCTCTTCAAGATATGCCTACGTGAAGTTGTTATTTTAAATCCTTAATATTTTTATAATAAAATTCTGATTTATTTGATTTATCTGGTCTGTTGCGAGTAGTAATTGTGCTCTTGTGCATTGCTTCCACATGTTACAGAGGATTCGGTGTAACAGAGGAGTGGCAGAGTAATGGATGTGAGTGAAATTATGGAAGCACATGGCAGTGTCGCATTGGAGGCGGCACCTTCCCCTCTTTCAATTGTTGCCATTGCTATCAATGGGAACAGAAAGAGCAAATACATTGTTAGATGGGCTCTGGAAAAGTTTGTTCCAGAGGGAAATGTTTTCTTCAAGTTGATACATGTGCGCCCAAGGATTACTGGAGTTCCAACACCAAGTAAGTATAAACATGAGTATAAATTTGAGACATTCATAAACTGGGTTTAGCTCATGAATTCATTCATTTGGAATTCAAATTTTTTTAAGACTGATTTCGTATTCAAATATATATTTTTTTTAAATGACTGTTATGTTTACAAATTCTTGTTTTTGTTGTGAATATAGTGGGAAATCTGATTCCATTGTCACAAGTACGAGAAGACGTAGTAGCTGCATATAGAAAGGAAATTGAGTGGCAGGCAAGTGAGTTGCTTCTTCCATACAAGAAAATGTGTGCTCAAAAGAAGGTACAACTTTCTTATTTGTTGAAGTTTGATATTAAGAAAATCCAAGGTAACAAAAGTGTAAACCTCACTGTTTTGAATGTAGGTGCAAGTAGATGTTGTAGTCATTGAATCAGACGACGTGGCAAATGCAATAGCAGAGGAGATTGCTAAGTCTGCTATAAGCAATCTTGTCTTAGGTGCCCCATCTCGTGGCATGTTTAAAAGGTATTTTGTTGGCATGTAGTTGTTCAAATGGATACTTTGATGACTGTGGTTTGTGTGGGGAAAAGGGGATGGAAATTTCCAGAGTTTGGCAGCCTTTGTATTTTGATACTTTGCATACAAAATCCAATTGCGAGATGATATAATTTTGGATACAGAATTCCTGCTTGTCATCTGGTAAATCATTTAACAGGTTCTAGATAGGTTCAAATTGAGCTACTGGTGAACAAAAGGGTGAACTAAATATTCACGGAGGCATGTGTGCATGTGCGCGCACACACACACCCACACACACACACAAGCGCACACACACACACAAGCACAAAAGAGAGTTTCTGCATGTTTAAAGAAAAATGAAAGAAACCTTTGTCATTTGTCTTATCAATATATTTCTACAGAACATAGAGAACCATCCATGTAATCCTCTTTGTATTTTGTGAAAAATTATTTCTCAAAATTGCCTTGTGGTTGATCATGTTAACAATTTAATGCTCCTAGGAAACAGAAGGGACTGTCCTCAAAAATCTCAGCTTGCAGCCCAAGATTTTGCACCGTATATGCTGTTTCAAAAGGAAAATTGTCATCAGTACGCGCATCTGATTCCGAGTCAGTTGCAAGCATTAGAGATGACAATAGTGACACATGTTCTATCAACAGTTCTTCAAGTTCCGGCTCACAGACAGGTAGTGCACATGACTAAGGTTGAGTGACATCTTGATATCATGTAATGTGCAACATATACATTCCTTAGAGAATGGCGGCTCTTGCAACCATACCAATAAATGATAATGTACAATGTCAATGATGGTAACTATGTAAGCAGCTGAAATATTTAACTCAGTTCTTCTGTTTTCAAGGCACAGATCGTGGCTCGGTTGGTTCATACTCCCATTTTCGTTCTCCTTCCCTTCCAATGCAGCGATTTCAAGCTCTTACAACTATCAACCAGACCCTTCTTAGTACAAAGTCAAATTCCAATGAAACCATTCATTCTAGATGCCAATCTCAGGATCTTGGGAAGGATGGTATGAGTTCTTGTCCCAGCAACTCAGATGTTGTGCATACACCGAGTCAGCCCTCTAGTAGTGGAAGCTTCCTAACAGATAATCAGTCATGGACTTCTGATCAAGCGTCCACCTCAGACGTGGTTACAGATTATTCATCTGAGAGCCAGGTAGCACTTTCTGACTTCTTTTGACATGGTTAAATGGTGCTTTCCCATGAATTATGCAGAAAAATACATATTAGGAATTGCATACATGAGATGTGGTCTACGGATTACATAGTAGGTAGCACTCTTTGATTTCTAAACATCCTTCCTATGCTATTTTTATTCAGTTGAAAGTACTTGCCTGCAGAATTCATGGTCTCATGTGTTTCAAATTGCTGAATTTTTTTTATTTAAACCATCTTAACTTGTTAAGTCTATGATAAGATGATTGAAAAGTGTGGGAGACATTTTCTCAACCAATACTGCATTTTTTTGAATTAGAACTCTTAATTATTACATATATGGAAACACGTCCCTTGGTCAGGTCAATAGGGGAGCTGTATGTATTAAAGAAGTAATGGAATTGTTCAATTTGCACTTCTTGCAGGCAAATATCAACTTGGAGCTAGAAAAGCTGAGAATTGAACTCAGACATGTCAAAGGAATGTATGCAATGGCTCAAAGTGAGACTATTGATGCTTCTAGGAAGGTAGGTATTCTTATCCTTGTTGACAGCAGTAAATACTTTCTGTTTCTTTATTTCCCCATCCAGTTTAGCTTCTGTAATAGTTAGCAAGATCTCTTAAGATCTTCAATTTAAATAGTAAGAAATATTTCTTTTTGACAATCAGATAAACAATTTAAATAAACGCCGATCAGAGGAAGTAATAAGGCTCAAGGAGATAAATTCAATGGAGGAGAAAGCCAAAGTATTTGCAACACTAGAGAAGGAGAAGTATGAAGCTGCTAAGATAGAGGCTGAGTATATGAGAGAATGTGTTGAAAGAGAAGTTTCGCAAAGGAGAGAAGCAGAGATGAAAGCCATGCATGATGCCGAGGAGAAAGAAAAGCTTGAAAGTGTACTTGTAGGTCCTGTGCAGCAATACCAGAAGTTCATGTGGGATGAGATTGTTACTGCCACCTCATCTTTCTCTGAAGATCTTCGGATTGGAATGGGTGCGTACGGAACTGTCTATAAGTGTAGTTTTCATCATACAACTGCAGCAGTGAAAGTTCTTCACTCTAAAGAGAATCGCCAAACTAAGCAATTCCAGCAGGAGGTACGTAACATGCATGACTAAATTTGGATAGTAGCTCATATAGATGTCGAACTATCTTTCCTGCATTAGTGTCGTTCACATTGAAACTAAGGGTGGTATTGGACCAAACAAAATGGCATATCAAAATATTTGTTGAAGAAATCGCCTGATGTATAATCAAGAGCTCCTTAGGAGTTCAGTAGGTAATTTATCTATTTAGGTGTAGTTAAGTTTCCCAGTCTCTGCTCTTTAGTCAGAACTAAAAAAGAAAATAAGTATGTGCTCTTTAGAGTCTCTGCTTTTAATAATGCATGCAACCATTCTCATCTTGTGCTGTGTTGGTACTACGCATAGAAGAAACTGTAAAATTGGGAACCTGTGATACCCAACTGAACACTAATTTACATTTTCTATTGGCTTGCAGCTTGAGATCCTGAGCAAAATCCGCCATCCCCACTTGCTTCTCCTTCTTGGTGCATGTCCTGAACACAGTTGCCTAGTGTATGAGTACATGGAGAACGGTAGCCTGGAGGACAGGTTGCTCCAGAAAAACAGTACACCTCCTATTCCTTGGTTTGAGAGGTTCCGAATTGCTTGGGAAGTAGCCTCAACTCTCATCTTTCTTCACAGCTCAAAGCCAAAACCAATCATCCATCGTGATCTGAAACCAGCAAACATCTTGCTTGATCATAACCTTGTGAGCAAGATTGGTGATGTTGGTCTTTCTACAATGCTTAACTTAGACCCTTCTATGTCCAGTATATACAATGATGACACAGGGCCTGTTGGGACTCTCTCTTACATAGACCCGGAGTATCAAAGGACTGGGATAATCTCTCCACAATCTGATGTTTATGCTTTTGGAATGGTGATCTTGCAGTTGCTGACTGCAAAACCAGCAAGAGCTTTAACCCATCTGGTGGAAACAGCTATTAGTAATAGAAATTTAATGGATGTTTTGGATCCTAAAGCTGGGGTTTGGCCAATGGAAGAGACGAGGCAGTTGGCTGAATTGGGATTGAGTTGTGCAGAGCTTCGACGCAGAGACAGACCTGACTTGAAAGAGCAAGTAGTTCCTCTGCTGGAGAGACTGAAAATGGTTGCTGATAAAGCAAGAGATTCAGCTTCCACAGTTCAGTGTCGCCTACCTCCTAACCACTTCATCTGTCCAATTCTTAAGGTACACATAATCTTTAGTACCTATATTTATAGTATTGTTTAACCAGAAAGCCTTAGAATTTGGAATGGGGTTTTAACTCAATGACAGCTTAAGGACTCAATATCCTTAATGTTAAAGCTTCACATTAGTCAGTCGCAGTCGGACATTTGATCCACATTTCCTAAATTTCTATTGGATTGTTTTTATGGTATAATTTATATTTTTGACCAAATGTTGGCTTCAATTATTCTTCATGTTCGTGTAAATCCCATATAATATTCTATTTTCTTTTGTCACAGGATGTAATGCAGGAACCTCGTGTGGCTGCAGATGGTTACACTTATGATCGCAAATCAATAGAGACATGGATTCAAGAGAACGATAAGTCGCCGATGACGAATTTGCCATTGCCAAATAAGAATCTAATACCAAATTATACTCTTCTTTCTGCCATTATGGAGTGGAAGTCCAGGGGACAATAGCATCTACTTTTGTTGATTGTTATTATTAAGGTTAACAATGATGGGTTAGTTTATTTGACCCCTTGCTCTTGCTGTAAAGCATAGTGAGGCATAGGTTAGCGTTTTAGAGTTGAATTTGTCACCGGTTTTGTTGTAGGAGTAAAGAAAAGGATTTCTAATTTCTCTGTTGTGCAAAAGAAGTAAAAAAGATTCAAGAATTGAAGGCCAAGAAAGTATTTAATCAGAAAACATGAAGACCAAAACTGGGCAAGATGTAGGAATAATTGCATGTGGTCCTCTGTTATTTTATACCAATATGCCACGTGTCATGCCATGTACGTAAACAAATTATATATTTGTTTGATTGAGAAAAAGGGTGTAGAAGGAGATTTTGACCAAGAAAGTGACATATTTCATCAAGTAGTGCAATGGTGCTTTTTAATCATAATAATGGCATCCCTCCACACCTCAGCTAAGCTAAGATAGTGATCTCTCATGGTGGTTGGACCCAGACCAACTTAAACCCACCCACCACCCACCATGTTCTAATGTGGCAGCTAGAGATCATTAAGAGAGAGTGACAATCCAATTGAATTTTGATTTTTAGATGAAACAGATTATTTTGGAACCAAGTTCTGGCATGCCTTGTTAGTCTTGAAATTCATATGAAACTAGTTGACCAAGATTGTGACTAATCTGCTATGAGAATTTGAAGCTTAAATTCTTAATTCAAAGTTGCAGACAATCTTGGGTCTAGAAGAAAAAAAGCATAATTTCATTGCTCACTGTTGATTAAAGGTACCTTCTTTTTCTTTTTTGTTGAGTGATACCTTCCCTTAAAAAATTTGTGAAAGCTAGCTGGGACCATATGGAATTCATAGTCTCAGGCTGCTCATACTTAGCAATAAAGAAATCTACAATCTGACAAGCTAAATCACCAACTTTTCGATCTTTGTCGGATGGCTGAAATCTGAAACTTTTGCTCAAAGTGTGTAACCATAAGCTGAAGTTTTCAGCTTTTTGGCTTCAAAGAGTATATATAACCATCTATATTTTTACTATACATGTCAAAGTCATCATGGTCATTGTTTTTGTCATGGCCATCAATCATGCTGATTTTGTAAAAGAGAAATATTCTCAATCAAGGCACTATGACCTACCAAACAGTGCTCAAGTAGAGTGTTCAGTTACCAATCTCTTCAAGCTTCCATAGAACTTGCTTGGTGTTTGGTCTAAGTGATGGAGAAGGAGAACAGCATGTCATAGCAAGCTGAAAGAACTTGAGAATCTGTTCTTTAGTTACCGGGACTTCGTCGTCAATGCTGCTGTTGAGAAGTAAATCTGGATGGAACAAGTCATGGATTCTATGTCCAAGGACTGCATTTCTCATAAAATCCGGCAAACTAAAATCCTCATCAGGTGTTGTTGGGTTTTGATTGATTGGTTCCTTCCCTGTGAGTAATTCAAGTAAGATAACCCCAAGGCTGTATATATCAGTCTCTTCATTTGCATCCCTCATTTTGATCAGCTCAGGGGCTTTGTAGCCTTGAGATGCTGAAAGTTCAAGCATTTCTTGGCCAGCGGTAGGATTCAACAGAAGATGTAGGCTGAAATCTGAGATGAATGGTTGGTAATGGCGATCCAGAAGTACGTTTTTCAACTTGAGATTGCTATGAATTATGGGCTTCTCCAACCCAGTGTGAAGATGATCCAAACCTTTTGCTATACCAACTGAGATTCTATAGATTATGGCCCATTTGTGAGAGTCAGGATTGCTTTCTGTCATTGGAAACAAAGTTTATCTATCAATGCTAAGTTATGGAAAGTTGGGAGCTAAAAATATACAGACATAAAGATTTTTAATCAGAGAAGAGCTCTAAATTTGGTAATGAGTCACAAGCACAGATGTTTAATTTTGCTAAGGCAAAGTCATCCTTATCTCAAGGGAACATGGGAGGAGAAACTGACAATGTTAGGTGCTGACAGGTGACAGATATAATTTATGAAGGAAAGAATCCAAATAGTGTTGTATAACGTGCAGAAAAAGAGATCAAAATTATGCAGACAAAAACAGATGAGTCAAAAGCAGAACAGGGAAATTGGAAATTAGAACAATACAGAATTTTATAAGTGGAAGTGATAAAAGACCTGCCAGAAGTTAAACTTCCTGTTCCGCAACACAAAGTTTGCAAATTTGAAATGAATGAGCAATCCAAACCCAGGTAAAAAAGAAAAGATTTTTTTGAAGCCCTGGTTTCTCTCTGTTCATTTTATTTTGTTCACAGCCAATATCCAAAAGTTCTGAATTTGCCTTATTTTTGGTTATATATTATTCACTTGCCGAAAAAAAAGTTCTGAATTTGATTGTTTTGAAACACAATGATAGCAGATATTCTTGTGTAAGCTTCTTAAGCCCAATTGAGTGAAGACTAAATATCCTCATGTACCAAACAAAAGAAAAAGAGATCAATCTTTCTTTTTCATTCTATGCATTTTCTTGGCAACCAAACATAAACAAACAGAAAGAAGATAGATCAACAAGGCAAGAGAATCACCTCTTACAAACTGAGCCAGATTGCCACGCCAATAAAACGGATGAATCAAAAGCTTCTCACCCCTTGGCCCTGCATAAAATCCCAGAAGAGGCACCAAATTGGGATGCCTTATACTCCCCAACATCTGAACCACTTCACCAAAATCTTCAACTTTTGCAGTGCACACAGGCCTCAAAAACCTCAGCAACCTCACTGAGTTGGTACTCTGCAACAAAGCCTTGTACAGTGTTCCATAGTTTGACTTTCCAATCACCTCCCCTGGAGCATCTAGTATGTCGCAAATTGTGAGGTCTTGGCCATCCTGAAAAATCATCAAGTCCTCTACCTCCACATCATCTTCATGCTTCTGCTCTGAGTTTTCCACATCTTGTTGCTCATGTTTTGCACTTCTTTTGCAGTAAAAGTAGATCAAAAATACAAAAGATACCAAAACTCCAGTTGAGGTCAGTACAAGAATCAAATTAAGCAGGTGGGTGTTCTTCATTCTGTCAAAAATGCAACTCAGTCATATCAAACATTGAAAACTTGGACTACGAAAGTGAGAAATAACAAAAGATTAGGATCTGGTTTTGATGTGAAGGATTGAGAAAGTGTTAAACATAATGCAGATATGGCTAGTTTTCATGTAGAACAGATTTCTTTCCATACAAGTAGGAGTAGAAGACAAGAAGATTGAGATGGGATGGTACTTTTGGGAGGAGAGTGTGTGTGTGGAACCCAAGATTTTTGGGAGTTTTAAGGGGATCGAAATTAATCCTTTTATCTACTAGGAAAATGGACTTGGAGAGACAGACTTGTGCACAAAGAAGTTATGGAGTTGAAGAAGAGAGATCAGAAGATGAGCACATATACTATGCTCAAAACTTGTAAGACAGATCTATGCCATGTGAATGTGATGTTGCATAGTGTGTGAAATTTCTCTTTTGCCACCAAATATTCCTCAATATCATTTTTGCATGCACCTTAGCATGTCATTTTCTGATTGACATGGTAATGCAAAAGAATAGTGAGATTTAGAAGATGGTGGAAACATTGTTGTTTAAAAAAAAGTGGTATTTCTTCTCCTTTTTATAAAAAAGCAATGATTTTGGATTTGTTCATTTAAAAAGTAGAAGGGTCACAAAGACCCACGGTTTGGATCAATTACTCTCCTAAGCAAAATCTTGAGTTCAAATCCTAGTATTCTAATAATCTGTGTAAGTTTAGTATATTATCGTTCATCTCAATAAAAAATATTCATTAAAAATATATATATATAAATTAATAAATAAAGTAAAGGGGTCAAGGAAGGAGAGATGTCACATCAGCTACAACCTATGAAGTTACTGTCATTTCTATTATAAATTTAAGAGGGCAGATGACTGTAGACAATTATTTTAGATGCAAAGTTGTCACCAGTACGCGTTATTTTATCTTCCTTTACTTTAGAAACGATTTTTGACATTTTGTTCATATTTAACCAAAAAAAGCTACAAGGTTTTTGTCATTTGATTAAAAAAATTGGAGAGAGAGTGAGAAACTGGAGATCATAATTTCAGATCCAAATATGTTATTATATCTAATTTTTTTATGTATAAATTTTCTACGATGTCCATGGCTTAAAAATTAAAATGGGTAAGATTAATATTCCAACGAGAAAAATAGAAAAAAAAAATTCCTGTAATTAACATGATGAAACATATTTAAATAGAGATTTTGCTTAACTTGTAATTATATAAAAGAAACTTGAAGCTCAAGTTGTGATTATGAAGGCTAAGTGGTGGTTGAGACATTATGTTAATTAACGGCGGGGATTGATGAGTTGTTGTTTGAGGGCACCCACCGTCAAAGTATTGATCAAAATCAGACGGGTGGGACCGGCCCACCACGTGAGGCATGATGCTTTGTCAAACAAATGTCAGGCCCTCAAACCGTACACGCGGCAGCATCTAAAAGCTTAATTAAACCAAATATTTCCTCAGCTGCAAAAGGACCACTTTGCAATTTGCGAAGAGTTTCCAAGAAGATAACAGGCCCTTGGGGTGAATTCGTGAAAAACAGTAAGGCCATTTTTGACTATTCTGATTTCACACGTGAGAGTCGCGTGAGAGCTTGAATCCCATTTTTATTGAATATCGAATATTGAAGATTGATGATGATGAGTGTTGTTTTGCAACAGAGTCCCTCAACTCGACCTAAATTACTATATAATACCCAAAAGATGGTCGTCCCAGTAAAGAGAAAAATAATATTCTCCAACTTAAATTGAAGTCAAATTTAGACTACATTACATATGAAAAACACCACCACCGCCCCCCCACCACCCCTCTAATTCAGTAAGACAATGATTGGTGCTGTAAAGAAAGCAATTTGGTCACAGCACTTTGCTCCTTACCCACAACAAGTTTGGGACCAATTCAACTCAAGAGACAAAGACTGAGATAAAATTTGTGCAACTCAAAGTGGTCCTCCAATCCTATCTGATAATAAAGTATAGGAATCTGCATTTTACATGTAGAGACCACAAGGCATATGGTATCGTTCTGTTTTATATTAACAATTGACTGTACTGTACTGAGTGTCTATGGCATCATCATAAGTTATCAGTACAACAATTATATGACATCTTGATTTCCCTTTAATGGTGGAAACAAAAAATGGCTGCCCGTACAATGCAATGTGATTATTTGAACAACGATTATTTTGAAATGAATGATGATGCCTGCCCTATCATGGAATATAATACATTGGATTCGGAAGCTTGAATGAGCGGATGGACATTGAGGTACCTAATATGTCACTCCACTGGTCTCCAGAGTTGCCAAGAAATCTGTATCCCTCTTTCTCCATCTCATTCCTCTTTTCTGACTTGTAAACTGTTGCTAATTTCCCTTGGTCATCCGGGGACCTGCACAATATGTGAAACACATGATTCAGAATTCCAAATAAACATTATGAAGCTGGTACAAGGACGAAAAGCACAATGCCCTAAAGTCAAAGGCTTCCTGATAGCATAAGTAATGAACATTGTCTTAAAATGATAGCTTCAAATTCAAGTTCTGTAATCAATGATTTAAAGAACAAAAAACAAGAGAGAAGAGAAGAAGAAATCAAAATGTTAATCATAAGCTTTTCTTATAAATGATAAACTTGGGTATCCAATTGAAAGCTTTACTTTTCATGTTCATCCTTATTTTCTTTAGAAATAAACCTAACTTCACTTCACATTGTCATTAATTTGTATTCCCAACTGACAAAGACCCGTAATGAGATGAGATGAAAAACACCTGATGAAATGATATTTATTTATTTTGGAAGACGAAATCAAACATCAATCGGAGAAACAGAAAATCATCAATATAGTGCACCAACAGCCCTAACAAAGCAATTATGAAACCAGATCACAAAATGAGAACCTTCTTTGATCTAATAAAATCAAGTAAAATTCAAAATGAAAACAAATCCAAATTAATCAAGTGGAAATGTAGTAGGTTTTGATCAATATCTGGTGGGCAAGTCCTATAGCTAACAAAATTACATTACTTGAGCTCAGCTACATGATATAACATGGTAACACCTTCAGCCCATAAGTGCGGTGGGTCCTTAATGTGAACAATGTGTATGCAGGTATGCGGAGAACATAAGTAAAAACTGAGTTATCTTTTTCATCTGATTGAATCAACATTGATCCACTTCAATCATTTCTAACTAAGTAAATATGCAGGAAAGTAACAGATCAGTACCCCACCCAAGGAAAAAGGATGGAAGGAAGGACGACAGAATGTTATATATATCATGAAAAAGTAAACTTAACAATGTAACTGAAAAATAATATATATTAGGAATGGCACTTCCTCAAATCTACTCCACCCAGGGAACAGTAGCCTGAAGAGCAATGATGTATTCATGCTAATGCTATAAAATTTTCCCATTATCTAACACTCGTAAGCATGCATTGCCCTTAATTTTAGCACGTCCTAAATTTGGCTCTAGAAGACAGCAACAAGACATAACCTAACTTTCCATTTAAATTTGTAAAGGAAAAAACCATACTAGGGCAATCAAATTATATTAAAATATGGATAATAATGGTTATACTAGTCAGACAATATTCTACATGAACTCATAAGTGGCATTCATGCTCACCTTAAAATAAGCTTATGCCAATCTCGAAATCCTGCATTGATCAGATTCTCAATAGTAGCCTTTCTTTTCCCTTCACTGCGCCCAGTGAGCAAGAATACCTTAATTCCCAAACCCATGACCTCTTCATAGAGTTTCAAGCTGGACTTTATAGCGGGTGCCATGGCCTTCTCAACCCATCTATCAAACTCCAGATGATCAAAAACCTCCAAGCTACAAAAGCACACATATTATCCACATCAGAACATTGTTACAAAAAAGAAAAAAAATACACAACACAATAAATCATGATAAGATTCAATGAAAAATAGAATTGTGGTGAGGTCTTTTTACAACAGAACCTCGCCTTAACTAAACAAATTGGCTGTAGCAGGTTCTAGTGATAAACTTCCAGATATCACAAGGTCAAAAAGATGAACCATTTACTTCCAATATTCCAAGGTTTCTATAATTCTTAATTCAAAATTTCATAACAAGAATCTCATTCAATTTATTGGTTTTCTGGTATTATCAAGTTCCAAACAAATGAAATACTCTAAAATTCCCAACATGATTCTATTTATGTTAATTTTAGAAAACATTCTAGTCAATCAATGTCAAAATTCCACGCATCTTTACCAAATTACTATATTTTTGTTTTCCTCTATACTATTCCATAAACCCAAAGAAAATTCTCAAAGGAAGTTCAAGAATCATACCCATAACCATGGTCAGCATAATACGGAAGATTGGAAAGCAGAGTGTCATCAATGTCAAAAATCCACGCATCTTTCCCATCACCACTCAATTCAACAGCCTTGGCATAAACTCCAGCCTCCTTAGACACCCTTTCGAGATCAAACCCATAAGCCCGACCCGTCACGTAATCTTTCACATACTCTGCACATTCCTGTGGGATTGTTTTCCAGGGGTTGATGTTGTTAGCCTCCACAGAAAATCTCCAGCTGGTACAGTGCAATTTAAGCTCTTCCTCTAATTCTCTGAAATGGGTCTCAGTGTTTTCGGGGTATTCGATGATCAAAGGCCTCGGCAGGAGGTGGGAAGTGAAAGTTTCCTGAGAAAACGCGAGGGAAAGTAAAGGAAAAAGAAGGAAAATCTTCAAGAAAGTCATGGTGGTTGGGAAAGAAAGAAAGACTCTGAATTTGGGGGAAACAAATTCTGGGTAGGGCGTGAATAAAGAAGATTTTGTGGGTATCTGAAAAATCAATGGGAATTTATGGAAGGGAATCTGTGGAAAAGTAAAATCTGAAGAAAAGCAAAACGGGGGGTCAAATAAGGAAATACGTTTCTTGGTGTGGGAATGAGAAACCCATATATGAACAGTAACGTCTGTGTTTGGGTTTTGGGTTTTGGGTTTTAAAGAGGAAAACTTGAAGAGAGTGGCGTGCGACTGAAGTAATTACAGAGAGAGAGAAGATTTGCAAGTTGGTTTACAGGTTGTTGTTTAGTTGAAGGGCTTGCTTGGAGAGATGGAGGGAAGACGCACGGCGGCACGTATACTTATAGGACGACCTTTCAGATGTTGTGGGAGTCAGTGGCGGATCCAGAAATTTTGTTTGCAGGGTAAATGTCTAAAAGGTTAAAAAAATTTATATAAAATATAACCAAAAATAAATAAAATGATAATATTATAATTCTTAATTAATAGAAAAAACCACATTATAATTGTCCACGACGAGTTTTCATATTCTGAAAACGTTGCATTATAGAGTAATTATCAATACAAATAAACACATCTTTCTCAATGTAAACAAGTAAGCTATCTTTTGAACTACCACTCCATACCCACATCTCTTGAAATACCCACATTATCCGAACTAGAAGTAGTTGACGAGAACTTTCTCTTAAAGTATCGTTCCATAACTTTATATGCAAAAAATATACAAACTAATTAATAATCTAAATTGCCAAGATTTTTTCTAACTAACCAAAATAATCAAAAACTTCTAACAAATACAATCAACAACAACAAAAATGTACAATAATCTTTATTGATCAATTAAAGTATAATAACATATTACAAAATATGATAACATAATTTCAATTTGAGGGATAAAATCCATCATACATCTATAATCATACAAACTAACATATAATTAATTAAAAACTCTAATTCAATTCAAACTAATCAACATATACATATTAATCAATCTTATCAAAGCATAAAAAGATTATGAAATAGGATAACATACTTTCAATTTTGAGAGCAAATTTCAAAGCTAATTGAATTTGGGGTTTGCTGTCACCACTTGATGAGAGGAACACGGGCCAAGGAGGATGATTCACGTGGAGAGGCCTTCAGATTGAGTGAAAGTTGAGTAAAATTAGGGGTTGGGGTTGGGGATTTAGGGTTTGAATGAGAGGAATGAGTGAAAAACTCATTCCCCAATCTGTTTTATCGATCTGGGCTGCTGCAAGTTTTTTTTTTTGTTAAACCTGAGCCAAAATGACGTCGTTTTGGCCAGGTTTTAAAAAAAAATTACTTAAATGGAACGACGTCGTTTTGACGTCAGAAAAAAAAAAAAAAAAAAATTCTGGCCTTGCGCGCGCTGCACAGCTCTTGGCTATGGCTACTCCTCTCTTTGGGGCATTTTATCAAACAAATTCTGGGCATTTGCAGGGGTCAAGTTCTGCAGCTCCTATGGAGGATTCGGGGCTGCCCGGGGGTCAATCACCCCCCTTGCCCCTATGTGGATCCGCCACGGGTGGGAGTGTAGGACCCACCCTCGGTCTGCAAGTATAGACAAATCAACTCTTTTTCGTTAACTTCCCTTCCTATTGCGGTTGGGATATTGACATTCCCTTTACCTACGCAGGAAATTGAGGAAAAAAAATTGGACGCACCTCCTCGCCATAAGGCCCCAAGAAGATCCAAGTCCACAAGCCTGTGACATAAGTAACTACGCCCAAACCCAACAGCCCAAGGCCCGAGCTGCGGTGGCCGAGTCTCCTTTCCTGTGGATGGGGAGCTTCTTAAAGTTGAGGAGGTGTGTTGTGGGGGAATTGTGTTGTTCAATAATAACTATACACCGACTATTGAGAACCCTTTCCAATAGATCGAATGACTATTTAAGGGCCCCTCAATATAATTCCTCATTGCAATGATCGGATGGGTCTATTTGCTTTAAATAAAAGCTTGCAATCCTTTGATCCAAAATTTATGTCTCATGATGAATTATAATATCCATTTGAAGCTGATATCTAATGTTTCTTTTTTGTCACTTTTCTCTTTTAGTCTATATAAATATGATAATTTGCTTAGTTGCTTCATCTGATCTGATTCATGTACAATGTGGAAAAGAATGCAATTTATATGATCGGAAAGAATACTGAACAAATTCAGAGTGCAAGAACTAGAATAACAAATCAAAAGCATTTTCAAGGATAATGAAAAAAAGAGCGACATACCCGATCTAAATATCTTGATAATTGATAATTGATAATTCACAACCAACGCACAATTACATAAAGCTAAAACCATCAAGACTGGCAATTGGTCTGCAAATTCTCAAGGAGAAATTAATTTTATAAATAATTGAAAAAATAACGGGGCTGCTTTTGATAATTACACAAAGGTTTTATTGTGGTCGTGTTTTACAAGTCTTTATTCTGATTTTGGTTTCTCGCCCTTCAATGAAGTAAACATGAAATTACCAGAGAACATAGCTTCTTTATCTGCACAATCAAATTGCACAACGTTGTCAGACTGAAGTTGTAGGCATCATATATCTGATGAAGAGATTGGAAGTTTATGTGCAATCTTGAACTTGATAGGAACTCATTAAATTATCACAAATACCAAATTCCCAACAGGAAACAGAAAGAACAAGCAATGAATACCTGTCAAGGACAGGCAACTAACTTCCCGGCGAATATATCTTGCCATTGCCTGCATATACACAAACGTTCATTGCAATTTTTTCGCATCATATAGATCTAAAAACTTAAAAGACATAAGAAAGTTAACCACTACAACCCCCACTCCCTCAAAAAATAAAAACCAGAGTGAATTTTGATTAAAAAGGCAGGTAAATGAGGCAATATCTTATAGAGAGAATTAATCTACAGACATGAAGCTGGGTATCATATATGGCATTTGTGTCCATGGGCTAACTCAAATATTACACATTTTGCTCGCTTATCACCAGCCAATATATTCACTTTTTCTTCGGTGTAGCTGAGAGTACTTATAAAGTCAGGGTGGAGGTGTCGTGGCTTAGCTACAAGAGCAACAGTTCTAGCAACCCCAAGAAAAGAACACTTCTAGTAATTCCTAACCTGGAGAACTACACATTCTCCAGTGTATCAACCACAAAGTGAAATGTAATTAGATAACACAAGATCAAGGATGAGAACATGCCTGGACTGCTCGTGATGCATCACCATTTGGTTGTGACGAACCATCATCAGAAAAGACATTCCTGCAAAGCAGGTACAGATGGTTAATACATATTTCCATGTTCAAATGGTTGAGAGTATTTATGTTGCTAGTATGGGAATGGGAACACCATCCAATGACATAGAATATTACTAAGGGTGGGGGAACTATAGACCAAGCTTGGGAAAGATTACCTCCAAATCACATTTTGCAGCTCATCCTGCCTAGCCTCCGGAAGCACGGCAGCATCATAAGCAACAATATTCCCATAGAATATCTTCTCCAAATCCTTCATCCATTTAGTCAGTAATAAGTTGACCTGAGATTTCAAGGGTAAATCAATTAGCATGCATAACTGTAAATACTATGCTATAATATACTGCGTCAAAAACAACCTAATATGGTGGCTGAGCTGAGTAATTAGGAAACTTCAATATGCATAATGTAAAAGATGTTACACGGAATTGGACATAGCAGCTCCTAAAATAGTGGACAATAGGACATAGCTATACATGAATGTTTTTGGAAATTGAGCAGACTAAGCAAAGCATCTATTTTGGTTTTAGTGTGCATGAAAAAAAAACCCATATATACAAAGTGAAAGAAACAATAGCATTATCATGTGCACCAAAGTGTGGATAGACCAACTTCATAACACGGAAACAGTCCTATAAATCATGGAAAGTCT
Source organism: Prunus fruticosa (assembly GCA_018703695.1). Taxonomy (NCBI): domain Eukaryota; kingdom Viridiplantae; phylum Streptophyta; class Magnoliopsida; order Rosales; family Rosaceae; genus Prunus; species Prunus fruticosa. The sequence continues at coordinate 56,069,091 of CM031918.1, read as the reverse complement.
AAGCAACCTCATGCTTAATCGTAAGCCCCCTAAAATTACAAACAAATAGTATAGCAACCATGTTCTCATAACCTCTTATACCAAAAGCACAAAAGTTAAACCTGAGAAACAGATTCATTCTGGAAAATTCCCTATGTTTGTTGAACCATACTAAACAAATAACTTAAAATTCTTTTAAAAAAACAGTTGATGACCTCCAATTTGATTTATACTTGTTATCTGAAAATAACATTAACAAGAAGCAACTAAACTGTCAGTAAGCATTAAGTTCAAAACGGATTATGTAGCTTAACATAAGAGAACTGATCACATACCCCAGCCTTAGATACTCTAAGTTCCACATCGTGATTGTAAGTCTCATATATGTATTGCCCGAATTCAACCCCTTCCTTTCCGTCTTCTCTTCAACCGGCGTAAGCAAAGCCACATATGAAGTACAAAAAGAGAGAATGTTGTCTTAAAGGTTTTCTCCAAGTTGAATACTGCATATTTTGTGAGAAAAGTTTAGCTCGCCATTAAGCTTGCTTTAAAAACATTGCCAATTATCCTCATATCCACAAGATTATTGAAGAAAATATAGAGGAAAGAAGAGAGAAAATTTGACCTTCATAAATGGCAGGTTTATCAACTTGTGAAATGATTCGCTTATATACCACATTTGCCCCTCGAATGGACGTGCTTTGTTTGCTATAAAACAGCATCAGCCTAAGGATTGCACGTTTAAATCCCGCATATTGTGGCTCCTCAATTCTTAATGGGGAGTCCCGGGCCAAAGCCAATGAGCATGGCTTAGACCAAAACAGTTTGTCCAGATTTACCTGTTGAGCATTGGTACACTAAGTCTCAGCAATGAAATAATTCTAGAAGCTTCAGCTTGACGAAGGCCAACAACACAGACACACAAATACATGATTACAAGAATGATTCATGGCTAATGATTTAATTTCCGGATAATCTATGCCCATTAACAAATAAATCATCAAACTTAATTTAAACTACAACCGACTATTACCTAAATCAGCAAGTTCGATTTCCAAACAGACAGACACAAACTGAGTACCTTACACAAATAAATGCAGATGGGTAGCTCAAAAACGTACCACTGGCTCACTCGGGAGAGGTTTTTCCACAGTACTAGCTGTATCTGGAGCCACAGCTGCAGCAGCCCTGCCATAGCTTTGGCGAGAAATAACATAAAATTCATTTCTGAGATTCAAGTTATGCTGTGAACCCAACCTTGAGAGCTGAGTAACAGCTCTGCCCCATCTTTGCAACATTTTTAAGTTCCCTATTCAATTCAAAGAGACATTTCTTTAAATTCATACATGAGAATCATACAACATCATTATATAGACAATTGTCATAAGCACGTTGTTCAAACCTGTCAATTTGAGTGAAAGCCTTGAAAAAGGAAATTAGAGTTTCAAACTTAAAAGTAAAGGCTTGAACCAAATACCAAGAAATCCAGAATCGTGTCTTTTCTCAGTTTCAATTATCTTGTAATCAACCAAACAGAAGATAAATACAAATGAGTATGAGAATCAGTCCATAATGAAATATGACTTAGGCCCGTATCTATCAGATACGCAGTCGGATACACTTCGATATGCGTTGGATACGTATTGGAGTCAACGGATACGATATTTGACTAACAGATACGCGTATCCTAGGTTCTTGACACAGGTATCAAACATTTCGGATACGTTTCTGGTCAATCTTGAAGCCAGAAGCCAAAGAGAGGGAGAAGGAAAGATTCGGAGAGAGAGATGAGAGGAGAGGAGGAGGAAGAAGAAAAGATAGGACGTACGCTAGCCGCTGCGTGTGAGTAGGGAGAGAGAGATGACCTCTCCTCTCCTTGTCTCTAATATCTCGTCGACCTCTCTCTGCCTCAGTCTCTCACTATGCTCCTTTCTGCTGCTCTCACCGCCACCTCTCAATTTGAACCTTCTCTGTGTTTCGAGTGGAAAGACCCTAATCTAATTGTCAAAAGTTCAAAACAGATTTTCAAGAAATATTGCACCGATAAAAAAAGATAAGTTTAATAAAGCAAAAAAAAACTTGGGAAGTGGGAGGGAGGCAGGGACACGTGAAAGAAAAGGGAAGGTAAGATAGGTAAATGAAAAGAAAAGAAAACAATGTCGAGAGCAGGTACCACAGTGGTGGCCTCCCCCCTTCCCCCTGCTTGACACCCAGGTTCGAAACCCCAAGGGGTTTCTTTCCTCCCAATGTAACCAAAACAAAGAAAAGAAAACAATGTCAGACAATATAATATATATGATATATTTTCTTATTCTTTCTCTCTACCTGTTCGACTTTTCTTCTCTCTCTTCAATCTGCGATGATTTCTCCCCTCTCTATACCGCATTTTTTGCGGACTCCGATCGGAGTTGCGGTTCTATCGAATCACAGTTAACCGCAACTTTGCGAACGGTAGCGGTCTGAAAGTATGCAATACCGCATTGTCTCGAGCGATTTGCGGTTTCTGAACCGCATCCACTCATTGAAGTTATACTCAAAATTGAAAAAATGGGATGAGCGAGCTTGGCGGATCCAGGATTTTAATCTCGAGGGGTGAACGGATAAAACTTCCAAAATATTTTTACCTCAAGACTTCATTATCAATACAGGAAAAAAACATCTTCTCTCACCAACTTCATGAAGAACAAGTGGCGGAACCAGGATTTTAATTCCGAGAGGCAACGTGTAAACTTTCCAAAACAAAAAATTTACCTCGAGACTTCATTATCAATACATGGAAAAACATATGTAACCTACTTCATGAAGAACTAACCATAATTACTGAGATAAGATAAATTGATAATCAACTCAGCTATTTAACTGACACCAAAACTATGAGAAATGGATTGCAACAAGGTTCCAATGCCCTAAATATGGAACTTGTGAAATGGGAGATGCTATAGCAGTGTGTTATAGAGAGGTTGCATGAGTTGCCACATGCCCATGATTGCATGAAATACACCATGCAATTGGATGTTTCCAATATCAGCATCATCACAAATACTTAAACATAAATAACAATGCCATTAATCTTTTTTTTTTTCTGGTCAGTGGCATAGAATAACAATAACATAAACCCTTAACTTTTTATATCTACATACTGGGTTTGGAGGGTTGTAGATTGCACTGGGCAGTGTCATAGTGCTCTGCTGCTCTCTATGCACCGCACTACACACAGCTTTGCTCCGGAAAAACAAAAAATAAGATAAAGCCAGACCCCAAATTAAAAATCCTCATATATCTATCTCTCTCTGAACGTTCTTCTACTCCCTCTTTCGTCAATATATCAACCCCATCTACGAAGCAAACTAAGAGGGCCAGAGAGAAACACACAACCCACAAACGTATCTAAGAAGAAAGCTGGAGTCCTGCGCACAGAGAAGCTCAGAGGCTCCTTGGGACATTTCGTCGAACAGTTGGTGAGCATCTGGGGTCGCCCACCAACCTTCCACAGGGTCAACATCTGAGTTTCCGTGGATATTTTCTGACGTTCACCCTTAACGGGTCCGCCATTGGTGAGCTATGCTCATACTTTAACACAAATACTAACATAAAACACTAACTCTAAAGCTAGCCTTCCTGCCTACGCTATTGAGGAAAAACCTTATTTTGGAGCTTAGGTATAAGTGTTTTACACACGTAAAGCTTAGCACATTCATTTCAGAAAACAGTAACAACACATGCATTACACACAGTTCATGTGAAAGAAAGAAACCCGGAAGAGAATCGGATCAAATTATCAAACCCCAGGTAAAACCCATGTCATATAATCTACAGAAAATTAGGAACGAAAGATTAAGGAGAAAACGCAGAGAGAGAGAGAGAGAGAGAGAGAGAGAGAGAGAGAGAGAGGGAGAGAGGGAGGATGCTTTACCTTTACTAGTAAACGCAGGACTGAGGAACCCCGTTCGTGAATCCAGCAAACGCAGCTCAGAAAATGATGGACGGCTTCATGGCCCAAAAACTTCAGAAAAGGATGGACGGCGCGTGGAAAATCTAACGGCAGGGATAGCGTAGGTGTGGAAGTACGCCAAACCTCATGTATTTTCAGAAAAACTATAGCATTTTTTGTACTTGATACAAATAGTATCCTACTTTAATCTAATATAAATTATAGAATTCAAACTTATTCGAGCACATAGCGCATTCACTCTGGTTAACATTCATTCTAGTTAACGTGATTAAGTATTGCAATTTTTTTAATACCACACAATCCCGTCGCAGCAAAATAATTATATATGTATATGACAAATCGTAATCACACTTAAATACATAACTTATAGCTGTTTGATTTATGATTATTTTATAGATAAGACTTTGATTGCACATTCATGTTTTCTAACTGATTTTGCATCAAAATTTTACCACTTGCATGTAGGGGTGGGCCCGTTCTTTTGGTCCCTTTCACCTAAAACTGAAAGAAAATTGGTCCTATTTAACCCCTGTTTTATTCGGTTTAAGCAAAAAAATTGTTTATTAATTTTTTATTTTTTTTATTTTTTTTAATTAAAAATTTATAATAAATAACTTATTTTTTTGGCTTAAAAATTAACAAATAATCCAATTCATACATTTAGAAATTTTTTGAAGTTGAACTTGGAAAAATAGTGATTATAACATTTAAAATATGAGATTATATTTTTAAAATTTGTAAAAAAAAAATATGCACATTCATGTTTTCTAGTGTAAAACTGATTTTGAAATTTTTTTTTTTTTTTACCACTTGCATGTGGCAGAGAATCGAAAAACTATATGCAAGTTGAAATACAAAATTAAAGGCCCAACCTGCGAGCTGCGCCTGCGCCTATATAAATACAAGGCCACCCTCTATAATGGAATTATTCTAGGACCCAAATTTTACAAACAAAAAATAAGGTTGGCACTTGGTTGCCGTCCAACCATTCTATCAATTAAAATTATCAAAACTTTTACAGTTCCCTTAGGAATACACATCCAAGCATTCTTCAGCTGCGAGATCCTACGTCTCTGTTAGTGGATTGTGTGACCGAAATACAAAGAACACCGTCGTCGGACAGCGGTAGCGTACGAATCACGTTCACAGATACTGGCTGAGGCTTTCACCACTCATGGTCTCCATATCCTTGAGAATCGACTGTGCAAGAGATTTAACAGGGAGCTCCACATCCTCAAGCAATTCACCCAAGAAGGGAATGGTTTCAGCCAGGAATACCAGATATTCTTCTCTCAGATGCTCCACCAAATATTTCACAACTCTCAGGCCCAAAATTCGGGACCGAACCTTATCACTGCGTGTCTGCATCAGCACCTAGATTCATAATATACAAGTGTTAAGACTACAAAGACTAGCATGCAGTTAACCAAATAAGAGCAATGGGTACTGAAAAAGAAAATATGCAGTTCTCGGAGACGTGCTATTAGCTTTAAAACAGGAATGACACACAAATAAGGCAGAACAAATAACTATTCAACTATGTTCAAAAAACATATGCGAAGTCCAACTTCGTATGAATGTGCACAGGGACAAAGATTGAAGAGGATATTTGTGAGTATCAGTATAAAATATTACGAAAAGAAATATCACCTCATAATTCAACGGCTTCCATAAAAGGTCACTTCCTCCAGTCACAGCCATTTGGCCAATACAAGCAACCAATAAATTATCGACTTCCTCCACGGATGGTATGTAGGGATGCTCTTCTAGAGACAAAGGTGGATCTACGACAAGCTGTGAAACAATGGGTTTCAAAAGAACCTGAAAATACGTGCAGCTTGTATAAATAACAGACATAATGAATAATGACTGAAAAATTAAGACTCTAAAGGCAACATTTTACTCAAAGGTCCAGAAGAGAGAAACGGGCATATAGAATGATGCTTTCAATCATTCAGACGTCTTATGCAGAAGATAAAGAGCAAGTTCGAAGTTTATTTAGTAAGACAAATATAACATAGTAGCAGACAGAACTCCGAAGAAACATACAAGTTTCTGTTTTCTCATCAATACTAGGAGGGCTGTTTACAATTGTGCATCACTTTATAAACAGTTTTGTCAAAATACACCCATCGTGTCAAAATGTTGAGACCCTTATCTTATATTGAGAGAAATCGAGGAAAAATAAATAAAACGATTTTGATCAATAAGTTACATCAAGACCCACTTATTTTCTAAACAAAGTGTACAAATTAGAAGGGAAATGGTTCAAAATTTTAATTTCCAAAAATATCTTCAATTAAAGGTTCACTCCACTAGAAATCCTTTTCTTTTCTCTTCTCTTATCTCTCCTGACTTGTACTGCCAAATGCTGAGGACAGTCAATATAAAGGGTGGACTAACCTGAAAATTTGAAGAGTCAAGAAACTTCAAGCTTCCAGTATCATAGAGAAAACATTTATGTAATGATGATAGTATCAAAGCCCTGAGATGCCAGTTTCCAAGCAACACGCTGTTGTCCTTCCCCTCCTGAATCTTAGCCTTCTTCTTTCGTGTTGAACCAGAAGCCTTCACATCTCCAGCAACAGTTAGGTAACGTACACAACCCTCGAGCAAGTATTTGAAGTAAGGAACAAAAAGAGACCTGCAGTTTAAAATAATGGCATTTAACAAATAATAATAAAACATGAATTCACACGAAATATCAGTCCCCACAATAACAAAGAAATCATACTAAATAAATCGCTTTGAAAAACAGACACACACACAGAGAAACAACTGGTAGTTTAATTCTCAATACCATGCCCCACACCACACACACACACACAAGGGCAATCAAATCACTTCTAGAAAATGGAAATATAGGTAACTACTGGCAATTGTAAGCACAAACAGGAAGAACTGACTCACCGATGGTTCTCCACAAGTTTATTTACCAAGCCGTAGAAAGATATAGCCCTAGGTATATTTCCTGCACATGCAATATCTTCCACATCTGACTCCGCCCAATCAATACTCCTAATGAAAAGAGGCTTGAACATGGACTCTGTGAGTTTCATAGTAAGAGCAATCATTGCATTGTATACATTTTTCTCTACATCATCAATATTCTGAACAGATGCAGGATGTTGGCGGCGTAGATCAAGAGCAAACAAGCACAAGTCAAAAATCTTAGCATGGTAACCACCAATAGATGACCTATCCATTCTACCAATCATGTTTTCCAGCATTCCAAAATAAACTGTTAAACTCGAATCACCAGACTCAACCGTACTGGAGAATATTTTCAACATGGGTGGTAGAGCAAGTCGAACCTGGACAACAAGAACCAGAGTTAATAGAGTGAAATGAAACAATGAAGGAAAATAACAAATTGACAGTCAACTCTAGACATTGTTAAGATTCTTACAGGGATGTTCTCAGTGACGAGTCTTCGTACTGAGTCAGCTTTTATTTTCAGCTTCTGATCAGACCCTGACGCATAATCAAGATGAAGCACCATAATTCTTGTAATTTCCTCTAGATATGGGTTCAAGAAACCCCCTAGCTTAACCACGACAGCCTCTAAAGTGACTAGAATAGATAAAATAAGAGATTCCTTGGGTATTTGTAACACAACAGGCAAGCCATCATCAACCCCAGATGTAGTTTTTATATCTGAAGATAAAAATGCTTCACGAGAAATCCTAATCAAATTTTCCATTATGTGAGGAAGCTCAGATAGTGCCGTAGGCCCAAGCACATTGATCAAAGCACCAGTTGCTTGAAGGCAGCTTGAGGACACTGCCAAGTCATGCATACTGATATTTTTTGTAACCGATGGTAGACACTCATTGAAGATGGAATAATTAGTAGGAAACTTATGGGCCAGAACTTCTAGAGCCAAAGCTGCTGCCACCTTCAAGGAGGCTTCAGAATCATCTGACGAATCATCAACTAAATCAACAATTTTCAAGCACATATAGCGAAATGATTCAAGAGAATTCTCGTCTAGATGCTGCCACTGATGACTGGAACTTGAGTTATATTTATGCTTTGCCCTGACCCTGTCATGATCCCTAACTGTTTCACATAGGAGACCAAGAGCCTGCTCAAAAATATAACTTGATGTTAAAAAGGATTACCTATTATAATGCAAATGGTTATTGCAATGCACACGTAATAAAAGGCTATACTAATAGACCATGTAACCAATGGTCCACTGTGTATCCATATCATGATGTGATTACACTTTGACGCAGAACAACGTATTTCATGTGTAGTATCACAAAACCTCCTTTTCTGCCTGTTGTTTTAAGGTTTGCTACTGAAACAGTTGTTTCATGGTATTACGTTTTAACTCATTTGTGGAAGATATTTTACACTTCAATTTTGGTATGTAAACAACCACAGTAGTTGATAGTTAGCAACCTACAAATCCTACTCAGCTGTTCTTAATAAATATACATATGTATGTAAGTATACATATATAAGTCATAGAAGTAGAATACAGTAAGTACCTTCTTTGCAACATTTCTATCTCTATGGCCAAGCAACTTAGTTATGCTTTTGAAGTGTGTCGGAGGCATCATGGCTATAGTAATAGTCCTTAATGCACCATGCATGCACTCCTTCAACTCTTTCCTAATAGAGACATGGATACCCTTTTTCTTCCTTCTTGCATCTACAGATTGCTGGAGAGAGACAACCTGCTCCATGAGTTCTTCCAATGTAGCCTGCAAAGAACAAAATAACAAAACAGAGACATTAACTTATTTCCTAGGGAAAATTATTCATAATTACAATAACAATAAGGTCAATTTTAGTTTATCAATAAGCTAGATCTCATCATTTCTTTTTATAATATACAATTAAGACGTTAAAAAAAAAAAATTGGGATACATGTTTTCCATAAAACTCAATTTTCTTATTATCTAATCCATGCATTGCATGTTTTCATTATTGTTTTCAGCTGTATCAAGATGTGGATTGGAAAACTAATAGGCCACAGTTTAATCATCTCGAATTATAATGGACAGCACTCTTTTTTTCCCATGAATAAAATAACCCATAAGACCTAAAAACCAAATTACACTCAGGCTAGCCACCATCCCAAAGGTAAAAGAGAGTTATGACGAAACACAATACTTAATACCCAATTACTAAAAAAATTTGTTTATAAGTATCGAGGAATAGGACAAACTAACTTTATATAAGCTTGACTACAAGCACTCTTATTTGTGCAAAATCAGTACCTGAACTTTTTCTGAATCTTCCCCAGATACAAGCTTGAATGCAAACTCTGGATCTTGCAATTTGTGTAAGGTGAACCGCATCGCAATTAACAATTCGATAAACAGTTCTTGAGACTGAATACCTGTTCCTATTTGTTTAAGCATCATTACCAGAGAGGGAAGCCATATCATGCATGAATATTGCTCACATATGTGGATCCCCAGGGCATACTCCCACTGTCTCTGTAATGAAGCTGTGGAGCTATCTGAAGCATGCATGTTATCAAAGCCCGATAATCCTTTTCGTGAAACCAATGAACGGAAGAGAAGCACAAGTAATGAAGCCAAGCTATTTGACTCTCCCAAAGTCCTGCGTATGAATATGTCAAAGTAAGCAGAACCGACACAAGGGGCAATAAGATAGAATTTTTAAAAAAAAATTAAGTCACCACTACCTGAGTAGGTATACAACGATTGATAGCCTTCTATGTTCAGCAACTTCAGGCAATACATTGATAAATATCTGAAGGGCAAAATGAAATCACAACATGGTTAGAAACATGTACCTCCAGTTGCAGTGCTGCACTCAACACCAAAAACAGTAAGAATAAATTACCTGGAGCAACTTGTCATTGTTGCCTGTCCCAGACAACCAACATGGAACAACTGTAGATATAAGATCCTCAAACACATGCTGCGAATGACTGTCAATCTGCAAAATAAAATAAAAACCAAATGACTATTTTACACATTGAGGGAGCAGAACTCAAGCCAGAAGTTGAAAGTTCAAGGCACAACATCTTTTCTAGTGAAAAAACCAGTAGAAGTTAAGTATATTAACAAACCTGTGTAACTGCGGATTCTCCTATAAGAGTAAAAATATCCAGTATATGCCCCAAAACTTTTTCTGGAATAATCTTTGTGATAGAGGAAATTAGTGAAAATACATGGTTGCGAGTAACTCCATCCTTCACTGAATGGGCACACTCAACCAACATTTTGACATCAATCTCATTTATTATGTTATCCTGCCACAAAATAAAGGGAACAAAATTAAAGCAACACAGATAAAAAAGCTGAACAAAAAAACAACCCAACTGTCAGTGTCTCCAATAACAACAAATTTAAATTCCAAAATATTGGAACATACCTCCAATGGAACAGAATTTGTGAGAGAGGAACTAATATCTTCCAGGATTATCAGCAGCGTCTGTTGTATGTAACTTATTGCGCTTGACATGGAGTCAGAATTTCTAGAAGAAACTTGAATCTGCTTTTCATCCTGGACAAGAACACCATGTACCCACTCATTGGAAAATGTTCTGTAAAGAAGCTTAAATAATGGCCCCAAAAGAGAATCCCTACAACAAAAAATTTAACACTATTAGTATAAAAAAGTATCAAAGGATCATTTTTTGCACAAAAGTGGCAAGTATAAGAAAGTACCAACCTGTTCTCTATGTCTTTCTTAAATAGCAACACATCCAAGAGGGAGCTAAGGAGAGAGAGCGCATTCTCTCCTTTAAATATCAAATCACAGGACGGATTCGAACTTCATATGCCCTGTTAACTTCATTTTCTTCTTTCCATACCATGAATCAGTTACACAACTTCTGTTGTTGACCATGCAATCAAGCGTCTGAACAATAGTAGAGCAAGTAATCTGATACATCCAAAGGTGTACAAATGAGTTGTATGCACATTGGTTCAATTAACTAAACAGAAATCAACTACAAAAGAAAGTACCAAATCTCACTAACATAATCCATGAAGATTTAAAAATATATTTATAATTATCTTTAGCAAATCTCACATTATTTAAGAATTCTACAAAATTAACCAGTCTGACAAGTTATGAAACAAAGCAATAACAAAAAGCACATAATTAATCCAACCATGAATTATAAATCATAGAGAGAGAGAGAGAGAAACAAACATTTAACCGCAGCAAGGCTGCTCGAGTCTCCTTTTGTATATCACCATTAGCATTCCGAAATAAAGAAACAAGTTCCTGAAACAGAAGCTCCTGCACAACATAAACAATGCCAATTTAGGCCACCTGTATCTGCCTTCCCAAGTTTATGACGATTCTATAAGTCTCAATGAAGTAAAAAAATAAGAACAGTTGAATCAATTCACAGGATGCCCATGTTCAGTGCCTGTATTTTGACAGAGTAGGGAAGTTAAGGGGAATTTATCCAATATTCTATATACGAAACAAAACAATTAAAATATATGACCTATAATTAGCTGCAAAAATGCAGTAAATATGTGTGCGAATTTATGATTATTTAAAGGTAAGCAGTCTAAAATATGTTGATTATCTCAGCAGATAAGACGTAATGATGAGATATGGAGTAGGTGCCACATGTTTGTAATTATCACTTTATGCTTGAGGCATTAGCCAAAAGGTATAAAGAGGCATCCATTACACCAGGCAAACTATGGATTGTTTCATTTTAAATTATTCCAACAATATTTGCACACATGTAGCCTTTTGCCTTTTGACACATAAGTTTAAAAAGGAAACAAAATATCCATTCATGTTTTCACCTTACGCACTTCGTCAACATCTTTAATTTAGAGAGAGAGAGAGAGAGAGAGAGAGAGAGAGAGAGAACAAAATTAAATACCAAAGAAATTAATGGCGGTATCATTTAGCTTTTTAGGCAGTGCCTAAGCTATTACTTAGTACATCTAAATTATAGCTAGCTGATAATACATCCCAAATGTATACTTTTCCATCATGCCCACAAGCCCACATAAACTTATTATCAAGAAAAGCTCACTGATATGATTTTCAAGCACCATACCATCCATAGTTCTAGAAAACAGATAAAAGTTAACCTGTATTTCTGTCTTCAGCCCACTGTATATTTGACTGTTAAGCTTCTGCAGAACAGTTACACAAGGCTGTACAACAGCAGGGTCTTCTGGAGCCAAACCATCCAACTGGAATAGAAAATAATTCAAAAAATAATGTCAACATAAGAGAATGAACATTGAAGACAGAATGCACAACAATCTAGTTACAGATAGCTTCTTACCTTCAAAGCCTCCAATAAATGATCCTCTAAAACATGCTCATCCGGTGAAGAAGGCATAGCACAACTCTAGGACAGGCAGAAGCCAAATTTTTCATTACAGAGTAAAGGTAAGATGGGAATAAGCATAAGTACAACAAGCATTAAGGACATCATTGACTTACCTCCAGTAGAAGGCATAGTATCTGAACTTCAATTGTTGACAAATTCTGGCTGGAGACATGCAGTTCACAGTAATTTTGACTGCGTCTTCCCAAAAGCTGAGATAAAAATGACTTCATCTCTCTATCATGTATGATGGCATTGCCCATTCCTCTAAGCAAAGATAGAATCACAAGCTGCCAGAAACAATCAAGTCTGCTTAACAATTCTGAAGAAATCCTATGTATGTGACGGTGTTGGTGATGATTAATTATGAAAAGAGTAATAAGAATAACCAGAAGCATCTAGCAGGTTCTGGAAAGTAACAGCAGATCACATAAACAAACCTTTGCATAATCAGGCAGTTTCAGGGCAGAATTCAAAATGAAAGCAAGAATCTTCTTTCTTGTAGATTGATCAACCCTAAAAGAAATGTCGGGACAGAGTTAACAACCCATTGTAGTATTATCATGCTCAACAGTGAACTCTAAACTAAATTAACCACAACACCATCATAACAAAGCAAATATTTAGCTTAAGAAATGCAAACAGGGAAAAAAAAATTGAAGTCAAAAAGATAAAAAAACTTTGGGGCAGGGTAGAAACTAAAGAAGCAACAAAGCAAGACTTATTCTAAATGAATGTAAGATGAAATGATTATGAGGACGACAGTGGTTAAACAAGATCCATAAGAACAACACTAGATCACCTCAGCTCAACATTCTTTGGTGCTATGAAGCCCTGGCAGGATGGGCTGAGCAAAGAGGCCAAAAGGGAAGGAAGAAAGTTTCTGTCTGATAAGATGAGCCTTTTTTGTTGAACCATCAAGTCCAAAAGCTTATCGAGAAGGTGAATCCAAGTTGCATGGTTTCCTGGAATTTAAAAAGCTCAGATTATGCAATTATCAAAACAAAATCCAAAAGGGGCAAAAAATAGTTATTCTAAGTAATACCATTTTTCTTGCTCGACGAGTCAACATGAGCCCAAAGTGTGTGTAACCCCTCAATACAGTTCATGGCAGCATGTCTTATATCCTGAAAGAAATCCCCACCAAACCAATTTAACTCATGTACTTACAGCGTAACTAAAACACAAAACAAATATCAAAACAGATAACAGTAGTACACATAATTTCAACAAGTCAGCCAACGGGAAAAGACAATTACAAAAAGAGAAAATACTACCAAGATACCTGATTATAACTAGCCAGTGGAACAAGAAAAGACGGAAATTCTGCAAGAAGTTGAATTGGCAATCTAACTTCTGGTTGAAGAGAGAGATAGGCAAAACAGTTAAGACTCTCAACTTGGACTGCAGGGGGGACATCTGTAAAGCGGAACAGCGAACATGTCAGTACAGTACAATATATTATTTTGAAAAATAGAAGTTTTATTTCATATAAACCATACAAGAAGGTGGACAAGTAATCCACCAGTCAGTACAATACAATATGATCTTCCAGAAAAGAATTACAGAGTAATGATAATGTCCAAGAATCAAAAGTTATACAGTACAGAAACATCAGTACAGTACAACATGACCTTCATAAAGCAAATTATGCAATGCAGTTATCAAAGGGAAAATTCCCATTCTACACACTCCGTAAACAAAGTGAGACCAACAGGAGGGTTAAAAATAGCAAAAGAAAATTATAGGAGATATATCAAAGGGGAGCATGTACCTTCTTCTGTGAAAAACCTGGGCAGGAAGCGAACAGCAGAGATTTTGCACTTCGTGACAAGGTAATGACGGTGTTCTTTGAAGACTTTCTTAAACTTAGAGATTGAGAAAAAGACAAACAAGTCCCTAAGCCAGCTAGCCCACTTCTTATCATTATCCTGCAACAATTAAAAAGCATATATAACATTTAGCACAGACACAACACAAATAAATACAGCTACAATATCCATGACCATTGTTTTATAACAGGAAATCCATGACCATTGTTTTATACTAGTCTCATAAAACAAACCACATAAGGAATTACTAACCATAGAGATATCAGCAGGCATCGCAGATAAAAATGCCTCCATTAACCTCCAAAATAGGCAAATTAGAATATTTGCATTTAATGCCTTCAAATTGGAGTCCAGCTTATCAAGGAATATTCTGCAATCCCAATTCAGCACGTCCTTATCGAACTACAGAAACAACAAGGAAAATGGAACAACAAAGCTCATCAGCATCCATGTAAGACTACGAAAGTGAAATTTCTGGCTAGCTAAAGTGCTAAAAGATAAGCAATCTCGGATATGGTTTCTTTTTATAAAAAAAAAATTATATTTATCTACAAATAATTTTCTAATACCTCCTCTATAAAGCTATCACCCATTGACTCAAATGCTTCCCATTCCGCCTTCAATGCAGGAAAACCAACTTCAAAAAGGGCCAAAAATCCAGCAGATTCTGACACACAAGGAAAAGAGAACAAGAATCAATTATAGCAAGTGCCCAAAAAAAAAAGCAAGAGGAAGACAAGAAACACCAGAACTGGAGTCGCACGCAAGTTAGAAAGACACACATTGATACAGAAGAAACGCAAATCAGTAATTAGGCCAAGCAGGATAGAAGTACAAAAAGTAGTAGAGAAGTCATTAAAGAATTCAATAGGATGGTTCAAAAGTCCACCAAAAAATTCAGAGAGAGAGAGAGAGAGAGAATGACTAATTGATTGAATCCTGGTTCAAAATGAAAAGGAGAACATACTATTCTTTTGAATGAGAAGCGTCTGCATCATCACCAAGAAGAACTGTGTCTTTGACAACTCAAAGTCATTAGAACTCTTAATAAGCCAAGGCATAAATTCTTCAGGGTGCAACGAGAACCTGCCAGCCAAACTTGCAATGATGTCCATGTTAATTGAGGACAGGCTTCCTGGCTGCGATGTCTACAATTCAGAGTCACCACTTCAGAGTTACTCATTGCACATGAAATATAGATGCCAGGTATGCATAACTAAAAAACTAAAAGCCGCAGAATCAAAAGAGAGATAGAGCCCACAGTCCATTCACAGTAACATTTTCCCCAACTCTTGATAATAAGAAGAATAGAATTGAAGAGCACACTGGAACTACCAAAGATATAACTTACCAATGCTGTGTTGGAGGCACCTGCAAGATTCTCAAAGAGTGGCCACTTTACCTCCTTAGCTAATTCCAATGCTTTCAAATTTAACCTCTGTGTCTGTACTCGGTGAAACATAAATCTATTAATAAAAAGTTCGACTTGTTGGACAAACAATTTACTGGATACCAAATTAGTGCAAGAATTGCAGTATAGTAGATATAATTAATATCCAGACAGAAAAGAAAAGAACCTTAGGTAGAACAAGGAGTAACGGAAATAGCATGGAAGCAAGTGTATTGCAACATTCAATGCTATCATCGATACCAGAGCTAGCATTCTTCAGGCACAAAACAGAAACATCACATGCTAGACTGGTGTTCTCCAATGAACCTGCAAGAAAAACAGAATGCAAGATGATAAATGTGTATGCCAGAGTAAGGGAACCATAATTAGTTCCGTGTCTGAGCTGGGAAATGAGAGAATAAAATAATGGGGAAAGCATCCACAACATAACTACTCACTTGACATCAGAATGCCAATACATCTTTTAAGCACATTACCCAGTGCTTCAAAAAGGTCAGCAGAACTTATTATAGTGGACAATCTGTCTACGGACAAAGCTGCCCGAACAACAGTAAGATCATCATCATGAAGTTGTCGCAGTATGACATCTTCGATGCTTACAAGACTCTGGTTCACAGGAAAATGAAATCACAAAAGTAAGCAGAATGATTTGAAACTGAAAGAAATGGAATGTCTTATACATATCTTCTTTAGATTAAGTAACCAAAAGAAACCTGTGGGTTTGTGGCCTTGGCTTCCAGAACACCCGATGTGCCTAGTGCAGATAGTGTGCGACGGCGAACATCAGCCTAAGCCACATTCAAAAACACGATAGCAAAAGATTATGTTGATAGAAAATTATTCCAGACCTTATTGAAGCATACACATTTACAAATAGAATTTTATTTTTTTTTAAATGCCACTAAATAATACCTTTGGATGGTGCAACCCAAACCAAATTTTTGACTCTGAGAAAGCTAGTGACATGTCCAAATTACCATCCAACATTTGACCCAAAATTTCATGTACTGAGCCCCCTTTCTTAGATTGTACATTCTTTTCCTGTTCAAGAAATCAACAATCAGAATACTCTGAACAAGAACAAAGAAGACATGTGTGGGTACGAACACATAATTAGAGAGAGAGAGAGAGAGAGAGAGGGTCGACTGGAAACATACATCAAGAAATTTGTGAACCGCTCCCTGTAGTTCAGATTGATATTTCTCATTCAGAACAACTAAGATCTTCTTCGCCCAACTTCCTAGAAGGCAACCCAAGAGAATGATGAAAAATACAAAACAAGGAGCTTAAAGATAGACTTGCAGTCATAAGAATCGACCCATTTAAACAAGAATGTTCAAACAACTGGAGCGGCAATAAAATGTCTATATATATATATGAAAAATATAACATTTGTAAATAAAATTTTTGAGAACGAAAATACCTGATAAAGATGATGTTGAATTTTTTATTTTCTGTGAACTTTGCAAGCAGAATGATAGGACCTTAGAAACTGCATGTTGAACAAAATTCTTGGAAGGAATTGTCTCTAATATTCGAGATCAACGCAAGCTGGCATGATTCATTAGAAGAACTGCAAATAAATGATCAGAAGTTGAATGAAATAAGAAGGAATTAAGATATTTCTACCAGAATAAGTGAATACCAAAATTGGTTTCTCACCTGTAGTCAACCAGAGAATCCAAAAGTACCCATACAAATCTATCAATATTGAACTCGTTAAACAGTCCCAACAGTATAGCAGCAAAATCCCTTCAAATGGAAGTAGAAAAAAACCTTAGAGAATATGAAATTAATGACAAACACATGAAGGATATGAAACTGTTCAGACAATTAATGCTGTGAAGAACTACCTAATGTCCATCAAAATCTCCAAAGTCTTGATTGGGAAAATATCAACAGCTTGCAGCTGAAAAGTTCATAGAAACTTTTAAGTAAAAGAAGGTTAAGAAAATATACATATAAATGCAGAACACAATATTATTAATTCAGGAAGTTGGGTAACTATTATAAAACGACTCTGACATGAAGGACTTTAATTTTTTTTCTTTCAATACATTAAAGTATAGGTTATAGAAATACCACTGGATTAAGAGACATTGAGCAACACCCAACTAAGAAGATAATCTATTACACAGACATCATCCACTATTAAATTAGAAGTGATGCAGTAAAATTCAGGAATGATTGAATGATGCTACAACCTACTGCATATAAGAACAAAGCAGTACCTGAACAAGGTTGATCAAAGTCATAAGCGATAAGCGAAACAACTGAAGATCAGCCGACTCTTTCGCCTCCTCTCTAGCAATTTCAGCAATTGACCTCATCAAACTCTTGACAAGTTTGGGAGATAATGTAACTTTACTCACTAGCAAACCAACAATCATCAAGGCACCAGCCTACAAAAAGAACATATATTTTACACTTCATTGCTGAAAAGAGAAAAACCATAGAGGTATCCCAGAACAAGACATTGATAAGAAGAAATTAAAGAGGCAATAATCAAAATTTAACTCATCCTTCAACAGTTTCTGCTTTCCTATCCCTTATGTGTGTCCTAAAAAGCATATTTAATCTTCTTTTCTTTGTACAGTTTAAGACATGCAAAATGCTTTGAGGAGCTGCTAAAATGTCCAAAATAATAATTTGTGGAACCTCACCTTGTTTTCTGAATGTCCTTTAGTGCCAGCCTCAAGTCCAGAAACAACAAGTGATAGGATTCTCTGCACAACATCACTGTCAACAGATGTGTAGGAACCCAAAACCTCGATAACAACTGCCGTGCAAAACCTTATCACAGGCCTTGAAGGCCTATACTTCTTCGATGGGGATGCCTATAGGAAAACAATCATTAAAATGAACCATGACAAGATAGTAATCAAGCAACCAATTAGAGTTGCAAACACTCACATAGTTGCATAAAATCTCCAAAACCCCCTTATCACGAATACATTGCTGGACAATAACCTTTCTAGGTGGTGGTGCACCAGAAACTTTTACGCCATCCATAAATCTCCATTTACTATTTCTAAACCACAAGGAACTATCAAGTCAGTATATGTTAACTTCACCAAATGACAAACAACATACAAGAATTACAGATTGACTAACCTCAAGCTAATTAATTGAACTATTCGAACAAATGTGTGGGTGTCATGGTATGGCAAAGCACACAAAATTAAGTCCTCGAAGTTGTACACATGAATCCTGAAATTCCAATATACGCCAGATTACAAAGTATATACAAATAATGCATATGTATAAGAAATGTCTGCAATGACATAGCAGCCTATAAATGATATGAAATAAAACAAAATTACAAAAAATGAAATGAGCACCTACTTATATCGGCGTATCAAGTACTCAAGTGTCTTGATTGACGACGGGAGTTCAAAGTGTCCTGAGAGTAATCGCAAGTATGAACTGATCGAAACATTAATCCCATTATTTTCCTCTATGCCCATCAACTCTCTATCCAATTCTCTGCTTTTTTGGCTGAACAAGTCATTCTTGTAGATTCTAAATCGCTCATCGGTGCTTACAAGGACATCCAGACCTGAAAATAGAAAAACATATATTCAATTTCAACAACTAATGCCTTTCTAATACCTTGCAGAAAATAATAGAAACTAAGCTCTAAGTTTCTCTCTGTATAAAAAAACAAATGGAAAGAGAAGAGTGACCTTGGAGTGCAATGGAGAAAATGGTATCGATATCGATATCAGCAGCCTCTTTAGCGTCGAAGAGAATGGAAGGGCGAGTGAAGGGCCTCTTGACCGACGGCTCTGTGTCGGCTTGTATCACGGATTTTATGGCTTCTAACTGAGACGCAATCGAGGTTGCCATGTCTCTCTCTTTCTCTCTGCCGCAGTTGGTAACTATTCAAACAATAAATATAACTGTGTGCTGTTGTTGCTGTTGTTGTTCTTGTTATTGTAGCTTAAGCCCTAATTCTCCTTTGAAAGACGAAGACGAAGACGAGAACCAGCTCCAGAAGGTTTTAGGGTTTTTGTTAAGGGACACAGAGGCGTTTTGGAGGGTTTAGGGTTTTTCTTTTTCTTTTTCTTTTTCTTTTTACAGAATAAACATCTAAAATTTGAGCCTATTTTTTATCCTTCATTCCGGGGTGGCTCGGTCAAAATACGGCATGTCGTTCGACGCAAAGAATCAAATTACGATACTGGGCATTTGGGCTGACTGATTTTAGGTTTCGGCCTTGTTGGGGTGTTATCCAAATTCAAACTTCTTCTCTTTTGGTAACTCAATTTAAACTTTTAAAGATATAAAAATCTGGTGGTATTTAGTTGTCAAGAATTCTATAGTGAGGGTGTTGTATATGGCACTCAAGTAATGCCATATCTCTTAATTGTTAGATCAAATTAGTTAGTCCTGATTCAATGGTTAAGAAATAGTATATCACCTAAGGGCCATATATAAGGTCATCACTATAGAATGACTCATTTAGTTATTGACTTTTAAAAGTATTTAAAATTTTGGTGATATATTGTGGTGGCTTTTAAAAAAATTCTTTAAAGGTTGGTGGTATCCAAAAAGTTCTACTTTTAAAAAGCTTAGTAAATGAATGGCTTTCATATATTTTAAGGCTAATTTTTATAATAATAAAAAATTAGTGGTGTTTTTTTTAAATTAAAAATTAAATTTTAAATTCATTGAGACAATTCTAGATTAGGTTCAGTTATGTCCTACTAACCCAAGGCCAAGGCCTAATCTATGTTTATTAAATACTAATTATTATGTATATATAATTCAAGCCCAATCCAAAAGTGAGGCCCAAGTTCCACTTTCAATATAGCATGTGTGGGAGACTCACATTTATAAGAAGTAGAGACTTTCTCTTTTTTTCCAATGTGTGACTCAAGCTCATGTATTTCAGTACTCCAAAAGTAGTTGATATTATCGAATCACGTTGTAACTTGGATTTAGGATTTAGAGGCTCAAATCCATTTTTAGAATAATTAATTACTATTTATTAAGTAATTCATGAAACTAATTAAATATTTAAATACAAATTATTCACTACATAAATAATAACTAAAAGCTAATTGCTAATTATATTAATTAAATAATACTAAGATATTACTCAATTAAAAATATTAAATAATTAGCTATTCCAAAAGAAATTTTATCCCGATGAAAATTAAAGTCCAAAAAAATTCCAAATAATTAAATACTATTTATTAAGTAATATAATTTATGAAGTTAATTAAAATATTTATTACTAATTAATTACTAAATAAATAATAATCGAAACATAATTACTAATGAAAGTAATTAAATTAGGTTAAGATATTATTTAAGTACAAATAAAGAATAAAAAAATTATTTACCTAAAGAAACTAATTTTACATTTTTTTCATAAAAAAAACTTCTCTCCCAACGACATTTCATCAGCATAAACCTATGCTAGCAACCATTTGCCAAATTAGACCTCTCCCGATGAATCTTTGGAATAATTAATTACTATTTTGGATGACCTACCAGTTGTGCCAAAGGGCTTGGTCGGGATTGAAGCTTTTGAAAACCTATTTGAATAGGTAGTTGTTTCTCTGCATTTTAATGTACAGTGGGAGCGGGGGTTCAAGTTCAAAGTAATGATTTTATGAAGCCCTTTTTCTTCCCCCTCTTTGTTTCCAAGAAATTTGCTCGTCTAAAACTTGCGTCCAAAGCGATCACGCGGTTATTTGCATCCATGCTAGCTCAAGGGCAAAAATGATCATGAGTGATTTTGTAATAAAAATTAATTTTTTATTATTCTTTTCTATTATGCTGAGATAATTAAATGGTCAAATATGTCCTAGTGTTTTGTCTAAGGTGGGGGCATAATTGAAAAACTCCAATATGATATGTCCCCCACTTCATTGCTACATTCATAAAGTATTTCGCTTTATAGTACAAAAACTAGTGGAATCACCTTAAACTCTCTCGTCAATCATCTCACCGTCAACTCATTCGCATAGTTCTCAACTATCAAAATGAGTTCAAGATTCAATGCAAGAATTGCATGGGCTTTTCTCAAACAAAAACTGGTTAAACCAAGTCGAGGGAAGCTTACACTCTAGCACATTCGTGACATTTCCACCACAACAGAGGCCACCATGAGCGATGCCAAGCTGTTGTATGTTGTGTTTTTCATCGGGACATTTCGCAACTTATACTGTGGGGTTAAAGAATCTAAAGCAAGAAGCCAAAAATCAACCGAGTTAGTTGCTCAAAGAAATGAAACAAAAGATAGACAAAATTTATGAGACTTTTAATATTGTCTCTAGTTGCTTGGTTAGTCACAGGTATCAACAGGTAGTCCCTTAAGTTCCCGAGTAATAAGGTACTTCTTGGTTGGAGACTTGCAATTTCGAGTGCACTAGAACGTGTTCGTGATATTTCCACCAAAGCATCCTGAAAGAAGTTGAGGTTCTACTCCAAACCCAATTGGCAATGGGAAGAGTAGCCCTAACTCCTTATAAGCCCTTACTAGGTTTCTCAAATTTCCAATGTGGACTCTTTACCTTCATATTCTCGCACACCCCCGCATGTGTGACAAATTTTCAAGCCTAACACATGGACAACACATATTGGGTGACGTGGAGCACGTATGACAGTTAAGCTTTCACACGTGGGCTAACTTGATCTGATACCTTACAGGAAGTTAAGGTTCCACCCCAAAATCAATTGGCAATGGGAAGAGTAGCCCAACTCCTTATAAGCCATTGCTAGGTTTCTCAACTTTATGATGTGGGGCTCTTTACCTTCATATTCTCACACATACGCTACCATGAGTGGTGGCAAGCTATTCTTTGATTTGTTTTTCTTAGGACATGTCATAAGATAAAGCACAACCCCTTATTTACTTAGGTCATCTTTCACATACCTTGGTCACCTTATTCCTCTAGAGTGCTTCACTTACCTAGGCCATCTTTTACTTCTGTAGGTTACTTCACTTCACCTAGGTCACTTACTTTCCTAGGTCATCCCTATTTACCTATACCATACTTCACTTCCCCTAGGTCACTTTATTTCCCTAGGCCATTCTTCACTGACCTAGGTCATCCTTCACCTATGGCATCCTTAACTTACCCAGGCCACTTCACTTACATAAGCCATCTTTCACTTTACATCGTTCACTTACTTACCTAGGCTATCCTTACTTACCTAGGTCATAATTCACTTCCACTACCTCATTTCCCTATACCATTCTTCACTAACCTATGTCATCATTTACTTACCTAGGTCACTTCATTTCACCTAAATCACTTACTTACCTAGGTCATACTTCACTTCTCCTAGGTCACCTTATTTCCCTAGGCCATTCTTCACTAACTTAGTTCATCTACAACTTACTTAAGCCATCACCATTTCATCACTAGTGCTTTTTTGAGTAAAGGCCTCGACCTTATGATTCTTTCCCTTTATATTCATGTATATGTATTAAATACGAATGAGGTTTAGTGTAAACTTGTCCAAGATAAAACACCACTCCATATTTACCTATACCATTCTTCACCTACATAAGTCGCCTTATTCACCAAAGCCACTTTACTTACTTAGATCACTTCACTTCACCTAGGTCACTTACTTACCTAGGCCATCATTACTTACATAGGCCATACTTCACTTCCCTTAGGTCACCTCATTTCCCTAGGTCATTATTCATTGACCTAGGTCATCCTGATTTACCCAGGTCACTTCATTTGGCGTTCTTCAAAGAGCTATGCCACTTTTAACATTGTTCGGATGTCCTCTCATTTCTATTATAAAATCAAATGTCTTGAATCATTCGATATAAGGGCTTCTCAAGGAGCTCAGTAACATTTTGATAGCCCATGTCCATATAAAAAAAATATATATATATATATATATATTGATAACCATGCAAATGTTTCTCCTCGACAAGCATTCAAATGGTGTGAAGATGAGGCCAACAAGTGGGTACCTATGGACGTCTTATGCAAATGTCAAAAGATAAAGCACAACTCCTTATTTACTTAGGTCATTCTTCACATACCTTGGTCACCTTATTCCCATAGGGCGCTTCACTTACCCATGCCATCTTTTACTTCTCTATGTTACTTCACTTCACTTGGGTCACTTACTTTCCTAGGTCATCTCTACTTACCTAGACCATACTTCACTTTCCTTAAGTCATTTCATTTTCCTATATCATTCTTCACTGACATAGGTCATCATTCACTTTATTTTTAGGATTTTTAAATTATTTTAATTATTTTAAAAATAATTTTAAAATCCACAAATTTATTTGAGATAATTAAATGTAATCAATCTAAGTAATTTATTAAATTAATTAAAATATTTACATACTAATTATTAACTAAATATAAATGATAATTTTTTTTTAATAATTAAAGTAATTTAATAAGGCTAAGATATTACTTAATAACAAAAAATTAAGTGACCTAGCTCGTTGAAATTTCGTTGACATAAGACTAGCTTTGGAGAAAATTTGTCGTGATAGAACTATTTATATAAAAGGATATTTTTAGCAATGCGTCATGAACTATAATATTTTTTCACTTTGCCTTATAAACTTTCAATTTGTTATGAGCACGATAATTGTTGAAAACAGTTCAATGTGCAACTTGCATTAAGTTTGTTAATTCCTCGATCAATTCCAAGGACATTTTTATCCTTTTAAGTTAGGATTTGATTTAACCAACTTAAACCCTAATTGACTTGAGCCATCAAATCATATTTTGAATGGACATAAGAAAAAAAAATTGAGAATAATGAGGCTTTTATGGGTAAAAATTGAACTCAATGAATCAAATTTTACGGACATAAGTTAGTCAAGTGGCTAAAGCTGAGTTCGAATTCAACTATCAGTAATGTAGATTTGATTAAAAAAAAAAAACCAAAAAAAGATTATATATAAAAAAAGAATATTGCTTGTATTAGAAAAAAAATCGAAATTTTAAAAATAAATAATAAAAAAAGCGAGTTGATTTGATTTAGCCGGTTGAAACGGTTCGGCGGTTTACAAAGCGAAGTTACACGAGACCTTCCCTACAGTCTCTTCTCTTCTCACAGATCTCATCTCACTCCACACTCTCCAGCAACAGTAACCACCACTACTTCAATACGTTTATTTCATAGCTGCAGTTTGAATTTGAAATATAAGTTGCAAAAAGTGCTCCGATAGCTTAACAGTAAGCTGGCGTTGTTAAACAAACGAATTTGAAACTTGCGTCTCAGAAAATTTGATCTGAATGTGAATGGAGTTCACAGAAGCTTACAAGCAGACGGGTCCTTGTTGTTTCTCACCCAATGCTCGTTACGTTGCCGTCGCCGTCGATTATCGCCTCGTTATTCGCGACACTCTTTCCTTCAAGGTATTTCCCCAATATTTTTTTCGTTTTTTAGTTTTTCTTAATAAATTCATGCTCCGTTTGGTTGCCGAGAAAATGCAAGGAAATTGAAACTGCAAATGTTTAACTCGTTCGTTTCTCATCTACCTCTCTACATTTGCACGGATACCAAATGGTAGCTGGACCGATTGGCATTGGCTCCTGAATAGTTAAAATTTTGTAGATCTCACCCTTTGCATTTCGCTGTTGACAAAGCCAATGTAACTTCAATATGCTGTAATCTGTTTGATTGCTGAGAAATTAGAAGAAAAACAATTATAAACTTCGATCTTCATTTTAAGGATCTAATCACATTTAGTTACGATAAGAGTTTTTCACCTTGTATGTATCTAACGCGATTCAAAGTGAATTTTGGCCGCTATGTGTTCATGTATTTTACTGTTCTTAAACAAGTGTTTACATAGACTGAAGATTTCAATATGTTGAGGTTTCTCTTTGTTACTTAGTATGAACTCTCTTCGTAACCATTCAATTAGACCATAAGAGTCATAAAAGGTACATTAGTACATAGAATAATGCTCCATTGTGAGATGTTTGTATGGTAGGGTTCATGTGCAGTGATAAGGTTTAGGCCTTTGTGGAGGTAGAAATATACCCTCAAAAGTTTGTACATAAACAATAATGACTAAACAGTCGAAACAGTTATTTTCTTTGCATCCTATATTTGGTTTCTGCATGCCTCACACTCATTGCTGTTGTACAACAACTTCTGTCTGACTTAACAATTGACGTGCTAAACTCCATTGCGTACATCTTGAATGTAAGTTTATCTTATACATAATTAAATTCTAAATTTCTAATGCAGGTTGTGCAGCTGTTTTCATGCTTGGACAAGATAAGCTATATCGAATGGGCCCTCGATTCAGAGTACATTCTTTGTGGTCTATATAAAAGACCAATGATACAGGCATGGTCGTTGGCCCAACCTGAATGGACGTGCAAGATAGATGAAGGTCCTGCTGGTATTGCGTATGCTAGATGGAGCCCGGACAGCCGTCACATACTTACCACATCAGACTTCCAACTGCGTTTAACAGTTTGGTCGCTATTAAACACTGCATGTGTACATGTGCAATGGCCAAAGCATCCTTCCAAGGGCGTTTCTTTTACCAAAGATGGGAAATTTGCTGCAATTTGCACAAGGCGTGATTGCAAGGACTACATTAATCTTCTGTCTTGTCATACATGGGAGATAATGGGTGTATTTGCTGTGGACACGTTGGACTTGTGTGATACTGAATGGTCGCCAGATGACAGTGCAATAGTGATATGGGATTCGCCTCTCGAATATAAGGTGGCAATTTCATTTCTTTTGGCTTTGTTAATCCAATATGATCTGCAGTAAGTTTGTTAAATAATGGTTTAGTTTGAAAAATAAATAAATCATGGTGTGGTTTGATACAGGTTCTAATATACTCCCCAGATGGCAGGTGCCTATATAAGTATCAAGCATATGAAAGTGGATTGGGCGTAAAAAGTGTTTCATGGTCTCCTTGTGGCCAGTTTCTAGCAGTGGGAAGTTATGACCAGATGTTGCGGGTTTTGAATCACCTGACTTGGAAGACTTTTGCTGAATTTATGCATCTATCTACTGTCCGTGCTCCCTGTTGTGCTGCTGTTTTTAAGGTGATTGTTTGTTAATATATTAGATAGCCAGATGTCATTTTCTTTTAGTTTGTTGGATGATTTCTCACGCCCTTAATTTCTAAAACGCCAGGAAGTAGATGAGCCACTGCTGCTTGATATGTCCGAGTTATGTTTAAGTGATGATTTTGCACAAGGCAATGATGGTAAGCATGACTGTTGGTACATTTCTCAAAAGCAGGATTGCTGTTCTTTCTTAACTTATAAAACATTTGCAAACTATGAAAGTAGTGTGCTGTATCATTTGTCTGCATACACTACCCTTCCACATTCTTGTTTAGTACTTTAGTATTGGCCAGGTTTCCTTTTTTCCTGTTGTTGGTGTGTGTGTGTGTATTGGCCAGGTTTCATTTATGCCTTGTGATTGGATCCCTTTACTTTTCTTCTTTCCCCCATTTTAATTTTTTTATTTTTCTTTCCAAGTAGATGCTTCTGAAGGACATTTCAGAGTTAGGTACGAGGTTACAGAAGTGCCCATTAGTTTGCCTTTCCAGAAGCCTCCTGCAGACAAACCTAACCCCAAACAAGGAATTGGTAAGCCCTTTCTCCCTTTGTACTGTTTTGGTATGCAAATAAATACAAATTTTGTAGACCCCAGCCAATGCAATAGCTTAAACATGAAGATAGCTCTTAAAAAATTATCTGGTGTAATTACTCCTGTAATCACTCCTGCAATATATAGCCTTTAAATGAAGCTAAACCTAATCTGCTGAAAAAAATAAAACTGGTCTTTGTTCTAGCTATTTACATTAGCAGAGTGGAGATGCACTTAGAAACTTAAGTGTTCATAAATGCATCCACCCAGCCATCAGATAACATTCAATGTCCTTGAGAGAGGCCATGATGGTTGAGCCCAGTCATACTTTTGGACGAATGTTGCAAGTTGAGGAACTTCAAGTTGTGGTGTCAAGTTTATTGACTCTAATTGGACCTATATCAGAGTTTGATATCAATTTTGCAGTCAAATATGTTTGCATGGGATATTTCCCAATGACCTTGAATACTTTTAAGTACCTCATTATGTGGAGTCAGCTGCTTTTATTCATTGACTTTGTGTAAGGACGGACGTCTTCATTCAAAGGCTTGTTCACCTTTTGAGTTATCAATATATGTGTAAGCAATAATTCAAAGTTCAAATGCACTTTCAGCATATCAGTTTGAGACTTTGTTTGATTTTTGGCCGTATGTATCCTTAGGTGCTAACTGAAAATTTGCTCGAGATTCATTATATGAAAATATTGCTAAAGCTATGAGTTTTGTAGGTCTAATGTCATGGAGCAATGACAGCCAATACATCTGCACTAGGAATGATAGCATGCCAAGTATTCTGTGGATCTGGGACATACGCCATCTTGAGCTTGCCACTATCTTGGTGCAGAAAGATCCAATTCGAGCAGCAGTTTGGGACCCTATGTGCACGCGTCTCATTGTTTGCACTGGAAGCTCACATTTGTACATGTGGACCCCTGCGGGTGCTTACTGTGTGAGTATCCCGCTTCCACAGTTTAGCATAGTCGATCTAAAATGGAATTCAGATGGAAGCTGTCTTCTCCTGAAGGATAAAGAGTCGTTTTGTTGCGCTGCTGTTGCTGTACTTCCAGAATCCAGTGAATATAGCTCAGATGATTGAGGCAGCTTGCTTTACCAATATTTATTGAGAAAAGTAAAATGTAGAACTAAGCAGTTCAACTTGCTCTCTCTGTGTATTATATGTATGTAGTTGGGATGTTCCATTTGTTGTAGTTGGAACATCTGATACTTTGGCTACAATAGGGGCCTTTCTCTACCATTTGTATTTAGATCATCGTTATTGCTCTTGGAAAATTGACCGGCTTAGACTTGCCAAGCCTGCATGACCAATTTGCAGTAAGTGCCTCGGTGGATTTGTTAGCCCCCCTCCCCCAACACCATCACCATAAAGAAAATATGGAAGTGGACTGTATAAAGTGACAATTACTGCTTATGAGATGATAATTTTATTCTTAGGCTAAATTACGTTTTTGGTCATCGAAGTTTGACTCATTTTTCACTTTGGTCCATGTTATTTTGGATTTTGACATTTTTTGTGATGTAGTTTGGTTTGGTTTGGTTTGTAATAAATTGAAATCATAAATTTTGATGAATTAATAGATGAAATTCGATGAGATAACAGTTGCAATCATCCCAATACGAAAACTAAAGAATTCCATCAAATTTTCTTAACATCGTTAGTTAAACTTGAAAGAATTGATACATAGACATTTTTCACATGTTTTCAAAATTTTCATTATTTTTTATGATATTGCATTAATTGAATTGATGAATTTATTAGAGTAAAAATTATTCAAATAGCAAATAAACCTTTTGGAGATGTTCTTAATTGAACAAAACTACGTGGTTAAACAATATAAATTATTAGAACCAAAAGTGGGAAGTGGCCCGAAACAAAAGGAACAAGAATGTGGACCAAACCAAACTGAGAGTTTTCTAGACATGAATTCAATTCAACGATCTTGAAATTGTAGGGCCTCCTTATTCTTTACAATGGATAATCCATATACTAGTGGTGACAACGATTAATAATTATGATACAACTGCCACTCGAAGATGCAGCCACAAATAATCATGGGCTAAACGGTGAACCAACTACAACCACTCAAAGATGCAGCCACGTCGTTTTCCAAGTTAGTTCTGTAAATCCAATGCTAGATAAAGGACCAAATTGTCTTTTCAAACAATGTCCAAATTGGTGCCCTGTCATCACCTCTGTCCTCTCTTCTCTTCTCTTCTCTTGTTGCTGCTTGCTAGAGGCAGAGTTTGCTTGGCATCTTCTGGAATCTCAATCCGTGAACACGTTAAGTAATGGAAAATTAATTCAGAACATGTTTAAGTGATACTTGAGGTATCTTAAGAGTGATTTGAGGTTATTAAATAACTTTAAGGCTGAATTTCTCACATATGGAGTCACTTAGAAGCCTACATCACCCAAACAATTGATGAATAAATATAATTTTTTAATAAGGGTTAAGTTGCTAATATCAGGCAAAATCATATAGCTCATCTATTTTAATATCATATATCAACTAGAGGATTTTTGTTCGCCATTATCATCACTTTAATTGTCGTTTTATGCGTATCATTAATCTACGTGCTACACAAAATCTCAACGCATTCATTTAAAATTAAATTACAGTTATTCTTGAGTTAACCTGCATGCCAACAACTTTATAATGATATTATTGAACCGCATATAGTTCTATAAATAAGAGTGTCCATTGCCATGTGTGAAAATACTCCCTCCTCGATAAAAAAAAAAATATGACTAACCATATGCAATTTATTTTGATCAAAATACTGAATGCTACATTGCTACGAAACACTTTAAATATTAAAAACAACTACACGCGTAGTAATATGATTGATGATAAAGACGAAAATGCCTATTTTTATAATTTATAAAATATAAAATATTATTTTTATAATTTATCGCTTCCAGTGTTGGAATGTCGGTTATTTTTGTAAAGAAAAAGAAGAAATCCCATGGTCTTGGATATTTCTGGGGAAATTACAACCGACTCTTGTACCGACCACTGATGCCCGCAAAGCAAAAGCCGACGCGTTTCCGAATCTTAATGAACGAATTGTAATTTGTAATAAATAAATACTGCATTGCTGGTGATGTTAGCCGACGCGTTTCCATTCTCATCCACTAATCTTTTTCTTTTTAGTGTAAAAGATGAAAAAAAAATTCAACCAAAAAGAAAAAATGAATTTGCTTTTATATTTATTTATTTATTATCTAAGAAAGCGGGTAAAAAATAAACAAATTGATTTTCAAGCATTATTAAAAAAAATCCTTTTCAGGAAAAACATTAGAAGGAAAATTAGTTTCCTTCGCTCTCAGGTATCTTTTTATTTTCGTTTCATTTCACTGTCTGTCAACCACCGAACCAGCTGAAGTTGAAGAAGCTGAGAACAGAAAAACTCTCTTCTCTCTTCTTTTTCCCTTCATTTATTTCCACAGCTTTGCCGATCGTCTCTCTCCAACTCGGCTATCGTGTGTTTTCAGTCAATGCCTATAGCCGGGAAGAAGATAGCAGCAACCATGCAAAACGGCGTCGTAGAGAACGGGGTTTACTCGTCCGCGTCGGTGAATGGGAGTCACAATGTCTGGAGTTCTAATGAGTCCGATTCTTCGTCTGCTGACCATCTCGTTGTCATGGTCCATGGAATTATGGGAAGGTCTGGCCTTTTCAATTTCATCGTTTGTTAATTTACTTCGAACAAACTTGATTTCATCAAGATTTGATTTCTGTACGATAAATTTTATTTCTTTATGCTTTGGATATTGACGAATTCTTCAATTATCGGAGGATTGAGAAGG
This sequence comes from Prunus fruticosa, assembly GCA_018703695.1. Classification (NCBI taxonomy): domain Eukaryota; kingdom Viridiplantae; phylum Streptophyta; class Magnoliopsida; order Rosales; family Rosaceae; genus Prunus; species Prunus fruticosa. The sequence goes on along the minus strand of CM031918.1, from coordinate 56,038,204 downwards.
TTAAATGGTGGTTTTGCTTTCTTTGAAATAAAATTTTGTATTTGAAGTGATGTTATCGACAAATTGTTTACCTTTTCATGGTTTTGATGATTAATTTGATGTTCCGTTAAAATTGTTAGTTCCAAATGTATGTTAGATCTACTAAAACTTTGTTTTGGTCCATAGTTTTGATTTTATGCTTACTTTACTAATGTATGTTTGACATATTGGGCAAAAAATATGGGTTACTGTTTAACTTTCTTTTCTTAAATTGGAATTTGTCTGCTTTGGTTGTGTGTACGTTAAATTGAATCTTTTAGCATGACCATTAATACTTCATTTTGTATTTTGGGTATTTGAAACTCGTCTGCTGGAAAGTTTTACTCTTGTAGAATGTTGATATAGTTCTTTATTTGCTCGTGCAGTGCCGCAGATTGGAAGTTTGGAGCGGAGCAATTTGTTAAAATGCTTCCTGACAAAGTATTTGTTCATTGTAAGGACCATTCTTTTGCATCACGCATTCAATTAATGCTGATACACTTACTCGAATAAGGCTTTGTTTGATTACTTATTAAGGAAAAAGGCTTTGTTGGGTTGAGCTCTCTAATACCTACGATCCTTTTTAGTTCTTCCTCTGTTTTTGGTTACCATTTTTGGTATAATGTAATTATTGATTTACAGAGCCAAAAGTGTACCTTTTTTTCCCGAACTTTATCTTAATTTTTTACCTGCCACTCATTTCATTTCTTCTTAATGTTACTAATTTCATATAAGAGGAGATTGGTTGAAGAAAAGAATCATTAAACGGGAGAAAGGTGGCCCATACATATGATCATCCTGCTGCTTATAGGATTGGACAATGTTGGCATATTTGGCTTTTCTAGTCTATAGTTAATTTGAGTTCCCCGGAGTTGAGTTTTGGATTCTAGTGCCCTTGCTTTGTATATATTTAGTTATTTTTATTTGTAAGAGAAATTTTTAAAGTGGAATTAGAGAAATATTGATGTGATCAATGGCATTTGATATTGTTTGCAGACAATATAAGTTTGTCCAGTCTAATTAAGTTGGTTGAAATTCGTCTGCAGGTAGTGAACGGAATGGTTCTAGGCTGACTCTGGATGGTGTGGATGTAATGGGGGAGCGATTGACAGAGGAGGTTGCTCGCTGCCTATATATATTTTGGAAATGTTTGAATCTATTTCCATATCCAAAAAAAAAAAAAAAAACGCATCCACTTCCTATTCTGTATCTCTTGTTAACCAAATTTATTAATTTTAGGTTGTTGAACTGACTCAAAGAAAGCCAAATCTACGTAAGATCTCATTCATTGGACATTCTGTGGGAGGACTAGTGGCAAGATATGCAATTGGGAGGCTATATAGACCCCCTAAAAGTGAAAATTCGGAACATTCATCTCCTAATGGGAGTGAAGAGGATCCTAGGAGTACGCTATGTGGCTTGGAGCCTATGAACTTTATTACTGTTGCTACACCTCATCTTGGTTCAAGAGGTAACAAGCAGGTAACACAATTGCCTTTCCACTTATTCATTCAGAATGTACTTGACTTCCTAGAAGTTCTTTAACACCTCAAGCTTGAGCAAGTTCTTGGCTTTCATTGGTTTTATGACTTTTGGTGTACTGTATAGGGGTCATGGGATAAGCTTTTCTAAATGTCTGATTCTGTTGCTTATGTGGTGGAAAACTTTGTTAAGGCAGGAGTAAAAAAATGTTAGGCTGATCTTATGTTACGTTGTTCAGTGGTTAGTTGGCTTGGTATATGCATTTGGTATTGTACTTATGCATTAGTTCACCTTTTGTAGGTACCATTTCTTTTTGGTGTGCCTGCCTTTGAAAAGGTTGCTAGTGCGGTCATTCATTTGATATTTAGGAGAACAGGTAGGCATCTTTTTCTTAATGACGACGACAATGGAAAGCCTCCGCTGCTTAAACGCATGATAGAGGATTATGATGAATGTTACTTCATGTAGGTTATAAAAATTCCAATTTTAACTTTGAGATTCTAAGTTTCTAGCTTTCCTCTCTGAGTTAATCTGAATATGTAATTATAGAATGACATGCGTTTTTTCTTTGACAGGTCTGCATTGCGTAGTTTTAGACGTAGGGTGGTGTATTCAAATGTGGGCTATGACCGTATCCTATTTTCTGTGATCAATATGGATCTTATTGATGTACATTTTCCAATTTGAAGTCTTTATTAACCTTTTGTTTTCAATAACAAATACTACAAAGATATCGTCGGCTGGAGAACATCATCTATTAGACGTAACAGTGAACTGCCAAAGGTATTATTGCCATATGCATAGTTTTGTAATGGTAGGTTGAGTTTGGAATCTTCTGGTTGGCATTTAATGTAATGAGTTTTCTCCTTTATCAGTGGGAGGATACTGTTGATGAAAAATATCCACATATTGTTTATGAAGAACATTGTAAGGCCTATGATGCTGAGCAGTGCGAGCCTACTTCAGTGGAAAATGATGGCTCTGACAAGCTTGAAGGTTTGCAACTTCATTTTCTATTTGTTTCAACTTTTAGTAGTGATTTTTTGACATTTGAATTCGTTGTAAATAGAACTTCTTGTCTATGCTTGTAGCTATTCTGGTTGGTTATACTTTGCTAATTTTGCTTACATCTTATGTTTACATTTCATTGCTCTTGGATCCGTTTGCATCTGCATGTTACCATTTACTTGAGTATTGTTGTATTGTTGTAGTGCGCTACTTGCATATTATTGTTTCTCCCTAAACTATTTCTGCCTGAACACCTTTGTTTTCTCCGGAGTTCAGTGATTTCTCAACTTCACAACATGATAATTGGACTCTTTGTGCAGGGGAACTATTGACAGGCCTATCTCGTGTGTGCTGGGAAAAAGTAGATGTTAGCTTCCACTGCAGCAGACATAGATTTGCTGCCCATAGTGTCATTCAGGTATATCTCTCTTGCTCTCTCTCTCTCTCTCTCTCAGAGACACACACGCTGACATCCAAGCGCTCACACACGGACCCTACGCTTGAATGCACTTTAGTAACAAATTCACACACTGAACATTTTACAGGTCAAAGATCAAAGCGTACATATAGAAGGTGAAGATGTCATACGTCATATGATTGATCGTTTCCTCAAATAGAACCTAATGACCATGAGATGAATTGTCGATGCAACCTAGGCCTGACTCTGCGGTTATTTCATTAATGGATGCTACAATGAGTATGCTGCTGCTGCTGCTGCTGCTGCTGAGTGCTGAGAATTCCACAATCTGTGCACACCATTAAATTGTATCTGAAAAATTACCAGCCAAAAAGCAAATGTATCTGAATTTTATTGCTGAGTTTGCAGCATGCAGTTGAAGGCAATCTTTCATCTCAATCTCAATAACTGAAAAGACCTTGCACATAATGTAAATTGTGTTTCCAGTGTATATTATTATAAAATGCAAGCGTCACATTCAAAATCTGTTACTGTCTTGTTTTTGAAAAAACCACGACGTTGACATGTAAATAAAATTTGGAAAGAACAAAAATTTCAGAGAGTTCTGAGGAGGGAATGGTATCTTATTATAATTTTCTAGAGGAGAAAAGAAATTTAATTATTGGTCAAAAGAAAAAATGGGTTCAAAAAGAGCTGCTTGACCTCTTCCTTTGACCTGACAACTTGACAAGTGTCCGTTTGTAGTCGAATTGCACCATTAAACGTGCATCTCAATTATTACCGTTTGGCCGTTACCGCCACCACGCAACGGAGAATCAAAACGCAGCTCCTCCCAGAGTTCGCCATTGGCACGCTTTCTTCAACATTTCATTTGCCTTCTCATCTCTCTCGTCCTCTGCAAAATTTGCGAAAAGCTTTGAAATTCCAATGGAATCGGCCATTTCGTCTCCGCTTTCCACGTCGTCTCATTTGCTACCTTCGCCTTCCCGTTCATCGCTTGGCTCCAGATCTCAATCTTTCCCGTCACTTCCAAACCTCCGGTGTCCGAGTTTCAAATCCAGATGCTTCCTCGGAATTCCGTTCCGTTCGCGCCAAACCCAGCCAATCCGATGTCAAAGTTCGAATCAACAACCAGCAAAGGACGACGGCTTTGTCATCGAAGACGTTCCTCACTTGACTGATTTTCTCTCTAATTTACCGGTAAGCTAAACAGTAATTAAGCACCGGTTGAATGTGCTCTCAAGAACTAGTCTACGCAATTTATGTTTATTATTTTTTAAAGTCAAAGTTTTCTCCTTCCTTTCAGTCGTATCCAAATCCATTGAAACAGAGCCAAGCTTATGCTGTTGTCAAGTACGTTTGTCTAAATTCATGTTATTTTTCCCTTGGAAGCTTTATTTTTCGGTCATATGTAAATAATGGGTTTATGTTGCTAGGCAAACTTTTGTAAGCACTGACGATGTGGTTGCGCAGAAAGTGAGTGATCCCTTTCCACGCTTCCAAAAAAGAGAGAAGAAAGTTAACTGCCAAACTTTGAATTTGTTGAATTTGTCTTACTTTTTGTTTTGTTGCTTTTAAATAACTGCATCATGCAATGGCTCTAGGTTGTTGTTCAAAAGGATGATCCCAGAGGGGTACATTTTCGACGCGCAGGACCTCGGGAAAAGGTACATTTTCGTCTAAGTCACCACCTATATATGATATGCTTGGCGAAAACGAAACTCTAATAACATTATCTTTTCTAATGTTAGGTTTATTTCAAGTCAGATGAAGTGCGTGCTTGCATAGTGACATGTGGGGGTTTATGCCCAGGGATCAATACTGTGATTCGAGAAATTGTATGTGGCTTGAACTACATGTATGGGGTGGAAGATATACTTGGAATTGAGGTTAGTACATTTTACACTGTTGCTAACTCTGTAAAACTCTTCTAGTCAAAGGCTATGAATAGTTCATTACTATGTTCTTAATCATATATTGTCTGACCAACTCAAGAAATGTAAGCATCCCCTTGCTGCTGTTGAAAACTTGCAGGGAGGATATAGAGGCTTTTATTCTAAAAATACATTGAGGTTGACACCAAAAGTTGTCAATGATATCCACAAGCGTGGTGGGACCTTTCTTCAGAACTTCACGAGGAGGTCATGATACAAACAAGATAGTTGATAACATACAGGACCGAGGAATAAATCAGGTGGAAATATTATATATGCTCTCGTTTCCTACATATTTGGGCTGCTTTAACTTATTAATACATTACGGAAAACCCAACTGAAAAATATGAAGTTAATGAGAGGAAGTCGTTAACATGAATTTTAGGTGTACATAATTGGAGGTGATGGCACCCAAAAAGGAGCATCTCTAATTTACAAGGTGAACATTATCTCTCTAAGATGAATCCATTTCCTTGGCATAGCATGTTGTGACATTAGCATATTTTGTCAAGGAAGTTGAGAAACGTGGTCTTCAAGTGGCAGTTGCTGGGATCCCTAAGACAATTGATAATGATATCGCTGTAAGTTCTATCAAACCCTGATGGATTTACAATATTTAGTTTTACTATGCTGTTACTTCCGCATTATGCAATGAAATTTTGATGCCATTTTAAAGAATTTGGCAAGTTCATGATCTCAGTATGACTACTATAAATTTTAACAGACAACATATTTCTTCCTCACATATATTGAAGAACTATATTTAGTCTATGACATGCTGTTCAATGTTAGTCAACATTCATAAAGTTGCCCCAAAATCATACTGGTATTATTTTTGGAATTTGGCTTTAGGTGATAGACAAATCATTTGGTTTTGATACTGCTGTTGAAGAAGCTCAGAGAGCTATTAATGCTGCACATGTGGAGGTTGAAAGTGTGGAAAATGGAGTTGGAATTGTCAAACTCATGGGCAGATACAGTGGTATGTGCGTTGAACCATTAATGGAATGGATAACAAACTTTCATTTTTCACCTTTTGCTTATCATCTTATGTCAAATGATGAATGGTGAACATGTATTTGTAAGGTCTCTTTCTTCCTGTACTTGATATGTTTTTCTTCTGTAGGTTTCATTGCTTTATATGCAACTTTGGCAAGTCGAGATGTGGTAAGAATCTTAGCCCCTCTCCCCAGAACGTCATCCTACTTATGATCTTAATGATTTGTGGAAGAAAACATAGGATAGTTGAAATTATCATATCATATCATGTAATGCGGATGTTCTGGAGATTATCGGAAAAGTATATATAATGTTTATGCTAAGCTGTTATGTGTCTTATGGAATGCGGATTCTACTACCCTTTCTTTTTAAACTGCTTGGCTGACCTTGCTTTTACGTCTGTGCTTCTCCTTCAAATCTTTTATCTTTTTTAAATAAATAAAAATGTTGTTCAATCAAAGATATCCTGATGTTGTTATTTGATAGTAATAAAGGTATGGGTGAAATGAATGACTGGGCTGTGTTCAGCGTCTTTCTTTTCTTTCAGGGAAAAATGAGAGAAATTTTCTAATTTTCATATTTCTGTGATATAACTCATATTAAGACTTTTCAGGAAACTATAGAACTGAAAATTTCTAGATGCTTTATCAGTTCAACACCCCCGTGCCAGCCTTCCTTTTAGGGAATGGGAAATAGAGATTTATGCTATGGTACAACTCAAGTGTCTTGGAGATTGTTTAGGAAACTAGAGAACCAAAAATTTTAAAAGCTTTAGCAGTTCCTGAAGAAGAATATGTTCTATGCTTAGAATTTGGAAAAGTTTATGACCTTTTCAACCACTTTCATACCCCAATTAAATAGATTATTATTTTTTTGTAATCAATAAGTAGATTGGTTTGCATAATTACAAGGACTATGAAAAGGATTGAAAAATAAATTAGTTTCAGAAATCATAACTTTGTATGTGCATTTGCATATGATGCAGCAATTCAAATTAGTGAATTTGAAGCCGTGTTCATCTAGCCTGTGTTCTATATGGCAATCAAGGGTGTGCACATTGTCCTAGTCTAGAGACTATACAGTGATCTGGAAACATATTGGTTTTGATTCGGACTAGCACCACTTTCAATGATATTTAACTTCTGTCCTCCATAAAGTGAAATATTGCTCTAAAGTAATAAAAAGTAGCAACTTAACTGCTGTGAGATCTCTTAATAGGCTTTTGGATGTAACAGGATTGCTGCTTGGTTCCAGAATCTCCATTCTATTTGGAAGGTCGGGGTGGGCTTTTTGAATTTGTTGAAGAGCGGCTTAAAGAAAATGGACATGTGGTTATTGTGTTAGCAGAAGGAGCAGGGCAGGAATATGTTGCACAGGAAATGCAAGCGGTTGATGGGAAAGATGCATCAGGAAATAAGCTACTCCTAGATGTTGGCCTATGGCTGACCGAAAAGATTAAGGTGTCACACAAACTGTCAATAATATTTTGAGTAGTTTTGAGACACTTCCCTTTCATTTTATGGACAGTGCGAGTTTTGTTGTTGTTGTTCTGCTATGGTTTCTTCTTTTGTTATCCAATAATATTGATTCAGCTCTTTGTTTATATTTTCATGTCACAGGATCATTTTACAAAAGTTCAGAAGATGGCAATAAATACGAAATATATAGGTACATTTTGATATAGCGTATAGAATTTTGTTGCTGATCATGGAGAGTTTTGTCTCTACTAATGTTACCCTCAAGAGCCAAACAAAACTTACATTCTAGCCAAAGTTCAGAGGGGACTTTTCTCCCTTTCTGTAACTGAGTCTTCTTTGTAGAGAACATTATAGCAGCAATGAAAGGTTCAAGATCCAAAATAACTTTTATCCACTCCTTTTTGCTTCTTTTACATTTTTATTAAGGTTTCTTTTCTTTGCTTGCATAAAGTCTAAAGTAGATGTGCTTAGCAGTCAAGATCTTATCATTCCCAAACGATTATTGTAGAAAGTTTCTGGCGCTACATCTCAATAAAATAAATTATTTATCTTTTTATCCAACAGATCCAACATATATGATTCGTGCTATCCCAAGTAATGCATCAGACAATATATACTGCACTCTTCTTGCTCAGAGTGCTGTTCATGGGGCCATGGCAGGATTCAGTGGTTTCACAGTTGGGCCTGTAAACAGTAGACATGCTTATATTCCAATTTCTGTAAGCACTTTCCCTGCTCCTCTTCTTGTTATTGGGTGTTTTTTGCTCTTGTTTATGCATATTTTACTAAATTCCTTTCATTTTCTTTGTTTGATTTATGAGTGGAACTTTTAAGAGGGGATAGAAGCTTTAGACAAGAACTAGGTCCAGCTTGAATTTACAGTAACAATCATGAAAGTAACTAGAAAAACGTTTGGCATAAACTTTTCCTTGTATAGAAAGGAGAGAAGTACATAGATAAACTAACCAACCGATACTCTTAAATGGAAACGGACAGACTACGATTATTTGGACTGAGGCCAAACTATACAATGTTTAAGGGTACAACTTATAAGTTAAAAACAAATAAAATAAAACTCATGGACACGACTACAGCCCATCTCCAATGGATCTGAATTCTGAGGCCTGTTGAAACTTAATAAATCTTGAGGCTAATAGCTCTAAGCTCTTAATCTGTGTGCTAGTGTATTGTTGTGGATCTTATATGGTTATGATTCACCAAAAAATAGAAATTGTATAGTTATGAATGGCATATGTGGTATTGCAGTGTGTGACAGAGACGCAAAACACAGTGAACTTGACAGATCGGATGTGGGCTAGACTTCTTGCATCGACGAACCAGCCTAGTTTCTTGGAAGGCAATGAGCTGCATGAAAGAGTTGATAAAGAGGATGTTGATGTGATCAACCACAACATGAGAGCTACTTCCATATAAATTTATGGAGCTGAGGTCGCAGTTATTTTCAAGTGGCCACCACAACATTGTTTCTTGGAATTATGCCAAGAGGGTCTTGCCATTCTTAAAAGGTTTTACACCAACCACTTTCCAAGGTGACGTGACTTAGGCCTTGCTTTTATTACACTTTTCTCTTTGAAAAAAGAAATAAAATAAAGCAAACAGAAAGATTGGACATGGAGGATGAGAAAGAGATGAGAGAAGTGAGGAAATGAAGAGGTGAGGAGGATAGTTAGAATAAAAACTTAGACAGTACAACAAAACCCAGATAATATCTTAGGCTTTATATTCTGAATATCAATTTATGGACGATCACCCGTTGGGAAGATTAGGATTTATGCTGCAAAAGATTTCTTGTTATATAGGTTACACTACTGATAATTTGTTTGTAAAACAATATCACTCTGGCTATGCTGTTAATAGATTCAACTTTGGCATCATCATCATCGTTTCACTTCTTGAAATAATTTGTGATCTTTTTACTGCCTAAATTACCATCTACCCTCATCTACCCTCATATTTGTGAAGCAGAATAAAATCCTCCTTTGTGGTTATTTCTTTCTTTTTGTGGTATATAGTTGGTTTATTTTTAGCATAATTTGGATTGAATTTGAAACCATGTGGATAAGGTGACGGCAACAACAAAAGTCGACACATAATATCTCTTGTCCTCCTGTCCTGTTTATCTTTAGTTTCTCAACTTGCAAGGTTGTTTGTTCCTATCATGGACCCCAAAAATAAATAAAATTTAATTTCATGTTGCATCCATGCTTGGCTGGCTGTCGTTTCTCTGAGAGTTGCGTACTGGGCCAAATTTAGAGACGTGTACGGAACATGGAGACAAGTTTGCAACTTCACAGCTGGGTCGAACCTCTTTTAAACCTGAGTTATTACTCTGGCCCACCCAGCAATCCCGTAACTATGCCCATCATGTGAACCAAATTCACCTTTTTGTTAGGTGCCACACGTGTCCACACCAGATTTTCCTTTCTTTTCTTTCTCTTTTTCTTCTTGAAATAGCAATGTTGACTTTTCTTATCATCTTTTTCATCTCATTTGTCAACACCAGTTTGACCTTTCAGATTATCTGAACATGAACATTCTGACTAAGAACGGTTTTAGGTGGGGTTATAATGAAAGAATCCTTAACAGTCATCCGATCCCATTGCAGAGTTATTATTAGATTGTTGGATTGAACCCTTATCGTCATTTTATGTGCTAAATGGACTATTTATTTTCTATCTGTGTGTACGGACGTTGTTTTGTATGAAGTTCACATAAAGAATTTCTTTCGTGGTTATAAGTCAGTAACCCCAAAAGAAATGTTAAATATATCTCTACCATTAAAACAATGCCCTTTTAATAATAAAAGTAATAGCTTCTCTGGAAAAAAAAATTAACAAATTTAACAGCTTGGGACTGTATAATAATTACACATTGCATTATTTTTAATTACTCTCTATTTTTACTCTTAATCCATATTTGTACACAGTGAATAAGTGACCCTTCTAGTACTAGTAATACATAGAGCATGCATATAGTAAATCAGTAAATCCACCATCCAATCACTTTCCACCTCGTCAGCAGAGGAGGAACCTGAATAACGGTGACAGTTGAGCTCCTTGGAGTTCAAGGCTTCAAGAGTTCAGTTTCTGGCAGCTCCTCCTCCTCTTGCTTTACTGATCTCCTCCTCTTCCGAGCCGTGTTCACCGGTGGTTGAGACGACTGTCCAGCCTCCAGTGGAAAATTCAGTATTGCTTTCCTACCCCTGAGCTTAAATGCAGCACAATCATAGGCCTTGGCAGCATCCACATCAGTGTCAAATGTCCCTAGCCAAACCCGAGTCCCTTTTCGGGCCGGATCACGAATCTCAGCCGCATACTTGCCCCACGGCCTACGCCGGACTCCCCTATAATGCCTTAGCGCTTCACCAGAACCCGACACTTGCTGAAACTTATCATCAGGCGAGCCGGGAGTTGCAGAATCACTAGTTGTTGTTTTTCCCTTGGTGGGTGAGCTCAAATTCAGAGGTTCGACTTTTATGGATGGCGAGTTTATGGTTTCAGGTTTTGTTTCAAAATTGCAGGGTTGAGGGTTGTAGCAATGGGGATCTGAAATGGGGGAGGTGGACTCAGATTCAGAGAGGGAGCACTCTGGTTTCACAACAAGTGGTTGAAAATCATATGAGAAATCATCATCAGGGATATGGAAATTGAGATGAGAAAAAAAGCCATCAGTGAAGGTGAAGTCACCTAAGAGATGCTGGCGAATGAGTTCAAGAGTTGATTCGTCTTGTTCTTCATGTGTTGCCATTTTGAAGTGAGAGCAGGAGAGTTGATTGGCATGCATGGTGGTGTGGATATGGATATTGGATATATGCTATTTTAGTTTAGAATACACATTTTGGGGCTTGGGTTGAAGAAATTGTGGCGAGTTTATTATATTATATAGGAAAGAACTTTTCTCTTCTCTCTTCTTTTCTTTTTGGTTTTTGGTTTTTATTTTTTCTTAAATCCCTACCGTCTTATTCGCTCTTCTCTAATTAATGAAGATGAAAGCAATTAGTCCTTTTTTAATTAAGATTGAAATGAGAACAGAGCAGCCCACAGTAGTAGTAGTGCCACTGCCAACTCGAACTCGGTTGTGTTTCCAATTCCAGCTGAGAAGATAGTTAGTTATCTCATGATCCACTTGCAACTAGCCAACTAAACTAATTACTTAGCAGCAGCTGTGGTTGTATTCATATAGCACAATACCACGTGGAGGACATCATCACTGTTCATGAGCGGCAGCCAGCCACATCAACAAGTTTTGCAACTAGCAGTAAAACAGGGGACCCTCGGATGCAACTATACTCATAAATTAATGTCTTGTTCGTCTCGTGTCCAGATACAAAGCTATAAATTTATAAATTATTTGTAAATTTATAAATTTATAATAAAAAAAATGAAACCCTGAAAGCTGTATATCACCAAGTTGAAGAGAAAGTTGGAAAGATCCCCCACAGCCACTGTCACAGACACAGGACAGGCCCATCATCAACTTGTTGGCTGGCTGCTGACCTCTCTCCTAGTCTCCTACTAGCAAGTTGAAAGACAAAGAGAAGACCTCTTTGCTCTAAAAAGACTACAACATCTCCGTGAATTAAAATATCATCTCCCACTCAAAGAATTGAATTCCTCTAAAATCAGGAGATGTGAAGTTAACACATGAATCCTCCATTTGTGGAATTCAATTTTCAATTAGTAAACACAACATTTATTGTCAAGTTTCGCATGCACGCCACATATGCCTCAAGAAAAGTATAACCCCTACTACTTGCATATTAACTTAAAGCCGTTAATAAATGAATGATGGTCCACAATTGTAACATAAAGCTCCCATCTCTTTCTAATAAATTAAACCGTGCCAATTCATTTCAATCCAGTCGACACACACATGGAAGACAATTCTTGTCCGTGCCAAATGCACAGCTTCGTCCAACTCTCACAATAATATATGAGGCTCATAAGAATGTATGTGGGACCTATTGCTTATGATAAAATTCGCATATTATATATAAGAGTATGACGCAATATACCGAATAAATACATAAATGACTTGGCAACAGATAAATACAATCCATAAGTTAGCACTTGAGGATCAATGCGTCTTAAATCTTCAATAGGGACAGAGTTAACTTGGAAATTCAGTTTTATAAGATTCATGTGTTTGTAATTAGTGTATTTCAGTTTTACAAGATTCATGTTTTTGTATTTAGTGTATATATAGTTGTCACAAATGTTGATATTTGTTACTGATTAATAAGTTGAATAGGGATTCCTTTAGCTAAATACACATGTTTATGGCAACCTATCGGAGATTGACATGCCATGTGGAGCCTCCCCATATATATTATCATTATCCCGAGCAATATTTTATATCATGAAATTTGGACACACCAACAACAGCAATGAACAGTCTCCAATGACTTGAAACAATATATATACTTTGGAGGTTGCGCATACGCAACACCCCGCTTTAAAAAAGGAGTAAAATTCAAGAAATTAAGACAGGAGAAGACTATACGAAATTTGTTGTAGGCTTGTAGCAAAGAAATATATTTAATTATATGAAATTAAGGAATAAACAAATCCAATAAAACATAATATGAATTCTTCAATCATATAATTGAACTGAAACAGATGTAGCTTAGCTTAGCTAAATAATTTACAATAACCACCCTGCTAATCATCCATCACTCTTCTGTTTTGTACATGGATCATTAACAATTTTATGTAACCATAAGCTGAGGAAATCCCAAGAAAGAAGTGTGCGGAGATAAGGGCGACAGAGGAGGCACACTGAAAATCCCCTGTTCATTTTCTTTGCTAATATCCCAAACTGCCGTCCAACTTGACGGTGTTAATGGACAAACTCCACTGTTACTTGAACTTGAACAAACCATCTCTTGATTTTCCTTCTTCATCTCTTTATTGCTAATCTCCTCGCTGCTCTGTCTATCTTGACTACCTGTGCTCTGTTCGCTGCTCTCTCTCCTCCTCTTTCTGCTGCCACCAACAGTTGTCTGCAGAGGCTGCTCTGTTTCTGCTGTTTTTCCAGCTTCCAGAGGGAAGTTGAGAATGGCTTTGCTTCCACGCAGCTTAAAAGCAGCAAGGTCATAAGCTTTGGCAGCTTCAATGGCAGTATCAAAGGTTCCAAGCCAAACCCGGGAACCCCTTCTGTTCGGGTCCCGAATCTCAGCCGCATACTTTCCCCATGGCCTTCTCCTCACACCCCTGTAATGCCTTGCAGTCTCAGAAGCTTCGACCACCACGTTGTTAGAGCTTGATGGGTTCTGAGGCTCATCACCGGACAGAACCGGCGGTGAGGGTATGGCCACGTTTATGGAGGGCTTGCGGTGGCTCAGAGTCGAGTGTTTGGGTGGTTTTGGGTGAGCAATCTGGGGCTTGGTTTCGAACTGGGTGTCTTGATCAATTTCTGGGAGCAAGAAATCAGAGATTCTAAAATACTTATCAGAGCTGGTGGTGGAGTTTGTCTTAGATTGGGAGGGTAAATGGGAAATTTGGGGTTGGGGGATTTGGGAGGTGCAAAGGTGGAGGCTAGAGATGAAGCTGTCCATGGAGGTGAATTCATTGAGGAGGTGTTGCCTGATCAGGTCTAAAGCTGAAGTTTCTTCATGCTCTGTTGCCATCTTAGACAAGGAGAAAGAAAACTTAGACAAGGAGAGTTGGAAATTGAAATTCAAAGTGAGAAGTGTTGAGTGGAATGGAGGAGAGTGTGGATTTGGATGGAGTATATATATAAATATATGTATATAAGAGGAAGAGAAGATTAAGATTGGAAGAAGTGGGGAAGTTGGGGGTTAAGGTGAAGATGCGGCTTCACTTGGGTTTCCTGGATGAAGATAGGAAGCATCGTATGGGGGTATAAAACAAGTGGACTTTAGACTGTGGACTGCACTACGATATTTACTTTGATATTTTTCAAAGGCTGCACTTCACGTTTTGAATTACCATGCTTCCAGGCTTCTTCCAACTTCCAACCCTAACACATATGATTACGTCTAATTCTGTTTAATCAAATCCAAATAATAGTATTATTTTAATACAGCCCACGTGCTTCAATTTCTAAACTATTGTTTATTATTATATTTCTGTCTTTTGAACTTTTACTAAATAATCTGACTGAATCATCTTTTGTCTTTTTCTGCCATCTACGACAAGTCCATTTCTCTAATTAGTTAGCCGTGATTATTAGTATTTTAATTTTCTTTTCGAGAATCAGTGTTTCTAAACTCTCTGGCAAGGTTGGATTCAATGTCAGTAACAAAAAAAATTATAATGATGATGTTTAGGATACATTTGACTTCTAGGTTATACCTTTCTTAGTTTTATGTTTTTTTTTCTAATTAATGATGATCAACTTGAATATAAAAGAATATGTACATTGTTTTGACCAACTAACTTTACAACACGATATGCATGTGTAAAAATAAATAAATTTATAGCTTTTTCATTTTCCTTCGATTACAAAATTGTAATTTTATTGTGGAAGATAAAATTTCATGATCAACTGGCCAACGACGAACGTGGGACATGACGAGAATAGTCCCACAAGTGTCGTTGGAAGGAACTTATTTGTCTAATTATAATATTCTACAACAATGACGTTCTTATTGTTTTTGGATAATCAACGACATGGCGTGATCCAAAAAACAAAAAGTATAAATAAAATAATATTGACAAAAAGAAAAGGATGGTGGCCATCCACGAAAAAATACCAACACTTAGGATTCACATCAAAACACAAAAAAAAAAAAAAAACCAAAAACAAACCAAAAACCAGACCCCGACAAAAGAAATATCAAACTTGAAGGATCCAGCTCCAAAACAATCCAAACAATTATTAATGTTCCCCAATGCGTATGTGTTCAATAAGATAACATCGGAATTGAAAGGAAAAAACAAGCGTTAGGTTCACCAATTTCATAAAATATCTTCTTCTCATCTTCATTTTGACATCATCTGTGTCTCTGCACGGAATTGTTAAAATAGTTTTCCGCGCTTATTGAAAAAGAAGTCGTGGTAACTAAACTCATAAAATCAGTAACCACAATTATCCGCGACTTTTTCTTCGTTCAATAAGTACGGAAATCACATTTAACAACTCACTATAAAGACACATGTAACTATAATCCTTCACTACAGTGTAGGTTTTTTGTTTTTGCAGTGAGCAGATTTGAAAACATTGGTGCTTGTCTGACCTTGAATGGCCGAATTCAAAACCACGTGGTGTCCGACCTTGACTCCGTTGTCTCTAAAACAATCAAACGTATGCAATGACTTTCGTCCATCGTTTCAACTTTCAATGAATCAAACAAACAGCTGCATGCGAGTTGTTTGTATCGCAACATTCCACTTGCAAAAGATAATTTGATCAACTTGGATGCCATTAATTTATGGATCGATCCTCCCACCCCACGTAGGCCATAGTAGCACGTAGGATTTTAGTGTCAAGTGTCAAGCAAGTGGGTTTTCTTTTATCAATGGCAGA
Organism: Prunus fruticosa; assembly: GCA_018703695.1. Classification (NCBI taxonomy): domain Eukaryota; kingdom Viridiplantae; phylum Streptophyta; class Magnoliopsida; order Rosales; family Rosaceae; genus Prunus; species Prunus fruticosa. The sequence goes on along the minus strand of CM031918.1, from coordinate 56,022,356 downwards.
GAGCAAGAGAAGCCAAGCCACCGCTTTCAGAGTTTTGCTTTCCTCAATAGCTGTGGCTTTGTTGGACCGCTATCGCTCTTATATTAAATTATGGATAATGACATGATGCGTTTGATAATAATCCTAATTAAATTATATTATATGTGAGCATTATCTTGGTGATAAGGATGGAGCCGACATAGAGACTATGATTTGGATCCTTTCATGTAGTCAAAATTATACATTAAATAATATGAAATTAATTATTTGTATTCAAAAGACGTTAAACAATTATATTAAACAAAGACATTTCCTATGTTTTTTTAATTCAATGTACATATAAAAAATTACGTAAATTCGTAGGAAAAAACAAACAAACTGTAATGCATGTGATTAGTTAAAAGGAGAGAAAACGAAATTTGTTTGACAAAATAAAAAAGAAAGTCGTAAGATGAGAATTTGGATGTCAATGGGAATATTATGATTTGTATGTTTTATTCATTAAAATAAGAATAATGATGGTGAGCCGACTTGTTATATATGCCGTAACACATTGACAAATATATTTATTTAAGAGGGGCAACTCATAATAATTGAGTTGTAAAAGTTTTACGTAACGTAGCTGCAAAAGTTGGTCACTTCTTCTTCTCGCAAGCTCCCAATTTCAACTTTCTTATATTTCAGAGGCATGCACGGCTGACTCATACAACTCAAAACCAAAAGTATGGGCAGCTGCCATAATAAATAGGTTGTACTTGCATGAAGAAGAAGACGGTCGAACAATTGTCGTCGGTTTTTATGTAGTAGGTGGTGACGGCATCCACATATATATTAATGTACGATTGCAGAATCATAGGACGGCATAGTGCCCGGTTCGTTTGACATCATCAAGTGAATGCTTGAATTCGTAAGAGGACATACTTGCTATGCTAACTGGTTGGCTTAAAATATTACGAGGATTTTAAGGCTTCCTTACTAATATTGATGTAGCGTGACAAATAAATAGCTGAAACTTTAGCCTAGAAAATGAAATTCTGAAATCCATCAGGAAGATATAAAGAAATCTCAAAATTTATTTGATAAACTGGAATAACAAAACATAACCCTAGTCACGGGTAAAATATATTTAAATACTCTTAGAAACCCTAGGAATAAACAAAGAAATCAAAAATAGAAAAACAACAAAGTTTCCAAAAACTGAATTTCGGGCTACTAAATGATCTCGGATGATCCAAAAAAGCCCATACATCATGGCAAAACCTAAATTTACAATTTGCCCTTGAGTGCGCATCGCTTCAACTCCTCTTCGATTACTTCCACCATCTATTTTACATCAAATATTGTGTCAAACTATTCATATATCTAGCGACAAATAAGATAGGTTGGTATGTGTGGTCGACGTCCAAGCCTTATTTGCTGGACCATCACCATATGTGAACATAGCCATAACATTATTGCTCGGACATTTCCAAACGCGGGGTCCACCATGCTTGGTATTTAGCTGCTGACTCAAACTTTGCGGTGCTTGCCCTACTTCACAGTAACATTCATTCGCGTCAAACTACTGACCTAGATATCTGTGTGTATAGCTCTTAATTTCTGTAACGATGACTAGAAAGAGAGGGTTGAATATTGACCGTATTAAACATAAATAAACCTGAGTTTGATGATTTGCTGATCCCGGCGGTGATGAAAGTTCATTTTCCTATACTCTGTTTTGTCCACACAAGTAAAAGTTTATGAATTAATTAACCACATGCATAAAATATTGTTTGAATATTCTTACATGGATGGGTTAGTCTTCATCATTGTAAAAATTTGACTTCGCCTATCCGATGATATTGGTTTGGATCAAAATAGTTTCTATAGACTATAGCTGTGATTTTGTAGGTGTTCAAGATTGTACATATAGAAAGAAAAAATTAATGTGATAATCAGATATAGAAATATAAAATATATATATATATATATATAGAGACAGAGAGAGAGGGAGAGATTATATTTCAACAGTCAACTAAAAATGTACACGGGCTATTGATCTCGGTGATCTGCATCTGACTCCGGCTGATGCATTAAGACCCCATTTTATTGAGGGATCCCTTAAAATATTTGAGAGATACCTTTTAGGGTCTTCTATAAATATTTTTTAATAATCCAAACCATCTATTTTTTAAGTTAGACAAATAAGAAACCGTTTCGATAGTCAATTGTGTCCCTACAAAATCAATGACACGCGGTGTTTCAAAAAAGTATTAAAATTTCAATAATTCAATTGAGAGGATTAAATGATATCGGATTCAAGTGATTTTTTATAGAGATGATCTTTAAATGAGTATATACAAAATAGATGGTTTGGATTAATGAAATACAAATCCAGGAGGCCCTACAAGGGTATCTCTCAAATAAGCTAATTTGAGAGATTTCTCTATGGACCACTCCGCATTGTATCCCATTTCTTTCCCATATATATATATATTCACGCCAGAAACTAATAGACGACATTGTGGTTGGTGAATATTGAAAGTTAAATTGAAACCCAGAAACTAATAGACGCCAGAAAAAAAGAAAAAAAGAAAAATATAGTCTCATTGACTTTAGTCTTTTATCTTTTAATATTTTTGTTGGAAAAATTTGAAGAGCAGTATGATGACGATGATCGGAAAATTAATGGGTAGGGCAAATGTATCTTCAACGTGTCCCTTTCTGCGTTGGCTTCCGTGCAGCCTCCAATAAACCTATGTAAAGGTACATTCATCCGGACAGTGTGCTTTTTTGAATGTACAGGAGAAAGGAGATGAACAAGGGAGAAATAATAAATAAAGACCCCACTAGTTAGACTTTGTGCATACTGGTTAATCCATACAAATAATTCCTACTTAATTATTTTAGTTACGTACCTGTACTGAGCTTCTGTGATGAGATTCCTTGCCATCCCAACCAATGGCCGGCCTAATTTAGGGTTCTCTTGCGTTTTGGACTCAACCACATGGTGTGGAAAATGTTTAAGATTCAAAATTAGGGTTTTAGTTCTCAGTTTTTAACTTCAAAATCCAAGAGTTCGAAGTAAATTTTTAATTAAGTCCTTATAAATAAATCAAAAGACTGCCTCTCATTGCATATATTTGCTAACTGATTAAGTGATTTTTGAATAGGAAAGAATCACTTCTGGGGAGGAGGTGTTTTTCCCTGGAACTCTCCAAAAAGGTGCTTTTTTATTTATTCAAAATCACTCCCAAATGAGTATATTACTAATGAGTATATTACTGTAGACACACGTGCAGTAATATTAAACTAGATAAATTTTTTTCCTTGTTGTGTGGGGCTTGACCTAAAATATCTATTTAAAACTAAATAGTGAGTGGTACTTTTTTCTAAGAAACTTGTCCAAGATGCAGAAGCCACGCCAGACTTTTGTCTGTAGCTCTAATTTGCGTTATATATATTTTTCATTAATTTTAGAATGAATTATTTATTTCAATTAAGAAAAATATTATAATATGGAGAAATCCCACCCACTCTGACGGCCGATTTGGATCTGCGGGAGACAAAGACGAAGATGACAAATCCCGTTGGCATCCCGAACAACCTTCAAAGGGATTTCCATGGTGCTTTGCGGGCCAAGTGATTGATTGATACACTGCACCCATTAACGCCCTAAGCTTCTTATGCTCCAATGGCGCACATGAACGATTATTTATTGGCCATTGGGTTTGGTAAAGCTCTTTTTAAAGCCATTGGGCTCGTCACTTTTTCTCATTGCCATCATTTCTTAGTAAGATCCGAAATGAACAAGAAATTGCATCCTCAGAGTCAGAGGAAATAAGTTGTAAATTAACATGAAGAAAAAACACTCAACACTTTTTGGAGTGGGTTTGCAATTGCAATTACTGATCACTTTGTAAATAATTAACAATTGCAGATTATAATTACGCCACATTGACCACTTAAAACTCTCATATTATATATCCGTTCCCTAGCTAAGCCAGTACACAACTAATATAATGATCACCTAGCTAACCAATAGTTGTTCGCCAAGTGGCAGCAGACCCATACTACTCTTTTGCCTTGTCCGAAACACATTTGCTTGATGATGATCATGTTCAGCCACCGAGGAGGCTTTGGTCCTCTTAGCGGATTTCGGCGTTGTTGTTGAAGCAGCCGCAGCTGCGGCGGCCTCTGCCTCGGGCTCTTTGCGCTTGCCGGTGACTCGGACAGGCGGTGGCTCATTCAAGCCAATCCGGTGGGGGAAATTGAGCAAAGCCTTGGCGCCACGCATGCGGTATGCGGCTCGGTCATAAGCCAGAGCCGCTTCCTCAGAAGTCTCGTAGGTCCCGAGCCAAACTCTAGCTCCATTCTTAGCCGGGTCCCGAATCTCAGCCGCGAACTTCCCCCAAGGCCTCTGCCTTACCCCTCTATAATGCCTCCCTCTCGCCACCCCGGACTTTGGCGCCTTAATTTGATCAGCTGCATCAACCACTTGCAGTTGCTTCTGATCATCATGATGATCATGTTCAAAGGGCAGGGTGATTGGAGCATTATTGACATCATGGTATTGTTGGAATTGGGTGAGAAAGTTTGGGAGCGCATGATGGTGATCAAAGGGATCATAGAGGAGGGGCTCAGGCTTGACATATTCGTACAAGCTGTGATCGGGTAACCAGCCAAAGCTAAGAGCGTCGTTGAGGGAGCTGTAGACAATCATGTCCTCCGAGTCATCAACTTTGAATGGCAAATCTCCCCACTGTTCTGTTAAGCATGGGATCAGAGATTGATTATTATCACTCATGATCACCAGCTTGTAATGGCTTAATTGCTAGAGAGAAGAAGAAGAAGAAGAAGAAGGAGGAGGAAATAAGAGGAGTGATTTACGAATTTTGAAAGAGGAGGTAAACAAGAGTATATATAGAAGCGGGGGAGGGGAGCTACAGAAATATCTTTTTTTATTTTCTTAATTTGGATATTTATTTTTTGAATTTTCTTTCCTTTTTATCTTTCTTTGTAATATGAACGGGAATTTAAAGGTTGACAACTAGTGGGCAAAATGGTTGGGAGAGAGAGGGGGAGGTGGGGGTTTCTTTCTTTCACGTGACTAATATACGTACGTGAGCGAATGGGTCTAAGTGCTGATGTCATGGGGTTCCGTTATCCTTGTGCCAGGTGTATGCATGATCACAGGTTAAATTTCTTTCTTTCCGTCATTTTCCAATTTCTGCATGCGTGTGAAAACTGAGACCGGCAAATTTTCACTGGTTAATTAACAGCTGATAACAACCTATGTGTTTGCAGCCGTGGTCTGTGGGGATGATTTATTTTCTCGCAAAGAGCTTCAATAATATTTAATTTTCTGTAATAATATAATTTCATATATAAAAATTATAATATTGTTAACTGTGATGCTCCAACTGACGTCATCAGAGGCAACTAGTCAAATTGCACACTGAAAAAAATGATGGGTCTTTTGCTCCTTCCCAGTCCCCACCACTAGACTTATCATATCAATTTTAAATTCCTTATTTTTCTTTTTCATTTAACGAACCAAATTCCAGAAATTTTATTATTATTATTATTTCATTTTTAAATATACAAGTGCAGCTAACCTAATTTCTTTTTTGCTTTGTTGAGATGAATATCTGATTTTTCTGTTCCGTGTATCGTGCTCATATCTCTACGCTGAGTATATGCCAATAACTTTGGTAGCTTGTTTAATCAAACATGTTTTTATGATTCTCATTAGGAGGTATATCTATTCAACCATTTTTTTTAATCACATGCCGACTCTTTAAAAATGTTTCTACTTTGACTCTCACACATTTTTAATTACAAAATTATCGTTCCTTTGTGTTTGAAAATATATTTGATGCAACCATGTGAACCGTGTAAGTCCAAGTTGGTTCAATTGTCTATGTGAATTTGCGCCAGAATCGGACTGAACCAAATTGAACTAGAAATCTTTTTTGATTCCTTTAACGAGTGTACCCGACTACCTTGAGCAGAGGCCTTGTTAGTTATCTCTTTTCCCGTCAAGTTCATTCATCACTCTGAATTGATTCTCTATATATCATTTTCAAATTTGTCCTCTTAATTAATTTAAGTTGCCAACATTAAATACAAGCAATTTGTCAAACTAAGGTGTCCTAAGAGCATCCACAATGGGCTCCCTAAACCACATCTTTAGACAAATTTTAGAAAAGAATTATAAAAATGCAACTCCAACCATACTCCCTATCCACCTCCTAAAATAGGGAGTTCTCTAGGAGCTCCTAAATCTGAGGAGAGAGAAAACTCTTAGTGACTCTCTATAATTTAATGCTGCTTTATTTAATGAGTATTTCAAACATTTTTTTATTGCTAACTGTTTTTTTAATTTTATTTTTTAATAGAGATGGACAAATCAAAAAAGAGTTATAGCATTTATGACTCTCCAAATTAGGAAGTATGGTTGGAGTTGAAATTTTTTAGAGAGCTCCTAAAATAGCTTTCTTATATTTTTAGCTAAATTTTAGCTAAGAAATAGAGAATATCACTGTGAATGCTCTAATTAAGCAAAAAGTAAAGATTAGCTTAAGATGCGTTTAATTTCTACGTGGGAAGACTTGATATAGCTTGACCTAGATGTTGCTAGTCGCCCATGAATTAATGGGTAGCTCCCAACTGAGAAAGGGAAGGGAAGGGAACTTTTCTTTCAGCATGTGAAATGATTTGATTCTGAGCTGAGGCCCAGTTCACACCTTCAAATAAAATTACATTGTTATGTGGTTTGCTCAGAGAGAGAGAGAGATGTTATTGCCTTTGCATACCTTTTTAAAGTTTTGAATGAATTATGAGGTTGACCCAGGATATTTTTTAATTATGAGGATTGAGGAGATAGGTAGGAACCAAAAAATAAACACCAACGTACGGAGCTAAAATTCTTTGTAATTAATTGATCAACGACTTATTCATTGAAAAAAAAAAACATAATAACTTCATTTTCACTACTAGAAAAGCTCGATATAAGCTGCGGATTTTGATGTTGAACCATTTTAACTTATGATATTTTGAGTCAATATACAAGCCTGGGAAAACATGTACGCAGACTCCAGCAATTTTCCTCCGTTTGTTGTAATACATTTGAGTATTAATTAATTTAGAGGATGAAGAAAAATTCTTGCTAGTACTTATGAGTGATTATGCTTTGTGGGACTGAAAAAAGGGGCCAAATATTGACTAAATGATAACTTTCTCCAAAAGCTATAATTATATCTATGGTCTAACTTTTTCCAATTATTGGAAAAACAAGGTCGCTTTATGTATCCGGATCATATTACAGACCAACCGAAAAAAATCCACTTAACATGTGTGGCACATTTGCACCGCCGTGCAGGGCAAATAAAAGGGAAAATGCAGATGAGTGCATGTCAATGCATCTTTTTTCTGATGTTGACGAAAATTTGTACATGAACAGGAGAAGTTGTCTCTGATTTTCCATCCGAGTCAGAGCATAGGGGGATGGTGGTTGGTGAGCCCTGTTTTCAGTTAATCCAGCCAAATTAACACCACTTTATTCAAAGTAATTTGGCATTGGTTTGAACTTTAAATAACACCACTTGTTTTTATGCATATCTTCTTCTTCTTCTTCTTCTTCATGCACTTAAATATATAAGTTATAACTACACTTAAATATATAATTAAGTACTTTTTGACGAAAGAAAGTCTTTGTGGTTTTTAGCCTAACTTTAATTCATCTGAGCATTAGAATCAATAGTATAAACGCATCTTAACCAAACTCAAGGTCACTGACTCACTGAGGTAAGCTTTTTAAAAAAAAATAGGGGAAAATTTCCTATTGCAAACAGTTTAGACACTAAATTTAAATCACTGATAAAGTAATTAAATCTTTTGTGAATGTGACATACATATGAGAGAAGAAAAAAGGTCAAAAGTTACTTTTAGGGAGCTTGAAATTCAACTACTAATTCCAATTTTTGAAGAACCCTGAATTCAAATGGCCAATTTCAAACCATAATACGAAATGGAGATAGTTTCAGACGAGCTTTTACGTTCAAGGGTTTCAGACGAGCTTTTATGTTCAGAAGTATATTAGTATCGTTTGTTCTTCGTTTTTGCTAAATTTTAAAGTGAAAGGAATCAAATTCAGAAACAAGAAAGAAACACCTGGTCAAAAACATTATCTGCAGACAGCATTAATTTTGATGATCGGTTCTTCTCTTACATTGTGGAATTGATCTTCGTGGTGGAAAACTTCTTTTTAACGGTATTTATTAAGAAAGAGAGAAGGTCAAGGTCGTCAGGGAAAGGTTTCATGAACAACTTCCATTTAAATATTTAAATTAAAAGTAGTCATCTCTACTTTTTTGAACTTGTCGCTATAACTTAACTTACTTAGGGGAAAGAACTTTTGGATATTGATGCACAACTTTAACCTACTCCGCAATTGCAAATTCGATGTCCATTTTCTTCAACTTTTGTCCCATTTCATACTTCAAAACACAAATTACACATCCTCTGAATCTGAATTGCTCAACCAAATCGGATTCCACAGGGTAATTTGGGAAATAATAACTTCATGAAGTTGGAATATAATAAGAAGAGAATTGGGTCAAAATCAGTCCAGTCCAGTATGTGATTTGGGTTGGGTTGGACTGAAACTTATGAAATTTGAAATCAATTGGGGCTTAGCCCAACTTAATATATAAGATCATTCTTATCTGATGCCCTCGAACTCTCCACACCCTTCCCAATAATCTCGACACTCTCTTTACTCCTCAACAGATCACTCAAATAACGACAAACGACGTGTCGCGAAACGAAGCCAGATCATTACATGCAGCCCCTGCATGAGAAGCTCCTCAACACGTGCCCTTCCTTCCCTCTACACGTCCCACCCCACCTCATATCCTCCCTCTTATATAAACCCTAACCCACCAATGCACCCAATATCACCAAGACTTGCACATTTTTGTTCACAAAATCACACCCAAATTTTTCATCAATTCACCCATCTCGAGAAAATGGCCGATCAGCACTTCCAGCAGCCCCTTAATTTCCAAGGCAGCTATGGCCAGCAGCAACCGAAGTCTTACCAGGTGGCCAAGGCGGCCACTGCAGTCACCGCGGGTGGCTCCCTGCTAGTGCTCTCCTGTTTGGTCCTTGCTGGCACGGTCATTGCTTTGACCATCGCCACTCCGCTGCTCGTCATATTCAGTCCGGTTCTTGTCCCTGCTTTGATCACCGTGGCGCTGATAACGATGGGGTTCTTGACTTCCGGTGGATTCGGTGTGGCGGCCGTCACGGTGTTGTCGTGGATCTACAAGTACGTCACTGGGAAGCAGCCACCCGGGGCTGACCAACTGGACCAGGCTCGTCATAAGCTGGCTGGGAAGGCGAGGGATATGAAGGACCGGGCTGAGCAGTTTGGTCAACAGCATGTCCCCTCTGGTCAGCAACAGAGTTCTTAAATACTATGTGCATGCACTGCCATCAAATCCTTGTAGTTGATCATCAGGGGACAAGAATAATTGGAGTTTATATAGATCATCAGGCCCTCCCATTGGTTGTGTGTGTCTGTAATTTCGTGTGTATTGAGTTGTTTTAGTGAATGTGTCTGTCTGTCTGTCTGTTATTTTGTTAATTTAATGTGCGTTTATTTCTGTGTGTGCTTGAGTTGAATATTTGGGACCTTTTTTCCTTCAAAAAAGACCTAAATAAATAAATAAATAAAAAAAAAGAAACGTACGTTATTGTGCATTTTCTATATTTTCCTCGTATTTCCTGCCATAATAATAATCTTTGCTAGTGGAATCTGTGCGATATGCTCCCACTCCCACCGAAAAACAGGAAACTTTAGCCAAAAGAAAAAGAAAGAAGGTGTTTGCTTGCTAGCTAGCTACTTGGGACTGTGTAATACGTGTCGCAATGCATGGCACTTTGCCAGTGTTTGTTGGATCTTCCAAGAAAAAAGTATAAATTGTTGACCAAAATCTGTTTTACCTCATCACCCATAATTGGGTTAACATGTCATCCACTATGTTTGTATTTGTTTCATATAAGGCATGTACATATTTCACACTGAGATAATCACGGAGAGATTTTTAGGAGAGTGGCAGCCGACCTCCTATTGCTTGCTTGTAGACACAGGAAGGCATGGTACCCAGTTTTGTGGGATTTGATTGTGAAGTCAACTTTGGTGTCAACACAACCCAAGAGTCACTCAAACTATGCCATTACTAGAAATATGAAAATTCACAAAGTAACAGTACATAAAAAACCAAAGGAAAATTCACAAAGTAAACGTAACATAAACCAAAGAACCAAATTTTACCAAAAAATTAGAACAAAAAGAAAATCCAAAACCCCTAATAAACACGAAAGTGTTTTTTTAATTCTCTTTCTCACGTCCATTACCTCACCGAAGGAGGTCCCAAAACCCCTCCCACGTTAGATCCGCTGCCTCCACCGTTCGAAGAGCCTCCGCCCATTTCCACCGCTTCTAGCATTTGAAGAGATGGGGCGACCGACTGCCAACATCTTTCCTACACCACCCATGCCAAAACTTGCATACCAACCCAGGGAAAGGATGGCGAGAGTTAAGACTTGTAATCTCGAGTTCTGAAAGAGGTAATTAATTAGTCAAGGTTCTGTGTACCTAGCCAATCAGTCAACTACAAGGAAATGAAGTCATCTTCCTTTGCAATTTTTGCCTTTGTCTTTAACATCAACTCCTGATTTCTTTCTCATGCCCAACAACTACCATCTCCAACGGAAGGAAGGAGGCCAAACCCAAAAATTGGGATTTTTAATACAAATTGATGCAAATTGTCGAATGATTGAACTGTTCATATTGAAGACCAAAGAGGCAAACGATGCTTTAATTTAAAGTGGTACACGTGTTAGTTGGATCTGTTTTACTTCATCCATATCCACCATGGTATTCTAAGTATCGCTTCGAAGCCATTTCTCTGTTTTTACAGGTAAAAAAATGAAATAGAAGAAGAAGAGAAGAAGAAAAGAATACTTGTGAGCTCGATTTCTTCAGTTAATTTCTCTCTTCTTGCATATTGGTCTAAACTTGTCATAATTTATCAGATATAATATTCTGTAATTAGAGAGCTTGATTTTCTTGAATTTGGTGAAGGAGGCGACAACGTGAGGGTTAAATTTAAAAAAGAAAAAAAAAGAAAAAACCGCCTAGACCTGCCTAGGCGGGCGCCTAGCGCCTATGCCGAATTTTTTATTTATTTATTTTTTCTGATGATTCTATCACCTTTAATTTCTGATGATTCAACGCAGATTTTTGACGTTGAGAAGTTTTAGGAAAGTTGTTACAAGCCAGAAATACAGATTCTGCTTGAGGAAATACCTCATTCTCATTGTACAATATCCTGCACCATGGGAAGATATATACCACAAATGTCTGTGTTTCTTAACAAAATCATTACTTCTGTTTGTTTTCCATTAGCGAACTGAAACAAAATTATTCCATTTCAATCCCGTTGGTATAAAGTACCGGAAATTTTATTTAACAGCAACATCAAATACCGATCACCTAGTTGCAATATATTAAGGGTTTGACTCAACTGGTTAGTCATTGTTCATTGTTTTTGTTATGAAAATAAGTCTTTCTTATTCTGAAAATTTCATTGCATAAGCATCATTAATTCATTTATGCAGCTCTTCTGATCAACTAGATCCACAAATAACTGGGAGTTGTTTTATGTTATTAGGTTCGTTTTCGATTGTGTTCATTTTTTTAATAAATGCAAGCGAGAGTTTAAATTGTTTGAAATAAATCTAATTTATGGAGAGAGGATTCAAATTTGGGTGCAATGGTGCAAGCTCACTACCCTCACTTATCTATTGTTTCATTTGTTTTGATATAATGGTATAAATTCTTATTAGATCGGTTACCACGTAGTCCTATTGAAAAAATAACAACAAGTATGAATGTTGTGATAGATATGCAAATACAATTAGTATTTTTTCTTATGGGGTACAAGATTAGACATATACAAATAAAAAATAGATATTTTCAACTAGAAATATCATTTAAAGAAATATGCCTTTTATCTACTACTGGGGGTTTAAAAAGTACTAAAAAATTAACCACCATTGTCTCTTGTTGAAGTTTTAAATTCTGATGGTCTGCCATGCCCACCACAGGATGACAATACTAGTAGTTAACTTCAGTTTTTTATTTGGTGGCGGTTAAGACTATAATACTAGGCTCCGATGGGGCATTAGACTTGTCTGACTTCTCTATTGTTGGTTTCCTCTCCTATCTGGCTTTTGACTGCTTTTGTGTCTTTTTACCCTTTTGGGTTTGAATACAACAAGCTTTATGACCAAAAAAAAGGTGAAGACTTTATCAGCACAGAATGCGAAGCTTCTCATTTCCATCACAATGTCCTGTCCTTGACCTCCTCTATTTCTACTCAGACTTCACAAACAACTTCACTTGAAACACAAAACCAAGAAGAGAAAATGGATGAGTTTGGTCTTCAAGATCTCTTTGCCTCAGAATCTGACCACATGCCCTCACAAAATTCCTTAAGCTGCTCAAAAGACCCAGATTTCTACTATGCATTTCGCCTCGATGCCATTTCTCTGTTTTTACAGGTAAAAAAATGAAATAGAAGAAGAAGAATAAGAAGAAAAGAATACTTGTGAGCTCTGTTTCTTCAGTTAATTTCTCTATTCTTGCATATTGGTCTAAACTTGTCATGATTTATCAAGCACAATATTCTGTAATTAAAGAGCTTGATTTTCTTGAATTTGGTGAAGGAGGAGACAAAAAGAACAAACAAAAACTGCCTAGACCCGCCTAGCGCCTAGGCCAAATTTTTTATTTTTTATATTTTATATTTATTTATTTATTCTTATGATTCTATTGCCTTTAATTTCAATGCAGATTTTTGACGTTGAGAGGTTTTAGGAAAGTTGCAAATGCTGTACGTTGTTACAAGCCAGAAATATAGAATATGCTAGAGGAATACCAATACATAGATATCAGATTCTTCTGCTTTCTTCTTCTCTCTTAAAAAAGCAATGATGTCATCACTTGGGAATGACAATTCTCGAGCAACATCAAATTAATTGATCTTCATAATTGCATATCTATACCGATTACTGAGGGTTGAAATTACCACCACCACCACATACATCACTTTTTTTTTTCACAATATCCATGGCATTCGCCCTATTTTTATAACCCATATTAAAAGAGTACAGCCGAAGCGGTTATACTCCATTTTTAATTTTTTTTTTCTGAAATTAATAATATAGCCGGGAGGCGATAATCCCTTTTTTAAAAATTTTATTCCAATTTATAGTATAGCCGGCCGGCTATACGGTTTAAATATAATATAAAAAAATAGTATGGCCGCGCCTTTATACTCCGTGTTTTTTTTATTTTTTTACACATTAATAGTATAGCCGTGCGGCTATACTATTCAAATATAAAAATTAGGTCATATATCTTCTTCTTCCCAGCGTCACCTCTCTCTCTCTCTCTCTCTCTCTCTCTCTCTCTCTCTCTCTCCGTCTTTCTTCCTAACAAGCAGCGGATCCTACGCACTTCAACCACTCTTCGTCCACGCCTCAACGGCAAAATGCCCGCCCAAACCCTCCTAGAGCCGCCTAGGGTCGCCTAGAACCTCCTAGGGCAGCCTAGGCCGGCGCTGAGGAGCCACTTAGCTCCCTGACGCCTACCCATGGATGCAAAATCCTAGAAGGGTACCTCTTGGTGTACCGGAACTCATGTAAGTTTGGTCCAAATTGAAAGATAATGAGCTTTTGGTTGGCGTGGAATTAGGGTTACACTGTTTTCACAATCATGTGGCAGGTCACTAGTGAATCAACCTTCCTAGTCTGATGATCTTGTACTGAAATACTAGGTTAACTAACAGGGTGCATGCAACCTTAGGCCATTTCACTTGATATTGTTCCATCTCCTGCATTTAAACATGTTTTTGCTTATTGACTTTTTATCTTTGAAGTTGCTGAATCACTTGCTGTATGGAACCAGACCTTATTTGCTATTCTATTGGGCCAGCTGCAATAGTTCCCCTTGAAAAGTCTATTAATGTCTCCATTTATATTAAAAATTCCCAATTAGAAGTGAATTTTGATTGGATGGTAGTGTCTGATACTGCTAGCAAATCATCAAAACCGAAACCAAGTAATATAAAAAGAGAATGAATTGAGAAATCCTAACATTGTCTTGGAAAAAGTACCATTTGAAAATGCTTCATAATATTTTCATTGATGTCATCTTTCCTAAGTAAATTAAAAAAGAAGAAGATAGAGTTTTCAAATAAGGATTTTGAATATCTGGGTCCATATTAATTCCAATCAAGATTGGTGCCCATTAACTCCTTCCTACATTGACCGACGGTGAATCAAACAGTAAACCATTGTACATGTGTCGGTCATGTCAGCCGTCAAGCTACTCCTACTATGACGGCAAGATATGCTATGTGGCCGAAGACCCTAAGGCCATTTGTCCAAAGTGCTATAACTTCATTTCTAAACCCACGACTTGTATTGCTCGGCCGACAATTGCAGCAGGCGATGATAATCCGTTTTTTAAAAAATTTATTCCAATTTATAGTATAGCCGGTTTAAATATAATATAAAAATAGTATGGCCGCGCCTTTATACTCCGTGTTTGTTTTTTCAAATTAATAGTATAGCCGAGTGGCTGTACTTTTCAAATATAAATCTTCTTCCCAGCGTCGCCTTCTCCTTCCTCCTCTCTCTCTCTCTCTCTCTCTCTCTCTCTTCCTAACAAGCAGCGGATCCTGCGCGCTTCAACCGCCCTTCAACCATGCCTCAACGGCAAAACACCTGCCCAGACCCTCCTAGAGCTGCCTAGAACTCCTTATGCCGCCTAGAACAGCCTAGGGCCGCCTAGAACCGCCTAGGGCCGCCTAGGCCGCCTAGAGCCGCCTAGAACCGCCTAGGGCTCAGGGTTTTGTGTATAGAACTCTATGGTTGCAGGACAGTCCGACCGAGGACGTACTAGTATCTTATATGATGTTTTTGATTACTTTGAAGATGTTAGGGAACACGGTGGAAGAGTTTTTGTTCATTGTTGTCAAGGGTTATCTCGGTCCACCTCATTGGTGATTGCGTATCTTATGTGGAGAGAATGACAGAGTTTTGATGATGCATTTCAGTATGTGGAAGCAGCAAGAGGCATTGCTGATCCGAATATGGGTTTTGCTTCTCAGTTGTTACAGTGCCAAAAGAGGGTCCATGCTTTTCCTCTTAGCCCGAGTTCACTATTGAGGATGTACAGAATTGCCCCACATTCACCCTATGATCCTTTGCATCTTGTCCCAAAAATGTTGAATGATCCATCACCTTCTGCTCTGGATTCTAGAGGTGCATTTATTGTTCATATACCGTCTGCCATATATGTTTGGATTGGTAAGAATTGTGAGGCCATCATGGAAAGGGATGCAAGAGGGGCTGTTTGTCAGATTGTATGATGTTAGTTCATACAGCTAAAAATAATTCATCAGCATCCTCTTCATCTTCGTCGTCCTCTTCTTCTTCACCTCTATATCTATCACCAGATTCCATATCTTCTGAATCAAGCACTAGTTCGAAGTACTTTTCAGAATCCTCTATGGATTCTCCATCAGCAGCTTCATGCTCTCTTCCAGTCTCTTCAACATTGTCAAATGATTCTGACATGTCTCTCCTCTCATCTAAATCTTCTGATCAACCCATGTCTAACAGTCCAGAAAACGTTGTTTCCAATTGTAGTTCACAGTCCTATTCTCGATCAACCTCATTACCATCTAAAAAGTTATCTTCGCTTGCTGAGCGCAGAGGTAGTTTGTCTCTCAAGTTGCCTGTGATGAGCGATAAGATGAGGCTGATGAGTACTTCCTCAAAATTTCTTTCCACTAAAGAAGATGGTGTTAGGATAAATGACAGTACTTGTTCTGTAGGTCACATAGATGATATTGACAAGGTATTAGAGCCAAAGGATGGTGTTCAAAATGGAGGGGAAGATTCAAGACAACAGTGCAACATATGCCAGAAGGTACCTTCTTTTATCAAACATTCTGCTGAACCTTGGAAAAATTGCCCTTTGGAAGAAAGTGCAGGGTCCTCTGCCTCAAAGGAGACTGGGGAAAGTTGTCCAGTTCAATGTAATTTTATGCAACCTTTTGTATGCCGCTGGCCCAGTTTAGAGAAGATTGCTACATTTGGTGCGAGGGAACTAGATTCTAAATCTGCTTTCACTACTTACTAAACAAATACAGGTGTTGGAAATAGTGAAGACAGTGTTTTGTATCTTTGGGTAGGAAGATTTTTTCACTATGGTAATTTTCCGATTCAATTAGATAGTGGCAGAGAGAGAACTGATGTAGAAGAGACCGACTGGGATCAAGTTAGCTGTGATGTCCTTATCCAAATGGGTATGCCAAAGGACACTATAATTAAGGTAAGGAATATAAATTTGAGTTTACTTCGACCTATTTCTTAATTTCATAATTATTTTTGGTGCTTGTGTTTTTAGGGCTCGGTTAATGGGGCTTCTTGTAAATTTAGTCTGTTTGCTGTAAGGTTTCTGTTACTATCTTCTATATCCATTCTTACTATTTTGCATCTCAAGGGATTTGACTTGTGATTGTTGAGTTTTGACAGCTGTCAGTGTTTTTTATTGGTGGAGTTTGTCATCTGTAATTGTTTGCTGTTGGAGTTTAGATTTATTGTGTAACTTATTTTGTTACCAAACTCAGCAGTCATTACTCTTATTTATTAAACCGTTGTCATTACTCAGCAGTGACCAGTTATATTTCTGGAAGTACTAATGTGTTCATTTATGGCTTGTTTGGGGTTTAAGGTATCCATGTCGATTTCTTTGTGTTCATTCATTCTGTATTTCTTCAAAGTATCACTTTCTATTGGATTAAAGCCACTGAATGCTGTATCTGAACAGATTGTTAAAGAAAATGAAGAACCAGTGGAGTTTCTTGAATTGTTGAGTCTAATGTAGCGCCAGGGCAAATGAGGAGAGATCTATATTCCCATTGCTCAAATCAATTTTCTGTTTCTTCACATGGGTTAATTTGCAGTCCAACATTTTCAGTGGCAAAAACCATTGAGGTAATGAAGTTGATGGTAACCATTGTTGAACTAATTTCCTCCAGATATATGACATGCTAATGCACTATTTTTAGGAACTGCGAGTGGGATAGTAACTCTAGATGGCTATTCTGTTTAGACAAATTCACCGGTTATCAAGATGCCACATCCTGGAAGGGTACCTCTTGGTGTACCGGAACTGACTTAAGTTGGTTCCAAATTGAAAGATAATGAGCTTTTGGTTGGCGTGGAATTTGGATTACACTGTTTTCACAGTCATGTGGCAGGTCACTAGTGAATCAACCTTCCTAGTCTGATGATCTTGTACTGAAATACTAACTAAAAGGGTGCATTCAACCTTAGGCCATTTCACTTGATTTTGTTCCATCTCCTGCATTTAAACATGTTTTTGCTTATGCACTTTTTATCTTTGAAGTTGCTGAATCACTTGCTGTATGGAACTAGACCTTATTTGCTATTATTTTGGGCCAGCTGCAGTAGGTTCCCCTTGAAAAGTCTATTAATGTCTCCATTTATATTAAAAATCCCCAATTAGAAGTGAATTTTGATTGGATGGTAGTGTCTGATACTGATACTGCTAGCAAATCATCAAAACCAAAACCAAGTAATATAAAAAGAGTTGAGGTAAATGGAAAAAGTTCCATTTGAAAATGCTTCAAAATATTTTCCTTGATGTCATCTTTCCTAAGTAAATTAAAAAAAGAAGAAGATAGAGTTTTCAAATACGGATTTTGAATAGCTGGATCAATATTAATTCCAATCAGGATTGTTGACCTTTATTTTCCCTGACGAGTCTTTAGTTTGCTGTGTTCTTCAAATCCTAACATAATGTGTTTTGGACTTTGCTGTGTACAGGAGGAGGAGGATGATGCTGGTCTCTAACTGCCTCGTTTGTTGCTAATCAACTGGTTGTACAGTACTGTAACACCCTGGTAACTCATAATCAGATTTTTCTTGTATATTCACTAATACAAGGACCAATTCCTGAATGCCTTTCCAGGCCAAGCAATTTATATTAAACGTTCCATTCTTAATTTCTCTCTCTCTCTCTCTCTCATGATGTACGTGGGCTTAGATTTCAATAGCTTTATATATATAGATTAAAAGAGTATAGCCGTGCGGCTATACGCTTTTTTTCCTCCTAAATTAGTAGTATAGCAGTCCGAATATACGGTTTAAATATATCATATTCAAACAGTACAGCCGACCGGCTATACTTGGTTCATCGATCACTACAACAGCCTTATTGATGAATTAGTCGAGAATGGGATCACACCCTATGTGACCTTATTGCACTTTGACCTACCACAAGGTTTGGAAGACAAGTACTTAGACCCTTTGAACCGTTCTTTTGTGGATGATTTCAAGGCTTACACTGAAATCTGTTTTACAACATTCGGAGATAGGGTCAAAAATTGGATCACAATCAACGAGCAGTTGATCATTGCCAAATTTGGATATGACTATGGAATTGCTGCGCCAGGAAGGTGTTCTATTTCAGCAGGGTTTCCATGCATAGCGCCGGAAATTCAGCCACTGAACCTTACATTGTGAGCCATAACCTTCTCCTAGCCCATGCCACTGTTGTTGAGCTTCACAGAGAGAAGTTTCAAGAGAAACAAGGTGGAGAAAGTGGAATTAGTCTTGTAGGACAGTATATTGAGCCTTACTCAGAATCCGCAGAAGACAGAGCTTCTGCTACCGCAACGATCCTTTAGCTTCAACGCTGACCGAAAACAAAAACGGAGATCCTATTGGTCCTCAGGCTGAAGGAAACTCGATCCTCTACATTATTTATCCACAGGGTGTGAACAAACTGTTGGAGTTCATGAATAAAAATTATCGGAATTTGATAATCTACATTACTGAAAATGGAATTACTGAGCCAAAGGATAATAAACTTGGACTTGATGCTGCACTGAAGGATCCACATAGAATTGAAAATAATCTAGGCATTTGTACTGGATGAACAGGGCAATGAAGAGTGGAGTGAACTTGAAAGGATATTTCCACTGGGCTCTGTTTGATGACTCTGAATGGGGTGATGGCTATTCCTTAAGATTCGGGCTTTACTACATCGATTACAAAAACAATCTCAGGCGCATTCCCAAAGAGTCTGCTAAGTGGCTCCCTAAATTCGTCGAAGGGTGAGAGAAGAGAATAGAGATCAAGCTCTAGATGCATGTTGATGAAGACCAAGTTCCAATGTTGAGTTTCATTGGCACAATGCCCTGTACTGTGATACACAATGTTGAGTTTCACTGCAATAAAGGCAATGTACGTTTGAGCGCTTCAATTCACAACTATAATTAGGCAATACAAAAATAACATTGGCACACAATTATTATTAAGGAATATATAGCCGCATAGTTCCCCTGTCTTCCTCATCACTAGTTCAATATGGCAGCAACCTCCAACGTTTGTGTGAGCTTGAAGCTCCCAATAGACACTAAGAGCCACAAAATTTTGTTTGCTGAAGTGAGCAAAGAAGTTGTTGATTTTTTCTTCTCTT
Source organism: Prunus fruticosa (assembly GCA_018703695.1). NCBI lineage: Eukaryota > Viridiplantae > Streptophyta > Magnoliopsida > Rosales > Rosaceae > Prunus > Prunus fruticosa. The sequence goes on along the minus strand of CM031918.1, from coordinate 56,002,741 downwards.
TGCTGTCTTTGCATGTTGGCACTGTCATTAGGCTCCTCTCTGAGGATGGCATGGTTGGTTGCTTAGGCAAGCTCTACGTGAGCCTTGAAAATCTTAGCTACACATACTTGCAACCTAATCACAACAAGAACACCCTGCTCAGGCCAAGTCAGCTGTTGCTGGAGCTAATATCTTCCATTTGTTGACCAACAACAAATCGGATTCAGAGGCTAAGAAATTTTACTACTGTGACCGAAAACAGCAGCACGTGGTATTTGTCGGATGACGTTAGAGCCCTTTGTCCAAAGTGCGGAAGAAAAATGTCCAAGCAGATGACTTATGTTCCTCCACCAGCAGCAACGTTTACACGAGATACAATTTTGTCAAGCGAGGGAGGGTATGTGAAAAGTGTTGTTATATATATGATGATGGATGATTTGGAAAGTGTAGCCTATGTCTACCATTTCAAGCATTGCCATGCTTAACAAGCTCAATGTGAAGGATATGTTGGAGCCCCTGAAGAGAGGGTGGTTCAGCTTGGCCTGCAAGAGGTTTGATCATTTGATTACGCTTCTGTCATTTCATCTTTTATAATTTTCTCAAAGAAAGCACCAATGCTAAAATGCGTAATTCTAACTTGTTTTTGTGTTTCTTCATTAGGGTTTGAAATTGCTCAAGGCATCTTCAGAGTCAAAAACAGTCCTCACTGATGTGTTCCTTGGGATGAAGTCGGCGGCATGAACATTTTGGAGCCACTCTGAACTTTCGTTTTTCTGAAGTTAGATGTGTTTTGTTGTGCAATAATTATCATTTTGGAGGGTTTTTTGGTGCGTATATGCATAATGCATTTAATGACTTCATATCTACATGTTGAAGGTTTTTTCTTCTGTCTTCATCTATTGTACCTTTTTATTTAACAATAGTCCAGTGAAGCTCGATGGTTTTTTGTTTGATGGTCAAAATAAACTATGGAAGAAGCCCAAAATGGAAGCTCAAAAAAAAAAAAAAAAAAAAAAGAAGAAGAAAAAAATCTTAAACCAACACAAGGAGTTCGAAAAGGCAAAGCCTAGTTTCAAAGAAATGAATGACAAATAATAATTGTTTTTCCATGACTTTCATCATCAACGTCAACCACTAATTCGAAAAAATAAATACTAGTAGTTTAATTTGCTAACCCTCCGCCGCCTTGGTCCATGTGAATCACGATCAACCTTCAGTTCCGATCAATAGGGATTTAATCTCCATTAATCATGTGATCAGCTTCGATGGCTTCAGTGGAAATGGAATCGAAGTTCTGGATGTTAGCTTTTTTCTTTTTCTTTTTTTGAACTAAGATTCGTATTGCTTTAGCAAAATGTCGTTTTGGGAGATTTCTTTAATTTGGATTTCAATTAATGAACTGCCTTGCCCTCACAAAATTCCTTAAGCTGCTCAAAATACCCAGATTTCTACCATGCATTTCGCCTCGAAGCCATTTCTCTGTTTTTACAGGTAAAAAAATGAAATAGATGAAGAAGAAGAAGAAAAGAATACTTGCGAGCTTTGTTTCTTCAGTTAATTTCTCTTTTCTTGCATATTGGTCTAAACTTATCATGATTTATCAAGCACAATATTCTGTAATTAAAGAGCTTGATTTTCTTGAATTTGGTGAAGGAGGTGACAGCGTGAGGGTTAAAAAAAATCTATAACTTAAAAAAAAAAAAAAAAAAACAAACAAAAACCTCCTAGACCCGCATAGGCTGAATTTTATATTTTATATTTATTTATTTTTTCTGATGATTCAACGCAGATTTTTGACGTTAAGAGGTTTTAGGAAAGTTGCAAATGCCGTTGTTACAAGCCAGAAATACAGATTCTGCTAGAGGAACACCTCATTCTCATCGTACAATACCCTGGTCAAGAGGTGAAGGGGGTGGCAATTTCCGACTGAACCCGTTACACGACTCGAAACCCGCACGGGAAAACACGACAACCCATTAATAAATGGGTAATTTTCGGGTCAACCCACCACTGACCCATTTATAAACGGGTGGGTTTTGGGGTCAACCCGCCAACCCGTTTAAATACCCTGTTTAACCCGTTTATTAAACGGGTCGTGTCATGGGTCGTGTCAACCCGTTTACTACCTGCCAACCCGCGAAAAAAATTAAGAAAATTGAACTTTCAGCACACCCACTGGGTTTCGAACCCCAGCCACTAACACCCTTCTCCTTACTCCTTATCCATCTTGGTGTTGATCACTTTGTGATTATATATTACAACATTTGATATTTATAATGTCTTTACAAACTAATGATCACTTAATTATAATTATTACATTTTTATTCCCAAATTATATTTGTTAGTAATTATTCCTTATAATTTGAGTTAAGTATGTATCTAGGGTTTAGGGTTTAATGTTTTAATCCCTAAACCCTAAATCCTAGTTCCTAAACTCTAATCTCTAAACCTAAAACCTAAACCATAAACTCTAAACTCTAAACCCTAAATCCTAAAAGCCTCAAGGACATGTAACACATCCTTTTGTGAACATTGCAAACGAAATTAATCAAGGACATGTTACTAGTGAGGATATTTAATAATTTCATTACTCTATTAGCTTAGCAAAAACCTCAATAAGTATGTGATGCATTGATATGTGAAGAATACACAAATAAAATCCAAATAAATTCATGGTCATCCTTGCCGAATTGTTGGAGAAGGCTATTTATAATAGTTAAACACTAGGTTCTCTCTTTGATTTCTCCCACTAAAAAACAATTGATAGGTTCTCAATCTTTATAATAGTTATTTCTTTGTTTCTTCTTCATTTTCTTCATTTTTTTAATTTCTCTTTCTCAATCTTTATATATAGAGAGAGGCAAAATGAAATAACTATTTTATATATTAAAAAATATAATTACTTGATTAAATTATCAACATTTAGAATTTTTTATTTTTTTTAAATTTGCTATTACTTAGCGCCGTTAGTGGGTTAATAGGTTAACCCGAAACCCGCACGGGAAATAAATGGGTCGACACGAAACCCGCACGATTATTAAACGGGTTATAGCGGGTTGACCCGAAATTGACACGAGAAATAAATGGGTCAACACGAACCCAACACGAACACGACCCATTGCCAGCCCTAGGTGAAGCCCATAGTAGTTCCCGTAAAGGTTAGGCATCCTGGTGTTGGTGAATCGATTAGAAGAGATTTTTTTCTCTTATTGTTTATACACATTGCGCAAGTTGTGCATTTATTCTATGATTAACACACCCAAAAAGGTTTTAGTCAAGATGGTCATGTGGCTTTAGCGACAAAAAGAAAGCGGCATATAGCCGAAGCCGATTCTCAATGTCCCCACTTTGCACCATTATCACATCCTTAGTCCTCATTCTATGACGATGCCAAGCAAGTTGTATGATCACAGTGTTGACAGATTGGCACAAACTGTACCCACATACATGTTTGCTTTCGGTGACTTTGTTTATTTGCATAATCTGTATTTGCCTTATTGTATTGCTAATTGGCAGACAAGGTGGAAGGCAAAGTTGATTGGCAGACAAAGGTAATTGGCATATAATGTGGAAAGCAAAAGTGGCAACACTTTTATCATTTGCATATTGCTTTGGCCTCTTGGATTACTCGAGAGGGCAATATTGTTCAGCTATATAAGTAATAGCAAATGTGAGGTGCAGATGACAAGAAGAGGAGAGAAACGGCAAAGGAGTGGTTCGGCCAGAGTGCAGAAAATTCTCTCAATTTGTCCTTGCTTTGTATTTTCAGTTTTCTCCTCCTATTGTAAATGTGTGAGCTTGGGTTATTTGGGTCTTTGGGAAATTGAGTGATAAACACTGTTGTATGTTCTCATTGATTATAGTGGAATACTCCGTCGTCTCCAAACTGGATGTAGGCATTGCCGAACCAGGTATAAATCTTGTTGTTCTTGTTAATTATTTTGTGTTCATTATTTTATCTCCTGCTAGTTGTTAATTTTTCACTCGAAATTGGTTGACGCTTCCGCACAACAAGTGGTATCAGAGCTCCAGTTTTCAACTGGGTTCGTAGGAGTGAAAAATTTGCTGAAGCTACAGTGGTGAATAGTGCTGTGCTCCAGTGGTGAGTAGTGCCGGTGCTACAGTCCGTCAACAGTGTCTGCCACAGCACGTGAACACTAGTTGCGCCACAGTAGCCATGAATAGTGATTGCTACAGTGCCGTGAATAGTGCCGGGTGGATTTGATGGCTGGAGATAAAGATGAATCGGGGAAGGAGAAGGAGTCGACATCGTCTTCGTCGGCACCTACATCCAATAGACATCCGATCGCTACTACAAGGTTAGAGGTTGATAAATTCAATGGCTCTAATAATTTTGGTATGTGGCAATGTGAAGTTATGGATGTGTTGTATCAACAAGAGTTGGATATAGTTCTGGAGGATAAACCAGAAGATATTGATAACAAGCAGTGGACGCGAATTAATCTTCATGCTTGTGCCACTATTCGATCGTTCCTTGATAAGGAGTTGAAATACCCATATATGAAGGAAACTTCTGCAAAGGAGTTTTGGACGAAATTGGAGGAGAAGTATATGACCAAGAGCGCAGGAAATCGGCTCTTCTTGAAAAAGCGACTCTTTCCAAATTTCAGGATCGTCCAGGTATTTCTATGAACGAACACCTCAATGATTATAATAAAATACTTGCTGATTTAGCAAACCTTGATGTGAAAATTCCTGACGAGGATAAGGCACTATGTTTGTTAAATTCATTGCCTGATGATTATGATCATTTGACAACTACTTTGTTGTATGGAAAATCCGAGGTGAAACTTGAGGAGGTGTCTGCGGCGTTGGTGAATCATGAGTGTCGTAAGAAGGAATTGAAGACTCAAAATCCACAAACCGAGGCACTTGTTGCAAGGGGTCGAACAGAGGAAAGAAAATCTGGAAAGCGGGGAAAATCTCGTTCAAAGTCACGAGGGAAGTTTCCTGCTAAAGATGAATGTGCCTTTTGTCGCCAAAAGGGTCATTGGAAGAAAGACTGCCCCAAATTGAAGAACAAAGAGAAGGAGAAAGCGAGTTCTGAAGCAAATGTTGCAAAATCTGGAGATGATGATTTCGAGTTTGCTTTGGCTAGTTCATCTGCTGATGGTCACTCCGAGGAGTGGATTTTGGATTCAGGTTGCACCTATCATATGTGTCCCATTCGGGAATGGTTTTCTAGCTTCGAGGAGCTGTATGGTGGAGTTGTTTTGATGGGCAATAATAATGCCTGCAAAACACAAGGGATAGGCAAAATCTGTTTGAAGATGCATGATGGAACAATCAGAGAATTGAGTGATGTTCGGTATGTACCGGATATGAAGAAGAATCTTATCTCATTGGGCGCTTTGGAATCCAAGGGTCTCAAGATCACCATGGAGGGTGGAGTTCTTAAAGCTGTGCACGGGGCACTGGTGGTGATGAAAGGTACAAGAAAAAATAACTTGTATTTCTTGCAGGGGAGTACAGTTATTGGTGGAGCAGCTGTCACTTGAAGCCTGACGCAGAGAGCACAGACACTACAAGGCTATGACATATGCGTCTTGGGCATGCTGGTGAAAAAGCGTTGCAAGGATTAGTGAAGCAAGGCTTATTGAAAGGTGCAAAGGCATGCAAATTGGAATTCTGTGAGCATTGTGTGTTGGGTAAGCAAACTAGAGTAAAATTTGGCACTGCTATTCACAACACTAAAGGCATTCTTGATTATGTTCACACTGATGTTTGGGGACCTTCCAAGAATGCATCTTGGGGAGGTAGCCATTATTTTGTCTCCTTTGTTGATGACTTCTCTAGAAGAATATGGGTGTACACCATGAAGCGTAAAGATGAAGTCTTGAAGATATTCCTGAAGTGGAAAAAGATGATTGAAACGCAAAGCGGTCGAAAGATCAAGACTCTCAGAATCAGATAATGGAGGTGAATATAAGTCTGATCCTTTCTTGAAAGTTTGTCAAGATGAGGGTATTGTGAGGCACTTCACGGTTAGGGAGACACCGCAACAGAATGGGGTGGCGGAGCGCATGAACCGTACTTTGCTTGAGAAAGTCCGGTGTATGTTGTCTAATGCTGGTTTAGGCAAGGCGTTTTGGGCTGAGGCGATTACTTATGCAAGCCATCTCATTAATCGGTTGCCTGCTGCTGCGAACGAGGGCAAAACGCCCATGGAGGTATGGTCTGAAAAACCTTGTACTGATTACAAGTATTTACACATATTTGGTTGTCCTGCTTACTATCATGTCAGGGAAAGCAAGTTGGATCCAAGAGAAAAGAAAGCTCTATTTATGGGCTTTAGCACTGGCGTGAAGGGATACCGACTCTGGTGTCCAGATGAGAAGAAATTTGTTGTAAGAGAGATGTGACTTTTGATGAGGCTGCTATGGTTAATCAGAACAAGCATGAAGTTGAAATTGAAGCAACCAAGACCATGAGTAGTTCGAAGCAGGTGGAGTTAGTGAAGACTCCAGTTTTCCAGGTAAGGTCTAATGTTACAGACACTAGTCCTACAGTTGATTCTGATAATGAGGACGATGAAGAGGAGGCACCTACCCAAGAGCCTCCACAGCAACATGATTTTATAGCAATCAGAAGACAGAGAAGGGAAATTCGGAAGCCTGCTCGGTTTACTGATATTGTGGCATATGCACTTCCCGTTATTGAAGATGATATTCCATCCGCATACAAAGAAGCTGTCATGAGTACAGAGAGCGTGGAGTGGAAGAAATCTATGGATGAGGAGATGAAATCTCTTTATAAAAATGAGACTTGGAAGCTGGTTCAGTTACCAAAAGGGAAGAAAGAAATTGGTTGTAAATGGGTGTATGCCAAGAAGATGGAATCTTTGGGAAAAGACAATGTAAGATTCAAAGCCAGATTGGTAGCTAAAGGCTATGCTCAAAAGGAAGGCATTGACTACAATGAGGTATTTTCTCCTGTAGTAAAACATTCTTCTATTCGTATTTTGTTGGCTTTGGTTGTGCAGTTTGACCTCGAGTTAGCTCAACTTGATGTCAAGACGGCGTTCTTACATGGTGATTTGGAGGAGGAAATTTATATGTCTAAGCCGGAAGGTTTTAAGGTTGCTGGCAAGGAAAATTGGGTTTGTAAATTGCAGAAATCATTGTATGGCTTGAAGCAGTCTCCAAGACAATGGTACAAGCGATTTGATAGGTTTATGATCGGGCAGAAGTACACAAGAAGTCATTATGACCATTGTGTATACTTTCGCAAGCTACAAGATGGAACCTTCATTTATCTGCTTTTATATGTTGATGATATGCTGATAGCATGTAAAAGCAAAGTGGAGATTGAAAGGTTGAAGACTCAACTGAGTAATGAATTTGAGATGAAGGACTTGGGAGAAGCTCGGAAGATACTGGGTATGGAAATTGAAAGAGATAGAGCGAAGGGCAAGATTAGTCTGTGTTAGAAGCAGTATTTGAAGAAGGTACTACAGCGATTCGGGATGAATGAAAATTCAAAACCGGTTAGTACACCTCTTGCCCCTCATTTCAAACTTAGTGCTTCTATGTCTCCTAAAACTGATGAGGAGAGTCATTACATGGCTCAAATTCCATATGCAAGTGTTGTTGGTAGTTTGATGTATGCTATGGTGTGTACTAGGCCTGATATTTCACAAGCTGTTAGTATTGTTAGTAGATATATGCATAATCCAGGAAAAGGGCATTGGCAAGCTGTGAAATGGATTCTACGGTATATTCTGGGTCCTGTGGATGTTGGTTTATTGTTTCAGCAGGATAAAGTTTCTGGTCAATGTGTTGTTGGATATGTGGATTCTGATTACGCAGGTGATTTGGACAAGCGTAGGTCCACTACAGGTTTTGTATTCACTATTGCTGGAGGTCCAGTGAGTTGGAGGTCGATTTTGCAATCTCCAGTTGCCTTGTCGACTGACTGAAGCAGAATACATGGCGGTAACAGAAGCTATAAAGGAAGTCATCTGGCTTCAAGGGTTGCTTGATGACTTGGGGGTTCAACAGGACCATGTGGATGTTTATTGCGACAGTTCGAGAGTGCTATTTATTTAGCAAAGAATCAAGTTCATCATGCACGTACAAAACACATTGACGTGAGGTTCCATTTTGTTCGTGAGATTATTGAAGAAGGAGATATTCTTCTTGAAAAGATTGGAACCACCAACAATCCTGCAGATATGTTGACAAAGCCAGTTTCGTTACTCAAGTTTAAGCACTGCTTAGACTTGATTGGCATTTGTAAAATTTGTTGATTGCCCCGAAGGGGATTGGGAGACGACCATTGAGAGTATTACAAGTTTGGTACAATTTGAGCCAAGGTGGAGATTGTTGACAGATTGGCACAAACTGTACCCACATGCATGTTTGCTTTCGGTGACTTTGTTTATTTGCATAATCTGTATTTGCCTTATTGTATTGCTAATTGGCAGACAAGGTGGAAGGCAAAGTTGATTGGCAGACAAAGGTAATTGGCATATAAGGTGGAAAGCAAAAGTGGCAACACTTTTATCATTTGCATATTGCTTTGGCCTCTTGGATTACTCGAGAGGGCAATATTGTTCAGCTATATAAGTAAATAGCAAATGTGAGGTGCAGATGACAAGAAGAGGAGAGAAACAGCAAAGGAGTGGTTCGGCCAGAGTGCAGAAAATTCTCTCAATTTGTCCTTGCTTTGTATTTTCAGTTTTCTCCTCCTATTGTAAATGTGTGAGCTTGGGATATTTGGGTCTTTGGGAAATTGAGTGATAAACATCATTCTGCGTCCACGAACTATGAACATCATTCTTTGTACGGGGTCTCCTTCTCTAATCAACTATATAGTCATTTCATGCATCAGCAGTAGACAACTATATATGTATTTAGGTAGCAACACTCAAACAAATATACATAAGACGCTATAGTTTCGTACCTTTTCACCCTTGGAGTAGATAATTGGCCGTACAAGATCACAGATGTTGTCAAGAATAACATCTTCTAACTTATGAAATAACGGTACCTAATAATGATTAGATGAGTAGTGATACAAAAGGTTGAATAAAATTTGTCACAAAATCAAGGTCATGGAAGGTGTTACCTGCTTGACAAGATCTAGGCAAAGGTAACGCTTGATGTCCCTGCGGAGGCCATCGGGGAAATGCTGGATCAACTCAAGCTCATCTAGCCCTTGCATGGCTGCCCAACTGCAACGTTGAAAATGGCGAACTCTCTTCCTCAAATGAGATGGCAACTGTCTTCGCTTCATCCAACATTCCATGTCTCGATATTTCAACTGCATTTTCTTCTTATTTTCCATCACCGAATGCAGAAATATCTACACAATACTACAACACAACACCATCAACAATCAGCAATAAGTTATTAGTTATTATAATTAACTATGAAAATCTCTGTTCTGGGTGACCTGGATATTTCCAAGCAATGTAATGAAGAGACCCAAGCCCACAAGCGTTACACAGCAAGAGAATATGAGTTCAAGCCAGTCACTTGTAGGGATAAGATTGTTGGCAAAGGAGCTGCAAATGAATTTATACCAAGAGGTATCAAATACAATATGCTTTATGATTAGGAGATTATTAAGTAGATTGATAGGTTATTACCCGAGGTTAATTAAACCCCAATATATGGGGTAAAGGATCCGAACGGCGAGTGTGTTGCCAGCATAGACCACGAGTAGGGGTTTATAAATTCCATACCCAAATGTAGTATCTTCATCCAAGCACATTGTCGTTATCTTTGCGAATGCATTGCCACCAGAGAGCTTTCCAGCTGAAAAAACTTGTTTTGAGCAGTAGATAGAGAGGTTACAGTTTCTACTTGCTTCACACTGTTGCTGGAGACATGACATTACACGCTGTGTTGCAAGCACATGCCAACACCCTCCTGCAATCTGAATATAATAAACCAACACAGCTTCATTAGGATTGGAATTATTATATATAATATAGGATTAGAGCAGGGTTACGTACGTGAGAGGCGGTTAAGTAGGCAATGACGTTGAGCTTAAAACGCCACCAAATGTTGCCGTATGCAAAGATGTAGCCTGTGACCTTCTTGAATCTTTTGGCCAAGTAAACGCTGTGGTAGAGCTTGGGGATGAATTGAAACAGGAAGGTTAGTAAGAGGGTCGTCATTATTAGTCTAGTCTTTTCCTCTCTAAGCAACCTTGGCACAATTAACCAAATTACGGTCTGCAAAACAAATATACTTATGAAATTTGAGAGTCAAACGTTGATACTTAGATAACTGGACTAAATTTTTGGGTGTTCCTGGGACACCAGGGCCCTGTGTATTATCCAAAATAAATGTAGGACATGTGGAATATTTCCAATGGAAGCAAGTCACATATCATAAAAAACAATACAATAAGTTGAAGAATAATTCCACGTCCTCTACATATTGGATGGTAAAAGTCATACACTGTACTTGGAACATATAAAAATTATCGATAAACAACAAGAACCTATCTGTATTGAAGAATCGAGAACTTTAGCGAATAACACTAGCTAAGTAAAATTATCATAAGATGTACTCTACCAAATAAGTAGAGTAATGGTAGGTTTAATTACCACATATGTAATGGCTAAAAAGAAATTACCACATATCTAATGGCAAAAAAAAATTACCGCACATCTAATAGTACAAGGAATCTCACTGATATACCTGATATGAAAATATGATGCAAATAATAGCACATGTATTAGTTCCATTTCATGCCATCATTACCAAAATTTTAATGAATTTATCATAATCCCATAATTTTCAAGTGATTGAGAATTGAAATCTGGCTGGAAAATAAAAGGAGTAAATGAGATGAAATGAAGGGGGGCACCTGAGGAATCGGTAGAATGACAAAGGCATCGAGCCAAAAGCCCCTGAGGGACCGCATGTAATGAAGAGAAATATCACGTGAGTCCCACACGAGATTCCCGCACCCAATCACCATCGACTCGCTCGACACGTAAGCCAACTTGAACTGAAGCAAGATGTGGGCCATGTGCAACGCGTCCAAGCACGTGCGAACGACGGTGACGACGAGGGCAAGCGCCACGTCCATGTAAAAGCAGGGAGCCCCACTCTGGCTCAGCGCCAGGACGTAAAAAAAAGAGGATCAACGGCGATGGACAGGCCGCGAGCCATGAGCACGATGCGGTTCCACCTTTTGACGCTGCTGCTACGTGGGTCGATGGCGCGAGGGCGGCATTTGAGGTCCGTCGAGGTGGGGAGTAGGGTCATGGAAGACCCGGCGGTGCGCTCCCACCGGAGTTGAGGTTGGTGGTTCGGGTCGCAGCTGGTGGAGTGGAAAACTGGAACTCCAACCTGAGTGCAAGCGTAGCATTCTTTGGAATTGAAGATTGGGTCGTCCTGGTCGTCACTGTCATTAATGTTGTTACAACAATGCTTGACTTTATTCAATTTCCACCTGAAAATTCAACCAAAAAGCACCGATAGATTAAGAGCAATTGTAATTCTTATAAGAAGAAAGATTGATGATGAATAACAAGTTACCTCGGGAGAGAGGGCAGCATGGCTGAAGATGAAGTGGGGATATATGTTTGGAATGAAATGAAAAAAGAAGGGGAGGGGATATAATGGTAAAATTGGGAGTATATGATAAGTTGAGGGCACGTAGCAGAGAAGGAAGGTGGCGGTGGCGAAGTGGTGATGAAGCGGGTAGAGGTTGTCGGGGAGTTGGTTTAGTTGGACCGGGGGTGGGGCCATGGACCCAGTCAATGTCAGCATATATATAGAGCATTTATATACAGAGGATGAGATAAGAAACGTGAGGGGGTTTTGGGTGTGTAGTGCATGCATGAGTTACAAGTTTTGATATTATATTTCATCCATGTCTGCAGCTGTCAACTCGACCGTTACATGCAATATATATATATATATATATATATATATATATATATATATATATATATATACACACAGTTGGACTAGCTACATCAACTGTGTGTGTATAAAGATACTAATTAACGAGAGGTTTTTTTTGTTACAAAACTAAACCTTCAGGAACGGCTACGGCACCTTTGATGTCATCGCTGGCACTTCCAAGGCGGTCTACACGGTGGCCATGCTGGGCCCTGTTGCTGCTACTACAGCCACGTGGGAGGCATTTAAGTACCAATCGGAAGTCGATATGCTGAAGGAGCAAGTTAAGAAGTTGGAGGAGGCAATGCAGGAGACTGTGCAAGGATATGATCAGATGCAAGTGGTGAGTTTGTTTTGTTTTTTTTGTTTTATTTTATATGTTATATTTGTTGAGACTCTGTTTTTGGTCACAGAACCACAAGGAATTCATAACAAATCAACAAGAGATGAAGAAAAATATTGAAGACATGAATGGGCTGTTGCAGCAAAGGCAGAAGCCGAAGATGGAGCAGAAGAAGAAAAATACCAAAAAATAGCTTAGGGTTTAGCATTATTTTACTTTTTAGGGATGATATTTTCAAACTTTGTAACTCAGACTTATAATATTGTAATTAAAGATATTTTTGGATCTTTCTTCCTTCTCTTCTTCTTCTTCTTCTTCTTCTTCTTCTTTCCTGCTTCTGATTCGTTTGGACGCAAATGTTTGATTTTGTGCAGTTTTATGGGTTTCTATAGATTACATTAAAGTGGACACTTACTATGAAATCGACCACTCTAAGCTCCCTCCCAGAACCGCACTATTCTTGTTTCTTTTTTACATTTGTGATTTTTGTTTTCATATGGGTTTTGAGTTTTGCGTCCATTTGTGTATGCAGGTGAGTGGTGGCTCTCAGAGTGGCTGTGAGGTTCCCAAGCATTCACACTCTGCACACTCCCATCACCGAAGGAGGCTGCACAAAACCATTGGCGAAGCATATTCTAGCGCTTAACGAGTAGTACGTGGGAATTTTCGTATCTTGCGGTTTGTACAACCTCCTTGCTACCACTTTCTGACATAAATGCATATCCAATGTCCATTCGGGCAGTTTTTGTCCATCACTTCATTATGAGTGACGATGAAATTTTCATAACATGCTCACACTTCATCACATAAAACAAATGGCAACATGGGATGTCTTCGCTTTCATATTTCTGAGAGCTACACTCTATTCGAATATCCTTCTCGCCAAGGTACACACAACTCCAATTATTTTGCGGTTAATCGTATTTCACTAAAATATACAACCGTCCTCTGAAATTATGAATTATGTTTTCAAGAATGAGTGCCGACGGAACATTGATCTCGTTACATACCAATAAAAAAAACCTATGTGTGTAAATTTGGGAAGCATGTTGCTCAAGACTTTTCAGTGTTGTTGTAAACACTTTCTTTGACTGTTTTCGGTGGTATGCATTCAAACAACTTAACGCATTTCCTCAAGTAATCTTTTACAAACTTGTTCATACACTCCACGCATTGAGTAGTACACATACCACCGAAAATTTGGGTCTAAGGCGTGATTTCGCCTATGCATCTCGTTTTGCATACATCATTTGCAGCCATCCTTTTATTTATGTGTAGTAACTCTGTCCTTCAAAAACCCTCATTTCTTTTCAAACTCATTAACTGTAATTGGTTTCCAAAGATATGCTTGAAATTATCGTACCAATTCTTCATCCTTTAAGTTATTCTGTGCATTCCTAGCCACGTGTCATGAGCACAACCTATGATTATACATGGACAACACATACTCAATTGCTTTGTGCGCATCGCCTCATCCCTATCCATCATTATTGATGTAGGCTTCTTGCATTTCATGGAGGATATGAATGTCTCCAATAACTACTTTTATGTTCCAAAGGTCTCGTCAAGCAATAGGGCACAACCAACACTTGCCCGGTAGTTGTTTGAACCAACAAATAACACTAGAGGCTTGTCATACACATTGGTTTTGTATGCGCTGTCGAATATGAGGAACATAATCCAAAAGTGAAATAGAGTTTCTCCAAAACAAGTTAGCAAGTCTATTCTCCTAATCTACACTGAATTTACAAAAAAAAATTCAAAATTCACTGACGCTTTTGCTTTCATGTAGGCGAGTGTAGCTTCGGTGTCGCCGTCTAACAATATTTCCCTACGTGTTGCTTCCAACTTCTTCATTAAATATCCAAGTCTTCAGCTCATGCATTGATGGAGGCTTAAATCCCACACCATATGTGGCAATCCCTTTCACCATAGGTAGCCAAAATGGGTCATTTACAATATTAAATGGGAGTGCTCTAGAGAAGAAAAAACAATCAATCTTTCGACAAACTTCCTTTTTTTCTTCTTGTTTGTATGTTGAATTTAATGTAATTTGCCGAGCTTCTAAAGTGACAAATCTATTCATTGATCCTTTTCATTTAGGTTGTGCTCTAATAGCCTCATCAACTGCAACACTCCTAGTACCGGGTATTCCATATTCTTTATTCAATGAAGTTTTCATACTCTAAACCCCTCATCGTGGACCATCCCCAATCTTTCTAAGCATTTCATTTTTCTTTCTTTTTTCAAGCTGAAAATTTTTCACAGTTGCGGCACTCTTTTTTCACATGCTTAGAAATTTTCTTACATGGTTGACCCAAATGATGCTTAAGTCTAAAAATTTCTCCGTTGCATCTTTGATCACAAAATGTGCATCTCAAGTATTTTTCCCCCTCTACTTCTTTTGCATACTTCCACGCAGGATCTTTTTGATTCATAGCTATAAAACAACACCATTATTATTTCTAAGATACAAGTATGATGTATTTACGTCAAATTTCTACTATATCACATAAACGAATAAGATAACTAATATATTGAAAAAAAATATATACAAAACTTCAAATTACAGTTGCAAAGAATTAAGAGAGAAAATAAAATAGCTTACTTGCAGTTCGAAAGATGAAGAGAATTCTTGAAATTAATGGAGATTATCTGGTAAGGGTAGAAATTATGGTTGTACTCTACAATATATATATACTAGCTCCTTGGCACATGCTGGGGTGCTTTAGTTCATAAACACTCGACGTTCCCCGAAAAAAGGAGCAAACCAACTACTTTTTCAAACAAACGAAATATTTGTTCACACGAACGCAAGGAGTTCGTATGTTGATGAAAGTTGCCCGTTCCTCGAAAAAATAGACCCAACCAATTTACTTTTTTAAACAAATGGGGTATTTGTTCAAGCGAACGCAAGAGGTGTGTTCGTTCAGTAAAGTTACACGTTCCCGAAAAAAAGACTCCAACCAACCTTTTTTTTTTTTTTTTTTCCAAAACAAACAGGGTGTTTGTTAACACGAATGCAAGTGGTGAGTTCGTTGAGGGAAATTGCCCGTTTGCCGAAAAAATGTCCCCAACCAACTTATTTTTTCAAACAAACGGGGTGTTTGTTCAAATGAACGCAAGGGGTGTGTTCGTTTAGTAAAGTTTCTCATTCCCAGGAAAAATGGCTCAAACCAACTTTCTTTTTCAAACAAATAGGGTGTTTATTAACACGAACGTAAGAGGTGCGTTTGTTGAGGAAAGTTGCCCTTCGCCTAAAAAATGTCCACAACCAACTTCATTTTTCAAACAAACGGTGTATTTGTTCGAGCGAACGCAAAGAGTTTGTTCGTTCAGTAAAGTTTCCCGTTCCCGAAAAAATGGCCCAAACCAACTTTCTTTTTCAAACTAACAGGGTGTTTATTAACACGAACGCAATAGGTGCGTTCATTGAGGAAAGCTGCCCTTCGCCTAAAAAATGTCCACAACCAACTCCCTTTTTCAAACAAATGGGGTATTTGTTCGGGCGAACGCAAGGGTTGTAATCGTTTAGTAAAGTTTTCCGTTCCCAAAAAAATGGTCCCAACCAACCTTATTTTTCAAACAGACAGGGTGTTTGTTAACACGAATGTAAGGAGTAAGTTCGTTAAGGAAAATTGCCCGTTTACCGAAAAAATGTCCCCAACCAACTTATTTTTTCAAACAAATAGGGTGTTTGTTCAACTAAACGCAAGAGGTGCGTTCGTTAAGGAAAGTTACTCGTTCCCCGAAAAAGTGTCCCTAACCAACTTTATTTTTTAAACAAACAAGTTGTTTGTTAAAATGAACGCAAGGGGTCTTGAGACATTTAGGAACGACTACGGCACCTTCGATGCCATAGATGGAACTTTCAAGGCAGTCTACACAGTGGCCATGCTGGGCCTGTTGCTGCTACAACAGCCGCGTTGGAGGCATTTAAGCACCAATCAGAAGCCGCTGTGTTGAAGATACAAGTTAAGAAATTAGAGGAGGCAATGCAGGAGACTGTGCAAGGATATGAGCAGATGCAAGTGGTGAGTTTATTTAGTTTTATTGTTTTATTTTATATGTTATATTTATTGAGACTCGTTTTTGGTCACATAACCACAAAAAACTCATAACAAACCAACAAGAGATGAAGAAAAAGATTGAAGAAATGAATGGGCTGTTGCAGCAAAGGCAGAAGCCGAAGAAGGAGAAGAAGAAGCAGAATACCGAAAAAATAGCTTAGGGTTTAGCATTATTTTACTTTTTAGGGACGATATTTTCAAACTTTGTAACGCAGACTTATAATATTGTTATTAAAGATATTTTTGGATCTTTCTTTTCTTCTTCTTCTTCTTCTTCTTCTGATTCGTTTGGACGCAAACGTTTGATTTTGTGTAGTTTTATGGGTTTCTATAGATCACATTAAAGTGGGCACTTACCCGTTTTCCCGAAAAATATCCCAAATCAACTTACTTTTTCGAACAAACGGGATATTGGTTCAAGCGAACGTAAGGGGTGTGTTCGTTCATTAATGTTTCCCGTTCGCAGTTAAAATGGACCCAACCAACTGAATGTTTCAAACAAATGGGGTGTTTGTTCAACTAAACACAAGGGTTGCGTTCATTAAGGAAAGTTACTCGTTCCTCGAAAAAGTGTCCCCAACCAACTTTCTTTTTCAAACAAGCAGGGTGTTTGTTAACACGAACGCAAGGGGTCTTGAGACCTTCAGGAACGACTACGACACCTTAATTAACAGTATGAAAAAAGCAAATATGAAAAAGAAACAAGAATCCGCTGTTCCTGTACAGATAATGGCGTGGCTACTTAATTAAAAGTCTGAAAAAATAAACCCTAAAGCCTATTTTTGTTCTTCTCATCCATCTTCTGCATCTAGTCCCTAGAGCAGTAAGCCCCTCGTTCATCTCTTCCTTCTTCCTCTTCATCTTCTGCATCTGGTCCCTGAGCTCCTCGTTCATTTCTTTCTTATGCCTCTTCATCTGTCACAAAAAAATAATAATTAAAAACAAAAAAATGAAATTGAAATAAAATGAAGAAGTGCAAAAACCAACCTCCTCAGTATCTTCAAACTGAGGAACATTAAAGTTGTCACTTACCCGTTTTCCCGAAAAATATCCCAAATCAACTTAGTTTTTCGAACAAACGGGATATTTGTTCAAGCGAACGTAAGGAGTGTGTTCGTTCATTAATGTTTCCCGTTCGCAGTTAAAATGGATCCAACCAACTGAATGTTTCAAACAAATGGGGTGTTTGTTCAACTAAACACAAGGGTTGTGTTCGTTAAGGAAAGTTACTCGTTCCCGAAAAAGTGTCCCCAACCAACTTTCTTTTTCAAACAAGCAGGGTGCTTGTTAACACGAACGCAAGGGGTCTTGAGACCTTCAGGAACGACTACGGCACCTTAATTAACAGTCTGAAAAAAGCAAATATGAAAAAGAAACAAGAATCCGCTGTTCTGTGCAGATAATGGCGTGGCTACTTAATTAACAGTCTGAAAAAATAAACCCTAAAGCCTATTTTTGTTCTTCTCATCCATCTTCTGCATCTGGTCCCTAGAGCAGGTAAACCCCTCGTTCATCTCTTCCTTCTCCCTCTTCATCTTCTGCATCTGGTCCCTGAGCTCCTCGTTCATTTATTTCTTATGCCTCTTCATCTGTCACAACAAAAATAGTTAAAAAAAAATTAAAATTGAAATAAAATGAAGAAGTGCAAAAACCAACCTCCTCAGGTATCTTCAAACTGAGGAACATTAAAGTTGTCACTTACCCGTTTTCCCGAAAAATATCCCAAATCAACTTACTTTTTCAAACAAACGGGCTATTTGTTCAAGCGAACGTAAGGGGTGTGTTCGTTCATTAATGTTTCCCGTTCGCAGTTAAAATGGATCCAACCAACTGAATGTTTCAAACAAATGGGGTGTTTGTTCAACTAAACACAAGGGTTGCGTTCGTTAAGGAAAGTTACTCGTTCCTCGAAAAAGTGTCCCCAACCAACTTTCTTTTTCAAACAAGCAGGGTGTTTGTTAACACGAACGCAAGGGGTTTTGAGACATTCAGGAACGACTACGGCACCTTAATTAACAGTCTGAAAAAAGCAAATATGAAAAAGAAACAAGAATCCGTTGTTCTGTGCAGATAATAGCGTGGCTACTTAATTAACAGTCTGAAAAAATAAACCCTTAAACCTATTTTTGTTCTTCTCATCCATCTTCTGCATCTGGTCCCTGAGAGCAGTAAACCTCTCATTCATCTCTTCCTTCTCCCTCTTCATCTTCTGCATCTGGTCCCTGACCTCAGGAAGCTCCTCGTTCATCTCTTTCTTATGCCTCTTCATCTGTCACAAAAAAAAAAGTTAAAAAAAAAATTGAAATAAAATGAAGAAGTGCAAAAACCAACCTCCTCAGGTATCTTCAGACTGAGGAACATTAAAGTGGGCACTTACCCGTTTTCCCGAAAAATATCCCAAATCAACTTACTTTTTCGAACAAACGGGATATTTGTTCAAGCGAACGTAAGGGGTGTGTTCGTTCATTAATGTTTCCCGTTCGCAGTTAAAATGGACCAAACTAACTGAATGTTTCAAACAAATGGGGTGTTTGTTCAACTAAACGCAATGGTTGCGTTCGTTAAGGAAAGTTACTTGTTCCCCAAAAAAGTGTCCCCAACCAACTTTCTTTTTCAAACAAGCAGAGTGTTTGTTAACACGAACGCAAGGGGTCTTGAGACCTTTAGGAATGACTACGGCACCTTAATTAACTGTCTGAAAAAAGCAAATATGAAAAAGAAACAAGAATCCGCTGTTCTGTGCAGATAATGGTGTGGCTACTTAATTAACAGTCTGAAAAAATAAACCCTAAAGCCTATTTTTGTTTTTCTCATCCATCTTCTGCATCTGGTCCCTAGAGAGCAGTAAACCCCTCGTTCATCTCTTCCTTCTCCCTCTTCATCTTTTGCATCTGGTCCCTGACCTCAGGTAAACTCCTCGTTCATCTCTTCCTTCTCCCTCTTCATCTTCTGCATCTAGTGTCTGGCCTCAGGTAAGCTCCTCGTTTATCTCTTTCTTATGCCTCTTCATCTGCGAGAAAAAAAATAGTTAAAAAAAAATTAAAATTGAAATAAAATGAAGAAGTGCAAAAACCAACCTCCTCAGGTATCTTTCAGACCGATACTCGTTGAGTTTCTTCTCCAACACTCTGAATTTCTCCCTCAGCTGGCAGACTCGGCCTGATTTTTAGAAGAGTCCAAAGTTGCTGCGGCAGCACCCCGTATAATATTGTAATTAAAGATATTTTTGGATTTTTCTTCCTCTTATTTTTTTTCTTCTTCTTCTCGCTTCTGATTCGTTTGGACGCAAATGTTTGATTTTGTGTAGTTTTATGGGTTTCTATAGATCACATTAAAGTGGGCACTTACCCGTTTTCCCGAAAAATATCCCAAACCAACTTACTTTTTAGAACAAACGGGATATTTGTTCAAGCGAACGCAAATGGGTGTGTTCATTCATTAACGTTTCCCGTTCGTAGGTAAATTGGACCCAACCAATTGAATGTTTCAAACAAATGGGGTGTTTGTTCAACTAAACGCAAAGGGTGCGTTCGTTAAGGAAAGTTACTCGATCCCGAAAAAGTGTCCCCAACGAACTTACTTTTTCAAACAAACGGGGTGTATGTTCAATTGAACGTAAGGGGTGCGTTCGTTCAAAAAAATTCGACGTTCCCCAAAAAGAAACCCCACTACCAAGTACCAACTACATTCCAAGGATTATTTAAGTTGAGTTACTTCCTATAACAGACATTATATTTCAACGCCAAAAATTTCACATCTTTAACTAATAACATTGCTCATACTTACACTCATGCCTCTTGCACACAATCTGAAAAAGGAAAAAGAAAGCCCAAAGAATATGTCACATTCAATGGTTGGTAGCTTAAGAGGCTCCTCCACGCCTTAAGAATAAGAGGGTGGGTGATGATGATGATGATGATTCTTCGAATTATGTCCGCCAACGAGTGACTCGAGCCCATGATGTCATGAAACCTCCCACCAAGGTTAGTAACAACATATTTCATGAAGGAAAATCAGTGACCAAACACAACATTTACAATGGCAGGATTGAGATCGGCTTTGAGATGTTTAGGAAATACGCTCAACTTGTTGATGCTGGTTCAACTAAGTGGGACAATATCAAGGTATACGAAGCAATTGAAATTTTGGAGAAGCGAGCTCCGTGAAGCACCAGTATTTTAAGATTTGCATTGTGTTCTTTGTCATAGAATCGGATGTAATTTCATATGTTATAATTTCGGCCATAATATCGGATGTTATATGTTATAATCGGTATGGTAGAATAGTTTGAGGGTTTAGTTTTGTAACAAAAAAAACCTCTAAATATGGTTACGAGTCCTTGGAAGTGACAGCGATGGCATCGAAGGTGCCATACCGTCTAAGTTATGCCGATTAACGGCCATGTTTTGTCCTTGATGTAACTAACTTGATCTAGGACAACTTAGACGGTAGATAGTGGTTTTTAGACAAGTTCTTTGTGATTTATTCTCTTCAAATCCTTTCAGCTCTAGAGTTAACTTTGGTCAATGGGGACGCTTTACTCATATTCATCGTATTACTATTCGAGATGACTTTCTATATACGTTTTCAATTAATACAATAAAATACTATCGCTTGTTTGTTCAAAAAGTTAACAAGAACATTTTAACCATAATTTGGTCACTCCACTTAAAAAGAAGGGCTTGTCCAATATAGGTCCTTACATTTACTATTTCCTAGATATATACTCATCATTCTATAAATCTATGTATAAAACCCAATTTCAAACTTAAATGACCAGTAGGATATAAAAGGTCGTATTATTCCTATGTTTTTACATCATTGCCATCAGACTTCATATTTTATTTATAATTTATTCCAAACATTTCATTAACTGCCATAATTGTAATTAAAACTCCCTATTAATAGCATATCAATCACTCCATTTCTTTTGGTTGCCATTCCCTCTAACATATGGCCCCTTAAAATTGCAAATAAAAAAAATATGTAAATTATATATGCAATAATGTACATATAAAAAATATAAATATAAATATATACATATAAAAATATAGATATATTATTTACCAAAAAAAAAAATCAAAAAGTGGTCAATTACTTTGTAATTGAAATTTCCGTACATTTTTTATAAATTAAAAATAGGTACACAATAATTTATAGAAAATAGGTACATTGTATAATTAAAATTTATGCACATTTTTTATAAATTAAAAATAGGTACATTGTTTAGAAGAAAAAAATAAGTTCATTATACTAGGTAAATTGTTTTACTAGGTATACATTATTAGAGAAAAAAAAGGAACATTATTTAGAGAAAAAAATAGGTTCATTATACTAGGTAAATTACTAGAGAAAAAAAAATAGGTACATTATTTTGAGAGAAAAAATAGGTACATTAATTATTAGAGAAAAAAAAAAGTTCATTATACTAGGTACATTATTAGGGAAAAAAAATAGGTACATTATTTTGAGAGAAAAAATAGGCTCATTTAAAAAAAAATGGTTTTCATAAAACAAACAATAAAAAGATCACCTCTCTCTCTCATTTACTTGTAAAATCGTCACTTTTGAAAAAAAAATAGGGTCATTAAAAAAAATGTTATAAAAACAAAACAATAAATAGATTATCAAATTATTTTTCAACATAATTAGAATGTACACTATTATTCATAAAACTATAATAAAAAAGAATTTTGATCGTATAATTCATAAAAAGAAAACAACATTAATTCCTAAATTTAATATTGAATTTAAATTATTAATACTTTAAATAGATTACTAGTCGTAATTCATAAAAGGAAAACACCATTAATTCAAAAATAGATTACTAATACTTTAATGTGGAATTTAATATTTAATTTCAAATAAGTTTCTAAATTAGTTCCTACATCCATTACAACTATTTGGAGATATTTCCAAATTCGACGGGTGTCATTAGTTACACCCCTCATAACACATTAACCTATAAATATGGGTAGTTTTGGAATCCAAAAAATACAATAAATCAGATTTTAAGTTATATTAGGTAACTTGCTTAGTTGGATCCTAGTTATCGGGTATTATTTGAAAAAATTGGGTATTTAAATAGAAAACTAAAGGAAAGGGTTGTAGGTGATTTAAAATGAATTTTATGGGTCTAAGCTCAATTTACTATAAAAAAGAAAACAAAATTCTTATTTATTTCGTGTTGGTAAGGGATTTATTAAGTGACATTCACTCTTGCACCCAAGATCTTGTTTGATTCCTTGTATATAAAATAAAAAAAGGGCTTCTTAGATATGGTCCATTTTCATTCACATACAATGGATGCAGGACACTAATTGGACTCTCTTCAATTGCGGTCCTCCCAATCAATTGTATGGCCAGGTAAGCAAACCTTGTAGCCACCATATTCGAGACATTTACAATATATGACATTGGTTGAAAATGGCAAGTACATGCAAATACCACTTTTAAATATCAGTTTTCTTCTACAATCAAGCTTATGACATTCAATTTAAATGATGATTTCATGGCTCACAGATTAAAAACCTATTTAATTCAAATTTCAGCTATATACATATATGATATTTTTTAGAATTCTATATTCGTAGGTTTATTAAATTGGTAGCATATACCTACCTTTTAGCTAAAAATTTATATATTGAGTTTTTCAAAATTCTTTATGGAATTTTTTTGTCATAATGTTAATTTTTTAATATACCTAGTATGGAGGTATAACTTCTTCTTTTTTAAACATATGTGTTTTACCTGGCATTGAGGTGCATCCAATATGTGTTTTACCTAGTACTGAGGTGCATCAAATATATTCTATACCTATTAGATAGGTATATCAAGTTCAATGGTTAGTAGGGTATTGTACCTGGAGAATAGGATTATCAAATTTAAGAATAATATTAATAGTTCATGAAGAAATAAACGAGTACAATAGGTCCGACATTTACATTCAAAATGTAATTATTCCTTTAATTACATGATGAAATCTAATCATTAATGGCTTATAAATCCCCATCTTACCCGTTTTAGACAATAGGGATATAATAGGAACAAAAAATTTAAATACAAATCAGTTAAATACAAAAGATTGAGTCAGCATGTCAAAAATGGAATGTAATCGACAAACAATAATTTGAAGACTAGACCCAACTATGGTTGGATTTTTGGACCTCTATCAACTTTTCTAATAAAAAAATTCATGTTTAAATGAGCTTGAATGAATGAAAGTGGAGGAAATTAAAGAAGGAGAACATTATTGTTAACTTATTGATTGAGCTGACCCTTCTTTACATAAAGAGGGACTAAAGTCCACATTTACAAGGGATTCAGCTGAACATGATTTACATGTTATTTATTTCATTACATTACACATACATAGCTTCAAACCCACAATATTACTACAACACACGACACTGGTTGACCACCAAACGACTACGACGACTCGTACATACACTGAAATTCAAACACGGCAAACTGAAAATACATACAGACATTAATCTTCTTCACACAGCGACCCCCATAATGAGAATGTCCTTCTCTAATGAGAGAATTATTTACTGCAACAGCTCTGTAACCCAGTCGAACTCCGGCAGCTCCGAAACCGATGGTGCTGCCTCTACCATCTCATAATTATCCGTCGCCTCAATCTCGTCTTCGAATTCGAAAGGCTCATCACTCAGCGTCAAGGACCTCAGACTGTTCAGGAAACTCTCCACCTTTTCAAAAGACTCGTCCATAATCTTCTTGTTCTTCAGTATCATCTCATACTCCTCCACGGTCGCTGACCTACCGCCTCGATGTCCGCCTCCGTACATCCCCCTCCCCACCGGGACCGCCCGGTACGCACAGTTATGAGCACGGTACGGGCGGCGGCGAGGGTACTGATCGTACAGAACTTGCGCGGGTAAAATTCGGGCTCGGGGCGGAGCTCGTCAGGGGTGTGCGCGAAGAAGCACACCCTGCGCATGCGCGGGTGCGGTACCTATCTGGGTGGAGCCAGTACTCGAACACGCCGTGCGAGAGGTCGCAGAGGTCCCCCTTGTGGCACCTCCCGTTCCGGTACGCAGGGCACGCGATTGCGGCGTACAAGTACTGGCGCGGGTCGCGCCTCTGTGCCTTTTCGCCACGGTGGGCATAGGGGCACTCAGTCCAGTCGTGGCTGCGCATGCGAGGGCACCGCTTGACCTTGTAGGCGTACATCCGGAACTCATCCGACCCGTAGATTGCGTTGTCCATGATCGGGTCGTTGTACTGGCCTGGACCCATCAGGTAACCCGGATAGTACTGGTACTGGTATTGGTACGGGTACTGGCTCAGGTACGGGTCGGGCAGCTCATAGTAACCTTGATGCACGGCTCTCCACATTGTGTTTCTGTTGCTGACACAAAAGAACTTGAAAACTTTAAGACATTACTTATCCATGAAGCAGAAGAGGATATGGATATTGGAGTGAGTTGAGAGTGAGGAGAAGAGGAGGTATTTATGGTGGCAAGAGCTCTGCTTGGGTTAAATTTTCAACCGGGTTTAACCACCGTCAATCTAACGGTGACGGACGTGTAGTGGGGGTGGTGTTGATCAAATAAGTGGGTGTGACGGAAGAAGTTGCGTTTGCATGGCTGGGTTGCTTGCCATGGGGAAGGTTGTGATAACCAGAGCGAGACAGTTGGTGGGTCAAAAGGAGCAGCTTCCACCATGTCACATTAAAATCGAGTTTCCAATTATGCCCCTGGGGCCCAGTGTCGTTAACTTAAACGGAGTGAGCAGTAGTTTGGTGTTACGGCGGGGAATTAACGGCGGCGATGGGATAATTTGCATGGCGAGCCACACGTGTAGGTAATAAGGGCCCTGGCTTATAGGGCGATGAAACATGTACATGCATTGTGTGGAGCATGTGTTGAAGGGTGTGGACTTAAGTCGGGGAGTTTGTTTCACAGAGAGAGAGAGAGAGAGAGAGGTGTCCTTGAATTTTGCGGGCGTTTTTCACTTTGCAGTGGGGTGGGGTGGGGTCTGGTAATTACAAGACAAATCAACGAAACTAACTTGTCTTGACGATTTGCACTGAAATCGCTCCAGCTAGCTTAGCTTGTCAATCCACCAGTCCAGTCTTGAAGAAAATACGGAGACCGGTGCAACCTGTTCATTTAATTGGAAAGACCTAGAAATTATCTGTAACAATATGGAACAGGTTTAGGAAGGTAGCAAGAGATAGATTATGTCTGGTAATTAATCTCTTGTTATGCTTATGAAGATTTGTGTGTGTGTGATTTGTTGATGCATAAACATTAACATTATTCCTTCCATGTTCATTTCATGAATTAATAGCGGATATCTTCATTTGATGGACCAAATCAAATGTTGCATGAGTGAAAGAAAACAACTTGTATATGAATTAGCATTAAAAAGATTGAGTCTCGTTCTCTACGCATAAAACTCAAGACTTAAGTGTGACTAGCTAATATACCATCTTAGGAAGGAAAAAGAGTCCTAAACTTACTAGAAACATACACATATTCTCTATTGACACTAATTACAATTAAAAAAAAAAAAGTAATACCATTGTGAGGGAGGGACTCTAGTTGCCTTCGGATTGCAATTTCTCGGAAGTGGATCAAGGCCAAGAGTGATGCACCGAGCATTATTGTGGATTAGGGCGGAGGGTGATGCACCGAGCATTGTTCTCGACTCACGGAGAGGAGATGAAAGACTGGGACGAAAATGGAACTTGCTTGAGGAGGTCAAGAGGCTATTTTTCGAAAATATAATAAAGCGACTCATTATCTTGCGAGAGTTTAAATAGATCGAAAACTCGAATTCGGACAAGTTTAAATAGTGTAATATGCAATAATGACGACACACCCTTTTTACCGGATCTCAACCCTAATCTCGTAACTGAGAGCTCGGGCATTTTGGTAACTTTCTATAACTTTGTCTTCGAATAAATTATCCTAACTATCCCACATAAAATAGAAGGTTAATTAAATTACTTTTAATCACTCCATGCCAGCTCTCAAGTTAATTCAACCAATATAGAATTAGACTCAAACAATCCAATCCCGTTCCAATCCAGCTATAAGAGGGTATAGTTAATCATAAGTTGGCGTATTAGTGTATGGAAATTTATTACAATTTTATAAGTTTTGGCTTTGCGGAGAAACCACATACAATTTGAGAGCAACAAACAAGTCCTGGTAGCTCATTTGCTGAGATGTCATAAAAAATGACACTTCCTGCTGTCTTCACTGATACGTTGCATCCTCTCGAGCTATATATATGGGTTCTGATTACATCTAGAAGTTGAGAGGTGGAGCCTACCCCTTATTTTTCGGGCTGGAGTGGGACCCTTTATTCGTCAAGATAATGAGTGGGACCGTGTACACGTCAAGAGGATGAGTGTGGGACCCTTTTATACCTCAAGAACCACGTTCATAGAGAAGAAAACGACACAGTTTTTCTCTGCGTCGAAGAGCATCGAATGATCAAGCAGAAGAGCCAGCAGAGTAAAAACTGAAGCGCATGCATATTAACACGTGGTGAATTGATAAGTAAAGTAAAGGAACATATATAATGACAAAGTTTTTTAGCTTCTGCATGTGGTGCTGACCTCTCTCTCTTTTGTCTTTGCCTACGTCAAGCATGCGTTTCTTTCATTGTTTGTTGATAAAACGACGAAACCACCAGACTAACTCCTATTGACCTCACTCGTAATTTTGCTATTTCAGGCCCCAAAAAAAGTTGTTATTTATTTTTCAGATAGAAAAAATAATTTCATGTAATTTCACAAAATATATAGGGCCCGGCCAACTTCTGGAGCTCACTGGACTCGCTCCTCCCAAAAAAAAAGGAATATTTTCGTTCACTATTTTAACCCAAGGTATATGCTCATCCTTCATCTCAATATTTGACACGTGTCCATAAATATAACCATAGTTACATAAATCAAAGTAAAAGGTTAATTATGATTATGTTTACGGACACATTTTAAGTATTAAGAATGGTGGTGAGCAAAAATATTTCCCAAAAAAAACAAACAAAAGAATTATGGTTTTATTATACAATCAAATTTTCCTCATTCTAATCTTGATTCCTTATTAAAAACCTGAAAATCTGAAACTAATCTCTTATTGAATGTACAATTAAGTGAAGCTTGGATAATTGTGATGTAAATGGCTTTCTCAATCAATCATTCTTCCATCAAGTTTAGAAATCGACCTAAATCATCTCTTGTGGAAAGTAAGTTACTTGATAGGAAAGATATCTTCTTGTGAAGATTTTTTCCTATTTGATCTAAACTCAAATTCTATTTCCAATTTCGTGCTTAGTAAGATATCTTTTAGATACCGGCCAAAATAAGAAAGATAACTTTTAGATGCAATGTGTTTCAATAACTTATCGAGAATTCGATTTTGACTTTAGAAAGATATAACTTCGAGAAAAGGAGTTTGTAGTATAGTTTGATTTTCTAGCAAACACTATTTTGTTTGTTCCAAGGCACGGTTACCTATAAGTCATTTGCTTGGCATGCAAGTAATAAATTGCCAGCCTTAAATAAGCTTATCGCTAAGATGCTGATTAAAAATGAAAAGAACAATAAACTGGAGTCTAATATGTGTTAACTACATTGACACCAGTATTTATCTAAACAAATCTATATTAATTCAGTCATAATTATCGAGCTTAAAAAGATAATCGAGTGTGCACATTCTTGTGTTTCAATTTGACCACACCACCTTTTTTCTTGGTGATTTACCACACCAAATCTTATTTCCCAATTTTCTCACGTGATTTGATTTTGCCTAACTAGGAAGTCTATCAACTATAAACAAATCCTGGCCGTCCAATTGGTTGAATCTCTGAGTCCCAACGACTCAAGGCAACCAGGTAAGCTTTTACCTGGCTGTACAAAATCACAGGGAGACTTGAATTGAAAATCCAGATTAGCTGTCCTGATTAGAGTTTTGAATATTTTCATCTCCCAAATTAGAGAGCTAAAATTGGATTTTGACCAGTATCAACAAAAAAGCTGGAAAAAGGTGCTCTTCTTTTTTACTTTTTATTTTTTATTTTTGGGTAAAAAGATAAAATTAGTAGCTAGGACCAGGGACGCGTACCGACTTTCCAGAGAGACGCATTATATCATCGCGTAAGACCAGCTTCACACAGAACTGCATACTACTGCCACGTGGAAGTCACCCATTGCAGTAAAAAAGCATCAAACGAATTTCAATTCTAATCCAACGGCTTACAATCCGGTTGACTCACCACTGAACCAATCCCAACCTTTCAATGACATTCCCAAAATCCAATTAGTAAAAAGATTTATATTTTTTTAGTGAGCTTAGTGGTGAAGGGAAAAAAGGAGAAAATGTTACACAAACTTGGGTACGTGTGTTTGATTGTTATAGACTTATTATAGAAAAGGAAACTAAAAGCCCCATAAATACTCCAACACCTTCCTTTGCACGAAATAGAAAGATTAAGGTTAATTCTTCTCTTCTTTCTTCTATCCCTACCAAATTAATCCACAAATCAATATATCAAGCAAAACCCATCATCTTCCGTCTTCATAGTTTTCGTTTAAAAGATTTGTGTTGATAAGAGATTAAAGCGAAAAAGGTTGTTATATTACCAAACATGGTGAAAGAATCAATGAGAAAGTGTTCGCATTGCGGGCACAACGGGCATAACTCTAGGACGTGCAACATCAATGGCCATGGCCATGGACAAAATAAAGGGGTTTGCTTGAAGCTTTTCGGTGTAAACATTATGGAGAAAGAAGATGATTCGATGAAGAAGAGTTACAGCATGGGCAATCTGCAGGCGGCAGGCAATGCAGACCACAACAACAACGTTGTTACAATTGATCACGATGCCGGCTATCTCTCCGACGGCCTCATTCACAACAAGAGACACAAAGCCGCCCATGAGAGAAAAAAAGGTACATACAATAAATATTTAATAACCAATTTGTTATATCAATTTTCAAGTGATTAATTTATGCTTCTAGGCTTTCTTCTTGTTGCTGTTTGATGAATTGTGTCATGTGTTGGAGAATGCATGTTTCATTCGATGTTTGTTTCTTTGTATAAGCTTTGTTTTTCTAGTAGTTTCTTCTGTGACTCTTGTTCAAAATTATTAGTTTTTTTTTCGAAACTTTTGTTCAAAATAATAGAACTTTGTAAAATCTTGCAGTTGTTAATTAAATTAATACTGCAGCAGATGATATAATGATGCTCTTCAAATTGGTTTTCAGAGCTTTTGATAACTAAGTGGAATTTTAAACCAATCCATAATGAAGTAGAATCATTAATGAGCCTTGCTAATGGTGCGAATGAACTTCTTGATTAACATTGATGGCTACAAAATATATAAGAGCTTTGCATATAGATTCTTCTTCAGGTTTGGTTTTGGCTGAATATGAATAAATATATGTCCTCAGGGAGACCGTGGACCGAGGAAGAGCACCGGGTGTTTCTAGCTGGTTTGAAGAAGCTTGGGAAAGGAGATTGGAGAGGAATAGCAAGAAATTTTGTCACCACCAGAACCCCAACTCAGGTTGCTAGTCATGCACAAAAATATTTCCTCAGGCAGGCTACATATGATAAGAGAAAACGCAGATCAAGCCTCTTTGACATGCAATTTAAAGAACTCTCTGTAATTCTCTCTCTCTCTCTCTCTCACAGATCAATCCTCTATGCATTTTCATTTTGGTTTCAAGTTCTAAGCATCTTAATTAGTTAATATAAATGACTTATACTAGATGGACCTGCAGGATCAGGGTCTTCAAGATTCTCCAATTTCACCAACAAGAACTGCTACAGAAACTTCATCAGAGGTAAGCCCATCAATTGTGTCATCAAAGCTCATTTCAAGATGAGGCTCGAACCTATTTGTAATGGCTGCTTGTGGTGCAGGGTAGCAGCTGTAAATTTCTGCCACAGAAGATTAATACAGCTAATAGCTCACCACCACAGGTAAATCCACCAGCTTATATATCATCAACTTTAAGAACATTAACTTATAAACATCATTTACATTAATTACTTTTAATAATCTTACAGGCAAGCGTTCCGTCTCAGATTCTAAACCGATTTCCACATCTATGCTTGGATAGCCCCCCAGCTGCTCCAGTGTCTCCACCTTGCAATGTTCCAAATTACCCTGTCTTCCCATATATGGTAATTCATTAACATTCCTTTTCCCATCTTGAAGGGAACTACAAATTGTAAAGAAAAGTTATGTGCTTTTAGTTGCTGTTTCTTATGGCTATGTTGTTGTTTGCTTTCATTTGAAGTTGTTGTGCCAGAATCGTTTATGATGATGATTTTGCTAATGTTTAAACAGATGGGAATTCCTGAAAATGTCCCATACGCCCCAATGATGCACTTTGCCAGACCAAGCTTCCACTATATGATCAAAACACATGGTAACTTTGCTACTTGTGCACCTGTTATTTCTCACCCTTCTGGAATTCCATCACCAAGGTCTCTTCCAAGCAGCCCATCTATGACCGGCCGTATCGGTATGAGCTCACCTGCTGAAAAAGATGCTCTAGAGCTTAAAATTGGGCAGCCTCAACCTTCTCAAGGAGCCAATTTGTCTTCCCCTACTTCTGGTGCCATCAGAGTGACATAGAAAATGATATATGTTACAGCCAGATTCTTTTTGCAATTTTGATTTTTCAAGCTGAGAGGTAGATGTATCACGAGAATAATCAATTACGTTGGTTCATTTTCATGGAAGAGGTGTACAATTGTATAATGCGGAAGAAGTTTTCCAAGTGTCCCACAGTTGATGGTAAAATGAAATAGATAGCTTGATTGATGCATTACATAACAAGCATGGCTGGGCTGGCTTGTGTGTATCCTGCTGAATTGTTCTGTATAATGTTTGGGACAATGCTATACAATTTAACTTTTTTTTTCCTTTCTAACTTCTCGACTTTTTTTTCCTCAACTTTTCCTTCTTTAACTTACATTTACGAAAGCACTTTCTACCAAGGTTTTCTTTTTGGGTGTGTTCAAAAGGAGAATCGAGTTTCATTCTACCAAGGTTAACTCAATGGAATAGTAGCTTTACCAAATTATGGTGTGCCTATTCGAATTTGAACCGAGAAATACCACTAAATTAAAAGTTCGTTAACGAAAACAAATTTATTTATGATAAATTGGTAATTTGAAAGAAAAATCCAGCTTATAGAGAGAGGAAGAGCGGAAGTGACTTCATGAAATAGAGGGGACCAAATTGTTCCATGGACTGGTCTATGCTTCGATCTAGTAATTTAATCCAAGGAACGCATGGTTAAAGAGCTAATTTGTTTAGCTGTAGAGACATTGAAGACAAATAGCATCTGCAGCAGTCACTATTTCAAGATTCTATAACAAATTGGCTACTTGCCATATTATAACATTTGAAACGTACATATTTCCTTTAAGCATCCACATGAAACAATTTAGTAAGTCACTTTAAACAGAAGAAAACAGAGAAATAAAAAATGTAGCTGAGTAGCAGACATCATTTGTACATACCAGTTAAGCGACTAAAAAGAATGGAATTTGTTTTGTTTGTCACTTTATAAAACATACTGACGAGCAAAGTCATTATATATGGTTTCACAAGGCACGAATGGTCCCCTACAGCTTAGACAAGAATGAAGTGAAGCTTTCTCCTACGTGCATGCACTCATGCCACAGAAGACGAGCAATAGAATCGACTAAGAGGAGCAGCAGCCAGATTTCTGGTTGACAGGTTGTCCTCGGATCTGCACTGTCGGTGGCCTTGCATTGTTCATTGGTTGACTTGCCATCCTGCATTGGGTCATGAAAGAAACGAGTGAACTACTGAAGAGGCCAAATTATAAACTTGCAAAGCTGGAGAGCTTTAGAACAAAAATGCACCCTTTCTTTTTTAGAAGAATAGTATCAGAATTTACTTCAACTCAAAGATGCAGCAAACCTAAGCATGACTACTTTTCAAAAGAATCCTGTCCCTCGTTTAACCTTTTCTCTTATTACATTACAAGGGAAAAGAAAACACACGACATATACAAAAGTACCTATTCTTGATTTCCGCAGCCATTGCCATGAAAGCTTGCTCCACATTAGTAGCATTTTTTGCACTAGTCTCCATGAAGGGGATCCCAATCTCATCCGCAAACGCCTTTTAACAAACCAATGACGATAGGGAAGAGTCATTATCTATATATTGAATACTTCAATAGGCAAAAAATATGGTAGCAGGAACTAAGGGAAGGTTTTTTGCACCTTAGCTGTTTCATAAGACACAACTTTGTTAGCAGTGAGGTCAGCCTTGTTGCCAACAAGAAGCTTGTTTACATTCTCACTAGCATAACGATCAATTTCATTTAACCACTGCTTAACATTGTTGAAGCTCTCTTGGTCTGTCACATCATAAACTATCTGCCACATCCACCAACATTAATAAATAGAATCCACATTACAAGACTTCAAGGAAAAACTATGACCATAATAATGAAACAAAAAGGAAAAACTTACTATAATTCCATGTGCCCCACGGTAGTAGCTACTAGTAATTGTCCTAAAACGTTCTTGTCCAGCAGTGTCCCACTACATTTCCAGGAGGAAAAAGGAAAAAGGAAAATATGACAGATAAGTCTTATAGCTCATTGACTAAATAACATTTCATAGGTGCTACAAGAATATTGTGAACATGCACGAGAACTAAATTTAAGCCTAATGATAAGACCCCACGTGTTCCATTGACACAGTACAGCTTTCTTCAGAAGTGAGGTCAATCACCCAAATGCAAACACGCCGCAAAAAACCTCACGAAATAAGAAATTCTACTAAAGTCGTTGAATGTGTTACATCAGACAGTTGCAAAATAAGCACGTGAAGAAAAAAAAGAGGGAAAAGAAAAAATGAACCAACAACACTTTGGAATCAACAGTTCAGATACGTAAGCAATAGGTATTCCTCAACTACCGAATGGCTTTAATGCCCACGCACTACCATGTGTGTGTGTGTGTGTGTGTGTGTGTGTGTGTGTGTGTGTGTGAGAGAGAGAGAGAGAGACTCACAATTTGAAGTTTAATGGTCTTCCCATCCTGCTCGACTGTACGAATTTTCTACAGATAAAGAACAAGAAAAGTAATTAGGAGTTGTATTTTCTATAACACCACTTTGACCCAGAAAATAGAGCTTACAAAATCAACTCCAATTGTGCTAATATAGCTGTCCAGATATGAATCATCCTGTATCATACAGAGATAAAATAGTCAGCCCTGAGGAATTGTACGAGTAATCAATAAAAATAATATTTCCATGGAAGACAACATAAACACCTGCCTAGGATGACACATCAGATAATAGGCATTATACGACAAAAACGAATCATGCATATGTTATTTAATTATATTCGTCGATTTGAAGTAAATCAATACTCAATTTTTTTAATTTTTTAGATAAGGAATCAGCATTTTTGACAATAGAGGATATAAATTACAATTTTCTCTTCTAAAAACTTCTGTTTATTTTCACTTGGTTCCTTGAAGCCTTTCTTATCATTTACATCAATGAATTTCCCATTTTTGAATTACCCATAAACATCACAGAGCAAAATAACTGCTAGATTCCCCAAATATCTAACTTTAGTATAAAGCAAAACATTGTATATCCTTTTCAGCAAGAAACAAACGCATGAGCACAGTAAGGAATTATCAGAACAGTAAAGACTAATCAGTTAACTATAGCGGTAGAGGCAAGTAATGGGCACAATGAATCGGACCAAAAAATCCACACTTTAACACGCACTACAATTTCCATATACGAATAAAGAACTAAGTGGTCAAAGTATCAACAACTTACCGCAAACCTCAGAAGAAGACATGATTTGCCAACCCCCAGTCTCCAATCAGTAAAAGTTTAAACAAGTAATCACTGCAGAAGAGAACATTTGAACATAATCATTCATTTGCAATACTTTAAATCTGAATTCAACAGGTTTAGTAGCAAACTAAAACTTAAGTTATTTGGTTGAGCCAAAAATTACATTACATTTAACAAATTGCATTGACTAAGCCCAAGAACTAACTGAACATCAAGATCTCAAACCAAAGTTTAGTTGACCCATTAACCTCAAGAACACGATCCAAGCTAAAATTTATGATATCAAAATAAATCAATTACGCTGCTTTCGGTTTCAGTGATCACAATTAAAGTATAAGGCACAAGGAAATGAAAGTAACTGGAAATCTATCCAATTGGGTTTCAATTTCTTCAGTTTCTTATGTCAACAAACAGAATTTCAACAAAATTGATAATTTTTTTTAAAAGGAAACACAAATTGACCACACACCTATTACAATTTAGCCCTAAATCATCACGGATCTAAAGAATAATTGTTGTAAGGACAAAAAAGAACTGCTTTAGAAGAATCCAAAGGAAAACAGCAGGAAAAATACCCACTTTTAATTTTGATTTTTTTTTTTATGGCATAAATATATTCAGATGCAAAGAGGGGCAAAAGTTATTGGAAACATGGGAAAAGGGAAAAGGGAAAAGAGATCGGAGGCTTACTATTCAGGATTCATGACTGTGACTGCAAGTGGTTGATCTACGAAGAACTCGACCGGGATTGGACCGGTCCAGCCAGAACACAATCTAGACCAGCTTAGATTCTCTGTGGGGAAAGCTTTAGAGAAGGCAAGTGGAAGAGGAGAGAAGAGAGAGAGAAGAGAGAGAGAGAGAGGAGAGAGAGAGAGAACTGGGAAAACAACTGGTATGACGAAGCGATGATGAAACCGAAAAGTTCGGATTATATAAAGGTAAAACGTTTCTAATGAAAAACACGAAAAAATTTGGAGCCAAATAACGCTTTTACCTTTTAACATCTGGGCCTGCAGCTGGGCATGGGCCAGGATCTTCTCCTCGGCCCGTTAAGTGTAATATTG